>OY987326.1:129992262-130628644 GCA_963920685.1 Polydrusus tereticollis
TGTGTTATTTTATAATGTCTTGCCCGGACCCATCAGAGATTTGGAGAGTGTTATTATTTTGAAAAAGGTAAAAAATTATCTAATTGGAAAATCGTTTTATTCCCATGAGAAATACCTCAACAACAATTTCAGTGATCTAGTATAATACCAAATTGTTAAATTACTACAGCATGAGATTAGATTAGATTAGATTAGACTCTTTATTCGATCCATATATAGAGGTTTACATCAATATAAATTTTTACATTGCATTCCTACTACATTTCTACCCCTAGGGTGTTGATCCCGTCAATTCAATACTTAAAACTTAATCATACGATCTACAATCGCAAGTCGCTTACATATATACCTACATACTAGTTACATGACAGTTAAAATAGCGAAAACAAGTAAATAAATAAACAAACGTATACATTATACCTACTCCAAACACAATACATTACGATTTCAGTTGGACATTTAAAGCTCGGATTCAGAGTCTCCCAGAGTCCCCACAGAGAGGCAGCATAGGCACCTATGCATCTTTATTCCCTTTCCCACCTTATGTTTAATGTAAATAAAATTAAAAGAAAACTATGTATTATAAGGATGTGTTTTAATTTACTAGAGTCTTTACTTGGTTGTCGGAGAAGAATTCTTCCAGACTGTAATAAGCTTTTGAGTTCAAGAGCAGTTTGAGGCTCTGCCTCATTCTCCGAGGCGGCTGCCTTCGAAAATCAGGAGGCAGAGTATTCCAAACCTTTAAAATACTATGTTTGACATTTTTTAAGATATATGAATAGTGAGCAATATCAGTTTTTAGGTCCTCTTTAAAGCGTGTGTAATGGCCGTGATCTGACCTCAATCCTTCAAATATATCTTGGTTTTCAGAAATAAATTTTATACATTCAAGGATATAGATGTTAAAGACTGTAGGGACATTATGTTCAATGAAAAGATTTCTACAGCTCTCTGTTCTTTTTTTTTGAAAAATTGTTCTTAGACATCGCTTTTGTAACATAAGGATCCTCTCAGCCTCTGAGACAGCCCCCCAGAAAACCACACCATACCTAACCCTCGACTGTACATATGCATGGCAAGCCGTCAGGGCGGCAGAGCATCCAGCCGAGTCTCTGATGACTCTTAACGCATAGCAATATCTGCTCATGTTTCCTGCCAGTTGATCAATGTGCGCCCGCCAGTCCAGCCTTTTATCCAGCAGCACCCCGAGGAATGTGACCTTGTCCTTTGTTGTGATCGTGGTGTCATTGTAGTCAATCAATATTCTGTCAGGCTTAAGATTGAAGTTGATAATTTGTGTTTTTGCTACATTTAGCTGTAGATTATTTTTAGTAAACCAATCTTGAAGAGATAAGAGTGACTCCTGAACATTTCCTATACATGATTCCTTTGTCCTTTCACAGCAAATCACAGAGGTGTCATCTGCAAAAAGGACCACCTCACTATTGTCCAATAGGTCTGCAACCTCATTTGTATATATTAGGTAAAGAAGAGGACCCAGGATCGAACCCTGTGGCACACCTTTTTTTATTATTGAGAAGTTTGATTTTTTTAATTCCCCCAATTCATTCTGTTCTATCACACATTGTTTTCTGTTTGATAAGTATGACCTGATTAGTTGCAGTGCCATGTATTTATATATTTTGAATGTGCCTGTCCATGAAAAAAAATTTTTTTTTTAATCTATATGTATTTTACTGTGTAATATTTTAAGTATTTTAACCTTTTTAAGATATACTCGTTTGGCCAAGTATTCTACTGACTTTGGTTGTAACTTTGTTTTAATTTTTTTGACTTGTAAAAGCACTCTATGGTGTAATGATTACCAATAAAAATCTATCTATCTATCTATCTATCAACAAAAAAAATTACTTCAAAAGAGGCAAATTTAACTGTCCTCAGCAAATTTCTCTATAGAAGACAAAACATTTCACTTGTCTGTTGTAGTAGGTACTTACTGGTTTTCATTCAAAAAGAAAACTATGTGTTTAAAAAATATCAACCAAAACTGTTTTATAAAACCACCAGAGATGAAGATCAAACACGTGGATCTTTATTTTTTTTATTTCTCACCTCTAAGGAAAGATCAAGAATATTTAAAACATTGTGGGATACGAATTGATTTTTTGCTTTTTTACATACTTAATTTACCACTGCAACAGTCAATTGCCAAGTTCAAAATTTAATTGACAGGCTGGAAATGATTGTTCGGGAACAGAGTAGCGGGTTGGAGCAAACCTCTAAAGAAAGCGAAGTTAGTTAGGTAGTTATTGTATTGGTTATTGATATTATACTCATTAATGATTGGTTGTTTGTTATTATTTGTGAAGGAAAAGAACTCAATTAGTATAAAATAAATCTGAGTGAGTGTGGTCTGTTAAAAAACTTTCGATTTGGTTTATAGGTTTGTTTAGGATTAGCAGTGGCGGCTCGTGGGTTGCCAGCCACGGTCGGCAGTTTGGTACAGGCGTTAATCCAGGGAAAAATGTTAGAGAGGGTTAACGAGCGCTGAAGGATTGAGAAAATGTAAATCATACATTTTTTTTTATGATAATATTATGTACCATTATATATTTTTTTTGGGGGAGGGGGAGTCATGTCATGACCCCCATAACCCCGTTATACCTGAATAAAATAATACATTTTTCCAATTTACAAATATTATCGGATCAGCTTTGCATTTCTAACTGGTTCCCTATGTTAAAGAAAGTGGTACTCGGACACGACCATTGTTTTTTTATTTTACTTTGTTCTTCAAATGAAAGAGAAGACGATAATACAATGAATAGGGTCCCTTTTTACCTCAGTTTCAACTTGGTTTTTCATGTTATTACGCGGTACGTGCGTCCAAACAAGATAATTGATTTAATTTTTAAGCACTTACCTAAGGGCCTAATCCTAAACAAACCTATTAACCAAACCGTAAGCTTTGTTTTTTAACAGACCACACTCACTCTTAACTTATTTTACACCAATTCAGTCCATTTCTTTCAAGAATAATAACAAACAACTGATAATTAATGAGTATAATAACAAACGAGAATAACAACAACTAGCTAAATAACCTTACTTTCTTTAAAGGTTTGTTCTATGTTCCAACCCTTTAATCTATGCCCGAACGATTATTTCCAGCCTATCAATTAAACTTTAAACTTGGTAATCGACTATTGCAGTGGCAAATTAGTTGTCCGACCGTTTGGAGGACTGTATTAATACGGTTCTTGGTCGGTTTGGAACAAACCTTTAATCTACCGGCAAATATATTTTTGCCGTTTCTGACGGTGTGTGAAATTTACAAGACGGTTTGCAAATATATTACTGCATTTTATATATGTATGTTTGGTTGCCTGGAATTTTGAAGTTCTTTCTTATGGTAGGATCGGCTTGCCGGTCCTAGTTACAAAGGCGACTTGAAAAGTAATACAATTTGATGGTGGCGTGTTTACGAGTTATCCACCATGACGTCCTGGGCTACAAGTTATAAGGGCGATTTAAAAAGTATAACGGTTATTCACTGGGAGTTATTAATTATGCGGGTTATTAAAAATGCAAATAGATATTGATACATAATATATATTGTTTGTTGTCTGTTTAACACTGGGTCTACACTGCCGCTCATGAAAAGCCGCCTCTGGTTAGGTTAGGACCTCAGAAAAGTATTTTAAAATTTAAATAAAATATCTTGTTTGAACGCACGCACCACGCAGTGACATTAAAAACCATGTTGAAACTGAGGTAAAAGGTGACCCTATTTAATGTATTTTAAGTTTTAAATGTGTATTTTCGTCTTCTCTTTCATTTGATGATTAAAGTAAAATAAAAAAGCAATGGCCGTGTCCGACTACCACTAAAATGTTGAATTTAATTAACACTGGAGACAAGAGTAGTAATAGGTAATTTTAAGGAATTATCACCTGTGCCTTGATACTGGTTTTGTCTTCTATTTCTATTTTTCTATCCTATATAATATTGAATTTGTGAGAAGATGCTTGTCATCATGACTTCTTCAGAAATTTTACAAACATTGGCGGACTGTATACTGTATATGACTTAGCAATAACAACGAAATTGTTCAGATAGAACAATCATTTTTACGATTTGTGATTGTGATAAGAATTTGTTTTGAAACTTGACACAATTACGGTGCAAATTAAAACAGGCTTTGCTAATTTTGAAAACTAATTTTTTTTCATATTTTCCATGAAAGCAGGTTTAAAGGGTTTTCCAAAGATTTTCCTAAGTAGGTATTTGTTGGAAAATCTGTTGTCAATGCTATCAATCATTTTTTAACATAAAGAACCAGTTAGAAATGCAAGGCTGATCTGCTAATTTTTGTAAATTGGGAAAAATGTGTGGAAATGTATTATTTTATTTAGGTATAACGTACAGATCGTGCATTGTAGCCTGAACTCTGAAATGCGTAGATGATAGAAAAGGACAGAGATACCTTGCCTTACTTTTACTGCACACCGGAACGTCAGAGTTTATGCTATATTGTATAACAATTTAGTGCAAAACACCTTTCGTACCTACACATTTATTAATTTTGTCGAATTTAATTTTTTAAGGTTGTTATCAATTTAATTACTTATATTTGAAGGCTAGACCGCAACAACGTGGTATGTAAGGGAGCGGCATAAATTTAAAAAAGTATTCAGAATTGGGTAAATATAATAATATGCAATTAAGTACGTCTTGATGAAAACTTTTGGTGCCAAAACATTCCGATAAAAATATATGACCTTGTCCTAATACCGAATTTAACAAAATGTTATACATACGGCGTTGTTTTGGCCGACCCTTCATTTATTTATTTCTTTTACTAAATAGGTACTCCACTTATCATGGCAGAACCCAACAAGCTTATTACTGAAGTTTTTACTCCATTCCAAGATTATATATCAGCCGAACAGGATGTTAGAGAGGTTTGTATTACTTTGTAGATAAGATGCTTCGTAAAATTTATTTTCAATTTCTATTTGTCTTTTGTAGGAAATCAGAAACGTTATGAAAGATGTTGAGAAGTCACTTAGAGAAATTGTGATTACTTTACAAACTATCCACAGTGAACGAAATTGTGAATACAGTAAGTTTATTTCTCTATGCAAGGTGTTTATGACTACAGTCTTTGTGGTTATTTATAATTTAATTGTTAAAAGTGAGGTACGCAGCATTTTTGAATTCTACGTGTAATTTCATAACTTTCTCATCATAGGTTTGTATAATTTGTAGTTCAATACTACTTAAATTTGGTTTTCAATCGAATTATAATTTGTATCCTGAGTCAAGGAAACATACCCACTATAAAATATTCGACATCTCATTTACAGGGTTTTTTCTTTCTAGGTCCAAAGACAGCAAACTTCAAATTGAAAAATGGCACTTTTATTAAATGGAACACCCTGTATATTTTTTTGCCATCTTATAACTTGTCAAAAGCTCTTCAACTTTTGTGAAGAATGTCCTATCCCTATCTCTAATAGTTTTTGATTTTTCGGGATTTTTTGTCCTGGTTGAAGCATTTTTGTCAGTGGATCTCACTAGCCATGGAAAACAAATGAAAATAATAATGTTGGCGCATGACATTAAAGCTGGATTTATAAACTCGAAAAGTTGGTGAGGTTGAAGTTATGATCAAGTTGGTGAGGTTAGATATTCCGAACTCCGAACATAAAAATTGGTTAATACAAAATACAAAATAGTTTATTAATGCAAATTACATAGGTATAGTGTTTACACAGGTCAGAAAATGGTCAAAATATTTATTATATTATAAATCACCCTACATATGAACATCCGTCAATTAAAATGAGTATTAGGACTAAAATTTCCACATAAAATTTATACATTAAAATGTCAACACAGGTTTACATATTAAAATTATCCATAAAATTCATACATTAGAATGACAACACAGGTTTATATGTTAAAATTATATCTACTCATATCAAAGTTCAAAAACTCATTTACACTATATAGAATATATTTCTAGTTAAAAATAATTTTAGTTCTTTTCTAAAACATCTGTGTTCTAGAATTCTAACAGGAACAGGCAATTTATTGAACAGCTTCATAGCCATAAAATGTGGTCTGCTTTGACACTTAGCCAGTCTGCAATAAATAGGCACACTATGTTTTGTCTAGTTCTGGTATGATGGTCATGAACGTCTCCATGTGTCGTGAAACTGCTCTTATTTTTCTTTATGAAGAGTAAGTTTTCCATTATAAATACTACCGGAAAGGTGCGGATGCCTAGTTGATGGAAGGCATTTCTACAATCCTCCCGGAACCCAAGGTGTGCCAGAATTATAATGGTTTTTCTCTGCAGTGCGAACACCCTGTCCGCAGACGACGCCCCGCCCCACACCGCAATAGCATATGCCATTACTGAATATAACAGGACATGGTAAGCAGCCAGGAGTGTTCCGTCTGACACGCAGTCAACCAAACTTGTCAGCAAGAACACACAACCTCTCAGTCTTCCACAGACACTGTTAGCATGAACATCCCATTTCAGCTTTGGATCCAGATGCACCCCCAGAAACTTGGCACTCTCCTGGTTTTCCACTCCTCCAAGGTCGCGCAGGGTAAAAATCATGTTTTGTGTTTTATCAACATTTAACAGCAGTTCGTTGGTTGCAAAACTCTCTTCTGCCCTTGACTGTGCCTCCCGCATCACGGCTTTAATTTCTTCAAGCTGCTGTCCTTGCAGACTGAGTGTCGTGTCGTCGGCGAAGTGGGCTCCTGTGATGGTAGGTCATTTACATAAATTAGGAAAAGAATGGGTCCCAATACTGATCCCTGTGGGACTCCTACATCAACGATTCTCTCCCTCGACGAAACCCCACCCACCCTGACAATCTGCCTACGGTTTTCCAGATACGACTCCAGCAGCTTTATGCTAGTCCGGTCAAATCCATAGCACTTGAGTTTATTTATTAAAATTCTATGGGAAACACAGTCAAAGGCTTTGCTTAGGTGAAAGAATCTGGCAATGTGGTAGTGTCGGTCAAATGCATCCATAATCTTGGAGGGGAGGTTCTGGATGCCAAGAGCAGTGCTCCTGCCTTCTCTAAATCCAAACTGACAATTTAAGAATAAGACGTTGCTCTCAAAGTAGTAAGTGATTCTCCGTGAGATGCATTTTTCCACAACTTTTGACAATATAGGGAGCAGAGAAATTGGGCGATAGTTTGATATTTCCTCCTTATCACCTTTCTTATAAATAGGTACTACAATGGCTGTCTTCAAGGCGTCAGGGAAAATTCCTTTGTCAAAGCATCTATCGATTAGTTTTGTAAGTGGTATGATGATCAAGTTCTTTATTGATTTAATGACTTTGACTGAGAATCCATATATATCTGTACTGTTTTTATTCTTAAGACTGTTTATTACATCCCTTACTTCGTTATTTGTGACATGCTCAAGTGAAAATGTTACATTAGGCCTCTGTATATTTTCCAAATATTGAAGGGGGTCTATTTCTGTTCTAGGTATATTTTCCTTGAGGCCATGGGCTACACTGGTGAAGAACATATTAAATGAATCCGGCTCAATGGCCGGAGTTGCATTCTCCTTTTGCTGACCTCTATTATTGTTGATGATATTCCACATACACTTTGTGGTGTTTTTCGCAGTGTTGATCATATTGTCATTGGCTAAGCGTTTGTGTTCCTTGATTGTTTGCCAGTAAGTTCTCCTGAGATCATAAAATTCCTTCCGATTACCCGGAGTGTTGTACTGTCTGTAAACTTCCCCCACAAAGTGTAATCGTTCTCTCATACGGCGCAATGAGTCATTGAACCACTCCACTCTGTTCAGTCCTGGTGTTCCAGCACAGTATGTCCTCTCCGGGAAGGATTGCACATAAGCATTACATAGAAGCTCCACAAATTGAAGGAATTTATCGTTTATCGTGGTATTAGTAAAATCCCATCGGTAGGATTCCACGATATTGGAAAAATCAAGCATACCCTCGAGCATACCCCTCTGTGTGATTGGCCTAAAAGATGTTTTGACAGTTTCATTGGGCTTATTAGTTATTAGTTTAAAGGATACTACAGTCCCGCGATGGTCAGACATGTTCATTTCCACAGTCTCCGCCTCAATTGAATCTGGAATGAAGCTCATGAAAACGTTGTCGAGGCAGGCTTCCCCGCGAGTTGGCTCGTTTATCGTTTTTTGAAAACCATAGCTTTCAAAGAGGTCACACGTGTGACCTGACTGACCTGCTTCTCGTTGGTCTGAGTTGAACAAAACGTTGAAGTCACCCGCCACCACAATATTCCTACTGTAGCCTGTGCTCTGCAATGCAGATTCCAGAGCATCTAGGAAAGTGCCAAAGCAGCCATTTGGAGTCCTGTAAACAGTCATCACATATAAATTATATGGTTTAACTAGAACACAGGTTAACTATACATTTTTCAATATTAATAGTAAGTACAATGTTGGTTTCCAACTTGGGATTTTTTTTCAACAGGATCAGGGTACCTCCTCCTCTGGATTCACTTCTTGCTGTGTAGCTGACCAGTTCATAACTCTGAATGTTAAGAGTTTGGAGTTCTTCTGCTATTTACCAGTGCTCCGAGAGACCCACGATGCTGTATGGCTTGTCTACTAGGAATGCATCCAGCTGGTGTACTTTGCTTCTTAGAGATCTCACATTACAATGTACAATACTAAAACAGGTTTTGTCTTCACTGTTATCTACTTCCTTTGGAATACTGCTCTCTTCAGGGTAAAAAAATGATTTATTCTTACCTCTTTTGGCCAGAAAGCTGCATTAAGAATGATATATTTGTCTTCTTTAACACGCCAAGTTTAAAACAGCTGAATACTTTGTCTTTTCTGGTCTTAATTTTCTCACATGTAATATTTTCCCTGCCATTGTTTTTTGAGTAGTTTATGAGATCTTTCGGTTCCGTATCAGGTGTAAAACCAGAGACAAAGAGCCAGGTGTAGGCAGTGGCTATTTTCAACTGCTCGGTGTTCTCATTGCTACCCTGAATCGGTATGGGTCTGCTTCGAGGATCTATGTTTTGTCTATGATTTCTGCGCCTATGTACGGTTGTCCAAGTGTCTTGA
This sequence comes from Polydrusus tereticollis, assembly GCA_963920685.1. Taxonomy (NCBI): domain Eukaryota; kingdom Metazoa; phylum Arthropoda; class Insecta; order Coleoptera; family Curculionidae; genus Polydrusus; species Polydrusus tereticollis. Next base: position 130,001,347 of record OY987326.1, read on the forward strand.
GAAGGCACCTCTGTATCGCTATTTTCAGACTTCTTTCTGCTTTTATTGCTTCCGGAAATGCAGACATTTGTTCTGGCTTTGTTTACGTCTTCCTTAACCTCATTTCTTACATCCATGGTTAACATTAATAAGGATATGACTATGATCTGTCACTCTAGATCCCTCCTCCACAATTTTAGGGATGGGCGATTTCAGCGGTGATCTGTTTGGCTGTCTCGGTGCACGATGCGTTGTAGCAACGTTCGACGTTACTGTTGGTTATCTCGAACTTCCCGGGAAGTTTTCGAACCTTACATGAGCTTTACATGAACAACATGAACGAGTGTATAAATGGAACTGAGTGTTCCCTTTAGTTTAAATTGAACTCCTATTTCCAACACCAACTGAACCTCAACCTCGCCAACTTTTCGAGTTTATAAATCCAGCTTAAATATGTTTTGGGTGAGGCAGATAAAAATTCTCTTTTTGCTGAAAGATTATACGTGACGAAATATCCTGAGCGGCGAACTCCCATTCCACGGAGTTTAAATTTAATGAAACTTTTTGATTCAGCCGGCAGTGTGGAATAATCAAAACGTGAAGATGTCAGTAGAATAGCTGCAAATGGTGAGATAGAACTCGCAATACTATTACAGGTTCAGGAGAATCCCCAAGTTAGTAGCCGTAAATTAGCTTCACAGTGTAATACTTCACAGTCACCGGCAATCCGAACAACGCACAAGTTTAAATACCACTTGTACCATATTGAGCTTGATATTGAGTTACACCAGGAACTTCACTATGAAGATTTTCAAAGGAGCGAAGCTTAATGCCAATGGTAACGTGCCCAAATTGAAATAAACCAAAATTTATAATGTATTGAGATGAGGCAACATTTAGAAGTGATGGTTCTGTCAACAGACACCATATGCATTATGCAACGGAGAACCCATACTGGGTCCGTAAAGTTTAACACCAAAACAATGGTCAGTTAATGTGTGATGTGGCATACTTCACAACAGAATTGTAGGGCCATGTTTTTTTAGTGAGTATTTAAATGGACCTACTTATTTATTTTTCTTGCAACAGGAGTTGCCAAGACTGTTAGCGGAAGTAGATTTTGATGAATGTCAAAATATGTGGCTCCAACAAGGTGGGGCTCCCCCCCACTTTTATCGTGAAGCGAGAAAATATTTATTTTTACTTATATCGCGAAAAGAAAGTACCCATTATTTATTTTAAAATCCCGAAAAATCGGAATATTTCACATATTATGACCAGTACAAGAAATCCCGAAAAATCAAAAATTATTAGAGATAGGGATAGGGCATTCTTTCCAAAAGTTGAAGAGTTTTTGACGAACTATAAGACCGCAGAAAAATATACAGGGTGTTCCATTTAATATAAGTGACATTTTTCAATTTGACGTTTGCTAATTTTGGATCAAGAAAGAAAACACTCTGTAAATGAGTTAAATATTTTATAGTGGGTACGTTTTTTTGACTTGCTTTAATTGGGATACAAATTATAAATCGCTTGGAATCAAAATGTAAGTGTAAAATCTCTTAATAGCGACCATCCTCTGGGAATCAAGTGTTGGTCGGTTAATAGAGAAATATTAAAACAACTGGTCTGCATTTTACAGTGTTTGTTTATTAATATCTATCTATATGTATTAATATCTACATATGTGTAAATAATATTAAATATTTTTGTTTAAATTTGTCAGAACTAAAATTAAATAAATGAGATGAAGCCAATTTACCAATATGTATATACTGCAAGTGCATCCTAACATATATATTATACAATGCTTTGCTTTGAAATTCTTATATTTTAAAATAATCAGAAATTAGTGATTGATTCATATTTTTTATTTAATTTTTATAAAATCCAGATTCACATTTTAATAGCAATTGAGAAATATTTGTAGACTTCTAAGTCTCTAAAGCTTGAACAGGCTTCAGATAGGCTTGATATTTTCGACATTAGAGCAAGTTCAGGTTCCTCTTCCTCTGTCTCAGAGTTGAGAGTAGTTTCATCCGTTTCTTGGATCTCTTCAATACACTCGATGATAGTCGATTCTGCACTTTTTGTCATCTTTCAATGCACATGTTTTTGTTGGCAATGCATGATAGTAGAGACCTGTCTCATCTTTATTACATACGTCCCTTAGGGCATAATCCTTTAAAATGGTCAATAGCCTTTATTTTTAAGCAATTACGTCTTCGATATTAATATTGGCTATTTCGCCACATATTTTCTTCAAGGTAATATCGTGCCGACGACGGAATTTTTCTAATCATCCATTTGATGCCTTGAAGTTATTCAGTCCTAGACATTGAGCAGATTCGAGGGCTTTTGCTTGAATTATGGACCCGGATATTGGTAAGTGCTTGTTTCGCGCCTTACAAAACCAGTTAAAACAACTTGGTCCACTGCCAGTCCTTCGGTTTTGGGAAATTTTCTTTTTTGTTCATTATTGCCCCTTCTTGAAACAAATTTCTAACTTCTGCTTTATTTTGAAGCAACATGGTCAATTGGTCACTTGGAGTCAATTTCCTGATACTTAAACCAGTTTTTTCACTTTCCTAGATTATTTCAATTTTTTCACTTAAAGAAAGACATTTCCTTTTTCCCGCCATCTTCAAATATTCACGTAAGTCCCAAAGCACGCAAGAACTGTTCAAAACAAAACTAATGTTAACAACCGATTTATCAGCCTTTAAAGCAAATTGAATGGATCCGCCTGCAATCAAGCAATTAGTGTTTGTAGGTACCTATATTTCTTAATAATTGTCGGGTCTGGTTTTACTGCCCCTAATGGAGGGTGTTTTTACCATTAATGTTTACTAAAAATTTTAATGATGAGTTTGCGTGGTCATTTAACAGATGGATCGGTAAAGAGGAGTATAAAGTAACGGGATTTCCATTTTTAAATATGGGGAATTCACTTTATAGAGGCGGTCGCAAATAGGAGGTTTATCTTGAAAACCATAACTTTTTTGTATATTGAACCTATGATGATTATGAAATTACACGTCGAATTAAAAAATCCATGCAAATACAGAGGGTGTTCCATTAAAAAAAATGTAACTTTGTGACACCCTACTTTTTGAGCGCACCATGTACAATTCAAAATATGTTTAAAATGTGCAGAATATCCAAACATACCTTAACACAAAAGCTTAGTATCGACAAATCTTATTGTCAAGGCATGAAACTACTCCGCGCAATCGTTGACTCAGCTGGCACAAGGTGTTACGACTTTACAGCAGAACACGCCACCGCCTTTTTCCTTTTTGGTAGCTAAGATATGTAAACTCTGAGAGGCGCATAGCGATGTGCAAATAAATAGTAGTTATTTTTTATTAAAGCCGAGGTGATAGGACTTTCCCAATCTTATTTATCCCTCATTAGTTATTTTTTAAATCGGAAACCGTCCGTCACACGACAAAAGTCTAGATGTCCTTTTGGCCCAGTGATACTCAAGAAATCATAATCGTGAAAATAATATTTATTTTGAAAGAGGAAAGAAGCCAATTCTGTTTCAAAAATAAAAAATTATTTGTCGACCCCTTGATTTAAAATAACATAAAATGTATATAAAAAAATATACCATTAGCGCCTAAATGTATTATTTCATTTATTTCCGAACTGGTGGAATGATTAAAATCTATATTGCATGGCCGACGTTAATAAAACTAAAAAAAAAAATGTATTAGTATGATAAATGATAAAAACTTTAGCACCCTATTAGTGATGTAAAATGCTTGAACAAGTATTAAAATAACACGTTCCCTGAGCACGAACGAGAATAAACGAGCAGGACCCGAGATTATAAATTTTTTATTAAAGGGTGATATACCGTAACAGTTTTTTAAATATATTCTGAAACCTCTAATTTGTTCTCAAAATGCAGATATTTCTGAAATTCTTAAATTATTCTGACATGTTGGGTTTGGCAACAATTCTGATTTAGGTTTTAAACTATCAGCTGTGAAACAACAACATGAATATGAAACTTTTATTAACAAAGTAACATGTCATATCAACTTTAACTCTACATTTAAGTACTCTAGTGTAACAATTTACAACTTTACCGAAATGAAGTGGTGGTGGCAGGCACTAAAAGTCGCCCTGAAAAAACTAGTGATAAGAGCAAGTACTGGTTAATTGTTAAAAATAATATTAAAACATTTTCTAATGTTTAAAAACAATACTTATTGCTGCTGCTCGGTCTGCTCCATATTCGATTCTATTTGAAACTCAATCGTTCTCTCCAATCCTGCGAATCCATCACTAAAATCTTCCTCACCTCACAGGGAGAAGCTGGTTTTCTCCTTGCAACCTCAAATTCAGTTCGTTCATACGTTTTGTGAAATCGACGTAGAATGCTAACTTCCACGGCCATTCGCTATTTTGTAATTTGAATGAATTACGATGCTTTTCATTCAAAAAAATTCCGATCACTGCTCGAAGTTCAAAGAAGCGCTGAAGGACTTTTCCGCAACTAAGTCAGCGTACGGCAGTATGATATGGTAAATTATTTTTTATAATTTCTTTAGTAAACTCGCGGAATTCTCGGTGATTCAGCCCAGTGGATCTGATGAAATTAACAATTGATGCGACTGGTTTTAGAACTTCAGACATATCCAAACATTTCCTCACAGAGACTGTTGATGAATGATGTAATGTAAGACTAACGGTTTTGAACCACCATCATTTTCTACAGCCTTTAACACAAGAGCGACCACTCCTTTATTTTTGCCACACATGTTTTTGCCTCCATCAGCTGTAATACATTTTAAGTTTTTCCATCGAAGGTTCTTTTTATTAATGGCATTTTCATCTCCCTTAAAAATATCTTTACCAGTAGTCGTGCCGTGAATACTATCAATATCCAGAAGTTCTTCATACACTTCATAGCTTTTATCTACTCCTCGAATAAAAATCAACACCTGAGCAGTATCTGACACATCCGTTGACTCATCCAAGGCCAGAGAAAACCACTCAAGATGTCCATTTTTGTCAGACAGTTGAGTTGATATATTTTCTGCAATGGCTTCTACCCTCCGAGCCACGGTGTATTCTGACAAACTGACAGATTTAAATAAATTTACTTTTTCGGGGCACATTTCTTCGGCTACTGCAATTACGCATTCTTTGATAATTTCTCCATCGTGATTGGTTTTCCACATTTTGCGATTTCAAGAGCCACACGAAAGCTGGCACGAGTTGCAGCCTCTTGTTCAGTATTGAGTTTCGTAAACGAGGATTGCTGCGATTTCAATCCGCGCTTCAAAGCTTCGATTCTTTTTTAGAATGTTTCATTTCATAATGACGTTTATTGTTATATTCTTTGAGAACGGCTATGGTTTCATTGCAAATCAAACATAGCGCCTTCTTACTGGACTCGATTCTGAATTATTGAAAGTTCCATTGATCTTTAAATGTTCTACATTCACTGTCTATTTTTCGCTTCTTTTCCATACTAGTAAATTACACACAAAAACAATAAGTAAAATCAAAATGCTGTTACCAAGATGACTTTTAAACACGCACAAACACGTTTTAAGGAGTTGCACACTACTTTATTTCACAACACACAGATTCGCTTTCTTCTCGTTCCCTAGATGGACTAACTCGCGGTCGCGCCGCTAGCGTTTTTATACTCCAATTACTGCCATCTAGAAGTGAGTGGAATACACCAGAACTTTCTCACGCTCACGATCTCACGCCATACGACTTATTTTAATAACTACACATTAAAATCTCTGTTTACAACGCAAACTTCCTTGCGAAAGTTTAGTCCGCCTCTATGGGCTAGAATTACAAATAAATTTAAACAACTTTCCCCAAGGGCTCACTAAAATTTTCGATTCTGTAAAAAGAAGAATGAGAATATGTTTGGAAGTAGACGACGTAACGACGAATACGACATACTTTGACGATGCTTTTTTTAACTTACAATATTATTATTCATGTTAATTTTGTTTACTTGTTTTTAACGACTCTTGATGAGTTGTTGACAAAATTTGGATATGGCTCCAACAAAATTTTCGCCTCCGCACTTTCTAAATATCGCTAGGTCTAATATCAGTTCTAATATTAAATTAACTACCTAAAGTAAAATCTCTTTGTTATCTCTGCTTTAGGTGGGCGGAGCTTTCTGATTTGATTGACCCTCCAACTTAGGCTTGGTTCTCAGAGCTTCGTACTGTCGTCAGCGACACTCATCTCACCAATCAGAAGCGACGGACGGAATACCCCTTCCCAAGTGTAGTGGATTATCGTACGACCGCCCCCATTGAAGTTGAATTAAACCAACTACACCAAAACAACTATGACAACAAGAACTAATAAAATTGACAATTATTGACATTGACAGTTCTCGGCCGGACCGATTTGTTTTCTTTAGCACGACACTGCGCGACAGAAGATAAAAGAAGTAGGACAGTGTCGTGGCGACAGTACGATGCTCCGAGATCCAGACTGAATTTCAATATGATTTGTTAGACAAAATAAAAAATACTTAATGAGTATGGACGCTTTATTAATTTTTTTGTTTTTTTAGTACACCAAGCAATCCTGAGGGCAAGGCAGTTATTTGAAACTGTTCGGCAAGGTTATGATGCTTTAGACAAGTTAGTTCCTCCAGGTCAATATTATAGATACAACGATCACTGGCGATATACGACACAGCGACTGTGTTTTGTAGCGGCCCTTATAGTGTTTCTTGAAAAGGGCATCTTACTGGATAAAGTAACTGCAGCGCAGATTATAGGAGGTAAATATTTATCAATTATATATTTGTGAAAGGTCGCCCACACTACAACAAGCTGCAAACTGAATGTGCAAAATATGATATAATATGTGCAAGTGCATACATAACAATATAGTTAGCGCTAATCAGCATCTCGCTTAAATCATTCTAAAGTTAACAAGGGTATAATCAAACTAGTGTCCATGGCGCCAAACGTATATAATATACAATATTTCGATTTTATAGATTCTCTGTAGAAGGTTTGGTTGGCTTTGATTTTAAAAAATATGTTAAAGAACGTCGCACAAACCTTTTGGGAATTGTCTTTCCGTGAGTTTGGCTGAAACTTTGGGAAATTGTGGTATATGAGATGGGGAAAGTTAGCTTGGTAAATATTATAGTATACACGCCCTGTAAGGTATTAAATACTTTTAAGATGTGCACAGTTACCAACCATATAGTATTATGTAAACAGTTTCTTGGAAAACTCATTCATAATGCACATACATGCATCCCATGTAATAATACCTAACTTTCCCAACTGTAACTCCCATACTGGCCATAGGATTACGTTATGCCATGAAAGCTTTTCATCTGCATCACTAGGCATCACTGAAGTTCTGAGCAGCTCCAGTCCTGACTAGTCTGTCTGCTTTTTCATTACCTGCTATCCTCAAGTGACTAGGACCCCGTATGAGTTCGGTTTTGTTATTTCTGGATGATAGGTCGCACAGGCACATGGTGTTCTGAGATGCAAATTGATGGGAGTTTCCACTGGGGTTCGACCGATACACTATTTTTTGCCGATACCGATATATATCAGCAATCTGTTTTATATCATATTCAACATATTTCTTTAAACCATATTTTGTTATTCGTCATGTATCGGCACTGATAACATACTTTTCATGTTATAAACGAAATTTTATTTAAAGATATATTGTTAAAGGGGCATATTACAATAGCCAAACTTCTCGATCCTTGTTTTAAATACAAATTTTTTAAAGCAAATCAATGTGAAGCTGTGGTTGAACAACTAAAGGAAAAACTAAAAATAGTTAATGAGATTGATGAAAACAGAAGTGAATCACTTGTTGATGAGAGTGAAACACATGCAACCCTATATTAATGTAGGTACCACTTTTAATTTTCGTATGTAAAGCCGTTTCCGTTCGGCGCTGTGGAAATCTACTTTATTATCACCCAATATATTATCATACATAAAACCACAAAAGCTTTTTTTTATCGGATAAACTTTTATTTTTTACGAAAACTAGATTGCTTAGAAATTTAACGAGAACAAACGAAATGATAAAAACGCGACAGCGAAGCTGGAGCGTTTTTATCTATTACCGTTTGTTCGAGTTTAAATTGCTAAAAAGTGATCTAGTTTGAGTTTAAAAAATAAAAGTTTATCCGATCTTTAAAAAAAAAAGGTGATTTTTAGCTAGAGAAATTTACGAATTTTGGCATGAATAGATACTAAAAAAAAATAATACTTCACTAAAAAAATGTTTGACAGCATCAAATTAATTTGTAACAATATGTCAGGTTGCCGAGCAATGAAAAAGAAAAGCTACTTAATTTTGAGCTGGAGAGGTTTTTACCATTTAATTTTTAGTTGGAGAGGGTTTTATCGCAATAAAAAAAGGATGCACCTTTTTTATCCATGTCAAAGTGATAAAAATGCAAATGTCAAATGGACATTTTATTGTAGGAGTGAATTTATCAAGAATAAAAAATACAGTTTTATCGTAAAATTTGTTCTAATTATAGTCCATCTTTTAGTGCACGAGAAGCAAAACATTCATTTAGAACTAGAAGATTTTCTCATGGGTTTACTCAATTTGGCTACAGAGTTGGTAAGTTATTTTACATACATATACAGTGTGTCCGGAATTCGAGTCTTGATAAGATATAGAGGCGATTAAATAGCAAAAGTTTTAGGCCATTTTATTAGTAGTTTATTGGCGTATTTGGAGTGGTTCTGGTTTTTTAAAAACACATTTTCGCAACTACCTTTTACATAAAACGTGATTATTTTGTCAAATTTTGGCTACAATTTTTTGGTTTCCTAGAACCATCATAAAATTTATAATTTTTTATTGCGGCGATCTTGGATTTTTCTATGCTTACGGTTTCCTTTTTAATTGCCTTGCCTTTTCAATGATATAAGACTTGCCAGCAAAATTTTAAGTACCCACCTGCTTTATTTAAAAATTACTTGTCCGCAAGATATGAAATTTGACCATAGTGTCAATAATAAAATAATAATAACTTGTTTTCTTCCATACTAGAAGTTTATATTGATTTTGTGATTGACTTGATTTTGTGATTGATGCAAAAATATGAGGAAAATTCTAGATATCCAAACTTAGTTCTTTGAACTAACGGATTTACGCATTATTGTAGTCTTAAGCATAATCGGTATCACTTTAGCGTCGAAAACCCTTACATATTATAATATAATAACGTATATAAATCTTAGATAAATTTAAGAATAATATTACTGTATTACATATTATCAATTATCATACAATAACATTTTTATTAAACAACTAAAATGTTTTCTTTTAGAACACCAACAATATAAGGGTACAAAAATAAAATTACTAACTTTTTTCCGATAGAAATAATTTCAACAATGCCGTTCGTTTTTTTTTCTAGCACTTAAAACGGCTTCACAATAAAACTGAAACTAGGTTTAAATAGGCTACGCCCTATTTGTGCTACACCGGTCAATGCACAGGCCGATGACGTCACTAATGGCATTCAGGTTAGGTCAGGTAACCACCATTGATTGTTGTGGACGTCGCATGGCCATAAAGGTTTAGTAAGCATTGATTTGAACTCTTGTGACGTCAACGAGCAAACTTTAAAAATTTATTCTGAAGCTATTTGTACTCGACAAAAAAATCCAAAAGCGTTGTTAAAGTTAAGTTGTTCCATAAAAATATGTATTTAAGCAAAAAACCCAACACAAAGTCCCGGTCTCAATTAATTTAATATTTAAAAAAATAGGTAACATGTTTTGCCTTCAAGGCATCATCAGACCTAAAAAGATGGCAGTTAACACACATATAAGTGAACAAATCTCACTAGGAAACCTACCTGATACACCAAAAAACAATAAAGAAAAATAAAAACTAACCTAAACATTGTATATAAGCAAATTAATACAACAAAGAACCAAAAGCTAAAACTGTTACACTTTAACTGGATCTATTCTTTTGGAACAGGTATCACTAGCCTATTCCGTGTACCTATTACCTATTACCAGGCACCTATTCCAGGTCCGTTGGCACCGTCACGTGTTTGATTTTCTAGTTTCGGTGATATTTTTATTCAGGTTGCCGGGAGCAGGTACGATGTACGATATTATAGCGAATGGATGTGTAATACTACTATGGTGGCAGTTAAAAGTTGATATTTTAAACGCGTCTTTTTATTTACGCTACCTTAGATGTATATTCGAAAAAATAAAAATTATTTCACTAACAGACGTTAAAGGGAAATAGTAATAAATATTAATAAATATTTTTGAAAATAATAGAATACTTAATTATTAATAAGGTGGGGCTGTGTACCCTTTTTTTAATTAAGAGGAAACAACAATCGTTTTGTGTATTAAGTGTATAATCGTCAAAATTTTTATAAAAAGAGCAGAGCGCTTTCGGCCTTAGGATATCTTCAGTTCTTCTTTGTCAGGAAACGGAAACACTTCATTGATAAAAAATCTTTTTTCATTAAGTGGGCCATCAACACCACAATGTAAAAACTGGTTACATAATACAATTAACACGTAAAATTGTAAATGACAAACAACTGGGACGAACCACTTTTAAATTTCAATCGGTAACTATCATTTTTCATTTTTCGTTCTAAGCGAGAACATTGTTTCGAGTCGAAAAGAAAACATAAATTGTTCCTATTTCCTGACAAAGAAGCACTGAAGATGGCCTAAGGCCGAAAGCGCTCTGCTCTTTTTATAAAAATTTTGAAGATTATACACTTAATACACGAAACGATTGTTGTCCCCTCTTAACGTAATTATTACTTACTTACTTACTTATTTTCTTTATTTCAGATCATGTTACATAATTTACATAAAAATTATAAACACAAAATGGAATGACGTCATATAAAAGAAAAATCCTAAAGAATTACATATCTAAAAAGTCATTCATAGTATAGGGCTCCAACTTTACTAAAGTCTTTTTAATTTCTTTCTTAAATTGTTTTTCATTGCTTATTCTTTTTATTCTCTCTGGTAGTTTGTTGAATAGTTTTAAGCACATATAATTGGGTGACTTTTCAGTAAGGGCTAGCCTGTGTATGGGGTATTTGATATTTAAAGTTCTCGTTTGGTGTTGATGACTAGCTGGTGCTTGAAAACAGTTTTTGTTTTTAAAGAGGAACATTAAACACTCATAAATGTACAATGCATATACCGTCAATATTCCCAATTTTTTAAAAACAGACAGACACGATACATTGAAATCTAATTTTTCAACTATTCTAACTAATCGCTTCTGAATTACAAATATACTTTGAATTTGACTATCCCTTCCCCAAAACATTATCCCATATTTCAAACAGGATTCGAAATTAGCAAAATATAACATTTTCAAAGTTTTTTTATTCATGTATTTACCAGTAACACGAATACCATAGCAAATAGCATTTAGTTTCTGTGAAAGACATTTGATATGAAACGACCAATCTAGAAATTTATTAATCTGTACTCCCAAAAATTTTGTGGACTCCGAAAAAGTAATTTTGTCTTTATCATTACTAAAGTTGGTTGGTTTTTCCACCTTTGACGCTTTTGTTCTGAATAGAATTATATTTGTTTTACTTTTATTTAGGATAAGTTTATTTTCTGTAAACCACTGTGTGACCCTGTTAAGAAAGTTTCTGCACTCAGTGACAAGTTGATTAATACTCTTGCCCCCCAAAAGTAAATTAGTATCGTCAGCGTAATTAACCATATCTTGATTAGCTTGAATTAGATTACTCAAATCATTGATGAAAATAATAAATAGAATAGGCCCCAATACACTACCCTGTGCTACACCTACACTGTTATATAATGTTTTGGAGTTGTAAGATTTTCCATTCTTCAGAATGCAGACTTTTTGTCTTCTGTTACTAAGGTATCCCTTTATCCACTTATGAGCGTTCCCTCTTATCCCATACTTTACAAGCTTCCCAATCAATATATCTCTATCCAAGCAGTCATATGCTTTAGATAAATCCAAAAACATTCCTACAGCTACATTACCATCTTCAAGGTGTTTCAGAACTGTTTGAATAAATTGAAAAATTGCAGTTTGGGTGGATCGTCCATTTAAATAACCATGTTGACTTTTACTAAATATATTACAGCGTGTCAGAAAATTTGTTAATCTTGAACACATTGCCATCTCAAACAATTTTGAAAAACCTGTTAATAAACTAATAGGCCTGTAATTATCCATTAGTTCTGGATCACCCTTTTTTAAAAGTGGTTTTATTAGTGCTATTTTTAAATTTTCAGGAAATATACCGTATTTAAAGGAGTTGTTTATTATATAATTATTTTATTATTTATTTTTTATTTATTATTTATTTATTATTTATATATTATTATATATTATATTAGGTAACAAGATATAAAATATTAGATACCTATTAGGTTCTTTTTAATAGGATGCAACGGTATGCAACCATCGCATATTAACACGCGCCTTGTACCTGTATCTGTTCCACAGGGGCCAGCCAACTCACCGTCGAAAATCTGTCGGGTAGTGCAACCGGAATATTGCCCGCGTTTAAAATAGTTTGGACCTCGAATAGGTATTTGGAACAGGTACAGGTCCAACTAGGTACTAGGCATAGTGAGTGGGGGGGGAGAAGCAGTCACCTAGAGAATAAACTCGGCCCACGATATAAACGCAATCAATATAAAGTACGAGCGTATCAGAGTACCAGCATCAAAGACGTCAATGTTGTCAATCAATAAAATTGGCGAACCGGAGAAAATTTATAAGGTTGAATGTTGGTCACTGGCAGCCAGCCGTTAGTAATTTAAATTGTTAAAAATAAAATAAGGCTCGAAATTAAAGACCTCGTTAACGTAGGTAAGGACAGGGCTCTGTTTAGCTTTCGTTATTTGTAGTTTGTCTTATGACATTCATGCAATACATTAACATTCTCAGATGGCGAGAGCTGGTGTTTTGATTCAAGTAAATGGTTCGCAAAAGCAGTCTTAGTGTTGGTTATATCAGTATTCTGGTATTTATTAAATAAGCTAAGATATTCATGAACTCTGCTGGCAATTTTCTGGCCCGATTGTCCGACATACACCCCTAGAGCAACGAGTGTAATATTATGCACAGTAAACACTCTTCTAAAAAATTACTGTGGTAAATCTAACGACCGATTGTCTAAGTCATCTAAAAGCCGTAAATTAAAGACTGTTACTAAATACCTAGGCCGTTTTGTTAAAGATTTGTTTTGCTTTTTGCTTAGTTAACAACTGGCACCCTTTTTCAACAAAGAAACCCTTTAAAGGTTTTAAAAAGAGACATTTTTTAACGCTAGAACAGCAAAAAACTCATAATAAAGTATGCGGTCAGCATGGGGTGCCAACTTAACGCGCCACCTGCCTGTCACGCAAGAGCACCGAGTCCTTGTATTCTCTGTGTTGTTGACACGACACTGCAGCAGCTTTTAATAGGCCAATTGTTTGGTCAGCAAGGTGATCTGCCCTCAGCCCCCTAAACTTTTATTTATAGGGACACCTTAAAAATGAGGTCTACGAAAATACAGATGTTCTTTAGGCTTCGAGTTGTAGGTGTATTTAAAGCGGTAAATATAAAAACATTAGGAAAGTTTTAAGAAGAGTCAATTGTCACAAGTGTCTTATGGCCAACATTTCTCATACTTACCAAACAATAATAATTAGAAATTTGCCTTTTTTACAAAGAAAAAATTTTAATGTCAATAGTAATAAAACATTAATTAAAACTCCTTGTAACGAGGGAAAACAAAATGTTATTTATTATTGACAGTGTTGCCAAATTTCACAGTTTGCGAAAAAAAAACCTTCAAAATATGTTAGGGAATGATACCTCATTGAATTGGTAATTTAAGAGGAAATCGTAATCATTGAAAAATCCTAAATGGTCGCCATAAGAAAAGACATTTGATAATGGTTCCAGGAATCTGAAACGTTTTCACCTAAGTTGGACTAAAAAATCGTGTTTTACGTAGAAAGTAGTTATAAAAATGTGTTTAAAGATTTCAATAATTTTCAGAAATAAGAAAGTTAAGGCAGATTTTTAAAAATTCATTTTTTTAGAACAGTTAAAAAAACACACATACCGTCTAAAAGCGCCAATAAACTTTCCCCATATCTTTTTTAATAGGCGAGATCCTCATGTGGAGCACCAAATTCCGGACGACACACTGTAACCAAAATATTTTTCTGTTTCAGTCCCGTTTTGCAATAAACTCTGTAACTCTTGGAGACTACAATCGACCCCTACAAATATCCAAATTCGTAGCGGAGCTCAATGCAGGCTTCAGACTGCTCAATCTCAAAAATGACGCCTTAAGAAAGCGTTTCGATGCCCTTAAATATGATGTAAAAAAAATTGAAGAAGTAGTTTATGATCTATCCATCCGAGGGCTTACACCTGGTGGCGCCCAAGAGGGTTCTGTTGACAGCGCAGGGCAGGGAGAGAAAAGTAGTGAAGACGCAGGATAGAGTCTATGATTATTGTATTAAAGTACGTGGGACATTTGATTACCATAATATTTTGTATGTTTTACACTTTCTGCTTATACGTATATTGGAAATAAATTTATTAGGCCAAAAAAATTATGTTATAATTGTATTAGAATGTTGGCAAAAGAATAGTCTAATTTTTTAATATATGCTAATACAGGGTTCGAAAACTGTTAATTTCATTGACTTAAAAAAAATAAAGACTGTATTGCTTACATTTAAACGCGATTAAACATTAACCCTGGAGAACTTTACTGGTCAACTGTATCGTGGCCCAGTAGCAAACTCCAAAGCAGTGTTGGCAAGTCTTTTTAATTGTTAATTTTGTTTTTCTTATATGGAATTATTACTTTTTAATTATATCACACTCTATAACAATTTATACAGGGTGTTAAAAATTCGATGTTCACCATTGGGATCTCATAAACGGTAAGAGATACAGCAAAGGTTAAATTGGGGCAAAGTCGCGCAATTCATAGCCGACCAATATGCCAAGAAGAAATTAGGAAAATTCCGAGTACTTCCGAAGATATACGTAAAAAACCGAAAATCGCCGTTTTGGTTTTTAATTTTTCCTGGCTTTATTTAAAGAGATAATGGAAAATAAATTTCACACTTTCATTGCCACTTTTCATCTTCTATAAAGCAGTGTTCTTAGATTTCATGTCCGACGTTTTGTCTTTCGGATGCCATCGTCAGGTTTGTTTTTTTAAATACGGACCTGTATTTTTTTATTGCATTTATCTAAACTTTATATGCGATGTAATCTTAATACAAAATTACTTTGATTGAATATCAACGTTTCTACCCTATAAAAACATTTTCAGGAATATTTTATTTAAAAAACTTGTTGAATAGGTATTGATGATCATTTTTAAATTATTTAAACCCAGAAAAGGTAGAAACTAATGACAAATGTTTATCTCAGATGCTCAAAAAGATTTCCATTTTGATTTATACATTTTTCAATTTTGACGCGAACTTTTTGAGTAGCTCTGTGTACCGACCTTCTTCGAATTGATACAAACGAATTTATGCAACGAACTCTAAGCCCTTCTATTACGTTAATGGGCTGCTTATACACTTTGTTTTTAATGGCTCCCCAAAAAAAGAAATCTAGTGGTGTAAGGTCTGGGGACCTTGCCGGCAACTCAATAAAACCACGATTTCCAATCCATCTGCCTGGAAATTCAGCATGTAAGAAGGTTGTAACATCTCTTGTGCCATGAGCGGGTGCTCCATCTTGCTGAAACCAAATTTGTTGCAGCCGTGCAAGCGGGATTTCAGATAAAAAATCTTGGAATGTATTATTTAAAAATACTAGATAATCCTCCCCTGTTAGCCGTTGTGGTAAAAAAACAGGACCAAAAATTCTATCGCCTAATATCCCTGCCCAAACATTCAGAGAAAAGCGTACTTGCTTGCGTACTTCTCTATTATCTCTGGGATTTTCTCTTGCCCAAATATGTTCATTGTTTCTATTAAAAACACCACAATTTGTAAATGTAGCCTCATCACTCCAAAGAATATTGCTTAAAAAGTTGCGATTTTGGTTATCTTGATCTAGTAACCAATTACAAAAAGTTAGCCTTCTCTCAGCGTCTCCTTCTCGCAATGCATGTGATATATGAATTTTGTAAGGTCTCAAACCGGCATTTTTTAGAACTTTCCATGCCTTAACATGGTTTAAGGATGGCAAATTGGATTCCGCTTCAATTTGCCTACTGGATATAGTTGCATCATTGTCCACCTACAATAACGTGAAACATCATAAGACTTCAGGATATTGTATGTATACAATGTTAACTTATTTTGTAAAAAAACAATTTTTGTGAAGTTTCATGTTACATACCTGGCCTAAAACGTTCTGAATTTCGTCTTCTGTAATACGGTTGCCATATTTTTGTCGAGGCTTTCCAAGCTGGCCATAATCGCTTAAATTTCTATCAAGTCTTTGAAAAATGTTTTGTGCTGGCTGCTCCCTTTCCGGATACTCCTCAAAATATCTTTGTAAAGCTGTCATAGAGTTTCTATTGCTACTGTAATAAATTCTTAACATATCCCTTTTTTTCGGGTTTTTACGTATATCTTCGGAAGTACTCGGAATTTTCCTAATTTCTTCTTGGCATATTGGTCGGCTATGAATTGCGCAACTTTGCCCTAATTTAAACTTCCTCGTATCTCTTACCGTTTATAAGATCCCAATGGTGAACATCGAATTTTTAACACCCTGTATATATTTGATATAAACAGTCTGCATAAAAATATGATGATTTAGAGTACAATAAAATAAGTAATTGGAAAATAGACAACGCTGGTACTACTTATTTTCGACGATTCGTTTTGCTTCGTAGTAAAGCGTTCTTGCCGAAAAATCGATTTGAAGGTTTGAGAGGTTTTTATGTGGGTTGTTGGTTTTGGTGCATTTTTCGTATCTAATTAATATTTTTGGAGATTTAAATATGTAAAAGTAAGTTTAAAAGCAAAAATATCAGGCGATGTTGCAATTATGGAGGACTCTATATATTTGTAATTTTTCTGCCACGCAAGAGAAAGAATATAAAACCATGGGTTACAAGAGGAAATACAGTGTCAGCGCGAAATATACATTCCTGCATACGCTGCGGAAGAATATTTCAGACAATCCTGATGGTGTTGTGCAATATTATGACAAATATCGAGGTACCTATATATAGGAGAACTATAAGGATAGCAAGGCGTATGTATTTCTCTGATCGAATGACTAATTCATCTAATAAACAAAGGGTAAGCTGGAGTATGGTGAATATCTTTGTGGTAGGAGTGGTATGTCGGTTGTTCCTGACCGAACGCCGGGTGCAATTAATTTGTTTTACTGTATAATGTGGCGACTAATGTTCCGGGTTCTGCAGAGCCTACTAGGGATGTTTTGGAATTTTTTAGGGGTATTTCTGTTCAGATACATTTTACTTTGAACCGACAGATATTAATGAAATTAAAGAAGTGTTTTATGAAATAAAAATGCTTCTGATTGGAACGACATTTCAGTGAAGATATTTCGGCTCTTCCAGACATCGCTCTGCATTCACTGGCTGATGCTACAAATTGTTCGTCTGCAGCAGGAGTATTTCCGTCTTATCTGAAGGTTGCCCAGATGATTCCTCTCTATAAGACATTAAGTCACCTATATAGTAGCTTTAGACCTATTTGGCTGCTTCCACTTTAGCGAAAATTGTAGAGAAGCTTGTAAAGGGAGACATGATGGGTTTTTTGAATAGATACAACATCTTTAATTCGGTCCAGTATGGATTTCAGACTACCAAAAATACGAATGACGCCATTTTTTCTTTTCTTGGAGATTTGTACCTCCGACTGAACGATCGGCAGTTTGCCGTTGTGGTATTCTGTAACCTCATGAAAGCATATTTGGTCGTGCGTGCGTCGCAGAGTACTGCTGACCAAACTTGAGGTATATGGCTTTAGAGGTATTGCCATATCGTGGATGACTTCTTACTTGTCTGGGCGATTTCAGTCTGTGTTGTGTAACGGAGGTTATTCTTGGAGCATGAAAAGAACATCTGGAGTACCACAGGGACCAGTTCTTGGCTGGCTTCTGTTTCTATTATATGTGAACGACGAATACTTCTGGTACGTTTACAATATTCGCCGATGACACCATGCACCATGCATACTGTGGCGTTCTGATGATGTTAACTGTTTACCTAAACGAAATTATTAATGATGGTCTAATAAGGATTGGTGAATGGTACGAGATTAATTATCTGAAGCTTAATATATCCAAGACTAACATTCTATCCTTAAGATGCGTAGACTAAGTGGCGTATCTTTGAATTCTCAGATATTGCCGGGCTCTGGGATAAGCAAGTTTTTGGACCCGTTTCTGGATGAGAGGTTGCTTCGCACTGAGCTTGGTATTTCTGTGGCAAGAAATGTGTATTTTGCGCTAATAAGAGTTCCATCTATGGTATGGCATTTCCTTTTGGGGCTCATATCGAATTGCAGAACTTTTAATACTACTTCCCAGGGTTTTCAAAACATATTTACCAATATTTGTATTACTATTTTTTTGCTTTAACTTAGGACATAAAATGTTAATGCATGCCAAAAGGCTCAGTCAGATAGACAGCGGGCTGCGGTGTGAGATTTTTACATTCAGCAGCCAGTCGTTTATTTACTGGGACTGATGTACCGCCATGTAAAATCGCTTTCAGACGAAGCGGGTAGGACCCGCGTCCGCATCTTTATGCGGGTCCACTTAAACAAAAGGCCACTAATTTCATTAAAAGCGTTGAAACAACTTTGTATGAAAGCTAGTTTAACATAGGTACCGTAAACCCCCATAACTTTGAACAATTTTGAACTTTCGTCCTTAGCGTACCTACCTACTAATTATATACACGGTCGTTGGTATGTATGGAAACGGTCGATTATTTCTTAAAGTACAACAGCTAGCAAAAAATATTAAAGACAAAAGTTTTAGGGTTATTTATAGTCTATTAGAATTTTAAGGAATTAAGTATACAGGATGAGTCGGAAAGCCGTAGAGAAATAAAGTTACTTTTTCTTTAATGGAACACCCTATATCTCAGAATATTTTTGGATTTTACATAAAATTACAATTATTTTTTATTAAGTGCATTATAAGCCTAAACCTGACAGTATCTGAGATATCCACTTTTGAAAAGTGACATTTTTAAACCTTGACAGCTTCTAGCTCTCTTACGGTATGCCATAAAGCAAAACGGCTTACATGTCCCTATCTTACTTTTTTATTATCTTCCCAAAATTAAGAACTTTCGGTTAAACCGGAAGTACTATATTTCCGGCTTTTGAGCTACATCCGGTTTAACCGGAAGTTTACACTTTTAGAAAGAGAGTTAAAGACTAAGATAGGGGTATGTAAGCCGTTTTACTCTAAGACGTACTGTTAGAAAGCTAGAAGCTGTCAAAATTCAAAAATGTAATTTTTCAAAAGTCGATATCTCAGAAACTGTTAAGTTTAGACTTATAATGCACTTAATAAAAAATAATTGTAATTTTATGTAAAATCCAAAAATATTCTGAGATATAGGGTAATCCATTAAAAAAAAAAGTAACTTTATTTCTCTACGGCTTTCTGACTCATCCTGTATACTTAATTTTTTTTTAATTCTAATAGACTACAAGAAACATCAAAACTTCTATCTGGAATATTTTTTGCTAGCTATTGTGCTTTAAGAAATAATCGACCGTTTCCATACATACCAACGACCCTGTATACATGGGGGGTTAACTGTACCTTTGGATATTTGTAATAACATTTTTACAATTATGTTTATTAAGTACTTTTAAAAAAGAAGTCACTGTGTTCAAAGTTAAGGCTCAACTCCATAACTTTGAATAGACCTAAACCCTAATGGTATATTCAGTGTAATTGGGCTATAATTATTGCATTGAAAAAGTTTCAAGTTATAAGATCTTCAACAAATATTTACCCAAAAAAATCTAATTTAGAAACATGCACTAAAATAATAAATTACCAGAAATTAGCGTATTATTTATTGAAATTTCAAACATAGGTTTTATATAAATTTAAATGAAATAAACGTTATAAAGATGATTAAACAAATTATAATTTTTACATTTCCCCCTAAAAAATTTACAAACACTGTAAGCATAGCATTTTAAGCCAACAAGTTAAGCATATCAATGGTAAACCGGTAAACGTAGGCTTAAACCGACCAAAAAATAAATAGCTAATACAAAAATGAAAACTCGTAGGTAATACTTAAACATACTTGCAAGCCGTTTTTAGTTTTGTCGATAAATTTTGAGACGAAAACTTTTCCTATTTTTTTGTTCCTTCATTATAGGTAAATTTAATTAGTGCGTTTCTTCACCGAATTTTTTGGACTAGGTGAACTGTTCAATGTTTTTAGGATCGATAGAATATGTCAGAAAATCATAGCGGCTGCACAATTGCACCTGTTTATAAAGACCTGTTCGCGTCCAAATGCAAAATTCGATTGTTTACTGTAAATAGGCATGGTTTTAAGACAGAACAGGTTTTAAGAACTTTTTGTTCAAATTTATATATATAGCTGTTCAAAGTATTGGGTCTTACGGCACGCTCTCGGACTAAAATGCTTTCCACAGCTCCTGATTTTTTGCTCCAGTATTGAATGATTTGATCGATACACAACATCTACATGATGGGTTAAACAAACAACCTGGATACAAAGAAAACTAAACAGGTACCTGTTAACCTGTACCAAAAATTATTTTCAGTTAAAAACACGTGTTCCGAAATTAGGGTGCCATACGTTCACGACCAGAAATCATCATAATTTTTATTTATTTATTTATTTAATCTTTATTTCACAATTACATTGATAGGCACAAATGTGAAGCTATCAAAGCAAAATGACACGTCGGCAAAAAAGTTAACTGTAGTGCTGCGCTGCCCCTTTCTTAGTAATTTACTTACCGTCCCTTCGGCCTAGTACTTCAAGCAGCAGCTACAAGAGTTGCTGGCAATATTCCCAGTAAAAATAGTAATTCTCAAAAGCTAAGACCGCAGATCTTTAAGACCTTTTTCCACATTGCTTTCTAACACTATAGGGTTAAGTGGGACCGCTAAAATACATATATATTAATTTATTACCAATTAATGAGGAATTTTACTACCCGCATAAATATATGGCCCAATATACTGTAACATATCCTTTACAAGATTAAACATTTAGTAACTATCAATTTTTGCTTATTTAAAAGTTGTTCCAATTTTTTAAAAATCATTGCAGATGATTCTGCTTGCCCCAGAATTCGGGGTATATAAGTGGAACAACCATAGGTATTTTTCTTTTACATTGTTACAAGAATTTGTCACACTCTGAACTATCATTTCTCTTACACCAACTGTTGGTGTAAGAGAAATGATAGTTCAGAGTGTGACAAATTCAATGGTGGTTTGAAAATTTTCCTATCTTAAAAGGTTCATAAGTTACAAGTGTTATAGGTGAGTACTGTGAGTATAGCAAAATGAAAGAAACATTTTTTTTTTAAATAATTGTTTTATTCCTCGTTTTATTCACTTAAGTAAAAAAAATACGAATGGCAACTAGATTTAGATATATTATCTACTGAACAGCGTATGATTCAACTAAAACTGGAAAAAGTAGCTCCACTGCTCCGACGCCCAAGGGTAGGCAATTGTAATACTGTAACAATATAGTAGTATTAACAAGTGATATGTCGTCAGGTTCGCACCAAGCAAATACAGCATTTAAGTTTAAACTTTATTTTTGCGAATAAATTTTATTAAAGGTTCGCCGTTATTAATTTCCAATATTTGCCCAACAAAATGGGATATCTTTCATTTTGAGGCAAACCTCACTAAGGCCCACTGTCCAATTTGAATTTTGTTTGGATGATCCCATAGTAGATTTCTCGTCTTCTTTCATGTTCTTTTTTTGTTCATCTAAATATACTTCGTAAGTGATATCGTCATCGCTCTCTTATTGTAAGAGAAAAAAAACCGCTTAAGCAGCGAACCTTTTGTAGTGACTCACTTGTCCCGAAGTGATCCAACTTGCTCTAGATTTAATTTTATCTAAGGTAAGTGGAATCAACTGAGTAACTGCCAAAAAGAAATAACTATCAAAAAAATACCACCCAACCCACAATCTACACAGAAAATTCCCTATAAGCACAATCCTGCTTACTAACTTGATATTTACAAAATGTAATAAAAATAAACATAATATTTTGCTAACCTTACATCTAGAGATAAAACTTACCTAAAACTTTAAACCAGCAACATGCTTTATGGCGCAATACTTTGAACTAAATGTCTCTTCCTTCTGCAAGCCTATAAACTAACCTTGAGACACTGTAACATTCTTACCAGATGCATACAAGATTAATATATCGTCAAAGTCCCACTTGCCCCAAAAACCCTCTTACCCCACTGAACCCTATGCACTTGGAATCAGGTTTAAAGCAAGAAAAAATAAAAATTGCCATTTTTTATAGCCTAAGATATTAAACTACGCCCCGTAGTCTGGGCAGAGCCAAGACTACCCTTTACATTAGAAAAAAAAAATAAAAAATTTAACCAAAATAAACCTTTATTTACAACCATACATGTAATGTTGACATTACTAACCTTATTAAAGGCTTGAAAGTGTCACATTACCTACGTCTACTTCCCTCTTCCATTTCCCTCATTGTTTAAATTGTTTAAAGGTATGCTCCATTACTATGGCACTGCAACAGAACATATTTGAATGACACAACCAGCATATTTTTGTATGGCGTCAAAACAATAAATGGCATATTTTGACATTTTTACTACATTTGAAAAAATCAAATATCTAATTTTCAATTAACGGTGTGGTTGTAAATAAAATACTATACAAACCTCGGAGGGAAGTGTTTCATTACTGTCGAGAGATTAGTTAGTTATCCGAGACGCGAAGCGTCGAGGTTAACTGAAGACCTCGGGGGAAGAAGGAGATAAGCCACGCTTTGGCGAATTCTAAAGTAAACTGAACGCGCCACTCTTAAATTTAATATCTGTAATCTGACCAAATATTATAATGATCGGATCATAGATGGCGCAACAGTTCACAAATCGTGTTCTTCCACGGAAAATATATTAGGGTATGTTGTAGCCAATAAGGGGGTATGCCACGCATTTTTGAACATGGCGGAGCCACGTGCACATGCGAGCAAGCGAAAATTGTTTTATTATGATAGTTCCGATAGTGAAAATAGCGATTTAATGGACTCAGATGATAGTGTTAAAGACAAAGATTATGTGGAAAGTGAAAGTAGTGATAATTTGTCACAGGATTCGTCGGATGAGGTAAGAAAAGAAAAATGTGGCTTGTCCCCTTTTAAGCATAATTTCTGTGGCTTATCTTTTGATTTTTTTTTTTGATTGTTACTCTTTACAGACCCAAAATTAGCATGTTTATGACTCACTATAATATCACAGGAATATCGTTTCACAACGTGCAAAAAATATGGCCTGATATTAATATAATAGCACGCAAAAAATAACAATTTTGGCTTGTCCCCTTTTTGCCTCAATAATATATTTTGTGGCTTATCCCCTTTTTGCTAAATAAAAATTCATATTTTTTTTACAGGAGGAGAATAATAATGTACCACCAGCACCTGTAGTAACAAATATCTCAGCTACTCTATCAACATCAAGAGGTCTCCTTCCCACTCCAGAAAAAACAACACCTTCTAGATGGAAGAGACCAAGGATAGAACGGAGAAAAAAAGAAAATTAGAAGGAATTTGGGTCACAGCTACAAAAATCATAAAGAAATCGAAGTTAGGGCTAGGGAGTTAGGACCACCATGTACCTGCAAGAAAAAATGCCGGGAACAGTTGAAAGCAAAGGAACTGGACATATTTAAATCTTTCTGGGATTTAGGCGATTATAATAAGCAAAACATTTATTTATACTCTTGTATAAAAACAGTACCTAAAAAGCGATCCTACCCAAAAAAAACCAAAAAGCAGACTTCCTCTAGAAGCGTTTCAATAGAGTATTTTGTTAAAGTAAACGGAGAAAATGTTAAGCTGTGCAAAACGGAATTCTTATCTGTTCACGGTCTCCAGCACAGCAAAAAAAGGATAGAATTACTTTATAAAAAAATGGCAAATGAAGGTCTAATAACACCTGTAAAAGATAAACGAGGTTATCACAAGAATCGACCAAACAAAATCCCCGATGAGCATTTACAATCTGCCAGAAATCATATAGATGCCATTCCAAAATATACTAGTCATTACAGTAGAAAAAAAAATGCAGGAAAAGTATTCATAGACTACGATCTAAATATATCAAAACTTTACAAGGATTACTACATTGACTGGTGCAAAGAGCGTGATTTGACACCTGTGTCAGAAGATAAATATAGACGCATCTTCTGCACAGAATATAATATCGGGTTTAAACTACCGAAAAGTGATACTTGCAAAACATGTGATGTGCTAAAAATTCAAATTGAAGATCCTACTGCAGATGTAGAGGAAATCAATAGAAATAAAATAAAATTAGAGATACATCAAAGAAAGGCAGAAGCTATGCAACAGAGTCTAAAAACAGAAATTGAAAATGCAAAAATTAGCGGAGATGCCTGTATTATTACATTTGATTTACAGCAGGCTTTACCTGTCCCAAATTTAACAGTCGGGCCAGCTTTTTATTTAAGAAAAGCCTGGGTTTATAATCTGGGCATTCATGATTGTTTGACAGGCCAGGGCTACATGTACATGTGGCCAGAAAATGTGGCCAAGCGAGGAAGTGATGAAATTGCAAGTTTATTGTATAAACATTTTCGGGAATACCCGCCTGAAGGTTCGAAAAAACTTATTGTTTATACGGATAACTGTAGCGGCCAAAATAAAAACTGGACCATTATCTGTTTGTGGCAACAGCTGGTAGCTGCTGGATGCTTTAAATCAGTTGAACATCGATTTTTGGTTGTTGGCCATACTCACCTTCCTTGCGATAGAGATTTTGCTCTAATAGAGAAATACAAAAAAGGTATGAAACAGGTATATGAGCCGAACGACTGGTATCAAGCTGTACAAAAAGCAAAAAGAACAAATCCATTTTTGGTTAATATTATTAAGCAGGAGGATATTTTATCGTTTAAAGATTTACAAAGTCAGATTGTAAAAAAAAATATATTGGATGACAAAGGCAAATTAAAATTTAGCCAAGTTAGTCATTTCAAATTTTGCCAAGACGATTGCAATAAATTGTACATTAAACATGCAATAAATGAAAACTTTAGAAGTGTCACAATCAAAAAAAGGGGCATACGAAACAGCATATCTTTGACTTTAAAAGAAAATATGACCAACTACTTCCTTTAAATCAAAAAAAAATATCCAACCTATCCGAGTTGGTAAAGTACATTCCGCCTGTTTATATTGATTTTTATCGCGAAATAGGAGCATGCAATGGTAATGCAGTTGAAGATCCAAATTTGGGTCAAAATGAAGTTGAGGAACTTGATGCCAGCAGTGAAGACGAAGATGAAAATGGAGATGATGAATGGATTTAGGACGACTTTTAATTGCACTTTTACCCATTTTTATTATTTATTTTTGTGTATTCTTTTTAAAGTTCCATTTTTGACCAAAAAATAAGTTAAGTTAAAGTTAGAGAAAAAAGGAGATAAGCCACACTTTTTTTCCAAAAATTAAAAAATTAGACGAGTTTTTTAGGTTTATGTTTTTTTTATTATTACATTTAATATAAGATGTTCCGATGAATACATTACAGGCTGTTATTTATTTATACTTATTTAAACATGATTTCAGGATTTGATCGAATATTTTAAATTCGTTTTTCTCAAAACTACTTTTTTCGGCATATCCCCTTCTTCCCCCGAGGTCTTCAACTTTAATATAGGGCGAGTTTTTTAAAGTGTTACAAGGCGATATCTCGCAAACGGTTTAAAATATTTTCTTGAAATTTTAACGAGGCAATAGTAAGATGGGGGAGACATATTTAAACATATTTTTATCATATACCCCCTGTCGCCATTTGAAATTTTGAATGGGATTATGTACTTTTGTTTTTTTCGAATCTACGTAAAAAACTACGTATGTGTACAAAAAAAAATGATATGCTCCACTGGTTACGGAATAATGATTTATTTATCATTTATTTATCATTTTGTTCATCGAGTCAGGGCGAGGTGCGAGGCTAGCTCCAGTATGTTTCTGTTCAGTCGATTATGTGATATTGTTTATTAGTCACAGTACGGCGAGCAGCGCCACTATGTTTTTACCCTAAGGCTCTAACTCTTTGTGTTCGTTATTCTAAATATGCTGAAATCCTTTTCAGAGCACAACCCCTAATGCCATATAACCCCTCAGGTAACCATTCCGAAAAAAGATTACATTCGATCATGACTCATAAGCCGAATAAATAAATATACGGGGTGTCCCATAACTAAAGGGCCATACTTAAAGTGCGTAATCTATGTGCCAAATTAATCATTTTTTCCTATAAACGTATCCCAAGAAATGCCTCCTAAGGGAGCTACAGCCTCCCAATTTTTTTCTTTAATTAACGACGAACCCGTTCAAGGTAGAAGTCTGAAATTTTAGTATTATGGTAAACTTTATGCGTTTAATTTAGTTATAAAGTCAAAATTATTGTTAATATATAGTTAGTAGCGTAAATTTCGGGGGCATTGCGAGAACTAATTACCTAGTGATAACTTTTCTGTGTATGGATTCAAAACGTTTTTCAACCAATTTTGGAAGCTTTGATGCTTTTAAACAAAAAAAAGTCCTACTCTTGGTTCATGTCGCTAGGGTACACCGTTTTTGAGGAAAATGGATTCGAAAATTACGCTGCATACCAGAATGATGTCAAATATTCGTTTTTTATTACTTGTCACATTTTCACTCATTTTTGTTATGCAGCGTGATTTTCAGTCAATTTTTCTCGAAAACGGTACCGTACGTCTGACGAGAAAAACGCAAGAGATCGTCTTCATGTAGAATTGAACGCGCATAAAAAAAATATATATCCGCAAGAAAAAATATCAGTGGCGTATCACTTTTTGTAAAAAATATTAGAAGACATGTTCGCGCCACTGGTTGATAGACTATAACTTTTCTCTAAAGCAGGGATGCACATACCGCGGCCCGCCAACGAATTTTAAAAGCGATATTTATGCGGCCTGCCAACGAATTTTAAAATTATTCTACTCGCCGCGCTCCGGTCTAAGCATATTGTTACGAGACTAGAAATCTGTCGCATCAACTGGATTTTTTTAAATTTCGCGAAACCCGTCGTTAGTATCCCCGAACAAAGTGGAAGGTTCTCGATGTTTGGTAACTCGTATAAATACGACGCATCGCCAGCTACCGGGGCAGTTAAGATTTAACTACGGACAAGCGAACGTTATACTGATTGAGAACTGTAATCTGTGACGAGTACATATTTCGTTGTTCGAACTTGGCTTCTATATACCTACGTAACAATATAATATCAATTTTGATATGGATAAACCAGACCCCCGTAAGAAACGTAGTCGTAAGGTTGAAGATTAAAATCGACAGTCTCAAGATATTTGGACCGGAAAATACTTTTTTATTTCATCGCGTAACAAAATTGTATGTTTAATATGCAAGAGTAGTGTTTCTATTCCGAAGGAATATAATGTGAAAAGGCACTATGAAACCCAGCATCCTACTTTTACCAAGTTAACTGGCAAAAATCGAACGCAAAGAATTTCCACTTTACAACGGGAACTAATAGGCCAGCAAGCTATGTTTACAAAACCAATTCAAGATGCTGAAACAGCTACTCAAGTTAGCTTTGAAATATCTCGAATAATAGCGAAAACTTGTCGGCCTTTTAAAGATGGTGAGTTTGTTAAGCAATGTTGAGATATCGCCGCAAAAAAATTTGTCCGAAAATGTAAAGAAGTTTGAAAAAATTTTGAAGTGAGTGAAGAACTGATTGGTATGAGTTCTTTGACAAGTCAAACCAAGGGGAGTGGCATGCTCAAAGCTCTTCTGGAAAAATGTTCTATAATGGATTTGGATTTAACGAAAATATCTGGAATTACGACTGACGGGGCACCTTCAATGGTTGGAAGTACATCTGGGACTATGTTAAAAAAATATTTACAAACTAAAAACATAAATACCAAGGAATTAATGCAGTTGCATTGCATTATACATCAAGAGGCCCTCTGGTCAAAATTATTGGGATTTGAAAATGTGATGAAAGTTGTAGTACCTATTGTAAACTTTATAAAATCACGAGGTCTCAATCACCGACAATTCAAACAATTTCTCGAGGATATATTAAAAGCGCATATGGTGATCTCCTGTTTTACACTGAAGTAAGGTGGCTAAGTCGTGGGTTGACACTACAGCGGTTTCTTAACTTGATTGAAGAAATCCAATTATTTTTGGCTGAAAAGAAAAACGACGTCCCCGAACTCGACAACCCTGATTGGCTGTGTGACTTAGCGTTTCTTGTAGACATCGCAAATTACTTGAATGTCTTAAATACGCGACTCCAAGGCAAATATCAATTGATTTCGCAATTATACTCTCATGTTTCGTCCTTTCAATGCAAATCGAGTATTTTCAGGACACAAATCAATTCAGCCAATTACAGCCATTTTCCGAACTACAAAAAAATTATGGAGAAAGTCAATAAAACTGACGTCAATTTCGCTCATGTTGAAAAAATTGATATTTTGATACAAGCTTTTCAAAATCGTTTTGTAGACTTCAAAAAAGTTAAACCTCTATTGGACATTTTCAGCAATCCTTTCAACATTTCACCCGAAAATGCGCCGGAATTAATGCAGCTGGAATTAATAGACATGCAAAATGATGATAGTTTACGAAACAAATTTAATGAAGGTAATTTACTCAACTTCTACCGTTGCGTTGATAAAAACGCTTATAAAGAAGTTGCGAATAAATGCATTGAAATGCGCAAGCTTATTTGGATCGACGTATATTTGTGAACAAACGTTTTCAGTGATGAAACTAAACAAAACAAAAAACCGAAACCGTCTGGCAAATGAAAATTTGGAAGCAATTTTACGTGTGGCAACAAGTAATGTGGAGCCAAATTTAAAAAAACTTGTTAGTTCAATGCAATGTCATGCATCAAAATAATAAAACATGAAATATTACATTGTAATGATTAGATTACCTTACGATTACATAATTACAACAAACATTTTTGAAGGGTCCTCTATTTTTATCATTGTATTTCATACTATTTAAAAATTAAAATTTTTGTGTTAATAAGTATTGTTTGTAGTGGCCCGTCCTTGGCTTATATTTTTCCCGAGTGGCCCCTGTTCCCTATAAGTCTGTGCATACCTGCTCTAAAGTATGTGGTTTTATATCCTATGAACACATACCAAAACTGAAAATATTATCTAACGTACTATCGACGATATTACAAAATTATAAGCTTTAAAAACAACTGGCAAAAAATGTATGCCGTTGTGGACATATGTTAATAATATAAACTTTTCTTCATAAAAGGACCTGAAATATTAGCACGTCATTAAGGAACACCGTGTATATATATATATAATTAATCGTTACGTATTCCGTAATCACAAAAAATTTAAAAACTTTAAACTGAAATGTAACTATAAGTGATAAGTAATAATAGTTTTAGTGCATTTTTACAAAAAACACCCATTTAAGGATAGAACATGTCAAAATAAAAAACAAAATTTTTGAGAGATAAAAACAATACTAAAAAAAAAAACAATCAATACAAACATATAAGTGTATATATACATAAATATCACAATATCACATCATTATTATTCACAATTCAACAATCGCACCATTTAAGAACTCTTGAGTTGTATAATATGCACCAGAAAGAAGTAGTCTTTTTAGCCGTTCCTTAAGTTTTATAGAGGGCAGAGCACGCCAGTCTGCTGCTAACAAGATGTTTCTACAAGTATCTCGAGGCTCGAGACCAAATATACCCCTTAGACACCTTTTTTGGAGGACAAACACCCTACCAGAATCCACTGAGTTACCCCAAAAGATAATCCCATGTGCAATTCTGGACTGCATATAGGCATGATAAGCTGTCAAGGCAGTGTCACGGTCTACACTCAATGATAACACTCTCAGGGCAAAAGCATATCCAGCCAGGCTCTTAGTCAAACTGTAAATATGTTCCTTACAGTCCAATCTGCTGTCCAACTGAACTCCCAGAAACGACACCTTCCGCGTCGATGATAGCTTCCTGGACTTGTAGTTAATTTTAAGAGTTTCTGGTTGTTGGCCAAATAATATAATTTGTGTTTCGTCAACATTTAATGTAAGATTATTCTTAATAAACCAGTCTTCAAGCACATTCAATGAACCACGTATGTCATCCTTGCATTCACTCTGTGAAACCCCACTGCACACCCTAGAAGTGTCATCTGCATATCTACATAACGTTCGGAAGCTCATTTACATACAAGACATACAGCAGCGGCCCAACAATCGATCCTTGTGGCACCCCTCTCAAAACCAACCCCAATTCAGACCTCCTTAGCGAGCCCTTCTCATACTCCACAGTACGCTGCTGTCTATTCTGCAGGAAGGATCTTAGTAAACAAAGGCTAACCCCATCAAAGCCATACTTTCTCAATTTCTTGCAAAATATGTCGTGATCGACAGAATCAAATGCTTTTGATAGATCTATACAGAGAGCTGCTGTTTGTTTACTATTATTTAGGGAAGTTAAGATGTCCTTGAGTGCTTGATATGTAGCACGAATTGTGCTTTTACCCTTTTAGAAGTCATTCTGTCGATCTGAGAGCAGCGATTGCCTTTTCAAAAATTCAACCATTCTCTCATACATAAGTTTTTCAAGAATTTTATTTACATTCGATAGGACAGACACTGGTCTGTAGTTTTTTATGTCGCTCTTTTCCCCTTTTTTATAAATCGGCCTTACATGTGCAACTTTTAGTTTTTGTGGATACACCCCAGTGCAGAAAAAAGGTTGATAAACTTGTCAAGCAAGCCATGAAAACAATTGTTACGTTTTATAATATAATTTATAAAGCGTAATAAATAACGTAACAATTGTTTCCATGGCTTGCTTGACAAGTTTTTCAACCTTCTTTTCAATTTATTTATATTTTAAGCTAAGATATGTCAAAAATAGTTCACCCAAATGTCATCAGCATATATATATTTAGAATCACGGAAAAAATATCTTTCATTTTAGCGCATAATATACAGGGTGTTCCATTTAAAAAACTTGAAGTTGCCTATATTTTTTCATTTTCCGATGCGACTTTGTTTTTTCTGATAACTTCAAAAGATAATAGAAGAAAGACCCTAGAACTTTTGTATAATAGATTTTTTTCCATCTCTAATAATAAAGGCTCTAGAGTTCACGTAAATATAACCAAAGACCATGTACAGGGACATTTTTTAAGTGTCTCACCCAATTGGCGATTTTCCTGCCGACTATAATAAAAAAAAAATTAGATATTTCTTAATAATTTTCGACAACGAAGCCAAATTTAATATCAAAAAATATATAGGTTTACAAATTTGACAGATACGATACGACGCCATTTTGAATTTTTTTAAAAGGCAACCCTCATAAATAACCACACAAGTGAATTGCATTTGGCGATCCGATTTCAAAAACCTATAGTTGTTAATATTTATTTTCAGCTGTTTCGGAAATACAGGGGTTCCTAATTTGCCTTCATCGATTTTGACTTTTAAGTCTCACCACTTTAATAAATATACCCTTTAAGCTGAAAACCCCAATTTTCTTCACAGTATTTCCCGTGACCAAACTATCTACGCTATAATCACATCCAACAGATGTAAAAAAGAGACAGTTACGACGTCACTTTGAATCTTTTTAAATAACGACCCTCATAAATAATCACACGAGTCAATTGCATTTGCCGTTTCGGAAATATGGGGGTTCCTAATTTGCCTTCATCGATTTTGTCTTTTAAGTGTCTGATCCCTCTAATAAATACCTAGACCTTTTAAGCTAAAAACCCCAATTTCTTTCACAATAACATAATTTCCCGTGATCAAGCTATCTACGCTAAAATCAAATCTGACAGATGTCAAAAAGTGACAGCTATGACGTCATTTTGAATTTTTTTAATTGGCAACCCTCATAAATATCCACACGAGTAAATTACATTTGGCGATCCGATTAGGAACCCATGCACGTATTTCCGAAACGGCTGAAAATAAATATTAACAACTATAGGTTCTTGAAATCGGATCGCCAAATGCAATTCACTCGTATGCTTATTTATTAGGATTTTTCTTTCTGGATTATTACTAAGCATCAAATTACGCAACCTTGTCCCCATTTAACCGTCTTCGTATCTCTTAACGGTTTACGATATCCCTGTAGTAATAAACGAATTTGTTACTCCCTGTATATGAACATACCAGAAATACCTAGACTACAGCCGGAAAATGCGGCAGTTGGTATTTTTACATCATAATTTGCAAAAATTGAAATTTAAGTATAAGAAATTCTCAGTAAAATAATATTTTAGCTTGTCGATATTATCAACAACTTCTGCGGGATATATTTTAAATTTAAATATTTTAAACAGGGCCGAACAGGTTTTTTTCAACAAACGTGCGCTTATGTTTGTTGCAAACGGAAACTGATTTATTTAAATTTCAGATGATACGTTTTTTTTGGTAGTTTAACTATCGAAAATTCTACAATATTTTCATTGTGAAAGATTTTAAAATTCAAGAAATACAATTTATTTTGTTCAATCTTAATTAACAAATTTAATAATATTAACAATTAATGATATCAAGACTAACTATCACTTAAAATTGAAAGTAGTCCAAATATTTACAGGATAGCATTATGAATATGACCACCATGATTTTCTATCACCGATTGCAGTTGCCTTCACCATAGGTCAATAGCTGCATTGATTATGTCATGGTTAAAATTATTCCAACAGAAACCTTTCCTTAAGCTCTTCGATGGTGTTAAACCTTTGACCATTGTAAACATTTGCCTCTAAAATTCCCCATATGGAATAGTCAAGTGTTTAAGTCTGGACTATTGGGGGCATTGCTCAAACAAAAACATTCTTGTACTCCGACAGGTATGGGAAGGAGCACCGTCTTGTCGGAACACGTAATCGTCGCAGACTGCTTCACTTTCAGGAAGCAAGTGATGTAAAATTTGTTGTTGATACGCGTCCGAGTTGAGGTTTACTCCGGCATGTACCACAATGAGACTTGACTTCCCCAATTTGGAAACTGCCACAGAGACCATTACGCCAGGTGAAAAGTGACCTGTATCGATTAAAATATTTTCCAAAGGGATTTCCCACTTTACTCGCACATTTGCGTATACCCGATTATTTTGTGTATTCTTTGGCGGCAAGTAAAACATCTTCTCATCTGAAATCTGAAAACCATATCTTTGCGATATTTTTCCGAGAACGGAACCTTCGTAGTAATAGATTACATCTTTCTAATCGTTTCTCCTTCACATTGGCATTAAGTTTTTGACAGTAAACTTTTTTAAAGACTTTAAGTTGGCAATCATTTTTTATAATTCTTTGAACTGTAGAACGGTGAATTCTTGTTCTTTTCACTATTTTTCGGGTACCTACAGATTCTTCAGGTCGTACATTTTCTATAATATTTCCTCAAATATTTCTTACCATGGTAATATTTCCTTGAGTTCTTGAAGTTTTCTTCCTTCCCCTTCCAACTTTTATTTTTATGGATCCATTATTTTCTCTAAGATGTCTTAAAAACGTTCCAGCTGTTCCAACATACCAATTTTTTTCAGGAAACTCCTTTACAATTTTTCTTGCTCCGTAATTATGTTTTTGTCGAAAATATTTGATAAGAATTCGATCCTCTTCACCTAAGACTGCCATCGTACAACAAGCATACATAACATCAAAAATAACATTGTTTATTATTTAATAACAGTCATGAATACTCTGATTTTTAATAACAGTCATGGATACTCTGATTTTTAATAACGGTCATGGATGCTGCGATCATGGTTCAAACGACTTCAAATTTCCAAAATGATAACCGCAATGTTTCAGTACATCAATGAACAAAATAAATTGTATTTGTTTATTTTAAAAATTTTTTACAATGAGACCTATATTGGAGAATTTTTGATAGTTAAACTACCAAAAAAACGTATCATCTGAAATTTAAATAAAACAGTTTCCGTTTGCAACGAACATAAGCGCTAGTTTGTTGAAAAAAACCTGTCAATCCGGCCCTGTTCAAAATATTTTGATAAAAATTACACATTTTACTGAGACGATTTCAGTTCATCATCACTCCAAAAATAAATTAAATCAGTGCAAAAATAAATTAAATCAGTGCAAAATGAAAAAAAATATTCAATTAAAAAGTGTACTCTTTAATTTGAGCCACAGTGTATATACGGATATCAATATCCCTTATGGGTGGAACCCTAATTTTAACCAACTTTAGAAATCTATTGTGAAGCAGTTTTAAGTGTTGAATAATAAAATCCAAGGGTTTGTGGCAATTATTTCTAATAGAAGTTACATACTATACCTTCATTAATGAAACCTTCAGGGTTTTTTACCTTTGTACAAGAGTGGGCTGAGGTCCGAGATGTAGGGAAATAGGTGAATATGTTTGAACCAGTTTTAGTCATTTGTATAATAAAATTTATTTATTAATATAAGTAATTTACCTAAGTCTTATTGTATTATTTTTCTGTCTGCAATTAAATTTATTGTGTTAATATAAAAGCCACATAGGCAAAATGGTCTTGTTCGAATCAATAAGGCATGATTAAATACTATACAGGGTGTTACTTGTCGATAGACCGTAATTCCAAGGGCGCATTCCTGAACCAAATGCAAGTAGGAAAGTTCATATAAACATGTGTCCTAAAAGTCTGGTTTTCAAAATTTAAAAAAAATCGATTTTTTATTAATATCCCGAAGATCCTTTTGCCGATTTTGGTGAAATTTGGCAGTGTTGTTCGTTGTGATATGACGCTAAGTTAGTACTAACTAGATGATAATAATGAGTTCCAGTGGCGTCCCCGAGGGCAGTCTCACGAATAATATTGACAAAAAAATGTACACCACTAACTTACTTGCTTAAAATTTTTATATTGTTTTCTGGTTAAGCAGCTAAAAATACAATTTTTTTGTCTCTTGACATTTTTTCGTATCTTACTTCATTTTCGAGAAAAAAAATAAAAGCCCTACATTGCATCTGGAAAAATTGATATAATAAAATCAAGTTAACTGGAACTCATAATTATCGTCTAGCTAGTGCTAATTTAGCGTCTTATCACAACGAACGACACTGCCAAATTTCACCGAAATCGGCAAAAGGATCTTTGATATTAATAAAAAAAAACGATATTTTTTAAGCTGGTTTTTATGATACAGGATATCTTAAAAATCAGACTTTTAGGACACATGTTTATATCAACTTTCGTACTTGAATTTGATTCAGGAATGCGCTCT
The DNA here is from genome assembly GCA_963920685.1 of Polydrusus tereticollis. Taxonomy (NCBI): domain Eukaryota; kingdom Metazoa; phylum Arthropoda; class Insecta; order Coleoptera; family Curculionidae; genus Polydrusus; species Polydrusus tereticollis. The sequence continues at coordinate 130,036,907 of OY987326.1, forward strand.
TGGAATTGCGGCCTATCATTAAGTAACACCCTGTATAGGTACGCATCTATAAATAGTAAAAATTAAAAACCAATGATCGCTACCATTTTTCCTTCTTTATAAACTTACCATTAAAAATAATACTCTCATCTGAGCTATACCTCCTTTTACAAGAATTACACTCTCCCGCATTCTTATTATCCTCCACAATAACTTCTATTTTTAATAAGGCATCAATTTTAATAGAATCATTTTCTATAAAGCCATTTAAAGGATTCATAATTTCATCAAATTTTAAAAACTTCTTAAACCCCAGGGTGCTCGTTATACATCTCCTAGTGATTACTCTTATTATGTTATTTTTTTGAAATGTATTTACTAAAGTAAATTTAGCAGTTATATAGCAATCTGGTGTATCTTCTTTTCTCAAATATACTGACAAGAAGTACTGATCATCTTCACAAACCTTAATAATAAGAACTTTCCATGGAATGTTCATAACCCCATAGCTTGGTACCTTGGCATATGTGGATATGTTTATTTTCATTTCGCTAATATTTTCGAAACTGTATTTAAGCAATGCTGTGCTAACTGATGAGTCCATGATAGGTGGATCATTTTCCAATAAATGTAAAATGGGTTCTGTGTTAATCTCAAATTTACAAACAGCCAATCTTTTTGGATATGCCGCTGCAAATACACTTACTTTAAAATAGTCCCTTAAAAATCCCCACTTTATACATGGTATATTTTGTGTTTTCAATAAAAGTTTGTTTTCAATGGAATATCCAAAAAATTTGCAATTCATGGTTTGCTGATTTGCTACATTTATACTGAATGTAAGTTGTTGACAATCAGATTCATACCTAGTGGTTAAATACATTAGTAAGCCTGTATCAAAATAGAAAAAAATATTTTCTTGAGACTCTTGTTCAAAATCAATATAAAACTCTTTGTTTTTTAACAACAGGGATTCATGTTGATCTTTGATATGAAAGGTAAAGTTAAATAAGTAATCTACATAGGGGCAAATAGGGCAACAATATTTTTCTCCTTGACATAACCCTTCATGTGCACCCATCTCAGAAATGGGCAATTTCACTTCACAACCTTCCATACGGTTAATGCAGGGAAAACTTAGATCCCTTGTCACTACATCATATAAAATTGACTCGGTGCCTCCATCATCTGCTTCGCAACATCTTCCGCATTTTACTAGTCTATTCGGGTATACTTTAATTGGTGCAATTGACAAATATTTTTTGCAACTTGTACACAACAGATTTTGCAAGATTTCTTCTGATATACTCATTGTATTTTCACAAGGTTTCTTAAGTTCTTTAAGATATGCCTAAAAAAAATGAAAATGAAGGAGCTACCATAAACACAGGAATGACAGACACCTTTTGGCAATGGACATATTTTATGTACCTTGTTTTAAAACTGTTTAAAATTGGTGCATAATATTGAGGAATTTAAATCACAGGACAAGCAAGAAGGTTCACCTAAACTCAATGAACTTATTAGTTCATTGCCTAAACTTCAATTTTTTTTTTCGATTAGAGGTTATGTTACGTCTTCTGTCTTCTTCTTTTTACTATTAAGGACTTGCGACTTCGGCAAGGTGACTTTCTAGTCGGCTTTAACTACGTATCGCCAAGAATTATACACTACTCTTGAACAAACCCAACCGTTGCTATTAGTGCAATTTAAAAAAAAAAAATTAGAATTGAATTTCTATTCTTTATTCAATGCAAAATATCAAGGTCCTGTTAGTTACCAGGACATAGCTTTCGATTTCCGATGTCTGTTTCGAAATTATTTTAATTAGATTTCTCGATTTCGTTAAATTTAGCTGCCAACGGCAAAATATCAAGAGCAAACCAAGCTTAAATTTTTGCGGTGCAAATAGAGATATACTGTAATTTCAATAGGTCTTTTGATTCTCAAAAGTTTTTAAGTACTTTGAAGTTTGAACTTTGATGCTCAAGTAGCTGACGTAGGATGATAAAACTATAGTATGGTTTGAATTAATTTTTAGAGTAAAGTTTTACTCTACACAATTGTATTAACACAGAAAATACCAATATCATTCCATATTAGAATTTACTCTCTATTTCCAGTTGAATAAGTTTTAAAATGCATAATATTAAAAATTTATTAAAAACTAATAAAATACAAATACAATAATTACAAATTTAAAGTAAACAGCATTTATTTTGATGACGTAATTGGTTGTGGACCATTTCAATTGGCAGGCAAAAGGTTTGTTAATCAAACAGCAAAGAATTAAAGGCCAACACGTGGTGATTACGTCACTTCCTGGATCTCCGTTTGGATTCCTCCTAAATCATTGTCCCCCTCCTTCCTCCCAATGCCTCTTTAAATCTATTCCTTCTATCCCCACTACTACTGGTTGGGAGATTCCCATCCCGAATCCCGAACAGATTTGTCATTCATTCAGCAACAAAAAGGAAAATTGTCAAATTTTATCTGACGACCTGACGTTGAAATTGAAATATTGAAAATGACAGTGTCATTAACATTTAAAGTGTCAAAACATAATAACGAAACATCGCCTTGAGTTTTAAATAAGCCAGAGCAAAAATTAGTAAATGTTCAAGTTGAATCGGCCGTCATCGTAAAACCAAACAAATGAACTCGGAAACCAAGTCGGTCAAATGAAGGACTTTTCATTAACGAGAAAAAATTTTAAAAGTTTTTATTTGGTGGCGATGTGAAAAATATTTATATATTCGAGATTTTTGGCCTAACTTTATTTTTTAGAAGTAAATATTTGAAATAAGAGCTTAGGAAAATTCAATTGTGTATTCTACATGAATGAACCGCCCTCCCGGGCCTTGCGCAAACGATCCATGCGCACAGCACGTTCCTCGTAAATTTCTATGGTTCCATGGCAGAGCCGCCATGATGGCTTTCTGTATTACACGCTCGACATGGAAAGTTTCAAAGTTGTTTTATTGTATTTGTGACTGAGTGCGTGTAAATAAACACGATGGGAACGTACTAAGGAACACGTATATTCGTTTAGTGTCCGACTCGGACGGTCCGAGCGGCGGAAAGCCTGTATATACTTCGATTTTATGTTGGCGTGGCCGCGCGTTTCGTGTCCTCATCAACAAATATGTCGAAGCTTTCGTTCAGGGCGAGGGCCCTGGATGCGAGCAAGCCCATGCCCATATATTTGGCTGAGGAGCTCCCGGACCTTCCGGATTTCTCGGCAATCAACAGGGCTGTGCCCCAAATGCCCTCGGGAATGCAGAAAGAGGAGGAATGCGTAAGTTGAGGTCCAGCGTTTGTTCGACAGCTCGGCCGCCATGTTGGCATGGCGCTTGGCGCCGAACTCTACCGGCGAATTTACCTTAAAACGCGTTTTGGGGCTTTTTAAACAATGATAGGCCCCTGAACAGGTCAGATTTCGGGCCAATATTTAAATTTGAATCGTTTGGTACATGGTGCACGAGCTGTCAAAGCCGTTACAATGCGGCGAATATAATATCGCGTATGTAAATAGAACCTACCTTATTAGTAATCGGCATGTATTCCTTAACAGGAGCACCACTTACAAAGGGCAATATGCGCCGGACTTATCATCCCAACGCCTGAAGTCACTGATGTGCCCCTCAAGGACTTCTATGACAAGGTCTACCCTTCCAACTACAAGCAGCCCCGACAGCTCATTCACATGCAACGTAAGGACCTTTTACGCACTCTTTTTCTTTCACAATATAACTACTTTTTTGGATTTCCCGCCCTGAACGTTTATTTTGTTTTCTAATAAATGTAAACAATTTCTGTTGCCATGGCAACAAGATGGACATATGGGGTGGTATTTCTTCAACTCTAGAAGTTTACAAAATATGTATAGAACCGAGTATAGAACCAAATAAAAATACTTTATTTAAATGTTATGTTCTTATTTTAATTATTTCCATTTCTAAAACTGAGTTTTCAAAATATTTCTCTCAGATAAAAAAAATCCCATACTATTCTGCATTACATGTTAAAAAGATACTTAAGTCTGGTTTGCTTAGTATAGAGAAGTTTTGTTTCTCTTCCTACAGCCTTTTCAAATTGAGTTTTTGTAAATATGAGATTTTTTATTTAAATTACTGATTCTCCTCTTTATAATTCCGTAAAAATATTTATAGAATGAATAATAAAACAATATATTAGGTACTTTAAATACAGATTGTTGTACTAACATAATTTTTGCACCTAGACAACTAAATGTCTGAATGTGCAATACATTAATTTTCAACAATTTTCAATAACCCATGTTATTTGCACTCAGAATATTGGCATGCGATTGTTTATAGACGAAAATACAAGAAAAAAGATAGATGGTAAAAATCATGTCTTCAGGAATACGCGATCGCTTTGTGTTGAAGATTAAGGCTTGGTGCTTATATATACAATTTAACAAGGTAGCAACTCAACATGCAACTGTTCCAAGTTGTATTGTGATGACATATTAGAGGCAGATTGTAACCTTTTTGTAACTTACATATCTTTATTAGGGAGTAACCAATTTGCTTGCAAAAAACTTGTTATTTAATGAAATGTAGGTACTTAGTCATTTTTAGAAATGCATATAAATAATGTTAAAATGTGATTTTTGCCAAAAAGTGTAGTGTAGTATCTTTTTGACTTGTATGCACTTTTAATAAGCTTATAAACTCACTCACAGCAGATAAAACTGAATTTATTTACTACTTATGAGTAGGGCTGCTAAAAAAATGCTTAAAGAGCATAATGTTTTAAGGTAAACAATCAATAAAATTGGTATTCAAAAAAGAAGTAAAAAAGTTAAAATATTACAAGCAATTTAGATTTTTGAAGAATTATAATACAATATGCCTAATACTAGCTATACAAAAATTATTGGTTAGGGAATCAACTTTTTAATAAACAAAAAAGGTACAGTACCTACTTCAAATCTTTCCGCCACTTACCCTTCTTACCAACCCTATTTTAATAACGTAGTGATTTCTCTCCACCTTATGTAGCTAGTCTATAAAAAATAAGACTGACATAGAAATATTCACTTTTGATACCTTCCTTTTATATTTTTACCTACAATGATTATGAAGATTTTGAAAAAAAATATGGAAAGGTATTAAAGGTACAGTAACATTTACAAGGTGCTGGTAATTAATGTACTATTAGAAAGGTAAATGGTAATACTTACAATATAACAAGGTAATGTCTGGAATTTAATTGCCGCCACTGTACATGCAACAAACATTTTAAAAACACTAACATAACATTTTATAATATATTATGTATTTTAACATTTGACTTGTCTATGTAGGTTAATTTGATTTTTAGTCTATAGTAAAGGAACTTATGGTAGAAAACCAAGGCAACAGCGATATCGTAATCTATAAAATCTTATCCAACTTGGAGATTGTAGATTGAAAATGCTTTCATTTGCCCTGGCGCCATCAATAGATTGAAAACTGGGTCAAAAATTTACACTAAAAAAGTAATATTTTAGTTGGTACTTATAGAACTTACCAAAATTCCATTATTCTCACATTATTTGGTTTCAGTACCTTCATTTTTAATAGTGTTTGATTTATCTAAAAATAAGCATAAAGGCTGAAACAAAGCATAAAAAAATATGGTTAAATGGCATATTATTGTAAGATTTTACTTTCTATTCTAAAAACTGCTTTCATTATAATTGACCTAAGCACAATTAATTTATAGAAATCCAAGCTCTACTACTTTTAATATGTTGGTGGGAGCAATTTGACTCATTTTCCACCAAACTTTCCAATATTTCTAGGTATTATTAAACCATGCAATACATACTATATTTGCAATAGTATTCCTATATAAATATTTTTAAATATGGTGTATATAATTATTTTAAAAAATGGAAATGTTCGGTCTTCAATCTTGAAAAATCGCATATACTTAACTTTGAAATTCAAAACAACTATGTAGGTTATCATTGCATTAGTAGGCCACTTGAATAATGTCACTATTGCTTCCTGAAAAAGGTGAAACTGAAAGTGGATATTCTTTTAGGAGACTAAAGATATTGTGACATGTGGAATATGGATTTGTGATGAGTAAGCAATTAAATAAAAGATACATCTATTTATTAGGGATCATTAGATTTAAAAAAAATTAAGATTTACAATACACATACTGAGATCACTAAACAACTTAAATTCTGCCGGAAAAGTGCTGCCAATTCCTACCAACGATGGTGGGGGAAAATTAATGTTGAACTGAGAAAATGTAAACTCTAAGAATTTTTTTTTTACATATTTGTAGATTTTCGTCAACTAGGGATCTTACACTATATTGCAAGGTTTAAAACTATATTACTGCAACTTTATGTTTTACTAGTGGAGGTTATCTTCTGGTGAATGACCGTACTGTAGTTCTCACAATTAATTTTTTAATGTCAATCACAACTAAATGTTAATAAATTAGAAACACGAAATTGTAAAAAAGTAAAAAATCGGTACTGATAAAAGGTACTTCAAACTATATTTCCTTTTAAAAGTATAATATATTTATCATAACTACATTTTAGACGTTGACCGTAGGTACTAAGCGGCCAAGTACGCTTTGCTTCATTTAGTGTAATGTTGTATGTAATGTTAATGTTACTGTAATATTGTTGTCACATGCATTGGCCAAGGCTTGTGAAAGCAGAATAAAATAATTTAGTTTATTTTTACATTAGACCCTAATTTAGTAACTGATCGGTACCTATACTATACTAATTAAATTTACTAAAAGCAGGAATCATCATCGTCATAATTATTGAACTAATCTAAAAATGAACATGAATATGACCATTGAACAAAAACCTTGATGTTTTCTTTAAAAGCGATAGTTGAGCTAAACATAATATTATAATTAAATATCAAGGGATTGCTCTTTATAAACGCGAAAGTTATTAATTTTCTCATATTATTTATTCAACTAACCTAAACATGTGGCCTAAAATGCTTGGATTTTAATTTAGAGTGTGTTAAAAGTTGAACTGTGAAGATGGTTTTCTTTGAATATTTTCGAAACGTTTGAAAATACAAAAACACAATATCAAATCGTATTTGAAACAAAATGAAATGTCAAAAGAATCCCACACCCACCTCACCAAGTCTACTAGATGTAATTGAAATTTCGTAGATAGCAATTAGTGAAATCCATGTAAGTTAAAAGTTGATTTCATTCGAACGGCAAAGGTCCATTTTTATGCCAAAGAGAAAGAATTTCAAATGTAAAATTTGAAAAAAAAAGTATTTACATACAAAACCCATCTTCACAGTCCTTTTAATACCCTGTATTACATTGAGTATGAAGCATTTTTTGTTGCATGTGTAGGTATATGAAATTTTCTTCATAAGATCACGTTTATAACCACATCGTAAAATATCTATATGTTGTTTTGGAGCACCCTGTATAAAACAATCGGTGGTTTTGTTATTCATTTAAAAATTAAGGTTTACCGACAAATTTTATAAAGCTATTGCTACCAGGTTATTCATTAGACCAAAGGCAATAGGAAATTAAAAAGCTCTTGATGATTTATCATAAGAAAATGGAAATATGTCAGGCTATATTAATCATAAAAATATCAAATGTCAAAAATTCATCTGGATCCGAGCAGTAGCTGAATTTATTTACTCTCGAAACCATGGCCACCACTCAGGTAGCGCTACAAATGAGCGCTCGACAAATTTGCCCGTTCAGCAGAAAATTAGTGACTATTGCCACAGCGCTACTTTCTGATGAACGCCACAATTGTTAGTAAGGAAGTTGGCATCCTATTGCGTGACTATACTATTATTTGTTTGGCTGGATGCGAAAAGGCAAGAAGTCATGAAAATCTCCAACAGAACAGAACTATTCTTTGATGGGGCTCACTATAATATTATAGCTCTTAAATATAATTAATATAATGTTGATGGCCTTATATTGAGATGGTTAGAGAGTTTCCTAACAGACAGGTATCAATGTGTTAAAATCAACAACTACTTGTCAAATCAATTTGAAGTAACATCAGGGGTACCGCAGGGCTCCCATTCCGTTCCCTTAATATTTATTTTATTCACTAATGATATCAACCTTGGTTCTTCTCAACTCCGATTTGCTGACGACCTGAAAATATACCGAGTTATAAGGAATATTCAAGACTCCATGGCACTTCAGCGTGATTTAGATGAGCTGTCTAAATGATCTTGTGAAAATGGACTTCATCTCAACATTTCTAAGTGTTCTGTGATCACGTTTTCCAGAAATAAAAACTTTCAAAGATTTGTTTATGACATGAACGATGAATGCCTAACAAGGAATTCAGAAGTTAGGGATTTAGGGATTATATTTGATAGCGAACTAAATTTTAGAAGTAATTTTAACTCCATAACCGGCAAGGCTTTTAAACAACTTGGATTTATCCTTCGCAATAGTAGAGGGTTTTCTCCAAACACTCTAAAACTTTTATATTGCACATACGTCCGCCCATGTTTGGAGTATGGATCGATCGTCTGGTCCCCCTATTACCAAACTCATATTTCCTCTATTGAACGAGTTCAGGCTATGTTCTTGAAGTCATATGCCTTTAGAACCGGAACAAATGTCTCTGAACTGGGATATCTTGAGAGGTGCGAGGCATTGGGTTTTCAGACTTTAGAAGCGCGTAGGCATTGCCAGGAACTCATGTTCCTCTATAAGATTGTCAATGGCTTAATCGATGCACCGAATTTACTGGAGCTCCTTAATTTTAATGCACCCTGCCACGTACACCAAACACGTAACCGCGACCTATTCAGGCCTTCTTTCCACCGAACAAACTATGGAATTAACAATCCCATGTCCAGAATACAGAGGAGATTTAACATAAATGCTAGTGTCTTGGATTTGTCAAGACCAGTGAGATCTTACAAGAGAACATGCTTTAATTTATATAGATAGGGCCTAACCAGAGTTAAGTCAAATTTTCTTTTTAAACTATATTTTATTTCAATTTTTCTTTTTTTGTCATCTCGTATATAATGTGTTATTTTTTTTGTAATTTTGTAATTTTTTAACTTTATTGTAATAATTTAGTGACTTTGTACCTTTACTGTAAAAATGGAGTTTTTTTTCGTCTATAAATAAATAAATAAAAATAGTTTACCTTTAAAATAATTATATAATGAACTGATTTGAAACATTGGCTTATGACTCGTGCCTCAGTTATCTTTTAACGTAATAACGTTAATTTTGCGTTCCCAAACCGACGAAGAAAAACTGGTTACTACTACTAAGCCATTTTTAAAAATAATATAACCAATATATATGAGCATCCCTCTACACTGGTTAGGAAGATGTCCGGCGAAATTGCACCCCCTCTACAGAGATAAATAGAACTATTGCATACACAAAACGTGTTTATTGGATTTTTATATGTCCTTGTCTAATTTTTTTAACAGTTTGCGTGAAATGCTCTTATTACAAAAAAAACTACTCCTTTCGGTAAAAGTAGACTACCTAATAATTCTGCATTGACCAACAAGTGTTTATCAAATCGTTTTTTATAATAGTACCTACCTTATATCACCTTTTATGTTATCTTAATAATATGTTTTAAATTACAGGATTTAGATTAATAAGTAAGGCAAAATTTTTTCTGCCGATTTCCCACAAACCCCATTTTTAATTGCCGATATGATCGCTTTATTGTTAGTTTTAATCATAATAACCTGCAGTTTTTCAAAAAACAGTACATAACTTTCTACTATTGTAGGTATATGATATTTGTTAGATTTCAGCTCAGTTAAATTTATAAAAAATTGTCACAAGATGACCATCTCCTGAGGTTAAAAGTAAAGAAGTTTTCTTTATTCGCACCTCCGCTTCGGAAGTGACCCTGGTAAAAAAATTAAAGAGATAACTCATGTTTTAAGACGAAAACTAAAACAATTTGAGTTGGGCGCTTCTGAGACGGAGGTATGAATATGTAAAAATTATTTCTGGGCACAATGTATATAAGCGTATTCCACCAATTCTCATATTCCGAAAAGAACAATTTTAAGCCATAACAGGAAAAAGCATACACATTTTCTTACAAAACATACTTGGCCCATGCGTTTTACTTATTGAACTATATTTAGCAGAAACTGCAACTGGTTTTCTATTTGACCTTATTTTTAAAAAATCTGTCATAAATAGTAATTTGTTTAAATATTTTTTATGTTAAGCGTTCACCATGGAGCAAGACATACCAGATTACGACATGGACTCGGATGACGAACGATGGCTGCAAGCTCAAAAGCCCCGTCTTGACCTCACTCCACTTAAGGTAAGCTCAGTCTGCTCAGTAGAGATTTTAAATTATTTTAGATATGGTCTGCCATTCCGCATTTGTAATTGAAAAAGAGGCTGTTAGTTATCTATGTTCTGCTAATTTAAAGGCTACACACCGACGCGGCTACGGCCACCATAGCGGTGGCGGCTAATATGAACACATAGAGATAAATAAATGAAATCATACCAAGCGCGGACGGGTCTAGACCAAGTTGCCTGAGAGCAGACAGCGGTGGTGGCCAAATACAACATGTCGAGTTTGGCCGCGAGAACTGACTGTAGTAATGGCGAAAAATATGATAGAATTATTAATAAATAAAGGTTAATTATATCCCATACTTTATGAGTTAAGTCATCCAAATTCCAAAAATATAAAGGCTAAAAACAATTTTTACAGCTACTGAAATTGATATCAAACTTCTCCATTTGGGCGAGTGCTATAGCAATTGGATTTGTTTTATTAAGCAAATCAACAACATTTATCGTAACATGTGTATCATTGGCTATCCTGATGATATTTCAATATCTGCTCTAAGTCTAGCTATGGCATCATTTATTGTATCTGTCTCACCTCCGGAAGTATTGCAAGTTTTTTTTCCTTCTGCTTGTTTATATAATGCACAAGGGACATGCTTGTTAATAACACTTGATTACTTGAATATGAATTAAAGATTGAGTGACTGTTAATTTTTCGAGATCATTTGGTGAATTTAATTGAATTGAATTAAGAACGTAATGATATTGAATTTTATAAATATTATCCTCATCGCATTCCCGCAAGACGCTGTAATATCTAGCAATTTAAACACAAAAGCGGAGGTGTGTTGCGATTATTTTCTTCGATATACAGGGTGTTTCAGAAGTACGGTACGTAACTTAAGAGGGTGATTCCTTATGATATGAGAAAAAGTTTATATGAACATGTGCCCGGAGTTGCCATGTTTTTAATATACATACAGGGTGTTAGTTTAAAAAAAAATGGTTTTATAATTTTTTAAATATCCTTTTTTTCCGATTTTTATGAAATTTGGTACCGTTATTCATAATGATAAGGACCTTAATTAGCCCTAACTAGATTAAATTTATTAAGTCCATTGGCGTCCCGTGGAGCACCTTATCGAATATTATTGACAAAAAATGTACGCCACTGACTTTTTCTAATTTTGATATTTTTCTTCGGACTTACCAACTAATAATACAACTTTTTTGTTTTCTGAATTTTTTTCGTATCTTGCTTCGTTTTCGTGAAAAAAAATAAAAACCACTTTGTTGCATGTACAAAAAAAATACCTATGTATTTCAAACTTAACTAAAACATGTAAATTAAAAATAAAATTATTTTTTTAAATAATGACACAAAAAAAATGCAACAGTTAATGAAAGCAAATGTTAAAAATGGCCACCTTCTAATAAAACGCACGATTGCAACCGATTTTTTTTAATAAAAACTTTAACACCCTGTATATTAAAAACGGGGCAACTCCGGACACATGTTCATATGAACTTTTTCTCTTGGAATATCATAAGGAATCACCCCCTTAAGTTACATACCGTACTTCTGAAACACTGTATATCAACTTATAAATATCCTTTGAAACTTTGAACTCTCCTTTTTTCTATTTTGGCAACTGCTGCTTTAGCACACAAGTGTTATATCAAGATCTTACTGCTGCTACTGGAGGATATGTATTCCGTCACACTGATAATATTCGTATGTAACTAACACATTCATCAATTTGTAAAAGAAAAAAAAAATTGTATAACCACCTGCTTCTGGATATAAAAATACTAATTATTGTAATTTAAAATTTAGAAAGCTATGAAAAAAGTTTCTAGTAACTCATTCCTAATACTGCCATACAAGTTAAAAAGATACTTTTTGATGAAAATAAAATTTTTTCATATTGGATTTGTAAAAAATTCATCCGTTTAGTAAACAATAATTTCGAAAAATGATAACTCATTAAATTATCAGGTTTTAATCCGTGATGAAGAGTTGTATTTATGTATATGTTATATTTATTATATATACAGTGTTACTTGGTTAAGTTTAGTTGTTGTAGAATGGTGTGTTACAGTTCTTTTTCTAGGCCCGGTACTTTTACGTCCGAATTATCTTTCTTAGAATAATTGCAAAAGTTTCAATTGTGTTGACAATTGTTTCATTGTTTCCATAGACATTATTCGACGAATAGCGCTATCCGTAGATGAAAGGATCCCACCTAAAGATATAAAGCAGTAACTGTAACTATAAGATAACTTATGTGACTTATCACTACAAGGACATTGATAATTTGGGCCTTACTGAGGATGCTACATTAGCTTTTAGAAAAAATTGCGTCTCTAGATGATGCTTGTGTCTGCTTAAAATTTTTCATAGGGGTTAAATGGGGCAATCACTGGAAAAACTACTGCATATCGTCACTTGCACGGTATTCGCTACTTGTTAAAAATATCCCTAATAATTACTGGCATAAAAACCTAATTGTTCACCACAATTATTCGCCTAAAATTGGGACATGCTGCATTGCTACCCAGCACATTTATATAAGATCCGTATTTTACCCTCTGATAAATGTGACTTGTGCTAGGTTAGATGCAATCTAGAACATATTTTTTTTTAATGCAGAAATTATTCTGCTAATGTATGATATGAATGTCCCTTCAATATCCTTAACCTTTGTCCTTACAAAATAGAAAAGCAGATAAGGTTCTTGTTGTAGTAGAGTATTTACATCAAAGTTAGGTATAATGTCTTTGATTTACATAAAGTTAAGTTAGAATTACTATCCATGTCTTTCCCTTATATGTATCCCTGTTTATGTGTTTACTTTTTCTCTATATATGTAGATATTATTTAAGATATTAAAAAAATTCACTGTGCGACTGGCTGTACGGCTTTTTAGCCGATTGCCATTTAAAATAAAAATTGTAATAAACAGAGTGACCAGTACCGACAGTACTTTTTTTTTTAGTTTGAGGAAATGATGGACAGGTTGGAAAAGAGTAGTGGCCAAACGGTCGTCACGCTGGCGGAAGCAAAGGCGTTGCTTAAGGAGGACGATGAGCTTACTATTGCAGTGTTTGATTACTGGCTAAATAAGAGGCTTAAAACGGTAAGTATCGTAAAAATCCGTTTAACACTAACAGTATGAACCTTTATAAATTAAAAAAAGGTGTATTTGATAAATAATAATGTTTGTAAAGAAAATCTACTTTTTTTAAATAATTTTCTATTTGAATAGTTAACGGCATGTAAAGGGGCTATAAAAATAGAAATATGTATATAAAAAATGTAAAATATTTGGAAAACCTAGATTTTGCCTCATGCTTTAGTAGTCAATACGAAATGTATTGATCTGTAGTGTTACTTTTCTACCACTTTATGCACCAACAAGTATAGGCCCAAGTCCCAACTTCATATACAGGCTATTAGCTATAATTAATGGTACACGGCAAAACCAAGGATTCCATATGTAAACATAAACTCAGGGCAATGTTTAAAGCTAGTTTTAAAGTTATTTTTCAATTTTGCTCGGCACGCTAATTAAAATAAAAATAGAGAAAATCCCATAATATTGCGTACAAATTAAGTAAACAATAAAATTTTAGATGAAGAATAATATCAAAGATACTTAAGTTATCCTTAAATTTACCAAACGCTTTTAATTGGTTTCCTAAGTAACGAGACAGCAGGTTTTTTATCAAAAATATTTTTACTTATACATTATTTATTTTGTTATTATTATTAATACATTTTTTCGTACACAAAAATTTTATGGATTTTTTTTTCAATAAATGTTTAGTGATTTAAAAGGAAGCGCTAAAAAATTTAAGCGAAAATATCTCGTAGTCTATATAGTCGTCGTATGTTAGCTTTTGCATAATACAGATTGAAAGAGTAATATTTCACTCAAAACGCGAATACATTAAGGCGCAAGAAAGTTGTAATATTTTAAAAATGAGTAAGCGGGTCGCAAACAGCGCCCGCCTTGAAAGTTTTCCGCACTCAAAAAATCCCAAATGCCAAATTTCATGCAAAAAAAATCAAAAAAATTATTTTAAGCTTTGACATCCTGCATACAGGGCACATATTAAGCCTACGATAAAAATTGAAGGGATTATTACCTGGACTATTCTAAGAATATTTTGTCGTTTGACGATTTTTGAAAAGCCGTTTTGTTGAGAAAGATTTTCGACAATATTTACATGTAAAGTTTCTTGCATGTAAGAATCCAGTCTTCTCCTCATTGACTGCCGAACTATTTTAAAAACACCAGGATCGTTTCTTATTAAGTTACACCCAGCAACTATCCGATTTCTTAAATTTTCCACAGTCTCCACTAGTTGACTTAAGATGGCCCCATAGGAAATAATCCAGGGGGTTTAAGTCCTGGGATCAAGCAGACCATAAGTGAGGTCCGGCGTTCGTATAGCGATTCATGATACAGGACTTTAGTAACAGAAGTTTAACTATTAAAGACAGAAAATACACGTCAAACAACAAAACGTCGATCAGTCTCAACAAGTTCGACACATACAAAATGATCAATTACGAGATGTATTGAAATGAAATCTACGTTTAAACTGATTTGATTAAAAGATAACAACGCATTTTTAAATAAATTTATACTCGGTAAGCCCAGTGCAGTACGCCATACTTTTATTTCGACTGCATTAATAATTTAAAAATTATCAAAATTGGTTTTGTCGAAAAATTTTCTCGCCGTGTATCTTTGAAACAAAGTGGCTTTTCAAAAATCATCAAAGAACAAAATATTTTTAAAATAGTCCAGGGAATGACCCCTTCAATTTTTGCAATATGTTTAATAAACCCCTGTATATCGTTTGGTATGGACTTTTGGAATAAATTTGATTAAATACTAATATTTTTACATAGAGAATCCGTGGTTTTCTTTTATAAAACAAATTTATGAGTCTACAATGTTAATTTATATTATACAATACATAAAATATGTATTTTGAAGCTTTATAACTACCAATGCAATTATTATTGGTATACATATCTACAATTTATCATAAGTTAATGTAACAATAATTATTAATATTTGTTAAAAATAAAAGTGCTTATGTGAAGAAAGGTCTACAAATAAAATTTAGTTATGTAGATAAAGCAACAGTAAAATAATATCTTTTATAGGGTGCCTGAAAAGTCCTCTTATGTGCAAATATGTATTAGTAAAGATAGAGCCACCCAATTGTAGGTGTATATGAGATTGTGCATCGAGAGTAGAAACAAGCCGTACAGACCGTGTCAGTATTTTTGTATAAATTGTCTAAGATTTAAAAGTGTATTTTACGTAATATCATACAATGGTCAACGACTTGTGGAAATCGTTGTGCGTAAAGTTGAAAATCTTTCAGAAACCTCAAAATGAAAAATTTAAGAAATAAATATCAGGTCGGCCAAACTAGTGCTGAGGCGCAGGTGCAAACCGTGTTTCTAAAATGGAAGAGATAGAGGCCAACTTTAAATAAGATTTGGAGCAACTTCGCAGTGAGTATGTCCAATCAGGGAATCGGCGATTTTCCTCAAGAGTTTAAAGAATTCAAAAATAAAAACAAAGGTTTTCGCCTTTGCGCTGGTGTCGATATTATGCGGAACTAATTACAAAAATTTAATGAACAGAAACATTTTAATAGGTTGGTTTTTCATGGGATCTCAGAAAAAAAATCAACAAAACTTATTTGATGACATTTGTAACGTAGTCGCGACGTATTTAAATTTTAACATAACAAAAACGAGATCAGTTCCTGTGCCCAACACAGTGGAAACGGGACAAAGTGTTTTACGCGAAAAAAAAGTTTAAAAATATCGAAATACTAGTGAGCGAAATGCTTATTAAAGACCAATTTGACTTGTTTCTTAAAACCCGGTAAATTTATAAAAATAACGCTTGGACAATTCGGGGTGATATCTTTGTGTCTATTAACAACAAAAAGGTGTGCATAAAAAATGCTAATGATTTGTCAAATCCGAAAAAAAAGTTAATATTTTGGTTTTACATAATAATATACCGACTATTGTTGGTTTCGTGGACACGGTCCTTATCTTTATTTTGTTTTATTTCTATTATAGGTGCTACTGTGACTACATTTTCATTATTAGTAGCTGTATCTTCCGGCGATAGCCATAACCTAGTCTATAAATATAGTTATTTTAATACATATTCTACTTGTGGTGTAATTACAAGTGCTTTCTTTGCGAAAATTTAAGGTTACGCGTCTCAATGTACGATCTTTAGTAGCTAAATTAAATGAATTAGTGCAGATTGTGAGCATGGTGATTATGATGGGGGGTGGCTGTAACTGAGACATGGCTTAACAATAGTATCGGCTCTGAGGAGTTACGAATTTTTGGATATTCTTTGGTAAGGCAAGATAGACTAAGTAGGGGTGGTGGAGCTGTTATTTACTATAAAATAACTTAAATGCATCGCGTATTAATGTTGGAGCTACTGCAAGCTACAAGCAAATGTGGATAGCTATAACATTGAAAAAAGAAACATGTCATTGGTTGCATATACCGTCCTCCATCTAGTAATACATATGAGTTTATATACAACATTTTAAACAACAAATTATGACCCTTACTCTCAAATACAGTCATATTGTTTGTCTAGGAGACTGCAATATAAACCTTTTAAATTTGTATTCTAAGGATGTGTCTGAGTTTTACTCATTTTTGGAAGCAACAGGGCTTTGCAATATAAACCTCTTAAATTTGTACTCTAAGGATGTGTCTGAGTTTTACTCATTTTTGGAAGCAACAGGGCTTAAACAAATCATTAATAAGCCCACGCGTATTTCTAGCATTAGTTTAACTCTTTTGAATCTTATAGTGATACCTGAGGAGCTTAATATAAAAACTTCCGACACTCTCCCAGTACCGAATATTTCCGACCACAACTTGGTTTTTGCGAATTCCTAGTGCCTGTGATTAAGGAATACAGGGATTTCAAGAATATTAACTCTGAGCAATTTTACGCAGACACACAATCTATTTGTTTTTGACCTTAGCATAGATGAAAATGTTGAGTTATTTAATTAAAACAAACATTACGGCGTTGTTAAATATTCACGTCCCTGTAAAAACTGCTAGGTTTACCAAGAAAAATGAACCGTGAATAACTGATACAATAAGTGACACGATTAAGACGAGAAATATACCTCTGACGCGCTTTAAAATGTCGAAGTCGCGTGCACACTACACAACTCCTCAAATGTATGGCAGGACCTAAAAAAATTTCGATTCCTAAATCTAAACGACAAAGCAGATATCCCAGACACCCATAAACACCCCATGGAGCTCAATTTATTTTTTACCATTGAACCTCCTCACACTGTTAATAATATAAACCTAATTAATATGTACAAGAGTGAAGTCAATGCAAAAGTATCCTCTAACTTAACTTTCAAGGAAGTGTCTGAAGTTGATATTTTCAAAATTATATTGGGCATTTAAACTAGGGCTGAGGGTAGCGACTGTATTAGCAGTTACATTCTAAATATGGTGTCGCATTTCTATTGCCATATATTGCGCACATCATTAAATGCTTGTACTTTCCATCGTCTGTCGAAACATTGTCCCAAGTCAAAGGAGACGAGTCGATTGTTTTAATACTTGTATGTGCGTGCTACATTACGCGGAGTTTGCGTGTAGGATTAGCTACATTTAACCCATTAGAATCTTGTTTTTCTCTTCAAATTTCGCGAAATGAGGTATCACTAAGCCTGTGGTTGGATTTATAATTTGGCACCACAACCTCCTCAAAATGGTTGAAAAAAATAAATTACATGAAAAAGTAGTTTTGTTGGCCAATATACACCTAAAATTTGGTGACTCTACCTTCACTAATAACTGTAATATTTCGCCATACTTTTTAGACTCCCTGTATACATAATGTATAGGAAACACTATTACAATTTGTAGGCGATATTCTACAATAAAAATTAACAAAAGCGATGCTGCAGTCCATAAAAATAACACAATGTAAGAATTATGCTTTTTGTTGTCTAACGAAAAACAATATCTTCTGATATTACGAAGATCCTTTTAAAGAAAGGCATGAAAGCATGATTTTCACCCTGTGACGCGTTTACAGTCTCCTGTTAAGAGTAAATTGTTTATATACCATTTTGTTTTCAGCAACACCCCCTGATCTTGACAGTTCGCACTGAGCACCGCGTAGGCACGGCCGCTAACAATCCCTACTTGGCTTTCCGTCGGCGCACTGAGAAGATGCAGACGCGCAAGAATCGCAAAAACGACGAGGTCTCGTACGAGAAGATGCTCAAGTTGAGGAGGGACCTGGTCAGGGCCGTGACCTTGCTAGAGCTCGTCAAGAGGAGGGAGAAGTGCAAGAGGTATAATGAAATTACATTGGTATGGGCCAGGACATTGTGGGTGCTTATTTTCCTTCACAAAATTGATTGTAAAATATATTTGCTTATTTATTTAATTAGTTATACATTCAATCACAAAAAATATAAAATATATTCACTTAATTAATCTTATGGGTGAAATGTGAAAGTTGATATTATGTGGTTGCCTATTATCTGTATTTTGAAAAATGTTTAGTATGGTGTAGAGTGTAGACGAAGTCAATTGAAATAGCACACATCCAAGAACAACAAAGTTAAATAATAAAAACAAAGTTACACGCAATAACAGCACAGTAAAAAGCAAAACACGTCAACCCAGCCAAGTCTCAATTAAACTTCCCAAGAACGAGAATTTAAGACTAATTATTTTCAATATTTGGATCAAGCTGAAGAAAAAAACACGCTGTACCGCACTGTCCGTCGCGTAAAAATCATACGACTTCAATTGTCTTATGTGTTATACAACACTTTTACACATTAAGTTTCGGCAGTGACCAATCAAATGCGGTAGGCTTTTAATCTCGACCACAAAACTCTTGCAAGGAGCCGTCATTAAGAATTTTGCTTCTCATCTCGATGCAAGGTGCTAGTGTATTGATTGTACCCCAATTTACTTGCCGTTATAACAGTTTCTGCTATATATGTTGAGTTTTCTCAGCAAGCAACGAAGCGCCGCTAATGGATATGACTGCTAGGAATTAACAAAACGCCGTAGGTGTAGCTATCGATCGGCCGCAAATATTATTAAATTTTCGTTTTCCAAGGGAGCATACATTCAAGAACTAGAAATGTAATGTAAATAGAATCAAATTTTAAGAATAATCTAAAAGTTAAAGGAACAAGTTTTAGTTTTTATACTGGGTCCGGCAAAATATATTACCCATTTTTAACGAGTTATAAAAATGTATTAACTTAAACAAAAGGCAATATTAATACATGTTTTAAACTCAAGGACAGGATATTGTCATGTCTTAAAAATAGTGTCCCGCAAATTGCCGCCTTGCAATGCATTCTTCTATATTCTTGATAAATATATGCATTACTGCTCGAACAATGTACCTTGGAATAGCATTCACTTCATTTCTTGCGTCTTTCAGTTCCTGGAGATTTCTTGGTTTATTGACATACACTTTACTTTTTAATAATCCTCGAATGAGGAAATCCTGGACTTGCAGGCCTTGGTAAATTGTCATTTCTTGAAATTAGTCTGTTCTAAAAAGCCTCCCTTAAAATAGTCATTGATTCTCGCAGTATGACTTGTTGCTCCATCTTGCTGAGAACCAGCATATTCTCAGCTCGTTTCAGATTGATGATAAGAAGACCGTTTGAAGCATTTTTGCATTGCTCAAAGCAGTAACGATTACAGTCGCACCATTTTCTTTACAAAAATAAGGTCCGACTATCTTGGACGAGGAAATGGCACACCAGGTTACCTTTGGACTATGTAAAGGTCCCTGATGAATTTCTCGAGGGTTATTTTCAGCCTAATAACGGCAGTTTTGCCTGTTTACATCACCGTTCAGATCAAAATGTGCTTCGTTGCTCATGAAAAGGTAATTTTATATATCTTGGTGATTTTCCCGCAGGGTCATAAAATTGCGGCAAAATTGAAGCTTATTAATCTTATATTGTTGACTTAATTGCTGAATTATAGCAATTTTATATGGGTGGAACTTTAGTTTTTTCAACACTCTTTTCATGCTCCTGTCTGTGATGCAGCATTACAAGCAGACCTTGGTCTTCCACTTGACTAGTTTGTCTAAATCTGACCCGACTTCCTTCCATTTACGAAACCAAGATATAATGGTTTTACGTTGAGGGCATCGGCGAACGTCAAAATTGTAGTGAAATCGTCTTTGAACAACAACTGACCTGAACTAAATATATTTTTTAACACAAAAGACGATGTTCCACTGACCAGTGCGCCATTTTGACAATTATGAAAATATGTGACGCAATTTCCAAAGCCTACTCTTACATACAAAAATATTGCTGTGGTAAAAAATGTAATAGTTCCCTTACCCTGGAAATAAAATGGGTAATAGATTTTACCAGACTCAGTATTTATTTATCTACGAATATGTTAGAATTTATTTGGTACAAAGTAATTTAAAAAAAAAACAAAAAAATCTAGAGAAAGTTTTTAAATAATTTTACCAAATGGTTCTATTTGGAATATGAACAGAATTTTTGAATTTGTGCGGCTGCGTGTGTTTTCATATAAACACCGTTATAATAACCAAACCACTTTTTTTTGGGAACCTCTTATCCTTAAGATTTTTCATTTCAGGGGCATTTTCCTTTCTCATTTTAAAATTAGGTTAGCTTCCGCTTCTTGTTTTTATTATTGTTTGTTTATTTTGTTGTATGAGTATTCCAGATTTTGTAAGAACTGTTACTTTCCGAAAACTGCCAGAAAACCCGTAACGCTAATATGTTTGACAAAGTCTGAAAGGAGCTATGCCATGCCTAGCAGTTAGTAATAATATTTTATTACAGTAAATGTTCAGTTATGTGTGGCATATGTGTACTAGAAACCATGGTTTGTGAAATAAAAGACCGTTTCCAATAAACTGAATTATATTGAAATTCCATGCCCAGATACCCAATGCTGATAAGAACACAATACAATAAAAAATGTACCTAAATAAAGTTCGTTTCACCTTAAGTGACCTTAACAAAACCATGGTTTCTAGTACACATATATGACATTCCCCTGAAAAACAAAAGAAACAGAAAACTCTATAATAACTCTAAATTAACGCTAAACACCAAATTATTCAAAACTAAACTCTGGACCACAGACTTTAGGAATTATAACGTAATCTTTGAGGAGGTTTAACTACTCTTCCCGATCTGGTGGTTGTAGGTACAAAAATAATGTCGTCGTCCAAACTTGAGCCTTGATCATTTCCGCTTTCATCATCTAATCCTAATATACTTTCGTTTTCCGAATCAACATAAGAAGAACCATAATTTACAGGATACCTTTTAATAAATTTTGTATTTCTACACAATACTCTATCATTATCCGTTTTTATATCAAACGACCTTGGTTTAAATTTATTTTTATTTTTTATGTAACCCTTTTGCCATTTTTTATCACTTATCACTTGCTTTGTATAGAATCTGTTGGTTCTTGGTAAACCTATTATTTTGCACACTACACTTTCTATCATAGTTTTGTTTTTGTATCACTTGTATGTTTTAACAACTCTTTTATCCGCGAGTTATCACACTTTATCGGTTCAAACAGAGCTTTTTCGATAGGCAAAGTACCTCTTAATCTCCTATTCATTAAAATTTGAGCTGGAGATTCTAGATTACAATCAATAGGGGTATTTCTATAAGATAATAGTGTAAGATACAAATCTTTGCTTTCATGTTTTGTCTTATATAACATATTTTTTAATGTTTGAACGTGTCTCTCTACTAAGCCATTCGATTGAGGGTACAAAGGACTTGACATAGTATGATTAAAGTTCCATGATTTTGAGAATTGCTTAAAATATATACAATTAAACTGTGGACCCCCATCCGTAATGACACATTTTGGTATACCATGCCTAGCAAATATAGATTTAAGATTCAAAATTACTTCATTAGATGACTGACCATCTACTAATTTAGCTAGTTCAATGTATTTAGAAAAATAATCTACAACCAATAAAAATACCTCAGTATCAAAATAAAATAAATCGCAGGCAACTTTTTCCCATGGCAAAGTAGGTACTTCATGGGGCAACATAGGTTCATTTGGTTTATTTTTCTCAAAAGTTCGACACGTTACACAACCGGAAATTAAATTTTCTATATCACGCGTCATATTTGGCCAAAAAAAACATTCCCGGCCCGATTTTTACATTTTGTCATTCCCAAGTGACTATAGTGTATTTTATCTTATATGTTCTTGCGTAAACTTGGTGGAACAATTAATTTTCTACTTTTATATAATAGACCATTAGCTTCAGTTATATCGTTTTTAAATTTAAAATATAATTTAATCAACGGATTTACCTGTGTATATGTTTTTGGCCAACCATTTTTTGTATAATCTAACAAAATTGCTGATTCTTTATCGTGAGCCGTATAAAAATTTATTTCTGAAATTTTTTCATCAGTGGCATTTAAACTGTAGCGTAATAAACAAATCTGTGTTTCAATTTCATCTTCAAAGCAGTCATGGCTTTTTGAATCGTCAGAGAGATAGGCTCGTGATAAAGTATCCGCAAAAATTAACTCTTTTCCTGGTTTATAAACCAGCTTTATGTCATATCTTTGCAATCTAATAAACATTCTTTGTAAACGCGGAGGGCACTTTTATGCAAGGGTTTTTTAAAAAGCTGTGTTAAAGCTTCCTGATCAGTTTCCATAGTAAATTGCTTACCAAAAATATACTGATGAAATCTCTCACAGGCAAATACTAAACTAAATATCTCTTTCTATTTGAGCCCAGTTTAATTGAAAATCACATAAAGATTTTGATGCATACATACAGGGCAACCCATTCTGCAGCAGTACAGCGCCTACGCCATTTTTTGACGAATCCGCCGAAATTATTATTGGCAACGAAGGATTATAAAACTGCAAAATGGGATGCTTAATTAGTTGCTGTTTTAGAACATTAAAAGCATCTTCATGACATTTTTCCCATACCCAAGCAATATTCTTCTTTAATAATTCCCGTAGGGGTGCAGTAATTGTAGAAAGGTGACTTATGAATTTTCCTACATAAGTCACCATCCCCAAAAACCGCTGTAAATCTTCCTTATTTTTGGGAATTTGCATGTTTGTTATGGCTTTTACTTTAGAATCATCCGCTCTAAAACCGGACTCTGAAATTTTATGACCCATGTAAACAATATTATTAAGTCCTATTTTACACTTACTTTGGTTAAATTTTATGTTATTTTTTAGGGCAATCTCAAGAACATTATTTAAGCGCTCATCATGTTCAGCCTTAGTAGTACCCCAAATTAAAATATCATCTAGATAAATCTCTACCCCGGGCAAATCGAATATTTCTTTAAATTTTCTATGAAAAACTTCTGGAGCACAGCTTAAACCGAATGGAAGTCTTAAAAACTTATAGCGTCCGAACGCCGTCGCAAAAGTACACAGATCCGAACTATATTTATCAAGCTCAACCTGCCAGAACCCTGATATTGCATCAAGTGTGGAAAACATTTTTGCTCCACTAAGTTTAGCACTTATTTCATCGAAAGTTGGCAGGGAAAAATGTTCTCTGCGAATACTTTTATTCAAATCGCTAGGGTCTAGACATATTCTTAACGATTGATCCTTTTTAACAACCAAAACAATGGGATTAACCCATTCCGTTGGATAACTAACCTTACAAATAATTTTATTATTCTCTAAAGTATTTAATGTATTTTTAAATTTTTCAATTAAAGGAAATGGAATTTTTCTTGCGGAGTGTATAACAGGTTGTGGATTTTCCTTTAATTTAATGTGATATTGACCTGGAATGCAACCTATCCCTTTAAATACACCAGAAAATTGGTTAACCAAAACATTTTCACTAACAACATCAATCTTCTTGGTAAGGTTAAGCATAATACAACTATTTAAACCAATTAAGGCAGGAGAATCTGTAGATACAACTACGAAATCTAAACAATATTCTCGATTTTTAACTTTACAATTTAGTTTACATTCGCCAACAACCGGTATAATATCGTTACAATAGTTAGTGAGCTTTACACTAGACTTTTTGATACAAGTATTATGGTATCCTAAACTTAAAAATGTTTTATAACTGATAGTATTGGTCATTGCACCTGTATCCATTTTAAATTGTACATATTTTTTATTGTTTATCAAAAGTGTAATGCTCCACTCTCTAACTTTATTTCGTCCATCATTATCTGTGATCAAGCCGATAAAAAGATCTGAATCATTATTTGGTTCATATTTTTCTGGATTACTGTCAATAGAACCTTGAACCGAATGAATTAAATTCTTTTGAAAATGATTCACGCCACCACACAAACCACATTGCTTACCAAATGCCGGACATTTCCTTACTTGATGACTTGTCCCACATTTGAAGCAGTTGAAACGAGAGCTCCAATCCACAGAATTTGCACCCGTAATATTATTGTTGTGAGGACCCCCAAAGCTTCTGAAATTATTAAAATCTCGCCTCGCCAAACTAGGTTTACCGGAGATATTTTTTGTCTCACTATATTCACTTCTTTACTATCACTAATTTCTTGACCCCGCTTTCTGGATTCTTCTACTGCTAAACAAATACGCTCAGCTTTTTTCAAAGTAATCTCCGGCTCTTCTAGTAGTCGCTCACGCAGGGAATCGTTATTTAAGCCGATTATTAACACACTACATACCAAGGAGTCTTCCAACTTATCGAAATTACACACTTTAGCTTTATTTTTCAAATCAGTTAAAAATTGTTGAATGTTCTCACCCGGTAACTGCTTCCTGGTTAGAAATAGGTGCCTTTCATAAATTACGTTAACTTTTGGTTGAAAAAAATTGTCAACATTACTTATAAGGACATCAATTTTATCCTTGTCTTCATCTTTAATTTTAAACGTATTAAAAATGCGAATACCTTCATCACCAATAAATTGCAATAACTGAGCACACTGTATGTCTTCCGATTTTTTATTTAGCTCTGAGGCCTTTAAATAGTTTTTAAACTTTTGTATCCAAAATTTCCAATTTTTTGGTACATCACCAGACATATCAAGGGGTGCAATACCCCTAAATTCTGCCATCACGAAATGAACACTTCTTACTGTAATTATTACGTTCGAATTTTTCTTTAATTTCGCAGCGCCATGTGAAATAAAAGACCGTTTCCAATAGACTGAATTATATTGAAATTCCATGCCCAGATACCCAATGCTGATAAGAACACAATACAATAAAAAATGTACCTAAATAAAGTTCGTTTCACCTTAAGTGACCTTAACAAAACCATGGTTTCTAGTACACATATATGACAATGTGAACTAATAAATACTAAGTGTGTTCATAAAATCTAATTGTTGATATAATCAAAAGAGAATTTTTATTTACGAAAACAAACCGTTACATTTTAGTAAAGTATTGTAATTTGTTTTTGAATTTTTTTGCAACCAAGCTTTTCTGGCAAAGCTCTATCCCTGCATTTTCGCAATGCCAACAAGTCAAATATTTCTCTCGCTCCAATTAATGTCCTAAATGTGTGCACAGCTCATAAACTCATTCCCATCATTTAAATTTTCAATATTTTCTTTATCAAAGTCGTCGTTTTATAATGAACAATCGGAACACCAAAGCTGGCATGAAACTTGCTCCCTGCAATAATAATTTAAACTAACCTAAATATGTATGTACAATGTACAGGGTGTTCGCAGTATATATCTCCATTACTATTGGTTTTAAAGAAATTGTTAAATTAACAAGGTTATAGCATTTTCACCGAACCTTTAGAAAATGAAATGAACAAAAACAACTGAGTATCGGAAGTGACAGTTTTTTGACAAGTGACAGTTCTTTCAAATGAAAAAACCCCCTATTTTTCATTGTATCAGGTAAAGAATTTTATCCTCTTTTTAAGTATATAATGGTAGTTGGGGTTATTTTTTACCGTTTTGGAACGAAATTAAAAAATAACATAGCATATATATTATTTTTATAATTGCTCAAAATGGTCACCGTTCATTAAAATACAGGATTGGTAGTTTTTCAATTGCATTAGCAATCATATCTGGCCTACCGAAGTTGAGAAAGTCAATTTCAATTTGGATTTGTTCCTGCAAATTGGCAAAACTATTTGGTCTGGATGCAGATATCTTCTCTTTGAGGAAGCCCCAAAGAAATGTGTCTAATGGTGTTAAGTCGGGACTGTTGTGAGGCCATGCAATCGTCCCTCAACGACCAATCCAGATGTCATATTTCTCATTGAGGTATTCTCTAACTGAAAGAACACTATGACATGGAGCACCATCTTGCTGCCGAAAAAAATTCCTTGCGGCGTTTAGACGAAAAGTTTCAAGAATATCCTCTGTTTCATATTCAAGCATTTCATGATATCTACCTCCATTTAAAGATCCATTAATGAAAATTGGACCAATGATTCTGTTTTGCACTATGCTGCACCACACATTTACTGATACCCACCCAGAACGTATCACTTCAACTGTAAGATGCGGATTCTGCGATGCCCAGAAGTGTGTGCTTTTGGGATTTGGAGCTGAAGCCGTATTAAAAGAACATTCATCGGTTCATATAATGTTCTCAAAGAAATTGGCGTTATTGTTGAGGATATTTGTCATGTGACGGCAAAACTCTAAACGTCTTTGCTTCTGTTCTTCTGTTTATTTTTTAACTTTTCTGAATTTAAAGTCGTGGAATTTATTAAATTATACTGTGCAACATTTGCCAAGATATCTTGCACAGTCTCATATCAAATTTTGTGGATTTTCTGAAAACAAATTAAGCTTCTAAATGATACGAAGCGAATATAAAAAGAAATAAAAATTACCTTGAAAATATAAAACAACAGCAAGTTCTTTATCTTCAAGTATTCGACAATGCCTTTTCTTTCTTTGTAATGTTTTTGGCTCAGAAAGTTGAGGAAACACATTTCGAAAAGTGTTTTCACTAGGAATTCGCTTGTTGTTAAAAATTTCGAATTTCTCTTCAGACTATCCCATTTAAGCTGGATTTATAAACTCGAAAAGTTGGCGATGTTGAAGTTATGCTCAAGTTGGTGAGGTTCGATATTCGGCAGTCCAGAATATGGCATTTATAGTCAGTAGCGAAGGTCGAAAAGTTGTTTGATTGGTTGAAATTTTTGTACAATAGAATACTGACGATTAAGTTTCTCTGTGGGATAATTATGAATAATATTGATAATAAGGAGTTTTTGCAACAACTTTCATTTAGAATAGGTCGTATTAACAGCAGAGCTACAGGTTTATTTTATATTCATGCACCCAGGACTAACCTTTATAAAAATTCTCCACTTGTAAGGCTCTGTGCGCATTTTAATAATTATGGTGGTGCTATTGATTTTTTAAATGTAACCGGTCGGCAGTTAAAAAGACAGATAAAAAGTGAACTGCATAGACAATTACAGTAATTGATTAGTAGGATTTAAACTGTGTACTCAGTATATTGATGTATATATATTTATAGGAATTTAGACTAAGTTATAACTGTATCTATGATTGGCTTTATAAAAAGTTGTTGATACATTGAACAAATAAATAAATAAATAAATAAGTTGTAGATAAATTCATAATTTTGGATTAACTCGAGTAATAATAAATTAGTGTCATCATTCTCTATACTATTCATTTCTGGGTTTCCAGTTGCTGGCACAACACACAATACTAAGCTTACAACCTCAACCTCGCCAACTTCTAAAGTTTATAAATCCAGCTTTAGACCCTGATTTTGACAACGTTTATTAAGATTTGTCAAGAAGACAGAAGTTGACAAAAGCAATTTAGTCAAGGTGACAGGTATTGCTATTGCTATGAGTAACATGAGCCATTTACAAAACTTTAATGAGGATAATGATGATTCTTATATATTTTGGTATAATTCCAAAACGGTAAAATATAACCCTAACAACCACTATATATTTAAAAAGAGGATAAAATTCTTTAAACGGATACAATGAAAAAATAGACGGTATTCCATTTGAAAAAACTGTCACTTTCGATACTCGGTTGTTTTTGTTCATTTCATTTTCTGAAGGTTCGATAAAAATGCTATAACTTTGCTAATTTAACCATTTCTCTAAAACCAATAATAATGGAGATATCTATTGGGCAAAATATACGCAAACACCTTGTACCTTCGAAATTAACAAGTATTTTCTAAGGGGAGCCCGGGAAGTACCAAAAAGTGTTACTTTAATTGAGGTTGCCTCTGTTTACTCTATAGAACCTCTTATGTTATAGTGGATGGTTCATAATATAAAGAGGTATTTATATAACCGAGCATCTACTGTATCGAGCTACAACTTAATGGTATCGTCCGCAAACCAAGCAAAATGCCCAGTGTGTTTTTTCAGTAAATATTTTTTTTCTTTCAGAGAATTCGTCCATTTGACCGTAGAAGTTTTTGAGAAACGGTTTCAGGCTCGCGACTTCAGCGGCGCCGTGGAGGCCGAGGCGGCAGCATCAAAGGCGGCCTCGGCACCGCAGCGACCAGCGTTCACGCCTATCTTCCACAATCACTACCCGAACCAGAGTTGGGCGGACGCGGTGGCCAGTCAGGCGCAGGCTACCGCTCAAGCAGCTAAGACCACCATGAAAGATGAGGTAACACATCCTATAAATAGAATTTTAGCAATGCCTTTTTTTATTGCCCTTTTAAATATTCATGTCTTTTACAAACTCTATTTATATTATAGCCTATATTGTGGGAACAGTGCCTGGCAGAAATAAACTTATGGGGCCAAAAATAGTGCTATTTTTATTGTCTCTTAAGCTGACTTTTGTCCTAACGTTTATATATTAAACTACCCTTTATTTCAAACAAGGAATCGCCCCTTTAAGTTTTTCGCATTTCTTTTGAAACACCCTATATAAAAAAAATTAATAATGCAAAAAAAATTCTGTGATGAATCACATAACTCTATTTTTATTGTATATACTATAATGTAAAGTCCGTCTATCTATCTTAAAAACTTATTATAAATGCTAATCCCTTGCCGTCATAATAACCTATTGTGTGAGGTGTAAACATCGCTCACCTGATCTGGGGACTCCAGATAATAAATAGGTTTATTTTAGTTATTTAAATATGCTGATTTTTGGTTTTAAAATTCATTTAGATGTTTGTATTGGTTTAGACAAGAAGTTATTTGTTGTCAATTAAACGTGATATCTAAGAATGTTTCGTCCGTGGGAAGAAACCAGTACGCCAAGTGGATCTACGGGTCGTGATAAAAACCAATTAAAGCGTGATATTTTATCAGTTGACACAAAAAAAGTAATCTTCGACGTTTACACCACCCTTCTTGAACGTGGTTTTTCAAAATTTGGTGCAGTGAAGGAAGCGGCAGCTTTGACACGCAGGCCAGTGAGCACAGTGTGGTTTGTTGTAAATAAACCTATAGTGGAGAGAAGAAAGAGGAAAGACTCTTTTACTTTTAAGAAACTGGATGCGACGGATGTCGATATAATTCGTAGATAAATATAGGCCATGTACAGGGAACAAATGAGCCCCACTTTAAAAACCTTATTGCAAAGATTAAAAAAAGATGATACAGGAATACAGTGTTGTCGTGAGACTCTAAGGAAATGTATTTTAAGAAAGGGTTTTAAAATGAATAAAATTAACAAACGACAAGTAATTATGGAATCGGCCCGGTTAAAAAGATGGAGGATGGAATACCTAATTGCAGTCAATGGATATAGACAGGATGGAAGGGATATTATTTATTTGGACGAGACGTGGTATGGCACACACGAAGTTCCAGATAAATGTTGGGTAGATTTATTGGGTCAATGCAGAACCAAAGCTCCATTAAATAAAGGTAAGCGTATAACAATAATTTATGCTGGGACAAAAAACGGATTTATACCAAATGGTTTGGCCTTATCAGCCAAAAATATAAAGGACTCCCTTGTGGATTATCACGATGATACTACGGCAGAACTATTTGAAGACTGGTTTAAAAACAAATTATTACCAAATATACCACCAAATAGTGTGATAGTGATGGATAATGCGAGCTACCACAGTCATAAGTTAAATAAAGTTCCATGTTCCAATGACACAAAAGTTACCATTTAGGACTATATGATGAAAAATAATATGTATTTTGAGGAAAATTACACAAAAAAGCAATTGCTCGAAATTTTAAAATCATTTTCAATAAAAAAGCAATATTATTGTGACACTTTGGCGACAGAAATGGGTCATACCGTGTTAAGACTTCCTCCTGATCATTGCATGTTCAACCCAATTGAACATATATGGCACCAACTGAAAGCATCGGTAAGGAGGAATAATGTTTCGTCAACCTTAAATTCTTCTGTGACAGCTTTAGTACAGCCCGAGATGCAAAATATTCCAAACAAAAGCTGGGAAAATTGTGTAGCGCATGTTCAAAAAGTACAAAAATCTTACGTAGCACGTAAATATAGATCTGTTGCCCAGAGAAAGAATTATTTTGAACTTGGATGACGACAGTGACAGTGAAACTGACTTGAGTTAAAATGTAATATTTATTTTTCTGACACGGTACTTTTTTGTAGGTATATGTATATTTTGTTTTAATTAATAACGTCCTATATGTTATAATTTTAATTGTATTGTATCTTATATACTGTAATACTATTATTTTATTATTATTACTTATTATTAAATTACGTTTAAAATGTTTTTGCGTTTTTTTTTTTAAATCAGTACGACACTTTTGTTGCATGCAGGTAGATAAGAAAAAAATATTTTTTTTCACGCTTTTATAATATATTATTATCTTAAAGCAGCGCAACCTTGTATTCTATCAGCAACGAGTACACCAGAACACTATATTTGGAGAATGTTCTGCAGCTACTTACCAACAATTGATGCACAACAAAAAAGTATGCATTGGATGGGAACGCCTTCCGGTGTTTGAAGACTTAACAGTTCCACGATGTTTTCAATGTCAAGGATTTTATCATAAAAAACAAGATTGCTCCAGAAAACTTACATGTCCACTTTGTAGCAAGGAACATGAACAAAGGGATTGCCCGAAACAAAAAAAGATGTGTATCAACTGTATCATCTCCAATGATAAATACAATCTGGAGAATCCAACTAATCATTACGCAACTGATTCCGATTGTCCCACGTTACAATTTGTTCGTGATTTTTTTTGAGGAATCAATTTAATTCTTCAGTTGAACGTTTTGAAGGCGGTCGTATTTAACCACACTAGATTAATTACTTGTTTGTTTGGTTTTACTTTAGATGTAGTTTGTTTCATACTTATTAAGAAATTAAACACGCGTGTTTTAAAATCATAATTTAATAAAGCTTTAAATTAATTGATATATACATCTATTTACAGTTGAAAAATAACGTCGTTATTGTAGAGCATTTTTACTGTACGTATTGAATAAGCGAGTATTTAAAACTTACTGTTTGCCTGGCAATATCTCGCCCCGATGGGCTTTACCATCTGTCTTTATTATTAAAGGCAGAGAGTGTCGAATTTTTAGATTTACAGTAAATTTTAAATGACGCCGTAGCTATTATAAAAAATCCTTAAGATGAACAGATTTTCAGAGCTCATAAACAAAATATTATATGAAATTTTATATTGATGGTCCTAAACATAATTTCACACCAATTTGTTGGGAGGAAAGGTCGATTACTCAGTTTGATGGTTCTAATTGATCAAGATTTAATATTATAAAATCTAAGATTACTGGAACAAGACCACCGTGGCGACTACATGGATCCGGACGAATATAAACTTCTCCCTTCAGTGCAAAACAAGGTCTTTAATATTATGCACTTCAATATACGAAGTGCGCATAAAAACTTTGATGAATTTCTATAATTAATATCTAATAATTCTTGCGATGTTTATGTTCTGAGTGAATGTTTTCAAAATATTTCAATCAATAATCCCGGGTTACACAACAATACATAACGAAGGTAACTTCAATAAAAATGATGGAGTTTTAATTTGAATAAAGTCTCATCTCAACTATAAAATTTCTAATAAAAAACTAAATATATGTGGTGTCTCTTTATGTGCTACAGATTTGTCAATCAACAATGTTTCTTTTAGAATAATTGCTTTGTATAGACCTAATCTAAGTAACTTGATCTCGTTCATAGATGAACTCGACTTATATTTGCATGAAACAAATCAGAATAACAATACTGAATTATTAATTGGTGACATTAACATCAATTTAAATAATGAAAATGACATAAATGTAACCAAATATCTTTCTGCGCTAGCCAAGTATGGTTTTATACCCTATATTTTAAACCCGACCCGCATTACACCTGAAAGTAAATCATGCTTAGATCATATTTTTGTAAAAAGATCTTCTTACAGTAGAGAAAGTTTAACCTTCAATTCCTTTATTCTTAATTGTCATATTACTGACCACTGTCCAATCCTATTGAATATTAATGCTAAAACTAAGAAAATTATAAACACACCTGAAACCGTTAATGCCAAAATTAATTACAAAAAACTAGATAATTATTTAAAAACTAACAATTGGAATAACCTTATGCAGACCAATGATCCACAAACTGCTACAGATCTCTTTATAAGCACGTTTAGTAACCTTGTTAATAAATCCAAGACCGACGAGACAAATTTAGGAAAACAGGTAAAGATAAAACCGTGGATAACAGAGGGCTTAATCACATCTATAAAACAGAGACAAAACTAAAAAACGTTTAAATATTCATTTTACCCCTGAACTGAAACAAAAATACAAAACCTACAGAAACAGACTGAATAAACTAATAAAAAAACCCTAAAAAGGATTATTACTTAAGAGAAATTAAAAACAGTAAGAACAATTTAAAAAGAATATATCAGTTAATTACTGAAGCCACAAACGAAGCATCCGTTAATAAAAGTAATTTACAAATAGTCGATGATCAAGGTCTTCCCTTTAACGACAACAAAGACATGTCAAACTTTTGCAATTCTTACTACATAAATGTCGGTTTAAATATGATTAAAGACATAGACACCCCGAATCCACTTACAGAACATACATCTGTAAATCCTAACACGATGTATCTTAACCCCGTAACTGAAAATGAATTGATAGAACATATATCGACACTAAAAAATAATGGGTCTCCTGGCCCTGATGGAATAACAGCCAATATTATTAAACGTAACCACAAATACATTCTGCAACCACTAAAGCATATAATAAATTTAATTTTTGAAAAAGGCCTAGTTCCTAAACAGTTTAAATTATCCACAAAGCTGGAGATAAGTTAAGGATCAGCAATTGTAGGCCTATTAGTGTAATAAATAATTTTGGTAAAGTTTTTGAAAAATGTTTAAAAAGCCGTTTGGTTAATTTTTTTAATCAGAATAATATTTGGCATAAACAACAATTTGGTTTTCGAACCGGTAGAGCCACATCTGATGCAATATGTAGTGTTATTAGTAATATAACAGGGTATAAATACAAACAAAAAAATCTATCGCAGTATTCTTAGATCTAGCAAAGGCGTTTGATACCGTCAACCATCAGAAGCTCCTAAGTGTTCTGGAGAGATACGGAGTTCGTGGTGCAGTGTTAGACGTATTCAAAAGTTTTTTTTATCAGATAGGGAACAACGCGTAAAAATAAATAACACAATCAGTGAACCAAACATAGTCAAAATAGGAGTGCCCCAAGGCACAGTCCTTGGTCCAGTACTCTTTTTAGCGTATATAAATTCCCTTTTGTCTTTGGCCACACGAGCGAAAGTAATATCATACGCAGACGACACAGTTGCTGTCTTTTCTGAGGATACGTGGATTAAAACAAAGACATCTGTCGAACTCGACATGAAAAAGATTCAAACATGGCTTGGAATGTATCAGCTTTCATTGAATATTGGCAAAACTCACTATATGGCATTTTCTTTAAATAAAATAAATAAACCTGACTTCACATTTATTAAAGTTGCAGGGATGAAGGAACGAACATATTAGGGAAACAAACGAGATCAAGTACTTGGGAATAGTCGTCGCCAGGAATTTAAAATGGACCAACCATGTGAACTATTTAACAAAGAGAATAAGGAAATTAATTTACAAATTCTACCAATTGCGTGAAATTCTTTGCAGGAAATTATTAATCATGGTTTACAAGTCTCTGGTAGAATCACTCCTTTCCTATGGTATCCTCATATGGGGTGGAATGTACAAGAATGCCTTACAAAAATTAAATACAACTCAAAATTATATACTAAAGATCATATTTAAGAAACAAAGATACCATACTAACCTTCTTTACACAGAAGATATAAGCAATATTCGAACTTTATATTTCCATAGCATTTGCATTTATGCATTTAAAAATAAATCATTTGAGAATTACACATCTTCTACATACAATATCCGCAGTAATAATTGTGAGCTTCTGCCTACCCCTAGATTTAAGAGAGATATATGTCAACGATTTTTAAAATATACCCTACCTAAGACTTTTAACCTACTGCCTATTCATATAAAACCTCGTATAAAACACATAAAAAACCCAAAAACTTTTGCACGTAGCTCTAAGAAATTCATCTTTGACAATTATGTTATATTTGAACGAATTTTGGATGATTGATTCTTGAAAAAGTGTTACGGTATTGCTGATTTTCTGTTTTTTTTTTCTTCTTTTTTTTGTTATTCTCTTTCCATTATTTTCACTCTCACCTTTCTATATCTATTGTTTTCTTTTACTGTGTTGCACTAATTGTTTTATTGGGAGCACAATACAAGTGATTTATTCACTTAGGTGCTTTTTTTTCTTCTTTCTAAATATAGATATATACATCTAATTTAAGTATTTAGTATTATGTATATTAATAGGCTAGATTTATATTAGGGAACACTTGTATTTTTCTGTACATCTATTATGGAATAAATAAATAAAATAAAATAGGTATTAGCATTTATAATGAGTTTATAAGATAGATAGACGGAC
This sequence comes from Polydrusus tereticollis, assembly GCA_963920685.1. Lineage (NCBI taxonomy): Eukaryota > Metazoa > Arthropoda > Insecta > Coleoptera > Curculionidae > Polydrusus > Polydrusus tereticollis. Next base: position 130,072,291 of record OY987326.1, read on the forward strand.
TTTACCGCTGCGCCACGCTGTCAACTAGTGAGCCGCCACTGATAGGCTCACTCTTGGACGGGACCCATGCTAAGATTTAGCGGCTCTGAGACATAATAAAATAATTTTTATTTAATTGCAATTATTTCTTATTTAGGTTATACCTAGACGGGAAAAACGGCAATATAAAAAACGGAAACACAAATCGATAAGCGGTCGAGGCATCGATGGCTTATCTTCAGACGAGGAAGGTTCTTTGGGCGCTCCCGCCCGCGGAACCACGCCCGAACCTGAGGAGCAAGAGGACGATGGTCCGTTTGCGTTCAGGAGAAACAGGCTGTGTTCTTACCATAAGGTAAGCATTTTTATAATGGTAATATTCAAAGGCACGTTTATCATATTTTTCAAATTAATATCTTTCTTTCAGCCACTTCCCACCACGGGCAATTGGCCATGGTGTTCCAAGGAGGAAAACGGTTCCGCCGACAATAGGTTCCGGTTTACCCTAACCTCCCTTGCGAATCCCAAGAAGTGTATAGGTTTTGCAAGGCGCAGGGTGGGTAGAGGGGGTAGGATTATATTAGATAGGGTTTCTACTGATTACGACGATTTATGGCGGGGGTAAGTAGATATCATTATGAATTTTGTGTATGTGTTTTGTTTTCTACGTTGTCGAGTCGCACCATATATGGGGTTATTTTTGTTTTTTAAATCAGTCTTCGGCTATATTTTGAATTTTCTAAACATGGTTGCTGCTGGGCGGATCTTGATTAGGGGTTGATTCAAGAATCTTTAAATTTGTATTTTGTTGCGGTCCAGTCGCTCTTCGTATTGAACCAAAGAAGTATGTAACACTGTGTTGTATTTCTGAATACCTATTTATTTAATTATAACTTCAAGATAGTCCGAGAAGCTTACCGCATATTAAGCTTATTGGATGCCATGTAGTCTTAACAAATAATCAACAATATATGCTATATATTTATTCGCAAAATCAGAACTAGAGGGTTCTGTTATACATTTCTTTGGCCCAATACATGATATGTGACAGCAAACTTTTTTGCGACCATACTATATTAAAAACGTAATAAATATTGTTGTTAACCGTATACTCATGTGTTAATTTAAGTTGGTATGTGATAGTTTTTAGTGTTTGTAAATAGTTTACTGTTTTACTAAGGTTAGATAGAGTTCAGTTGAGATAGTGATTAGCGTGTGATATTTCAATTTTTGCTTAGAACAGGCTTGTAATGTAAACAATTAATTATTCTAAATTGGTAGTACTTTATGTAAAGTAATAATATTGTTAAATGAGTCATTTTTATTCAATTTATTGCTTGTTTAATACAGTAACATCGTTTTTTTTTAATAAATAAATATTGACCAATATAAAATAACATGTCAATATTTGATATTTTTAGAGGCGGTTATTGGCGCGATTTTATGAAGAAAATTTAATATAACCCTGGCCTAAAATGTTTAATATTCAATGTTGACCTTTGATTGAAGATGGTTTTATTTGCAAAACGTTTGAAGATACCTATTATATGATTAGTAATGTATTAAAATACTGTCAACAGATCTGCATAATGTTAGTAATTTATAAAAAAATTTCAAGGAATGCAATATGAAAACAGTATCCACTGTCAATTGGAAAATGCAATACAAGTTGAAAATTGATTTTATTCAAAAACAGCACATCTCACATTAAGGCCAATTTTTATGTAAAAGAATCAAAATTTCACATATTATCAAGTTTGGAGGCCTTATTCCGCAGACATAAAAAGTTGAGTGCGTGTGTTTCGTATTTACGTATCCTCACACATTTCCAAATTGATCAAAGAAAACCCTATTCACAATCAATCCCGAAAAAAATTAACTTGAGAAGTTTCAAAAAAGGAACTTAAAAAAATCAGTGTGTCCAGTGTGTCGTCTCCTAAGCTTGATCGTAACTTATTGCAAATTTGACCTGCTGACTGGAAGAAGCGTTCTGATTCAACACTTGTTGGAGGAAAGGTTCTTAAAAATTCGTATGCCTGTTAAAGGTTGCGCCCTCGTATTCCACCATTGGCAAATAATTCCATTTCTTGCATCATAGTATCGAATAATCTGGATATTGTACTAGATTGTGGCTGTTCGGACTCTCGGAGCACGTTTCTAAAACTCTCTGCAATTTTTATTTTTAACCGAACCTGTTCTTCTGCTCTGATAATTGCGGCAATATGAATATCTTCGTCGTCGTTATTTTTAGAATTCTCCTGTTTAGAATTGCTTCCATTATCTAACCTAGTAAGAAGTGTTTCCAATTCAGATTTGATTTTGCCAATATTTGGAAAACTAAGGCATTCATTTTATTCAGTATTTGCACAATTGGGGTTGGAAAGATATTTTAAGAGCCCGGAAAAAATGGTTCGGCATTCGTTAATTCTCTTTTTTAGTAATCTCTTCAAATCCGCGCTAAGAAATTACTTTATTTTGTAAATTTCATGAAACATAAAATTTAAGGCTGCATCGGCTTTATTTAGATCCATATCGCGTTGACACAACACAACGCCTCTACTGTTATTTTTACTGGCTGAAGTACTTTTAGGACAATTTGTATTAATTCACATTCAGAACCCAGCAGCGGTGTCATATTTAGATACATCATGGTCTTTTTAATAGAATTTTGCAATAGGGCAAATCGCTCGAGCCATGTCCAGAGGACTGTTCCATCTTGTTTTGTAATATAATTTAGGTTTAAGCTATTTTCCTTTTTTATTTTTACGTACTTTTAACGAATGTCATTTTTTGTAGATAATTTTCTAAATGTGCGAACGGGTTTCAATGTTATTAAGTTAAGGTCGTACTTGTACTTATTCCAAAGAATTCGGAATTTTTGCAAATCTGTAAGCTGTCAGTATCAGCAATATCAGGATCGCTGTTACATTCTCTGGCGTACGGATGAGGTATGCTCTAAAATCAACGTCTTGTTTATAAATTACGTCAATTACCGCCAACTATATTCCATGTGCAAAATACAGCCGCTGTCCAGGATCAATAAGCTTACCTACTTTCATCATAGTGTTGGCTCCATCTGTAGTAATAGTGACAATATCGGTTGATAGACATAACTTAAAAGTCAAAAGCCAATTTTCTATTATTTCAACACATGCAGCAGCCGCGATTGAATGTTTGTATCGGACTAGCCCTAAATTCCAACATTTTCCCTGCACATTAATGTTCAAAAAATGTTTGCTTAAACTCTAGGTCCACTCATCAAAAGTTAAACTAAATTTTTTAGCACTCGGTTTCAGTTGTTGCAATAGTATGTGCACCAGTTTTTTTATAATAGCTCGTAACGTAGATTTTTATGGTTTCTCGAAATTTTGAAATTTGAAATCCTCTTGCTTTGAACAATTCCCTTAAATAAACAGATTTGACAAAAATCAAACATGACAAACCGCCTAAAGCGGTCATTCTTGCTAGTACAGAATCAAAGCTTTTCTCTGTTTTTAATACAAAATAGTCAGCGAGTTCTTGTTGTTTAAATGGTATGGATTATTTTGTCAGAGTTACTCGTTCCGGCACCCTCCTCACACTTTGCGAATTTTCTACCTGCCTGTTCAAAATGTCAATTTTATGAGTTTTAAGATGCGTAAGAAGGTTTTTCGTGGACCCACCTTTGCTTTTTAAAATTGCTCCAGAGTCCACAGCATTTACATTTTGCAGTTTCGCCACCGCCTTTCTCAACAAGAAAATAAAACCATGCAGAATTAGTCATTTCCGTCATTCATTCATCAGCGGTTTTTACATGAGGCAGATGCCATAGTTAAAGAATTTAAAAATATAGACCTTAAAGATTCTTATTGGACTTCGGTTTTTTTTTATTTTTTTCATAAGTGATTAGTGGATAAAAATGAAAAAATGACTATCGCGGGATCCACAGAAGTGCTGTGAGTGGCGGCTGTTGGATTTTTAAGCCCTCATAACTCAGGTGTGACACATTGGACCTACACCAAATTTAAGGGGGTAAATATTGGCCGTGAGAAGAAGAATATATGCGGGCCTAAATTTTAATTTTTAATTTTAATTTTTTTTTTATAACACTATCGGCAAGTTTTAAGTTTTATCACAAAAACAATGTATGATTTATACCGGGATTTGACGGCTTAATCCCGGGATTTTCGAGATTAATTTTTCCTCATGATCCCGGGATTGGCACCCCTAAGTCTGGATGTTTTGGATAGTTGTTAAAAATATAATGAAACGTTCACATCAAAATTTTTATTTTTGGAGATAACATACCTAGGCTTATTTCTAGGAATAAATATTAGGTGGGAAAAAGTTATTATGTGTCGATTTAAAATTGAATTCAACTAAATTCATAATAATTTAGAAAGTAAGAAACTGGAGGACTCTTCGACAAATTTTTATTTAATGCTCTGTGATACAAAATATCTCAATTTGATTTAACAACATCTGATTCTTTCCCACAAATATCCAAAGCTGTTCACATATCCTAGCTTACTACTACATTTTTATTTTTAGGCACCAATACCTAATCTTTAACTGAGTGTACTTACCAAAACATTATTTAATTGAACTTTGAATGTTAATTAAATTATGATAGTTCACATAAGGATGGTCCGCAACAGCTCTTTTTTCCAGATAGTTCCAGTTTCTTTTTGAGCTACATATTCTCATAAAACTTGGCACCCCTTAGGGGGATTTAAAGGCTGCATTTCGCCAAGTCTTTAAATTTTTTTACTGAACAAAAATAGGGCTAAATTTTCAGGATTTTCTAAAAATAAAAAACAATTTTTTTTTACCCTTTCTCGCATTTTTATAAACAACACTAATTTTGGTTAGGTACTTGAATTTTTCAAATAACGTTTAGAGTTAGAGATAGGATATCTCTAATTGTAACTGGCTCTTTGCAGAACCTAAAGCCAAAACCTGTTGTTAAAAAATTCTACAAAATAAAGAAATTCCCATTTGGTGCACTTTTTCGCGTACATGTCTTATAGGTTGTTAAAAATTGATGATATTAAAATAGGTTTCTGGCTAAAATTTGAACGGTGTCCGATCAAAAGTGACCTAGCTTTTGAGAATCTGTAACTAAGTACACAATTTTTTTAGGTTGGACTTTTCAATCATCGAGCCCGCCAAACATAAGGTGGAACCGTTTACCACGGGCCCATTGCCCGACGATCCCCTCATCTCGCACATCAAAACGGAACCTTTGGTACGGACAAATGACAGTACCAGCACCTATAACAAATATAGCGCGGTGTCGGGCGGATCGCAGCCCGCCATTAAAAGTGATATTGTGTCGTTCGCGAGCGGTAGTGATTTCTTCAGTAACAGTAGTAGTGCTGGCAGTAGTTTGACAAGTGACAGATTAACGGCGGACGTCAAAGTGGAATGTAAAACGGAACCAATGGACGAGGACGAGCGGGACGAGCAGGTCAAAGTGGAGTTGAACGAGGAGGCGGAAAATCGGGAAGAGGACATGGTGGAATTTTTAAGGGCGTTGAGGAGGGATTGGTGAGTATTGTGTAATTGGTAGCACTTTATGCACTTCTAAAGACTTTTACTGAGTTTTTAAAAAACTTACACTGATCTTGACAGTCACGAAGTTTTTGACAAATCAAACGTCATAATATTATATCCATGTTAGAAACGAGCCGGATTTTTCTATCTGAACAAGAAGTGCGCTAATAGCTTTATAAAACATGTTCTTTATAACTATTTTGTCCATTTTGCAAAATATCTGGTTTTCTGCAGTCAACAAAATAATTTTATTGTCTCTGTGTTTGACTAAATGAGGAAATTTTATTGGTCACAACTTGCCATGAAATAAGTCAACAGAATAAAACGTTTGATAAATAATATCATTACCAACAGTTCCATTAATGACAAGTACATATAATACGCAGAAAATTTAACTTAAGCATAATACTAACAAATAATTGAAATGAATCCAACTAATAATAATAAACATATATAAACATTATAACATATAAAATACTGATGAGATTTATGTAATTATGATTTTCCACTGACAATAGTTTGTAGTTGTGGACCAATTTTACTTGTACCAATAAATTGTTAAAAGAGATTTAAGATGCTCATCGGTTAACTTAGATCTGTAAGCATTCTTTACGTACTTCATTTTGTAGACTGTTTTCTCACACAAGTACCAAAAGCAGAAAACAGCCCAAGAGCAAATTTATGCAAATTATCAAATTGTACCAGTGGAAGACTCTTATAAAATTCCAACAAAGATGAGTTTTGATATTTGTTCTTAATTATATCACTGCACTGTAGATCAATAATTTCCATTTGAAGTTCTGGGGCTAGGGTTTCAATGTCGGTATCAAAAGGATTTTGAAAAATCTTAATTTCATTCGCAATGAGATCAAAGTCTGAGAAACCAGTATCAAAATTTATATTCAAATCACTCAAAGCTTCGATTGCAAAATCGACGGGAAACTCAGTCTCAGCAGTGTGGCTGAATATTTCACATGTTTTAAAATGTGTGAACATTTTTTACACAATTGTGATTAAAACAGTATTATTTTCTGCCGGAACGATTTGATATTAGTGTATAAATCAGGGAGAAGCTGGTTTTCTCCTTGCAACCTCAAATTCAGTTCGTTTATATGATTTGTCAAATCGACGTAGAATGGCTAACTTCCTCAGCCATTCGCTATTTTGTAATTCAGATGAATTACGATGCTTTTCATTCAACTAAGCCAGCGTACGGCAGTGTGATATGGTAACTCATTATCTCCAATTTCTTTAGTAAACTCGCAGAATTCTCGGTGATTCAGCCCAGTGGATCTGATGAAATTAACAATTGATGTGACTGGTTTTAGAACCTCAGACATATCCAAACATTTCCCCCACACAGACTGTTGATGAATAATACAATGTAAGACTAACGGTTTTGAACCACCATCATTTTCTACAGCCTTTGACACAAGAGCGACCACTCCTTTATTTTTACCACACATGTTTTTGCCTCCAGCAGTTGTAATAGATTTCAAGTTTTTCCATCGAAGGTTCTTTTTATTAATGGCATTTTCAACTCCCTTAAAAATATCCTCACCAGTAATCAAATTAATTCAAATCAACTCAAGATGTCCATTTTTGTCAGACAGTTGAGTTGATATATTTTCTGCAATGGCTTCTACCCTACGAGTCACGGGGTTTGCTGACAAACTGACAGATTTAAATAAATTTACCTTTTTGGGACACATTTCTTCACAACTACTGCAATTACGCATTCTTGGATCATTTCTCCATCGGTGAATGGTTTTCCACGTTTTGCGATGAAGGCTGGCACGAGTTCAGTATTGATTTTCGTAAACGAAGATTGCTGCGATTTCAATCCGCGCTTCAAAGCTTCAAATCTTTCTGTCCGTAAACTTCCAGTATATTTTGAGTTATTTTTAAAATGTTTCGTTTCATAATGACGTTTAATGTTATATTCTTTGAGAAAGGCTATGGTTTCATTGCAAATCAGACATAGCGCCTTCTTACTATACTCAATTACGAAATATTGAAAGTTCCATTGATCTTTGAATGTTCTGCATTCACTGTCTATTTTCGCTTCTTTTCCATACTAGTACGTAAATCACACACAAAAACAACAAGTCAAATCAAAATGCTGTTACGAAGATGTCTTTTAAACACGCACAAACACGTTTTAAGGAGTTACGAACTACTTTATTTTTTATTTCACAACACAGATTCGCGTTCCCTAGGTGGACTGACTCGCGGTCGCGCCGCTAGCCTTTTTATACTCCAATTACTGTCATCTAGAAGTGTGTGGAATACACCAGAAATTTCTCGAACCAACGAGGTTCGACGCGATTTGAGCGCTATCTGTAATATCTAACTAACCTGAACTAACCTGAAGCGATGGATACTGTACACTACCTATTTCCGCGTGTAACCAACAGATGTCGTCAAGTGTCGCGGTCGTAACAATACAGTACCTACAACACAATAGTGATTAAACTAGCGAATTTAGCAAGCGTATTCTCGCTCAGGGCGAGTACTCGGCGACTAGTCTAGAAATTATAAATAATGGCAGGAAAATTAAAACGGTGTTGGCCCTTGGAACTTACTGGAGTAATCAATCAGTATGGCCCTAAGGCTGGAAAGTTTGGAGACCCCTGTTTTAGACATAGACAAAGTTAAAAAACAATTGCAAGTTTTCTTTTTTTAAATGGAACACCCTATATATATTTTCCGCCAGAACGAAAGATCTCTTTCCCCTGATTTAAAAAATATATAACATGCCAACATTTAGTTCAGCCGTTTCTGAAATATTTGAGTTTACAATTTTGATAAATTGAATTGATGATAATCGAGTTGTCGAGGCATTCCGCACACTTTAACGTGATATATTTGTCGCTTTACCTTAAATTGACAGATGCGGTAAGGAATGGCCGGCTAATAGTCCTGACCTATGTCCACTTGATATTTTTCTGTGAGGATTTCTAAAAAGCCGAATTTATTGTGACAGACCTTAAAATATACAAGTGTTGAGAAAAAGGATTGAACAAGAAATATTCATGCTCAATACAGATCACCCAGATAGTATTTAAAACGTGAGCACAAAATGACAGGAAATACTATGTGTCAGCCGTGGAGGATATACAGTCCAAGCGGTCGTTCTTTGCCGGTGCGTCATTACTTCTACATGACTAAAATATGAATGTAATGAAAATTACGTGGTTCAAAAAGTCACAAAGTTTAAGTTCATAAGCGTCAAAACTTTCGTGGCTGGCGTTCGGACTTAATAATAATAGCAAAAATAGGTATCCATCATTGCTTACCGCCAACACGAAAGTACTATAAAAATGACTTTGAAAAGAACAGTTTACAGGATTAAATTCAATTGCAAGGCACAGCAATAGGAAACATACCATTACCAATACCCCACTCAACACAGATAAAAAATTTAATACTTTATAATGCTAGAAAGATGTATAATCATTTGCCAGGTCGCATAAGATCAATAAAGCCATTCAGAAGATTTAGACGGGTCGTTAAGTCTTTACTGTTCAAAAGAGCATACTATTCACTGGGGAATTACTTTGAGGACAGCTTTGAGGAATGTCTTCTGCCTTTTCTCTCCTTGTTTAGCGTTTCTTTGTTGCGTAAATTGTTTCATTTGCACCCTCAATTTATTTCATTGTTTATAAATAAATAAATAATTAAAGATGCCTTTATATTACGTAATAATAGTTTATTTTATTGCCTCTGACTTTTGCCCAGTGGCGGCTCGTCCATTAGGGCACTGGGGCACGTGCCCCATCTAGAAAAATCACCTAGAAAATTCCCGAGGTATAAAGGTATAACTATTATTAAGTAAACTCTTGATATTTCGCACTACATTATTTGTTGAACGGGCAACATACTATGAACGAACGGCAACCGGGCAACGTACAACGAACGAACATAGGCACCTGGCACACTATTGTGAGCCCCTGCATGCTTCTTTGTTTTAAATCGTATGCGAAATAAGGTCAGAGTACTGGATAATAGTAAATTACTGTGGCCTGTGGCTATTCGTTCAGCATTATACGGCAAGTCTGGGCACAGCCCTCTCTCTATGACGTATAATTCGTCACTGTCATCCCGCATTTCGTTTCTTAGATCAGAGTTCACAGTTCAGTTTAACTGATTTAACCCGCGTGGCGTGACCGGCGTATATCGTATTTGAGTGTTTGTAAACAGAAACAGGTGTCTAAAAATATAAAAATCGATTTATTTCTTGATTTTCTGAATCCATTAAGTTACTGAATATTTTGTGTACGATTCCCGTAACAACTGTGGAAAGTGAAAGGTGTTTCTCGACCTTAAAAATAATAAAAACTTTTTTAAAAATACTATGTCCCAAGAAAGACTTTCCGCGTTGGCTATGTTGTCCATAGAAAAACAGTTGATTAACAACATTCCAAACTTTAACGAAAAAGTGATAGACAAGTTTGCTTGTCCAAAATCGAGAAGAATAGAGTTGCAGTTCAAATAGTAAATTTAGGTGAGTCTATATTCTTTAAATTATTCGCACAATTTGTTCACGGTATTAGGTACACCCGTGCACCGGACAAAGTATTTTTTTTTTATTATTTTTTTTAAGGCTCAAGAGGCGAATTTTATTTTTTGGGTCCTCAAAATAGCCATATTTGGGCGCGGCCCCCGAAAAATTTTTCGTCTCCGGCGGCGCCTGCGGCGAGCTTCCACCGTGAGCCCCTGTACTTTTCAAATCCACGAGCCGCCACTGACTTTTGCCTCATTTTAAACTCATAAAAAACTGGGTTTGATCTCCAATTCAGTTCTATAAATACCTATTTAACCAGAACTTGCTTACTTTTGACGCATTTTCGATTTGAATGTTGCACATTTACAGGTATTTATTTATTGTTGACGTCTGTATAAAGAATCTAGCCTTTTCACATTAAACGGTAATCTCGTTACCGGTTACCGGGGAACACTGTTTTATATAGGGTTGTTTGTTAAGTCTGTACTTTTATATTATGTTGTTTTCTGTATATCTACTTGTTGTACCTTTGTATTGTGTTAAACTAGGCTTATTTTTTTATTTCTTTTTTTATATATCGACATATATAAACATTAATTTTTGATTTTATCCCTGAACAGTAACACGTGCGTGATTTTGTCCTGCTATTTTTACGTTTTTTACGGGATATTTAAGGAAGTTATTACTAAAATTAGACATGGAGTGTGACTTAAATGCCGAAAAACCCAAAGTAAAAATCAAAAAACAGCATGAAGCAAAAAAAGCCGAAAAAACAAGAAGTTTTTCACTGCGATCCCTAAATTTAACCAAATTTGAAATAAACAAAATCGTAGGTGTCAAGGACGATAACACCCAGCTGATAAGCAATACAGGTAAACAAATTGGTCAACAACAACAAATACCAGGGAGTTCCAAAATGATTGATGAATATTCTAATACAAACGATATATTATGCAATTCGGTGTTTAAACCAAATCCAATTATAGCGAGAACACCTCCAACAACTGCAGTCGAAATAGAAGCACAACAAATTAACAAAAATATGGAAGAAAGAAATAAAAGACAAAGATCAGATACAACCCCAGAGCAATGTAAGCCTTGTAAAAGACAGTGTGAGGAATTTACAAACACCAGCACGGAAGAAATGAACATTGAAAAGAAAAACAGCAGTAATCTGAGGGAAAATCAAACGCTTTCAGAGGGAATGCTTGAAAAACTTTTCTCAACCTTAGATGTAATTGCTGAAGTGATGGATAAAAAAAAAGATAACAATGGAAACATAAGCCTCCCAAGAAAAGATCAGAAAGATGTAAAACAAGCACATATAGAAATCTCTAAGTTTTTTACATTTGTAGTTTTTAGAATAGCAGAAACAGAAAAAGAAAACATAGTACTAAAGAACAAATTACAACAAACATGATAGACCTGAGGCTCAAGAAGATATCCTAGAAAACAGGCAAAACCCCACAAAGACATATGCAAGTATTACAAAAAACAATGAAAACAGTACCGAAAACGAATCTCAAAACTCTCGAAAAGAAAAATGGATAACACCGAAAACCACAAAAAAACATGAAACGATAATTAGAATAGACAACATAAATGACCCGAAAGAAACCAAAAGGCTTCAAAAACATAAAACAAACAAAAAAAGGTGCAGTAATCATAGAAAGCCATGACAAGGAACAACAAAATAAACTAAAGACAGCAATAAATAATATTGACAACATAAAATATAAAGAAAACAACACAACTGACCCTATGTTCATGATAACGGGCGTCGGGAAAGGCTTCTCAGATAGTGAGTTTGTTGAAGAGCTTGAAAGACTAAATGAGGATATTGTTAAAGAACTTTAAACTGGTATCCAGAATAAAATCAAAATAGTGGCAAAAAGGAAATGTAGAAACCCAGAGAAAGAAAATTGGATTCTACAAGCACCAGCAAAAATAACAAAATGGTTTTTGAAGAAAGGTACTATTTATTTTGACTTGGTAACGCTACATGTACAGGAACACATAAATCTTGCCTTTTGTTTTAAATGTTCAGGTTTTGAACACACTGCAAAATACTGCACACAAATAGAATGCTGTCATAAATGTGGAGAGCAACAAGAAGCAAAGGAGTGCACTGCGACAATCCTTAATTGTCCAAATTGTCAAAAAATGAAGTACACAGACATTCAACACTCGGCAAGAGATGCAAATTGCCCAGTATACAAACGAAGACTTGCAAGATTCAGAACTAACATAAATTACTGCGAAGATTTTTTATAGATAAACAACAGCAACAAAACCAAAAAGCAGGAAATAAGCATACAAACGCAGCAAACAGAGAAATTACAAGTATCATTCACCAGAACGTCCAGTCACTCGGTAACGCAGTTGATGGAATTAATGAACTTTTAAAGGGGAACAGTGAATGCAATTTCTTATGCATTACAGAGCACTGGAAGTCGGCAGAGGAACTTAAATACCTATCAATAAAAAATTTTAAATTGGGAGCATGTTACTGTCGTGAATCTGGTCAACATGGAGGTAGTGCAGTCTATGTGCACAAAAAAATTAAATATCATACAAGAACTAAAATTAACAGGCTCTCAGTTAAAAATGAATTTGAGTGTGCGGCTGTAGAATGCGATTTAAATGGGTTTCAAATCATAATAATATGTGTATATAGACCAGCATCTGGAGATATAAACAGTTTTTTGGACAGTTTGTTGACAAGTATTATCATCGAACATAAAAAAATTATAATTGCAGGCGACTTTAATATAGAAATGCTTAGAGAAAGCAGTCATAAAGTCAACTTTCTGTCGTTGTTACAATCTTTTAACTTGTATCAGTCAATATTCATAAATACTAGAATAACACATAACTCAGCCTCTTGTATAGATAATATTTTCCTAAACTATGACTATATAGATAGTAGGGTCCTAGACACGTTCATCTCTGACCATACTGCTCAAAAAGTAACCTTTCATTTGGAAAAGTCATTTGAAAATAAATTACAGTACAGAAGGACTTTCTCAGATGAAAACAAGGTGTTATTTATCAAGTGTTTAAAAGAACAAAACTGGCTTCAAGTATATGAAGCTAAAAATGATAATGTAAATACTCAATGGAATATGTTTCTAAATTACTTTTCAAACATTTTTTATCAGCATTTTCCCTTAAAATTAATTAATATAAACCAAAAAAAGAAATCAGTTAATGATCCAAAAATTAAAAAGTGCAAGAATAAATTAGATGTTCTTTTGACATTATCTAGATTCAATAATAATTTTAAGGAACAATACATAAAGACCAAAAGGGAATATGATAATCTATTGAGAGCAGTAAGATCAGAGAAGTACGAAAAGCGATTAAGATTGGCGGATAATAAGACGAAATGTATGTGGAACATATTATGTACCGAAATAACTGGAAGTAGCGTGAAAAATAATGATATTGGAATTAAAAGCACACCTGAAGAGATATCCGATCGGTATAATAAGCACATGGTGTCAATAGTTGCTGAACTAGTTAAAAATTTACCAGTGCAACCGATAAATTGTAAAATTAAGGAAAACAATCAGTCGTTGCTTATGAGACCAATATCTATCACTGAACTTTGCGACTTGGCTAATAAAATTAAAAATAAACACAGTTCTGGTATAGATGAAATACCCACTAGCATTGTAAAACTGGCGATTCCTATAATTAAGGAAATTCTTTGCTATCTCATAAACAATTTATTCAAACAAGGTATTTTTCCGGACCAACTCAAGATATCTTTAATAAAACCCATATTTAAAAAAGGAGATCCAGAAATCATGGATAATTATAGACCTATAAGCATTCTGCCATCATTTTCGAAAATTTTTGAACTTTCAATGTGTCATCGCCTTTTAGACTTTTTAAATAAATGCAACCTACTTAATAGTATACAACATGGATATCTACCCAACAAATCAACACAAACTGCCATTTTTCAATTCACAAAACACATAATAGATCTCATAGAAAATCGAGAGTTGGCTATGGGAATATGCCTGGACTTATCCAAAGCATATGACTGTATTGATCGAAAATTACTATTACAGAAATTAGAATTATATGGTGTAAGAGGCAGGGCCCTTGAATTATTTGAGTCTTATCTTTCAGGGAGATATCAAAGGGTGAAGATAGCAAAGAATGGACAAAGTTCTTCATCCGATTTGATGGAAAATAAACTAGGAATTGCTCAGGGCAGGATTGCAGGGCCAATTTTGTTTGTGATATTTCTTAACGACTTGCACTCCATAGCAGATTTTAATGAAACATAACATGTTATGCAGACGATAGAAATCTTATCACTGGGGCGAAAAATATGGGAGAATTAATGGTTATGGGAAACTCTTTATTTAACAAAGCTAACATCTGGTTTTCAGAAAATAAATTAATACTAAACAGCAACAAAACAAATGTGTTACTTTTTAGAACAAAAATGTCACCAGTAGATAAGCCAAATATAATATCATTTGGGGAATCCGAGGTAGAGATTGTCAAACAAACTAAGTTTCTTGGGATTTACTTGGATGAATTCTTAAACTGGTCATATCATATAAACATATTAATAAAAAAGTTAAATTCAATTTGCTATGGCGTTAGGGTTGTTGGGTGGTATCTGAATGAAAAGAGTCTAAAAACAATATATTATGCGAATTTCGAATCAATAATTAAGAACGGCATAATTTTCTGGGGTAGCAATAGCCTAATAGAAAAAGTATTTGTGATTCAAAAACGCGCAGTAAGAATTGTAAAAAGAATGGGTTATAACGAAAGCTGCAGAACTGTTTTTAAATCATGTGGACTCTTAACTGTGTATGGTGTTTATATTTACGAATGTTTGATCTTCTTCTTCAAAAACAGAAATCTCTTTCAGCTAGAAACATTTCATATATATAACACAAGGACTTTAAATGTAAACGACCCTATTCACAGACTAACCCTAACCGAGAAAAATCCACGATATATGTGTTTAAAATTCTTTAATAACTTACCAGGACATATAAAATGTATAAACACATTAAAATCTTTTAAAATCACTGTGAAAAGAATGTTAGTTGAAATGTAACCTTATTCTATACACGATTATTTGAGGTAATAGAAGTCATAGGTATAGGTTGTACAATGTAGACTTTTGTAAGATTAGCCAAGTAAGTATATTTTTATTGACGCCATTTGCTTTTTGTGTATGAGTTTATGTATGTATTCTTGTACATAATTAGAAATAAAGATTATTATTATTATTATTATTATTATTATTAATATTATATTCAAGATATTTTTAAACAGAATCTTTGACTTATATTTAAGATACTTTAACATTAAAAAGCTTTGTAAATAAGAAAACTGGTTCTTTCTACAATAAAGCATTTTTTGACTTTGACTTTGACAAAAACGTTTAAAAGCTAATTAAAGTTGACATATCGAAACGATGACTTTGACATCATTAGACAACTCTCCTGCTGTAAAGATTTTGTTTTAATAATAATAATATTCCTTTATTAGCCGCGTTCGGCAAATACATCAGACCGCTTAGATTTGATCCGAATCGTTCGTTTATGACATCTGGATGTAGGGGAAGTAAATGTCAACCGTTCGGCAATTAAAATCTGAGCGCTCTGACGATGATCTTTTTGCTCGGAGTTTTTGATCGGATGAAAGCGATTAATCTCAAATCTCGGCCAGCTGAGTTGGTGAGGTTAAGTTTGATTTGAAGTTTGTTCTTAGTTTTGGTTTGAAATTTGCTTTGGCGAGGACCTTGTAAGAAAGTTAACTTTAAAAAAATGAAGGAAATAGAACTTTATGATGCGGAAGAACAAAAACGGTTTACCATATTGGTGACGGACGAAAATTTACCAAAATCTTTACGTCCTCCTCATCATCGTCTTCAAACATAAGTTGATAGCAAAGAGGATAGGACAGTTGATAGCCTCCTTCAATTAGGGCCAATACAACAGTAGGAATACTCATTTTTAGTAGAAAAGGGGAAAAATAGGTTAAATTTCCTGAATCAAAACAAAGCAGTTTTTATTTTTGACTTTGACACAGAGAAGTTGTTTGGTACCGTTCTTTTATTACAAATTTCTCCGACTGATCTGTGGTCAGTGGTCACGTGACAAAAAATCAATTCAATCGCAGATGTATTGACGAACGCAGCTATTGTTAACTGAATCATCAACATAAAATGCAACTGTCAAAATCAGAAAGTAATGCTGCCTTAGGCATACCTTAATACAATATCACAATAGCAAATTTATTATGCTATACAGGGTGCGCCAAACTCGATGGCCTATTAGAAGTATCTAGACAACGAAAAAAGTTAGGAATTTGAAATTTGGGTTATGTCCATAGGAGGCCATGATCTCCAATTTAAAAATATTTTTAGCACTGCGGCGTTGCCAGACCTACTCTTACCAGATATCAACTTGGTTTTTTTAAATGGAGTGCCCTGTATGTTATATAATTTTTAGATTCCCCTGAACATTCCGAAACTTTTTTGTATAACCTATGATATATCTATCTTGAGTCGTTTAGGAAATAAAAATTATTTTTTAAGAAATTTAGCAACATACATCCCTTAACAAAAAAATAGGATTTTTCGCCACCGACATAGATGGAGGTCTGAGTTTCTGGCTGATATTTTTATGTGGGTTGCTGTATCATAATATGTCATGCGAATTAAATTATTGCATACAGGGTGTCTACAAAATCGTATGCATTTGGAAGAACATAAAAATGTCAGTTATGCTGGAATTTTAAATGGAACACCCTGTATTTTAGAGTGGTATCCAAAATATAATTCTCTATTTAAAAGTATTATATGATGTCAAAGTCAAAGTCAAAAAAGCTTTATTGTACAAAGAATCTTTACATTCTCATTTACAAAGCTGTAAAAATAAAAAAATAAAATTTTATCAGGTTTTCAATATGCGTTTGATGCGCCCCAATCCTAACGAATCCTAAAATAAAGCGTCAACATAACAAAATATACCAAACGAATAAACACTAAAACACTACATACTAAATTAACTGGCTATATAAAATTGCTAAAAATCCAAAGCACAATTAATAATATTCAAATAATTAAAATAGTTCAGTCAATATTCTAAAATTTTCTAAAACATTGGGCAAACTATTGCCACACTCAAGAAACAGTACAATATCACCCAAAGGTTACTACACACAACATTATTAAAATTTCATCCTAAAGTAACAAAACGATGATTAAAAAAGTGACATAAAGATTGTTAAATTAAAAGTAAAGTTGCATATTTACCAGAAAAACAAAATAATACAAAAATCACACCAATACAAGGAACACTGAGACAAGAGAAGCAGACTTCAGTACACTAGGAGCTATCACAGAAAAATTCTTCCACCGTATAATAAGCTTTAGAAACTAAGAGAGCCTTTACTTCTTTTCGAAATTTTTTAAGATTTTGGATTTTTCTAATTTTTAGCGGAAGGTGATTAACTATTTTCTTACCGTTATAGAATATAGAATTTTTGATCTGACTGGAGTGGGGTATAGGTAAATGAATTTTAAATATTTGACGAGTGTTGCGTACTGGGGTTGAATTAATTTCACTCTTAAATTTCTTATAAATTAAACAAGACGTCTCCAACAGAAACAAACAGGCCAAATTAAAATTTTATGTGATAGAAATAGTGGTCGGCTAGAGTCTCTAATTTTGGCTTTACACATATATTTAATGGCTCTTTTTTGCAAAACAAATATTACGTTAAATAAATGCTGGGAGCAGCAGCCCCAAAAACGTATGCCATATCTTAAAGATAAATGATAAGAAAGACCCATCTAACTTCCGCCCAATCTCCTTACTGCCTACTTTGTCCAAGGTCATTGAGAAGCTAGTCAAACGGAGGGTCTGGAACTTTCTTCGGTCATTCAATCTGCTAACCGTAAAACAATTTGGGTTTCAGCGAAAGGAACTCATGATGCCATCTACAGCCTTCTTGAGAGTATATATTTTGGGATGAATCGGGGTAATGCATTGGCGGCGGTGTTCTGTGATCTGTCCAAGGCGTTCGATTGTGTGGATCATAGAATACTGCTGTCTAAGCTCGAGAGGTATGGCTTTCGGGGCTTACCTCTTTCCTGGTTTAGATCCTATCTGGAGGGACGTTCCCAGTTTGTGGTGCACTCGGGAGCAAAGTCCTCTGCTTTAACAATTACCTGTGGAGTTCCACAGAGCTCAGTTCTGGGACCGTTTCTGTTCCTAATTTATATTAATGACATTGTTAACCTGGACATCTCTGGAAGCTTTACCCTTTTCGCCGATGACACGTCAATATTGTGGCAGAACAGGGAGATATTGCGGTTGAAACGGACCATAACAGATGACTTAAAGATCATTAAGGAGTGGTTCGATTCCAACCGACTTCGCCTAAACTTAAGTAAAACCCACATTGTCGGGTTCAAATGTGATGTGGAGGGTTTAGTTTTGGATGGAGATCACCTTCCGGGGATGGCTGTGACTAGGTTTCTTGGGGTCCTGATTGATGGTAACTTACACTTTGAGGAGCACATAATATCTTTGAGAAGGAAGCTCTCTTCAGGATGTTTCGCCGTGAGAGCGATTAGAGAGGAGCTGGGCCAGCAACTGGCCAGAACTGTATATTTCTCGGTATTTGAATCACACTTAAGATATGGTATACCATTCTGGGGTGTGGCGAGTCGGGGTCTATTAAATGTGCTTTTCATCCTTCAAAAAAAAGCAGTCCGATTTATTGTCGGTGCGAATCGGAGGGAATCTTGTAGATTGCTTTTCGTGGATCAGCGTATTTTGACTCTTACATCTCTCTTTATTTTGGAGACATAATCGCTGATTTTTAAAAACCGTACTGAGCTCCGGGCTCCTGTCCCCCCTCAGCATGAAACTCGTCAGAATCTTAAACTACCTCTACCGTTGCCTAAGAGTGCCATTGTGAAGGAGTCTCTAATTTATGGGGGTAGAAAGATTTTTAACCACTTGCCAGCTGGTCTTAGGAGGGTTAATTCTCTAAAAACCTTCCGTCGCTTACTTAAAAAATTCTGGGTAGAGCCTATTACAGTGTGGATGAATTCTATCGGGATGCCCTTGAAAATGTTGTAATTTAGTGTTTTTATACATATATTTGTATTTACTCGAGTTTTAAGTAATTTATTAGTTCTTAATAACATGCTTTGTCAACAAAATTTTAAATTTTTGACAATAAAGTACTTTTTGAATTTGAATTTGAATAAATGGGACTCAATTAGGGAGAAATATGCGGTCCTTGTAGCAGCGAAATTTAAGTTATTAGATTTCGCTGCTAACTTAAATTTCGCTGTCATCTATTTTCAGCCGTTTTGGACTTATATACTTAAAACTAAAATAATGCAAGTAATGTAAATATAATTTATTTTCTTATTACTACGAGTAGGCCATGACTTCAACCAGTCAAAAAACATTTGCGAAAGTGACGCTGTCTATTTGGCAAGTAAATACTGTACTTGCGTAATCTAGGTACATATTATCTGGATTTGGCGAATTCTTATACAAACGAACAAATTTTAAATCTGTTCTACATTCATGGCGAGTGCCACAAAATTATATCTAGAACATCCAGAAAGTTTAACGAGCATTTTCCAAACTTAGTTCCTATGAATGAAAAGAAATTCAAGAGGATAGAAGGTAATTTAAAGAACAATGTTCAAATACAGCAGCCAAGAGCCCAAATTAAACCTGTAACAGGTAACGAGGACAATGAAATAAATGATGTCCTGGCATATTTTTCTGGATTTCCTCATGCGTCAATTTATTCTGCTAAAAAAGACTTAGGAATATGTTATAAATCGATAGAAAGAATTCTGCATACACATCAAATGCATAATTATAAATTTGTGACACTTGAAGCTATCAAGTCTAATGATCCTCCAAAACGAGTTGAATTCTGTGAAATGGTCTTAATTCGTACACAAAAAGATCCAAATTATTTAAGAAAAATTATTTGGACCGATGAAAGCAAATCTACCAGGGAAGGCGTATTTAATAGGAGAAATTCACATTACTGGGCCGCAGAAAATCCGCACTTTGTTAGAGAGGCAGGGTTTCAATACAAATTTGGCTTCAATGTCTTTTGTTTAATGATGAACGACAAAATAAAATATTACATTTACGAAGAGAATTTAAATTCTGAAAAATACTGGCTTCCTCGACGAATTAAATCTTGGAATGCTGCGAGATTGTTGATATCAGTTAGATGGTGCACCAGCTCACTGTTCTAATGAAGTGACGAATGAACTTACCCAGATGTTTAAAGACCGCTGGATTCGTCGAATGGGTCCATGGAATTGGCCCCCGAGGTCGCCAGACCTTACCCCACTTGATTTTTATCTTTGGGGTATGATAAAACAACTTGTTTACCATACACAAATTCACACCAAAGAAGAGCTTCAAAATCGAGTATGGGAGGCATTCCTGTCTTTGGAGGCATGTGAGATACAAGCGGCAACAACAGATCATGTTCTGACGGAAATCCACCAATGTTTGAGAGTTAACGTAGGGCGTTTTAAACATTCCTACATATGCAAATGACTTTTGACCAATCACCAGTCTTATATGGAAGGTGCAAAAGAGTTCCATTGCGTATGGGATAGTTCTGTGCTTCATTTCTACGAGTAAATTTAGTTTCATTCTTCTTAATGTGCTGCATTAACAAAAGTATATACAAACTTGGCAGCGTTAATATCCTGAGTTCTTCAAAGTATTTCCAACAGGACTCTTGAGGTTTGCGGTGATTCAATACTTGCTTCTGCAGCACAAATATTTTGGATGCATCCTTTGCACTCCCCCGGCACAGGCCATAACTAATAATTAATAACACCAGACCATTATACATTAACATGAAAGTGAGTCCTAAGGTACAGTATTTTCGAATTGCCAAAATAAAAAAAAACGTTTAGAACTCAATTTATGGTCTGTCCATGTCAATTTATTGTTAATATAGACCCAAAAAATTTTGTATTATGCACTTGCGGTATAGAGCTGTTGTTTATTCTAAGAAGCAAGCTCTAATCTACAGATACTTTCTTGGTACAGAACTAGATAGAATTAGTTTTTTTTATTGTTGACTGCAAGTCAATTTGATTGGCACCATAGGATCATCCTATCAATGAATGCTTGCGCCTCTAGCACATTTTCACACAAACTTCTTGCCCTCCACAGCATATTAGTGTCATCAGCATAGTTGACATTTATCCCCTGAGGGTTACAAACAGAAGAACAATTGAAATGTAGAATTAAAAATTATGGTGAAAGGACAATCACAGTTATTTTATTTAAAAATGGAAAGTATGAAAACACTGAGAAATACAATAGTATATCACAGCCTTCCTAAAGCTCTTGGTGGTGCCCAAAGCCCCAATACTACCAAGCAGCAATATACAGTGGAAACGGTCGCTCTTTGCCGGTGCGTCATTACTTCCACGTGATTAAAACCATATTAATCTAGTCAATATTACGAGGTTCATAAACGTCAAAACTTTCGTGGCTCGCGTTCGGACTTAATAATCAAATCAAATCAATTCAGAATAAGCTTTATTGTCAGAAGTTTAAAAAACGACTTGTTGACAAAGCAGTATAATAAAAATTAAAATTAAAATCTCTTAAATCCAAATCAGAACCTATTATAATTGTTCAGTATTCATTAAAGAAACCTAAAAATAACAAATACAATTAAGGATATGTTAGGGCATAATAATAATAGCAAATATCCATAATTACTTACCGTCAACACGAAAGACCGATAGATGCGGCTCTGAAAAGAACAGTTTATAGGTTTTAATTAAATTGCAAAGCACAGAACTGTTTAAGAACAAATTAAAGTTGACAGATCGAATAGATGACTTTGACATCAATAGACAATCCTTTTAATATCCTTCGTCTCTGTGTAGCACGTTACTTTGAATTCCAGACGTATTACGCAACCTCAGAGACGCTCTATTATGTTTTTATTCACTTTTAAGACTATAATAAATAAAGATGGGGTGTTGTAAATCACGTTTTAAAAATTTTAAAAATATTTTAATTTGTATAAACATTTAAGAAGAGATGTTGTTGTTCAAACTTTCTATCTATGTTTGCAGGCTCCACTTCAGGCCGAAAACGCCTCCGCCGGACTACGAGGCCCCCTGCCACCTGTTGCCGCCTGAGGAGTCGCCCTTCGCCAACAACGCCCTTCCCCCGTTTCAGATGGAGTTGGAAGCCCTCGACCCCCCAAGTTCCACCCTCTTACTCGACCAATCACCATTTGTTACCGATTTGTTCGAATTAGACAGGCGGTGGTCGGAAGACGACTCGAACTCGGGACCCCTGGAGCCTCTTGTGGAAAGCTTCAATTTCCAAGAGGGGGATTACGACGGTTGGAGGACGGTGGGAGTGTCGAGTTTTACGTTAACAGACGCGGGGGGCGAGGCACCGAGTGGCAGGGCGGCTGCAGATGGAATGGATGTAGTATACACAGGGGCGGAACGGACGGGACAGGAGAGAAAAAGCGAAGGATGCAGTTCGGGGCGCGGTTGTGGGGAACAGCAGACGACGACGGAAGTGGCAAGCACCAATGGAATTATATCGCAGATTGGGTTTGCGGCTGATGGTAAGTCACTGTGTTTTTTTTGGGTGCATATCGATTTTTAAGGGCAAGGAAAATGGCTACATTAACAAGGTATCTGTATGAAAATTATATGAAATAAGTTTTTTTATGGTCCTAGGATTATGGTAGGTTAAAGGTCCGCCATCCACGGAGCGTCGCTTCATGCAGCGATGAAGATGATTCGCTCTCATAAATCTATACATGTAGCGTACTGAAAGCAAGATTTAATCAACTACTTGGCTAATTATTTCTTCGTATCACGTTCGCTTGACCATTACAGTACAATTATTTATAAATCATAGTTTGTATTAATAAAATCAAGTTTTTTCTGTTACATCTTTCCGCGAATATTCTTGTAAAGACATCACTAATTTTTTAATTAATTGTACAAATTTTGACATATTTAACACTAATTATAATATTTAGCAAGCCGTCTTTATACTTGACGTTTAATTATTGACAATTGTGAAATTGAATTTTATATCCCCAAAAATAATAATGCCTATGTTTTCTAGTGCCTAGCTCGAACCGTTCCCGAAACAATAAACTCCAGTCGTGCGCTTACAGCAATACACATAACAACCCAGGGACGTTGAGCCTGCTTACGTCTGCACAATCTGTTACGCTTAATAGTCATAGGTAAGTCAGATAAATATGTAGTTAGTAAGATGGGAGTAGGGGCTTGAAGCAAGGCAAGTGGGCCAGCTTACTTACTTACTTATGTTATTATTGGCACAATATCTTTATGGTTTTGTTATTATTTGGGTTTGACCGATATTGATGTCGGCACACTTTGTAATATCGGCATCGAACAACAATTCCTACAATGCAAGGACAAAGTGCTCAGGCGAATTTTGCTAGTGACGTCACGGTCTGGCGGCGGATCGCGGTTAACATGTATTTTGGTATTGCCAGCTTTAAAGCCTTGTTGTTGAAGCGGAATGTCAGATTTTCCATAATTCTTAGTTAGGTAGGATGCGCTTTGAAATAAGTTTTATCTACGTAATTTATCAGTTAGGTTATGCTTTCTTTAATCTTTTGATTTTTTGCTTCGAGTTGAAATTTTATTGTGTTTTAATCACTTTTCGGCCCCGTATTCATTTCACATTGGATGGCTACTGTCTGGTAAGCTACTTTTGCCGTAAAGATTCTAGAGGTGGTGAAGTCTGCATTTATTCAAAGCGTAATCTACATATAAAAAACAAAACATCCTTGGTAAATGGCATCGAAAGACATTGCGAGTTCGCTTGCGCTGAAATTACTCTTAATCAGGTTTCTCACGTAATTGTTAATGTTTACAGGTCACCTCAATCTGATCTTAACGTTTTTTGTGACATATTGGGGGATGGCATTGAAGAGTTTTTTACTGCCCATAGAAATATTATAGTGTGTGGAGATTATAACGTGGACTTTCTGGATACCAATAGCAAAAGAAACGACCTGATAAACTTGTTTTCGGTGTACGGTTTGAAACCACATGTAAATGGATATACTAGAGTTACACATGACTCACGATCTCAAATTGATAACTTTTTTCAAATATCAACGACACCGAAATATCCTTGGCAATTCATAAAACGGATATATCGGATCATTACTCGCTTATATTTGGCATACATGCTAAGGTGCATCGCAAATCTGAAATATCACAGCGTAAAAGAAAGTTTTATGATGAAGATCTTTATAATTTTAGGCAACACATTCTATCTGAAACCTGGGAAAGCGTTTATTTGACAGATGATGCGAATGAAAAGTATAATGCATTCTTTGCTACATTTTTTTACTACTTTGACATTAATTTCCCACTGAACAAAGTATCAATAAAATCAAATCAAAATAAAAACTGGGTTCAAAATCTTAGGGATTGGTATAATCTTTATAAGGTTACTAGTTGTCCAGATGTATTGAGTAGGTATAAGAATGAGAAAAAGATGTATAGGAAATTTATTAAGGACGTAAAATTAGTCATAATGAAAATAAAATAATTAACTCCCAAAATAGAACAAAAACAACATGGAATATCTTTAAGAATCTACGGGACTCCAATAGTTGGGAGAATAGTGGAATTGTGTTGTCTGATGGCTATCAGCGGGAGGTTGAGGACCCTGCTGATGTTGCTGAAATCTTTAATTCTAAATTTAGGGTAAGTCATGATATGTCTGACTTAAGTACTTTGGATTTGAATAGTTTAGGTCATGTATGGCTGGTACAAACATGGACTTCTTTCTTTTTCCAACTGATTTCACTGAAATTCAAAAAATAATAATAAAGTTACCACCAAAACATTCTACCGGACTGGACGAAATACCTACAAACGTAGTTAGGTCCGTCTCCGATATTATATGTCATCCTTTGTGTGAGGTAATAAATGCTTGTTTTGGTCATGGAATTTTTCCAGAGAAACTTAAGGAGGCTAAAGTAGTGCCTATACATAAGAAGGGAGAAAAAACTGATCTGAACAACTATAGACCAGTATCTTTGCTATCAGTGTTTTCAAAGGTTGTGGAGCGAGTGGCATACGTCAGATTGCTTGATTACTTCATCAGGGGTCACGTGTTCTCTGCGAGTCAATACGGATTTTTGCCTGATTCATCAACAACTGACGCTATAATTGATTCACTGAATTTTCTAATTGACGAACTAGAAAGTGGCAGGGTCGTGGCTGGAATCTATTTTGACCTGTCGAAGGCGTTTGATATGATAAACCATGAGCTATTGCTAAAGAAGTTGGAGATTTACGGCGTGCGCGGTGTGGGCCTTTCCTTTTTTAAATCCTATTTAATGAATAGGTATCAACGGATTTGTATAGCATCACTAAAATCAGTAAATAGATCCTCCGTTTTCTCAAATAGGGCCTTGATAACATCAGGCGTGCCTCAGGGATCTATTCTCGGCCCTTTATTGTTTCTTATTTTTTCGAATGATTTGGCAAGATTCATTGGCAGGAGCAGTACATTTCAGTACGCCGACGACACGTCATGTGTTGTCTCAGACATTAGTATCGGCCGGGTCTCGGAACAGGCTACGTTGGTTGTCGCAATGATGATTGACTGGTGTAAACTTAATAGGCTGAAACTAAATAATGAGAAAACCGTACTCCTCTGTTTTAAGAACCCTACAAGTTCCCTGTATGTTCCTCAGAATGGACGATCGATTCCACAAAATAAATGTGTAAAACAAAATTTTTAGGGTTGATTATTAAGGATAATCTATCTTGGAGGGAACATATAAATAGCATCGAAGGAAGAATAAATACCGCCTGTTACGTTATTAGATTTTTGCATAATCAGCTTGGTAAGAATTCAATAAAACTTTTTTATTTTGCCTATGTTCAATCCATCATATCATACAGCATTATGGTTTGGTTTTGGGCCGCTGAAGCACAAAAAATTTTCTTGGCACAGAAAAGAGTGATTCGTGCAATAATGAAATTGCTTCGTACTACATCATGTAGAGATTACTTCAGGAAGTTAGAGATTCTAACGGCTCCTTCTCTGTACATCTTCAACATAGCGGTGTACACAAAAAAAAATCTCAATAGGTTTCCTAAGAATCGAGACTATTATAATAATATGGTAACACGAGGAAATGACAATCTTAGTGTACCAATCCATAAAACAACTTTTTACGAAAAGTGTCCATACTTTAACTGTATAAAAATTTTTAATGCTCTGCCATGAAATAAAAACAATTCCCGAACTGAGCATTTTTCGGAATAAGCTAAAAAAGCACCTAATATCTAATACATTTTACAGTCTAACCGAATTTTATGAGACTGCTTGAGTTGATTTGGCTTCTCAAATGGTTAAGTTCTGGTTCAAATTTAAGGCCTAAGTAGCCGTTTTTAAGGGTCTCTTACTGCTGGTTGAACTCTCGTTTGTTTGTTTGTTTGTTCTTGACTACTTTTAGTTTGTGTAACAAGTTGAAACCTAATATTTATTTATGTATTATATTTTATTGTTATTTCTTCATGTATTTATTGCATTTTATTCTTATTGTATTTATTTATACATTTATTGCTTGTACGTTTATCTAGTCAAATTTACATTTCTCTCTGTGTTACGACTAGCTTAATACCTACTTATAGACTATTATATATTATATTGACGTTGTAATGTTTCATACCTTGAAATTATATACAATAAATGGAATTGAATTGAATGGAATTGAATTTATGAACATGGACAAAATCAACAGAATCAATTTATTTGAGTCCTCGTACTCCTTGTCTGAATTCTCGTCCTCAGATAGTGAAGATACATATACATAAGAAAGTATAGAAAGTTATACAGGGCAGCTATAAAGGGAGCAAAACAAACGGCCCATGCTAATATCATTAGAAAGGTCTCTAATCCCACGCAATGCATCTGGAATATCATAAATAAACATAGAGGCTCTCGGGGGGAAGCCGGGGAAGCATGTAGGAAACGAAAATCTCGGTAGACCATTTTAATCACTTTTTCGCCAGTATGGCACCTAACCTGCAGAACCAGATCTGTCCCTCTGATCTTAATCCGCTACAATTCATTCATACTGCACATTCTAAACTGTTTACATTCAGTGAGGTCACTTAAATCGAGACTCGTCACATCATAACAAGTTTCAAGAACAAGAAGAGTAAGGACCCATTCTGTTTTACAGTAGAAATTATCAAAAAACTCATAATTAGGCCTTTGACCAAGCTCATAAATCTGTGTCTCAGAGAAAGCACTTTCCTACCTTTCTGAAACAGGCTGTAGTGACGCCGATCTTTATGAAGGGGATACCAATGATCCTTCAAATTATAGACCGATATCACTCGTGCCGGTAAAAAAAAATTTTAAAATGTTATAAGATATAAAATATAAATTCAAACATATTATGTAAACATTTAAAACATCAAAATTGTAGAGAGTTGCAACATCGAGGCAAACATCCCATACTGTTACATTTTTTTTTTGTTACATTATACATTAAAATTATAATGAAGACAATTAAAATTTGGTAACATTATAAGATATATGTATAATACATACATATACATTTCTAAAGTCCTGTCTACAGTCATCCCGGTACGACGTCCCTGCAATAATCCTTGGGGTCCTTCTCTGTAGGCCAAGAACTTTGGACGCAGCACTGCAGTGACCCCATACAAGTATTGAGTGTCCAATATGTGCATGACAGGACAGTCTGTGAAATGCATTGTGATAGGTTGCGCAATACAAAGATGTTAGTTGCTAGTCTTTTACAGAGCATAGCAATATGGACGTCTTATCGGAGGGTTTGATCTAAGTGTACCCCAAAAAATTTAACATTCTCAGCACCGAGCCTGGAGAAATTTGTCTCATAGAAAATGTCATGTTTTGGGTTTTTTTATTGTTCAAGAATTAGAATTAGGGCAATACTGTTTGGGTGAAAGTTGTAGAGTTTAAGCTTTTGTAGGAGTAAGTTATGACAAACACAATCAAAAGCTTTGCTTAAGTCACAAAATGTTGTATATACAAAGCTACGGTTCTCAAAGGCTTCTAAGAGAAAAGACACTAGCTCCATTATTGCTGAAGTGGTGCTTCGCTGTTTTCTGAAGCCAAACTGAGAATCAGTACAAAAATTATTTGACTCAATATTTTTGAAGAGACTGGAAGTAGAGAAATTGGTCTGTAATTTGTTTGTTGTTTTTATCTCCTTTTTTGTAAATTGGTACAAGGGGAGCTTCTTTAAATACATTTGGAAAGACTGATTTTTTTGAAGCATAAGTTAATGAGCTTGGTTAGTGGGCTAATAATAAGGTTTTTTATATTCTTGATGAGATCAACATTAAAGTCATAGATGTCTGCTTTTCTTGTTTTTAAGTGAATTTATAGTGTCACGCATCTCGATTAGTGTGACCTCCGAGAAACGGAATCTCTCTTGAGGGGTATTAAAGTTATGATCTAGAGGGTTTAGATCTGAGGGATCAAGATTCTGTTGAAGGTCACCAGCAGCATTTACAAAAAAGTAATTGAAATTATCAGGGCTGATGGATATTTCAGTCTGAGATTTTTGTGACTTTCCACGATATTCATTAATAATGTTCCACATGCAATTTATCGGATTTGGGGCATTTTTTTATCAGATTATCATTTGCAGTTTTCTTAGTGGTGGCAATTTGGGCTTTATACCACTTTCTGTATTTATTCTTGTAATCAATTAACCATGGGAAAGGACATTGTTTACAAAAGTCATTAAGAAGATTCAGGTGTTCCCTCATTGATTTTAGGTTATTATCAAACCAGTTTGTAGTATAAGCTTGATTACCTTTTTCAATATAAGTTTTTATTGGAAATGCCTCATGATATGCCTGTGTTAATACATTCAGAAATATTGAGCATTTTTCATCTATACTACAGTCCTCCTCATCCAAAAACTACCAATCTATATTTTCTACTAAATTGAAAAACATATGTTTACCTCTCTGTGTCAATGGCCTGCATCTTACCCTAGTTAGAAAATCTAAATAAAAAATAAATTACAGCCTTAATTCTTTTGCGAAACTAACGTTTAACTAAGGTTTACATGCCGTAGGTCTTTTATTAAAAAATCCAAGTCCATATTTAAAAAAGTGAAACTGATGATGGTTCCAGAAAAATGAAACGTTATATGGCAAACTAGTTAGGGATTGTTAAAGAGAATAAAAAGTTGTCCAAATAAAGTGTCATTTTTATTTTTTTTTTTAACAGTTAAGGCGCGAACTGAAAAAGTCTATTTGACAATCTTTCGGTTTATTTTGAATATCGCCGGAAGTATTCGGATTCTAAGTATTTTCTTTCTGGATAATTACTAAGCATCGAATTCCGCAACTTTGCTCCCATTTAACCGTCTTCATATCTCTTACGGTTTATTCCTGTAGTGATAAACGAATTTGTTACACCCTGTATACCTACAATGAGTCCTCATGCCTACAGATATGTAAGATATAATTGGCCAATCATTTTATCCTATCCTAAAACTATCAAGTGTGCCTGTAATAATTTTTTAACCGATCCCCATATTGATGGGCGACAATTTTTTTGACTTATGCACAAAATATTATTAAACATTTAAATGAGCAAGACGAATATGTTTCTCTGCTAATGGATAAAATCCATATTAACACTTCTTATTTAGACTATAAAGGAGGAAACGTGGTAGGAGCATCAGTAAAAATAATAATGAATTAGTAGCAATAACTGCGTACCTATACCTTCACAATTACCAGTATTTATTCGAATTTGAAAGAAGTTTGTTCACATTGCCCGTACTTTTATCTAAAATTAACTATCAATTGCTTTTTCATTTTCTTAAAACAATAATTTTCGTTTAGAGACCTGGGATATTAAGTTTTTTGTGTGCTCAGTGACAATAATGCAATTAATGGAAAAGCTATGTCAAATTTTTTAATAAACAAGAAACTTATGGTAGTTTGGTGTACCACATCGTATCCGTGCTAAAAGACCTTTTTTCTACGACTGTTAATAAATGTCTTTATTATAGGTATGTTCAATAATAATTTGTAAATGTAGTACATTGTAATACTCTTTTTGTTCCCTAACAATTAATGCACAATGTTTAAAAAATGCACGGGTATGTTTTCGTCACAATGACATAGGTGGCATAGACAAACAAAAATCACCATAACCACGCAGACAATACAAACCTCGATACAAACATAAATGACAGTTCGAATTATTTCATTGATGAAATAACCCTATTTTATTTTATTTTTTCATCTTTGCTTACATTGTACCTATACAGTCGTAGAAGAAGAATACAGTTATTTTACTTGTTTGATTCTGACAATGTATTTTAATCTCATAACAGTCATAATTAACTTAAGCAAAGGCGCCTTGCAATATCCTAGAGATAATGTACCTATGTAAAATGGTTATTTTTAAAATCATTATCTACCTACTTATTTACCTCATTTAGGTTTTTAGCCATATTAACGCATTATTTGCTTAAATACAAGTTTGAATACTAAACAACAATGGTCCAAAGTGCATAGGTAAATTTAAAAATCACACAAACTCATAAATCCAACAAAAATCATAATATTATATCGTATTTGTTTATTCGTCGGCCGCCGGGTGATGACGTCACAAATGAGCGCTTTGTCCTTGTACTGTAGGAGTTATTGCATCGTATCCCATCGGCAGAAATTTGCGATAGCAAAACGAACTTAAGTATCGTTTTAACTTATGTACTTCTATGCACCTGAAAAACGACAACCTTCAATTAAAATTTTAACGAACTTTTACATTTCAGTGCCAACAACATACTAGAATTTCCCCTAACAGCAGCAGTGGACGTAGAAGTGGAAGATTCCGGTACGCCCCAGGGGACCGTCGTGTCCAGCGGCGGTGCGCAAAAAACGCCGAACGGCGGAGTGAGAAACAGCAAAAGCAGTCTCGTCATGGAGGTGACGTGATGACCCGTCCCTGGGACGGCTAAGAAAGGTTAGTCCCGGCTGTTAAGTCTGAGCTTGAGTAGCTTAAAAAGCGGAATTCGTGTCCAAATTGAGATGATTTAGAAAGGGCGACGCCCTATTTTGAGTTGGAAAAGCTATTACGTAACTTTCGTATGGAATAACGTCATTTTGTCACATATTCTCGAGATCGGTCGAGAAAGCCCATTTATTATAGAAGCTAAAACACATGCCCAGCTGTCTTTCAAAGATTTGGGTTGTTTTTGTGCGGTTTTTGTATTGTTGATGAAATTTGAGATTGTAAACGTTTTATAGGAAGTTTCTGCACTATACTTGACTTATTTGCTGTAACATTAAATTATATTTTTATATTTGAAACGTCTCGTTCTTTTCCTGGAAAATGATAATCGGAGTAAAATTGAAAGCCATTAGGGATTATGGGCAGTCAAACGAATAAATCAACATTAATTATTTCTTGCTTTTTTCTAAGTTTTTGGGTGTTAGAGTGATTAAAATTTTATAAATTGATAAATTAAATTAAATTTGTCTGTTGTGGTTTGAATTTAACAAAAATATTTAAGTTAACACAATATCTGAGGGCGAGGGCTGATGAATAGCGTGCCCTATATCTGACTAAGATATTTTGGGCGTCTGTGCAACACATAGTCCACATCATTAGGAATATATCCACTCTATACAGGGTGTCTCGCAATTCGCACATAATATTTCTGTGGTGTAGTCTACACTTCAATATCAAAATAAGAAATAAAGTGCAATAAACATGGCCCTTACCTTAAAATGTCTAGTAAGAAGCCCTTAAAGGGAGCACCCTGAAGATGAAGTTTTCAAATATCCCCGAAAAAACCCTCAATATTAAATTAGGATAATTGGTAGATCTGATTTCATTTCAAAAACGCACTGGATAGTGTATTTATTTGTTTTATATTGTTTTTCACTCGGAGGCATCTTATGCCCACTCGGCCTATTGCCGCAAAGTTTAAGTTTTTAACTATTAAGTTAAAATGCCTTTTTAGGGGCATGCGTCGTGATACCCTATTGTTAATCTCGGCATACACGAGCAAATTTGCGTCAAATACAATGCACAACGTACATATTTTTCTTGAGCTTTATGACAAAAAAGCGCCTTAAACTTTAAGTATGTGCCTATTATCTTTAGGAACGAACTAGCTGCTTGCTAAAAAGTTTACAGGAGACGCTTAAATGAAGTTTCCGTGCTTATTCTTATGCTTTGTAATACATTGGAGAAATATGTTTTTTGGAAACGGTCAGAAAAGTATTTAAGCAAGAGACTGAAGATTTGTTCAGTGACAACAAAACGTGTACACGGAGCAAGGTGTAATTTTTATGGGCGAAACAACGTGGTTGTACGCTCGGCGCCGGCGGAGTCCGATTTTTGTGGTAGGTGTTCCTCTTACGCACAATCCACGTGTCATCATTTGTTGCTTATTTGGAAAGTGTTTAGTTTAGGGCATCGACTTTAGCGTTACCTCGCTTCTGTTCCCGCAAAACTTTCAATATTCAATAATATTTATAAAATCATTTTGAAATCTGCCATCGCAACAACTTAGAAATGATAATTGATAACAAACTATGAAATTAAAAAAAAATGTTTTTCTACTGTAGTCTATTTGTCCTTGTGTTGGGATTCACCTGCTTTGCGTAGAAAGTAAATTACGGTAATAAAACAAGTTTAAAATGTCTGCATATTTTGTTATATTAATATTCCTTACCTATATCAAGGTTTTTGCGTTAGTGGATTGTAAAAAACGGGACGATACCATTGTTGTATATTTAAGGTTGTGTGGAACGAGATTTTATTCTTTACGGACCGACGACTTTGTTTGGACATATAGAGATAAATATGTTTTGTTTATTCATCGGGTTTAGGTCAAATCTGTCCAACAGACTCGTTCTGTACACGCAACGACCCGAACAAAACTTATACAAGTCAATTTTTAAGATCTGTGGGAATCGATAGTCGAGAGTTTTGCAATGCGCTTGCCCTCTTCCTACAGCCGGATCAGGAGTCATAAATTTTACACTTTTTTATGTAAAAATATTAGTATTAAATCAAAAGTTCAGAATATCTTAGATCCAGGGTAGCATATTTAAAGTACGTCTACGATTTTTTTTAAATAACTTTGGAAAAAACAAAGGTTTTGGGAAAATTTCCTAAAAATGTTAATGTTGATCTTATAGGAACCTGTCCGCGACCCTTTGCTTACGTCAGAACTCTTTTGTGCCTAAAGCCTAGTTCTCGGAGCTTCGTACTGTCGTCAGCAGTGGCGTACCCAAACCTGAACCTTGGGAGGGATATAAAAATATTGTTTTTTAAAAAACATATTTATCGATATTGTCGATTATAATTTAAAGCATTACAAAACAAAATATAAGCGCCGTGGCTTGATAGCAAGGTCATCAATTATTTATTCAGTTTATACAACTTTCTTCTCTATGGACTGACATCATGATAAGGCCATTAAAGGCTCACTCGACGGTGGTATTTCTTAAATAGATTTTTATACGTTTTAAGGTCGAAAAGGTCGTCTCCGGTGTCGCAGTGGATACTGCCAATGTACAAAAATATGTAGAAGTTTTGTGAACGTTCGGGTTGTTGACTACAAACTTCCAACGGCTAGTGCCTGACGTTTGTTTTTTTATTTCTGAACATTTATTTAGATGTTGGTGCCACATTTTAATTTGGGATTTTGTAATGATTTTGGGAATATCAGGTAAATATTAGTCAAGTAGTGTACGAAGAAAATAGTCCCACACAACGAGGCGGAAGAAATAATTCTGGTTTCGGAGTTTCCACTAGCACAAAGTAAATCCGTGTCTTTTATCATTATATTATAATAGGAATCTAACTAATCAGAAGCAACTGACGGAATACCCCTTCCGATGTTTAGTGGACTGTCGTAGGACCGCCCCCTTAAAGTTGAACTAAACCATTAACATTTGACAGTTACCGGTCGGACCGATTTGTTTTATGTAGTAGGACACCGCGCGACAAATCGATTAAAGGAAGGAGTGGGAAAGTGTCGTGGCCACAGTACGAAGTTCTGAGAACCAGGCTTAAGTGTTGCCTAGGGCTTGCAATCTCATACGTATATTTGAATCCCGGGACTTTCGGGATAGAAGAAATAAAATCCCGGTATTGATCCCGTAAAATTGTAACACCACTTATAAGATAAGTAAATTAGTTTTATTTACATTATTGTAATTTTAAAATAAAAACACAACAATGTTTCTGTAGAGAACACATAAAAGTATAAGAAGTAAACACAATTTAAATTATTTTACGTACGTACTTAACAAATTCCGAATATTCCATACAAAAAAACATTAAAACGTTCTTTAATTTATATATATATTTAGGCACAGTGATATAGCACCCGTTTATTATTGTATGTTGGGATACTTGAGCCGCCACAAAAAGATGACTTCATTTAAATTAATAACCAATTTTTTTATTTTGGTATTTGAAAGCTTGACTTACGAAACCGTAATTTCTTAGAGGAACTTTTCAAAAATTTTGCATAAGTATTTTCGTCTTATTTTTGGTCGTAGAGTCTACCCCCGTTGGTTGGAGAATTCTCTTTGGGACACCCTATATAAATTATGTTTTAGGAAGTGAACAACGTTTTTTTGATTATAAGAAAAATGACACGTTAAACGCAAATATCTCGAAAACTGTCACTTAGAGCGACACCAAGGTGCACCTTGTTTACATAATAAAGATTTTAAAAAAGCAATATTGTTATCCAAAACGCGAATACACTAAAAGTTGTGATCCTTTAAACATAAAAGAGTTTCGCCTAAAAAAACTAACCCAAATACCAAAAACAAAAACATATTGCTTTTTCCAAAGTTGTTTAATAAATTAGAAAAATATGTTTAAACGTCGACACCCTCGGTGGAATCCACTAAGTTAAGTAAGATAAATTCTTATATTTTTGCATAAGGAGTCTGGTTTTGTTGTGTACCATTAATTAGCGGACACTCTGTATTTTGAAGATTTAATTTGTCGATTGTCGGAATTTAATGTAATGTACAATGTACTTATATAGCTTCTAAAATTGCAATTTAAAAAATATTCACAGTGGAGGTATTTCGTTCTTAACGACAGTTTTATCGCTTTATAACATTTTTAGAAATTATTAACTTAATAGACTTAAATGAAAGCCTCATTTTAGCAAATAACAACATTATTCTCTTTATTTCTACTATTTTAAAGGGTATGTTTTTCAAAATTTATGACTGCCCATAAACTAAACTGTAACCCTGGCTAGTTACCAGAAGTTGAAAGCTAGACTTTCATGAGTAAATTCTTTGCCGGTAAAGTAGAGGTTAACCGATACCGATTGACATAATTGGTATCAGCAGACATAATTACATCTGTCTAATATTTTCAAAAGAAATTCTAGACAATCCCTTAGTATAATTTGTTGAATATAATTTAGGGACTCTCAACAATGTTACTTGAATTAAAATTTAATGAGAAAAACGTATACAACAAAAAAATTCATTATATTTACAGAAGCTATGCCCATTCAGTATTAGTGTCCGCATTTCGTCGTCCATTCAATCTTAGTGTCTCAATGTAATTCTGAAAAAGAAAAAAGATAAAAGAAAACTTCCTAACCAGTAAAACTATACACAATAACATGAGAAAAAAAAAATAAAAAAGAAGTAAAAACATAGCTTATAAGTAATCTAAGGTTATTAATGTAACAATTTCTGATAAAAATCGATACGCTTGGTAGTCATGTGTTCATACCCTGTGACGTTTTTTCACCTTTTTTTTTCGATTTTCGTGGCTTTGGGTTATTGGTCGATTTAGTGATATTAGATGGGTCTGATAGGTTGGAGCCAAATGTCGAATTTTAAACATAAAAAGGAAGTATATTATAAAATGTTATTTTTTTAATGGTTCCTGTTAAGTACCCAAAGTTGATCTTTTTCACGCTGTCGATTTCAAGGGGGCCGCCGATAAAAATATCGGATAGATTTTGTATGCGATTCTGTAAGTTTACTTTAAATTCTTTTTTATGTTTAAAATTTCTCGACTCCAGGTTTGATACGGCTTCTTTTAACATGATTAAGAAACAAAAAATAAAGCGCCACAAAATGATCTTTGATAAAAATTATGGATTTTATTTTGGTTAAACGTTTTTTCATCGAGTTTGGGACAGCGATGTCTCGCCTTACAGTACAGTGAAGCAATTTTGGTTATGATTAGCTTCAAAAAACCTTTGCCGCCCATACGCATGTTCTGTTGGCAAAATATTTTTAATTTGGAGAAGAATAAGTGATAAATAGCATATAAAAATTATGATAACAGTTAATGAGTTAGTTTTACGTTTTGTCAACTAACCTAAGCTTTATTAGGTTTTATTTTATTAACAAATTTATAGATGAAGAAAACTTGACATTAGATTTTTTCACAATAGGTTATAACATAACCTAAAAATTTTAAGATGCTTATAATTGTGAAAAGAAAGGTAACGGCTAAATAATGTTTTCACACTTAGCGAAACAAATTACTATAAAGGTTTTGCATTACAAATGTGGCTACCATCTAAAGGTATGGGTGGTAATAATGCAGCGTGATTCGTTTTAACCGACACAACTTGTTTTTTAATAAATTAAATATCGAAATTTTTGTTTCTTTGTTACATTCTTAGTTTATGAAAGGTTACAGACAGCTAAACAATTCAATCTTTTAATCCCGTATCATGAGAACTGTTATTCTTCTTGCTTAGGTTCAAATTATCAATATCCTGTTAACCCTTAACTAACTTAAGGATACCATTGTTGTCATGGAAGTTATGTGGCTGTTAACATGGCGTTGATAATTTGGACCTTAGGGCGGCTTTTTCAATGTATAAATGACTATAATCCATGGATTATTCCAAAATACATCCATTTTACAATCTCTGGTTATCACCAAACCCATTAGCGCCCAAATTTTGTTTTTTTAATCGTTTTGAATTTTGGGTGCTGTCAACCACTTTGTCATGATTTTGGGACATTTTTTACTATTCCCATTTTATTTATTATAATAATGGTTTTAAATAAATTTTGATAAACCAAGCAGGCTATTGCGGATTAAATGGTGTAGTCAGAGTTTCCATAACTTGAGTAATTTTCGAAAAAAAAATAAAATTTTAGGGTGACAATGTCATCCCGGGTTTGGGGCTATTTTGTCACCTTATGGAAATTTGATTTAAATCGCGGTTTATTTAGTTTTGTGACAAAGTAGAGAATCAGGCATGGAAAATACTACATTGTACTATTTTATTTTGTTTTGTTTACAGCAAAAGAACAAGGGTGTCAGTAAGAAATAACTTTTATTTATTCAAAACTATAGACGCTTAATGGTAACTGCCATGGTATCTTTAAAAAACAACTATAAACGTGGCAATAATTGACCAGCAACATTTCCTGACGCCATTATGCTAGTGCAGGAGCGTGAATAATTCTGAACTTCTAAAGTTCCTCGGTACTATAACTTTTTTGGCACCCCATATTTGTTGGACTACAATTTTAAAGAACGTCTTTTATATTGTTAAAAAAATTTAGTACATCGTCTTTGTCTACGGATGACCGCGTCCGCTTTATGTTTGTGGCCATGCGCACTAAGAGGTTGTTCTTTTTTATGAAATTGTCAACAAAATCGTCACCTAGATAATTATCCTTAAATACACACACTGATCTACCCTGTTTATCCAAGAATTTTTTAACTATGGTGCGAATGTCAATCTTAGTCAACCTAGTTGGTCACTTGCCCAAGCGTATCTGCGATCACTTGCTACTCTTGCTGGGACAAAACATGCAATGGGATGACCGCATTTTTTTTTATATCTTCCAAGACGTCTATTTACAAGCGATGCCCGTCGAATTTTGAACAATTTAGCTGCTCGCCTTTTGGACATGCCATTTTTGACAGCATCCACCGTTTTTTGGTCCGCTTTACATAATTCAGATAATTCCAGGACCCCGGTGTTTTTTCATAATTTCTTACTATTTTAATTTAGTTAGTAGGTCAACAAACGAGATTCGTCGGTAAAATAAAATAAAATAAAAAATGCCCAAAAAAAAAACAAACAAAAAACAAAATGGTTGCGCCCGAGGTGCCAAACTTACCCCGGTATGATAATGTAGCCCAGTTGACGGTATTTTGCGAATTTAGAATAACCTGTCATATCAATAATACAGGTAAACAAACACCAGTACCACTTTTCCCTCTTACTGTAATGCTATGTTTTTCCAGTAGAAGCCAATCGTGGTGATCTACACCATCCTTATATTGGTTATAATTATAAATAACTTTCGGTTGTGGAATTGGATTTCTTTCTCTTTTCTTACTGTTCCATCGATTTGCAGATGCTAAGGGTTTTTTCCGAGTTCCTTGGTTGCTTTTATTGGACATTTTTGGGCCCTGTTCTCCCGTATTGTCCTAATAGCTCTAAAGCTATTTCTTTTAGTGTAAAATAGAGCATGATTACTAAAAATAGTTGTCAAAACTTACTTAACTTAACATTTTTTTGACAACTCTAGTACCAAGATTATCCGTTAATGGACTTTGTGATGTTGCCTTTCCACAGTATAGTGCAAAATTAGAACAGTATCCATTATCACCGCACCTAACCCATAACTTGGATCCAAATGTTATTGGTTTGGCATGTATAAATTATTTCAGACTATTTTGCCCATAATATCTTACGATCATTTCATCTATAAACAAATTCTTTTTAAAAACTCCCCACTTACGAAAATTTGGATTAGTAAACTGACTTTGAAACTTTTATCTGATCCATTTTTCTGCGGCAGTGTTTATTAACAACTGTAGTGTCTACTCGCACGCATCGAATTTCAAACTAAATATTGTTAACGATACTCCAGTAAGTCTAATTTTAGTTTAGCAAACGAACGTGTACGGTTTGTTATTCGCGCGCGAACCAATAAATATAATATGCGCTGATCTATAAATAGATCACTGGGCGCTAATGGGTTAACCTAAGTTTAACCCTAACCCGTCAACGAAAACCTAGTTAAACCAAAATCTATGGTTTGAACTAGAAATTATGATAATTTTGCCGTATTATTGGGTGGATGGAAATGGACTGTTAAAACGACATTCGCGATATATTTGAGGAAATAATTAATTAATCATTAAGCAATGAAACCAAGTGAACAATTTAGTAACTAAGAATATTACTTGATACCTAAATTATGATACTAGATTAATTTTAGCTGCCTGTAACTTCTGATTAATTAAAGTTATTTAAATGCGGTTTCCATGACTGAGCATGTGACAGAGGGTTCAAAAGTGTAAAAATTAGGATAATTCCGTTTAATAGAAACAAGTTTTGTATACTACAACGAATGAATCACACTATATATACTTACTCATATTTTTAGATTAGTTTTATTTGTATATAAAACTTATATATTTTGTCCAAACTGTAAAGGTTCGTCCTTTCCTTTCGGCAGATCCATCTTCAGACGCGTTTTGTCGTCAGTGAGGCTAGGATCTGACGATAGGAAACGGCACCTAAAGAGCCTATGGGCACACAAAGTGGAAGCCCACAGGAGAGATGCGACATCTCGCGGCTCTCGGTCCCGGCCCAATTTAACGTAACTTGTATAAGTTCAGCGTCAGGATGGAAACAGCCGAAACCAGAAAGCTAGTCATAATTACAGGAGTCGCGACCAGATAGCGTCGTCGAAAGCCTATCGTATTATATAAACTACCTTCAAAGAAACTTAAAATAATAGTTTTTTTTTTAAGTTTTCTACATGTTCCATATTATAATATTGGAAACTTGTTTTTTACTGTATATTTTTATTGCAAGATCATTTTGAGGCACAAGAAGAAAAATATTTTGTTATAGTGATAGAATAATACTAATTTATTTAGTCCCTTTTTGTAACATATTATACATAACACTGTACATATTCTGTAGTTATATTTGTACGTAACGTAAGGAAATAAGAAATTCGTAAAAGGCTGTTATAAAAACTAATTTTAGTAACTTATTTTTATTTCGTGAAATAGTGGACGAATAAACATTATTTGTTTTAGGTAGGAGTTGGATATTTTGCTCTTTGTACATTGAAATGTTTTATTATTGGGATGGATATTATAGTGTAAAAATTTAATCCGAAAAATATGCTTATTATGTGAAAGGTTCACTTCAGTGGTTTAATTCTGTTTAATTTTTTTATTGATCTATACTTTTTATTTATATTTATTGAAATACTATAAGAAACCTCTTCATTTTTGACAGATATATATATATGCTACAAATTCCAATGTTGGGAAATTTAGTGCCTAATAAAATTGCGTCAATATATCCAAAAAATTCCAAAACAACTGCCGGATATTCCCTGAAAAATACGAAAGTTTGCTAAATATTTTTATTCTCTCCCGAGTTTATTTGAATACTACATACAGTAAAATTGTTTTTAGCTTACCTACACAAATTTATGAATGCGATTTTGTTTCCTCCCAAGTGGTAAGGGGCATGAGAGAAACAAAAACCAAAATTGCTTTTGTTTGAACTCTAAAATGCTCATCTCTATGGTTAAACGGCCCCGTCACATTTTGACCTTTAACCTTAATTTTTTTCTCGGCCACCCCCTTCGCCTTCACCGAGTTTCACGCGCCTAGCTCGCAATAAAATGTTTGCCAAAGGTTGCGCCTCCAGCCCCCATTTTGATTTCGTTTCTTCCAATCCATAAACAAAAAGCAGGGAGCGATTTTAAGGTTTCGAGAATCGGTTGCAACCAGCCA
Source organism: Polydrusus tereticollis (assembly GCA_963920685.1). Lineage (NCBI taxonomy): Eukaryota > Metazoa > Arthropoda > Insecta > Coleoptera > Curculionidae > Polydrusus > Polydrusus tereticollis. The sequence goes on from OY987326.1 coordinate 130,113,214, forward strand.
CAGATCGCAAATGTCAAAAAAAGCAAGGGTAGGACTTTCATATTTTCAAATTTTTTTTCCCCTAATACGCTCTTTCAAGAATGAATAACTTACATTTACAGTTCAAAGAAGTGAACATTTCAGGTATTTCAGGTTTGTTATTGTTAATATGGTATTAAAATGAATTTAACAATGGGAATCTTTTTAGGTCTGTTTGGCAATTCAATAAGCGGTGGGAGTTTTTAAGTTTATTAATTTCAAGGCATTTCAATAGGTCTAGTTTGGATCTTTTCTTTTCTGTGTGCAATATTTTAAAGTATGGGTCAAAATTATGTATGGTTTCTTGGATCATGTTTGTTCTTTAAGTGAGACATACTTCTATTACTTCTATTTTTCTCAGTACGGCGTCTTAAGCAGATCTTTAGAAGGGTTTGATTTGGAAGCAATCCGTAAATTTAACGGAAGAGGTTCGTGAAAAGTAGCTACTTTTATTTATTTAATTGTTTGATTATATCTAATCATTAAGGTCGAGGTAGCAGCCAGTCCCTAGGTAGTTTATATGGTTTGTTCGGAATTGCGTGTATGTGATTGTGTAATGAGTTCGTTCTTCGAGACGTCCGTCCATCTGTAGTAGTCTATAATCAGTTTGTCAAAATTTTTTGTCAGAGTCGGCATTTGTATGTCGTTGTGTAAACCATAAGTCATCGTGTACCGTGGTACATCCTCAATAATTTTAAGTACTTTGTTAGGGATTCCGTAGGTCAGTACTGGTCGAACAATAGTCGTATATATGTTAGCTTTGTACGTAAGTCGATTCTGCTTCGTTTGTTGAGGAGTGAGAAAATGGCACCGAGTTGACCGTTTGCTTTTTTCAAGCGCTAGTCAGCATTTTTATTCCAAGCCATCCGCTTGTCAAAGCAGAGACCCAGGTATTTAATATAATCACTCCAATTTATCCTATAGTTTTTGACCAACAAACGGGTTTCAGGAAATTTAACTCTTGAGAAGTAGATGGCTTGAGTTTTCGCGTCGTTTAAGCGAACTTTCCATGTATCCAATCATGACTCTAGTTTAAAAGTTTTATTTGTCGTTGCAAATTCGAGACCACTAGCCTGGGCTGTTTGGCGGTGGCAGTGATCACGGTATCGTCAGCAAACAGGTACAACTGTGTTTGACCAAATTCTAGAATATCGCAGGTATAGATATTGCACAGAGCCGGCGCCAGGGGGGAAGCCCTACGGTACTCCGGCTCTAACGTGTCTCATTGTCGATATTGCACTTTCTGACGAAATCGCGATCATTCTATCCTCCAAAAAAGAGTTAATAACCTTTATTAGGTGATTTGGCATACCCAATCTTATCAGCTTTAGAATAAGTCCATCGTGCCAGACCTTGTCAAATGCTTTGCTCACGTGGAAAAGCACTGCTCCCGTGCTAAAGCCGTCATTAAAGCCCTTAAGGATGTATGGTTTCTATTAAATGATTAGCATAATTGGAATTGTTTTTTTTTTTTATTGATGTAACTTGGATAATGTTCTTTTATTCTCTTAGAAAAACTTCTCCCAGATTGACCTATATACGTTTTTGGACAGTCTACAATTTAATAAATTGATAAACTTACTTTTTTAATAAACTAGAAATTAGAAGGGTTTGATTTGGAAGTAATCCTTATTTAACGGAAGAGGTTCGTGAAAAGTAGCTACTTTTATTTATTTAATTGTTTGATTATATCATTATATCAGCCAATAGACACTATTTTGAACAAGAAAGCTATTAACATGATTTTTCCTTTCACCAAAGATAATACAGGTAACTTAAATTAATCGCGTATATCGTTCCGCGTTCTCATGCAGAAGTGCAATTTACTTCCTCTTCAAATAAACTCTGGAGAAACTAAAAATATTTTGCAATTTTTCATTTTTTCCGGGTCCATCCGATAGTAGCTTGATTTTTTAAATTATATTGACTCCATTTTATTAAGCATTAAATTAATTAACTTTGTATCTCATACGGTTTTTAAGATCCCCATGCATTCACTCCAATTCGTGGCACCCTGTGTAATAATTATTATATTTTAATCGGATCAGATTTTTATACTATAAAATTGTTTGTTATAATTTTTTTTTGTGAAATTAACAAGCAGTTATTTGTACTTATATTGAAGAACACGTTTTTATTGTTTAGTATCTTTATTTTATATTTAGTCAGTTATTTTTTTAACGCTTTGACTTTGACTCCAGTGCTTTTGTCTGATTTTGTTCAATTTCATGGAAATGTTTTCGCTTTTTTTCTTGTTATAATTTGTGATATTTGATAGAAAATGCGTTAGTTGTGCATTGAACGGTTTTTTTCTTGTGTCGCTCTTTGCGTTAATGCTTAACGTTTTTGTTCGCAGGAGTGTCAAATCGGAGTTTCGGATGGTTTATATTTCTTTCCGATTTGAATCATTGATGCATTTTAAAGTAAAATTTTTTTTTTCTATTTTATATCGCAAGATTCTTACATATTTCTAGTCACCTTTTAGTTTTTCCTTGTATTTCCATGTTAATGAATCCAACGAAATCAGCCAGTAAAGGCACGATATTAGTTTTTAAAATGTTCAACATTTTTTTTTGCAATTTGTCTAGAGAAGTTCTGCTTTCCTTTCTTGAGAAACCTATAACAAAACAATAATAAAATATCTAATTACTTTTATAAATTTTTATTATACCTGTTAATTAACTATATATTACATAACAATACCAGCAAAAGAACAAAAGAAACGGTGAAACTGCCAGTTTGAAACAAATTCGTTGAAGACTAACCTGACTGTTACTGGTATATTTTGCGTATCCTAATGGAAAGAGATAAGATCAAAAGGTTTTGACGTTCTATTTTGTGGAAACGGAAGTTTTATTAAGTTTCTGTTTACCTTCGTTCATTTATAATATAAATAAAAATGTGTTTTTTAACTTCAGCGCGTCCCCATTTGAAAAAGACGTTTGGTATGGAAATATAATTAAGTCATTTAATGACATGTATCAGCAACTGATCTAAAAGAAACTCTTAATTCATAAAGTAATTAAATATTAACTATTAAATCAATCGAAACTGACACATTCAAAATTAAATGTTAGACAAATTGTAAAAATAGAGAATCGATGGTGCAAAAAAAGATCTAACCTTAAGTAACATTCCTTTAGTTTTTCCTTTCTTTCGATGGAAAAAACAAATGGAACTAACAGTGTAAAACTATTCTATATACAGGGTCCCTTAAATATCGATGTCGTTGGTACAAAAAGTCATGTTTAAACCACCCCTAATATCTTCGAGAATAAAAAAAGATTTTTAAAACTGTTTTGTTAAGGTACAATGTAAAAATTACCTCCCACCCCCTTGGTCCCCTCTTTCCCTACAAAAGGGTTTATCCGATTTGAATATCTTTTTATTGCCAAGAAACTTTTGAAATGCAAGCACCATACCTGGTATCAACGAAATCATTGTGCACGGTTTTCAGAGATATTTAGTGCTCTATATACAGGGTTTCATTTAAGAATAACAAAGTCTAAGTTCATAAACGTCAGAATTTTGGTGACTAGCGTTCGGACTTGAATAAATAATACCAAATACATAAATACTTACCGCCAACACCAAAGTACGATAAAAGAAATCGCTCTGAAAAGAACAGTTTTTAGGATTAAAGTTGACAGATCAAAACGATGACTTTGAAATCAATTGACAACGCTGCTAATAACTTTTGTCTCTGTCTAGCACGTTACTATGAATTCGAGACGTATTGCGCAAGTCCGCAGATGCACTATTATGTTTTTAGTCACTTTAAAGGCTATAATAAATAAAGATAGGGAATTATAAATCACGTTGTGTCTTGATCGTCGATCCATGAAGCGCGGGAAATGATTAAACGTGCAAACTGCATGTCTTCTTAAAAATATAAAACCGTAGTGAAAGTAAAAATGACTATTGATGGAAATCAAAATCTCTCGGAATTTTGTAAGAGTACGGGATCATATCATGAAAAGTACGTTGGCAAGCATCCGTCTTTAGTTAACGAAAACATACGATTTGCTCATATGATGCGAATAGCCGCAAGAGAGCATTCACTTCTCTTAGTTTGGATAATAGAATGTTAAAAAAATTAACAAATTTGTTAGTTTTTATGGATATTTTTCTGTTTTATGAAAAGTCTTTCCTGATTCCAAAAATATATAGTTTGTCTATTTTAGCTCAAACCGTTTTTAAGATACGAGCGACCAAGCTGTATTCATTCTAGTTTAATACGCCTAGAATGCCTTGGAAAACAAAAACGACATAATGGTGATGCGTTTATAGTTCGACACATTTATCTGTAGCTACCAAAAGAATGCGGACAGAAAGTTGTTTGCGATGTTGCCACATACCGTCTGAAATTAAATAATAATATATGTAAGAAACTAACAATATTTTAATATAATTTCAAAATTATTAAAAATTTCTTCCTATACCATTAATTTTAATATTAAAATGGCATAGAAACATGGCGACATATTGTATTATTAAAGGGAATAGGTCACTATTGTTAGGGCTAGGGGGATGTGTAAATTGAACACGTTTCAATGTATCCAGAATGCCTCGAAAACAAATGAATCCATGTTCATGTTCATGTTTGAGCTTATATAAACGAACTATATTGTTGGAATCAGCAGAAAAAGATATTTCATAAAAATTAAAATATAACCTGCTAACTAACCTGAACTAACCAAATTTGTTACTTTTACACCTAAAACCCTAAATAAATGTCAAGTTTTTTTCTAAATGGCAACCTGAATTTTTTATTGCACAATCGTGTTTTCTGCCCAAAATTACCTTCTCAACAACATACAACAAGTTGACATTTACTTTCAAAATGGCGGCGTAAGAGCCATTTTACAAAAAGCAATATGGCCTCTATAAAACAACATGCAATTTACATGGGAAAAATAGTGATATATTATTTTCAGCGAGTAAACCAGCAAGATGAGCTAAGTACCTTTACTGTAAAAAAAAATGCAAACATTAAGTTAGCCCTAATCTTCATCATTTGGTGAGTCGGACAAATCGAAATCGCTATCAACATTTTTATCACCAAAGGTTTATTGGGAGAAATAATATTTTGCTCTTTAATCACTTACTGACAAACATAATTGGACCAGTTTTCTTGTGAATGTTTGTCATAGAAGCGCTTTGCTTGGCTCCTACCATTTCGATGACATTGAACTAGCAGTGAAATGGCGGTAACCTTAAGACTTGATGACCTGACTCATTTATTAAATTCTCTACTGCATAGGATTTATGTTTTGGCAGTTGAGAAATCAATGTTCATAAGTCTACTTTTCTCACACTGGATTTCATTCAAACACATAGGCTGACAACACTCGTCACCATTTTATGGTACCCCTTTCGGTAAGATCATTTATCGTGGTTTGTGTAAGAAATGTAGAATTCAAAGTGTTCTGCGTGACCACCTGACCACCGTCGTCGTATTTTACGTCCTTGTTTGGCGCAAGAGTGCAATGGTACCAATTTGAGAGGTTTAGCCCAATTTAACAGATTTTATCGCTGCTTTTCCTATGTCAATGGCATATTTATAGCATATTTTATTTATTTTAATATTAAAACAAATCTCAACTTGTTGCATGTCGTTAAAAAGATAGTTTTGAGAACAAATCGATAGGGCATTAAGAATACAGGTTGTTATGACATTGATTTGGATTTTAAGTAAAAATAACGATCCTGTTCAAGCATAGCGGTACCCATATTTGAATAAAATATCTTTTGACATACCGCTGTCAATTGGGTCATTGATACCTGGTGTATAAAGACCCTATATGCTGTTTACTAAAATAACTATTATTTTAAGCTTACGTTTCATCAGTGTTTGCGCCGTAAAATTGTTTTATTATATTTTAGTTGTTTTTTTTAATCCTTCGGGGATTTTCTTTTTGGGTATTTCAAGCCCAACATTTTGGGAAAATATGAAAAATTATTATAGTTACTGCAAGAATTGGGTTTCAACAATAGAAGATTTGTTGTCTCGCACAACTTGTCAACGTTATTTTCACTACCTAATACACGAACTCATTTTTAATTGAAATTAAAAAATTATGTCGATTTTTAAAGGGCCCCTGGAGCAATTATTGTATATTAATAAAAAATGTGATCGACATAGTGTAATGTTAGGGTAGTAATTGTATATTATTAATTTATACTGTTATTTTCATTTATTTATTAGTTTTATCGATCTATTGGTGTATTTAGGTCTTAAGTCAAATTCAATCCATCTTTGTTTCAGTGGTAGTTCATCTTACCATTTAAAAACCTATTTGTGGCTTTATCGGCTTACCAATTTTTACCTGCTTCTAGTTCTAAGTACCTATAAGACCTTCTATTCTGAAGAAAGAGTTCATACATTTTTGGATTTTCTAGTGTCTTGTCCGTTATCGGGAAGCAAAAATTACCAAATTAACTATCACTGTCAACGTGCAGAGACTTTTTGTTCTTGTGTTTTCTGTCTACCCTATCATCAATTATTTATGTATATGGGCCAAATTAAACACTTTTAAAGGGAAACTCCTATTTCTAAACGAGATAGATAAAAACTGATGCAGGCGTCTGAGGCTTAATTTTAATGACAAAGTTAATGGTGAAAACGGTACATCGATTTATATATCACCGTTTCGGAGATGCAAGGTGTTTTTCGAAAATTTGTTTTGAAAAATGTTTTTATATAAATACAAAAATTTAACTGGAAAAAACAGACTTTCCGAAAATGCACATTTTCGAAAAACACCCTATACCTCCGAAATGGTGATTGATATCGATATGCGGTTTTCACTATTAAGTTTGTCATTAAAATTAAGCCACAGGCATCGGCATCAGTTTTCATCTATCTCGTTTAGAAATAGGAGTTTCCCTTTAAAAGTGTTTAATTTGGCCCACCATGTATATTTTCTAATAAAATATTCGCTTACTTTTGTCTGTCAGTGGGCTTACTACATTTTATCACCTAAAGTACAGTGCATCAACTTCAAGTGTTATTAGCAACAACCAATACTATAAAGTCTGCAAATTCGTTTTTAAGTAGTTATTTGAACTACAAAAGACATGTAATTCTAAAAAGTTGGGTTGCGAAATTTGTTCTTTATAGTTGTCACAAGTTTTCAGTTTTTCTGTTTGCTTGAGACATGAACGCAGTGAGCTGATAAGATGGGTTGGAAGAGTGATTTATTTGGCGTGAAAAAAGTAAGCAGTCAATATGCCGGGCGACAAGGAAAGATCCCACTCCATTGTCATTCAATATAGGAATTTGAAATTTAGTGGTAATTAGTGAATATGGGTCAGGGAGATGCAAATTTGCAATAAAAATATTATGAATATCCGGGTCAGGGTGAAAAGTACTTTTCTTTAATAAAACTATGGTATTTTCTGACCTACATAAGATAGGTACAGGGTTATCCAACCAAGACTGGACAAGGCGATTTTTTGACTTTTCCTGTACTTTTATAAAAAAACTGAAATAGCCATCTTAAGTCATTTTCTCCCGCGAATTCGAATATCTTCAGCAAAAAACAATTGAACATCAAACAAAAGTACTATAGGGGTCACTATGATATTTTTTTAAATGGGATGCCGTATTTTTAATGAGCTTATCCGATTTCTCATATAAATTTTGATCTAAAATGTTGGATTTTTAATTCAAAAACGCCTTTTTTCTTCAGTTTTTAATTTTTTTTTTTTTTTTTTAATTTTTTTTTTTTTAATTTTTAAATCAAAATTTATATGAGAAATCGGATAAGCTCATTAAAAATACGGCATCCCATTTAAAAAAATATCAAAGTGACCCCTAGTACTTTTGTTTGATGTTCAATTGTTTTTTGCTGAAGATATTCGAATTCGCGGGAGAAAATGATTTAAGATGGCTATTTCAGTTTTTTTATAAAAGTACAGGAAAAGTCATAAAATCGCCTTGTCTAGTCTTGGTTGGATAACCCTGTACATGAATCAAAAAACAAAATATAAGCAATATTTCATTCAATAAGCTAATGTTAGCTTATAACAAAATTGAATGCTGAAAAAATCCACAGGGTGTTACAAATTTTCTGAAAAAAACAATCATATCCGTTTTACGTTATAAACACCACAAAATCATAAGAAAGAAACAAAATTGAACATGTATATTTATATTAATCCTAAAGATTAACTCTATAAAATAAAAGAAAAAATCATTCAAATCGATTAACCAGTTTAGAAGTTACGAGTCATCAAACTTTCCTAAAATTTTAGGTGCGTCACTTTTTTTGCAGTTCAGTGTATTATATTAAATAAATAAATAAATAATCTTTATTGTCTAACAGAACAAGTTCCAATTATAAGACAATTTGACTTAAGAAAGTTACAATTGAATAAGTGTAGAATATAACAATATAAAAAAAACCTAATTAACCTAAGGAAATACACTGGATAAACCAGTCAATAAATATAAAAAAGAAGACAGAAACATCTAGCGGGTTTGCGATTATCGCTTAATAACAATATTTTTAAATTGAGCAGATGATAGGCCATACTCATCAATGTCAGAGCAGGTGTCATTGAATAGCTTCATTGATTGAAGTATTGGTGTTTTAATTAAAAAGTTAGTGGAGGGGGCGGGCAAGTGGAACATAGGAGAGGATCTCATATTACGCGGAGGAACATAAAAGTTGACATCAGATAGCAGAGCAGGGCAGTCAATGTATGATCGACAAACTTTAAATAGAAACTGCATCAATAAATAATGTCTACGATCGTGAAGTGAGAGAAAGCGAGATCTCGATAGCAGAGTGCTATGATCAAAGCCCCTGGGGGGAAAGAAACCATGTTCTCTAAACATGAGAACCTTAAGAAATTTCCTCTGAACACCCTCCAACTGGTTAATGTATTTATTGCAAAGTGGGTTCCATATTATCAAGTACCAAGAACGGTAGGGCGAAGGCAATGTTTGAGGACCGAGCCTAGCAAAGTCAGCAATATCGTTAGAGGCCAGTAAATCTTTACCGTACATCACTATACTATTTTTTGTACGACTGATATGAAAAAAAATCGCAAATTTCTTCGAAATATCGGATACTTTAATAAATTCTCTAAATTAATGAAAATTTGCTGCCAAGTATTTATTTGTACCAGTTTTGGCATGGCTAATTTTACTTACCGTTCTCTGTGCCTTAGCAACCAGTAAACTTACCGACTCTGTAGACTGTAGATAATCAAAAAGATCACGTACAAACAATTCTTTGCATTTTGAAAGTATGATACATTTTCATTTACTAACTCATGGTAGTATTTTAAGGTATTTTGACATTTGGTACCTACTTTCCATTAAAAGGGAGAAAATAATCTAAGTTTACCATTTTACAATAACGGTATTGGATCAACGCGGCTAACACGAAAATTAAAAAAAATATACATGGTCTCGTTTAAACTTCGCGACTTAAACTCACTCAGTTCCGGACAAGCCGGAGTTGATGCATTATATTTTTAATGGAAAATTTGCATCTCCTTGAACGATATTCACCGACCACTAAAATTTCAAATTCCTGTATTAAATAATAATGAGGTGGGGTTTTATGTAACAATTTCATTGTCACCCGGTAGACGTTGGTGCAGTCCCAAATTTGACACATCCATTGCATTTAAAATTGTCCAGTGTTCATACCATTGTAATATTATCGATCAAATATAAAACTCACAGTTTTAAAAATATTTACATCACAAAAGCAATATGGGCCTCCCTCTAAATTTTGCCTGCTACATAATTATTTCAGATCGATGTTCAAAGCGTTTTCATTTTTTAAAGGGTCAGTTTTCTCTTTCCCGATATGTAATGAAATAAAGGCAAACAATACGGTGTATCTCTGCAAGACTTTTCTCAAGAAATAAGATTTGCTTACATTTTTTATAACCTGTCTACAAAATAAGTTTTTAGAATTAAATCACTCTTCCAAATGATGAATATTAAACAGCTAATTTGAACAATGCAACACATGCTTAGAACTATATAATAAGAATTATAAGGTTTACAACCCTACCCAACAATAGTTGTTTATATTGTTTTTCTAAACGAACTCTAATTGAGCTTTTTCTTTCGTTTATTAGGATATTTCATAATTAAAATTAGGGATTGTTGCATTGTTGAAATTTACCGTAAATACTAACTTGACAAACATTACAAATTACGCTTTGACTACATTTTTCTGTCATCTTTGGTTTAAGACATTATTGCTTAAGATTATCCTTTCCCTTAAGCGTAAATTATTATAAAAATATCGTTGACACTTTATAAATGTCGTCAGTACAACTGACATTGACTATGAGACCAATGAGGTGACGAAACTTTTATGTTTTAGATTTTAACAGAATAAATATTTCAATAACCGAAATCCATTATTAATTAGGATGAAATCAGTTTATTAATAAAGTTTGCCTATAATGGTAACTAAATGGACCTAAAGAAAAACACGGGATAACTAACATCTTCTGGCTTTTAAATATGAATGTCTGTTTTTTAAAATTACTGTAGCCCAAAGACGTTCCTTTTTTAAGGAAATCTATAGGCTTGTAAGTAAATTCCAGGCAATTTTTTAGAAATTTTATTGTATATAAGACAACATACATTCTCAGTTAGCAGGTGGTAAAACATTTGCAAAGCTAACTGACTAGGCGAGGCCTATTTTATACCGAAAAAAGTTCCAACCGCTTTCAAGCAAAAAATTAATTTAATGGTTCATGAGCGGTACTGCTGGTCAAAAGCCTAGTCCTACGAAATCCGGTACCAGCGTAGCCCTTGTGGCTTCCTTGCCCAGGCCTCATAAAAAAAGTAAAATAACGAATTGGCTTCAAAAATGATACATATTTGTAACTAGCTTCGTAGAGCTTGAAGAGGGCCAGTTTTTTTAACAGCAGCGTTACTGTCCATATTTGTGTAAATTTTCAAATTTTATATTTAAAACTTAACTACAAATTACCAAACTTCTAGACGGGTGCTTAGATATGATTGATTACTATGATTTTTAAGTGACATGTTAGTCCTCAAGTTTTTACTTGCCAGTGAAAAGTAATATCCTTTCCCATATTCTTGGAACTATTAAAACAACTATTAACCAGACGCAAAAGCATTGTTTTAATTCGCAAAAAATCACACAATACGAATAAACTCGATAAAGAGACAGGTCATGTTTGTAGTGACGTTACGTGCGTGAACACATTGCTTAGTTTGGATTTTAAAAAATCAACAACAATTCTCTGATGCATTGCTGCGTCGTCTGTTCGGCATTCTACTTTTTTCGAGGCCTGTAGTATGGACCAGTGGACTTTGTCTGGCATAGATTATTGTTTGTGTTAGCCTGGCTAATAGTGTCGTATTTAAATTGAGTTGATTCCATCAATTCAAAGAATTACGATTGATGTGCAATAAGTATAGTGAGGCGTTTCAAAACTTCATTGGTCTAAAGATTATTTGTAAAATAGTTTGTCAGAATGTCTTTTTTCAAGTTGTCAGAAATCTGTACCTAATATTTAGATTGTGGTAAAATTTTAAAGATAAAACTAAACTATTGCGATAATTCTCTATACGGGTCTACTATAAAAGTTTAAAATCCGACATATTGTTGTGGTTTTCATTAGCAAATCTAAATGTGAATAATTGTAAATAAATAGGTATGTGTATGAAATTAAGAAACATACAAAAAAATAAATAAAGAAGCTCGCGGGGCCGGCACGGCTCTGCTTTAAACTGATTTGTTGTTTTATTCCCTTCAAAAATCTCGTGGAAGCAACGTACAGACCTCTGCACCACTGAAAAACTAATACTAAATCGGGTAACCAATTTGGTATTAGACAATGATGTTTTACCACTGGAGCAGTTAGGGTTTAGAGCTGCTAATTGCACGGTGCGCCAGACAATACGACTGGCAACCAACATACTAGGATGGGGTCTCAACCGTCGCATGTCAACGCAGTATTTTTCGACGTGTTCAAAGCATTCAACAAGGTCTGGCTCGACGGCCTGCTCACACTAAAGTTGATAAGATTAGGTATGTCAAACTGGCTAGTCAAAGTTTTAATATCGTATCTTGAGGAGAGAGCATTCGCAGTGTCTACGGAAAATGATACATCGTCAACAAGACTAGTTAGAGCGGGAGTCCCGCAAGGGGCAGCCATCTCTTCCATGCTATATAACATTTATACAGCCGATATACCACATCATGCACAAACCGAGCTATATCTGTTTGCCGATGACACCGCGATTACTGCCACCTCAGAGACGGCTAGGATCGTGGTCTCTTGTCTGCAACGCCACATTGTTATCCTGCAAAAGTGGCTGAATTCCGAAATTTCGACTAAATGAAGATAAAATGCAGGCCATCTTCTCGAAGGCGGAAGTCTAGGTAAATAACAGACCAATTTTATGGAGTGATAAAATCAAATATCTCGGCCTCACCTTCGACAAGAACATTGCTTGGAATACATGCGTCGATAAGCGCATTGCCAATAATGCAGTTGGGCGCCGTGTACCCGCTACTCTGTACTAGAAGCAAAATAAACTTTAAGACAAACACAGCCATTTACGAGACATTAATGACCGATTTTGATATTCGGTCACCTGGTGCACCGTAAACAACACAAGACGTCTAAAGACAAAAATTTCAAAACATAATATTGAGAATAACAGGCGCACCAAAATTCATGTTGATAGACGTACTTCATAGAGACATGCGCATGGACAAGACAGACGAATACTTTACTACACTAGTAAAATACTTTCATAAGATTGACGTTTCGCTTAATCCGCTAATAATAAACTCGCACATCCACAGAAAATCAAAGATATAAATATCCCAAAGACTGACTCCCACCCTAAAATCTGTAGAAAATAAGAATAAAAATAGGCACACCGTAGGTATTACACAATAAAATTATTAAGATCCAATAAAGTCTAAAATAAAATACAAATTAACAAACCCAAAAACTTTTCAACAAGTCACCGAAATTGGTAAACACGATAAAAGAATAGGAGTAAAAGTTTGACAACTATCTCAAGAAAATTCACATACAACGACGACTACGAATATCATTACATTGTATCTGTACGAATTGAATTGTTTTGCTCTGTAAAATAATGAAATCTAGAAGACGGGTTTGTTGGTGGTAATTCCAAAAACATACTCCAAGTGGATATAATATTTCGCGATATTTTTGATAGGGTTAGTTTTTTTTCAACCCCTGGATGATGAGTTGGGCTACCCCAGTCAAAGGTAAGTAAGTAGATTTAACCATATTCACTAAAAAAAACTACCATCGTTATCGTGTTTATTTAATATCCTGGGGGGGGGGGGGGGGTTTAAATGTGTTGCGACAACTTTTGCATAATGATAATATTTGTTCAGATTTATCCTTATTTATTCCTCACTGCATGTATACTTAATTAAAATCACATACACTTTGATAACTAACAAATGATCCTTACAGCAGTATATTGAAGATGTTGGATTGAAAGTAGCTGTTATACTACTGATCAATTTTAATAGCACTGAGAATGTTTGTTCAAGTTTCTGGGATCTACGTTTGTCTACCAAAATCTGATAATCTACGGGGTTCGGATAATGCATCAGAATACTTGGAGTGGTGATTCTACATTGTTAAAATAAAGGAAGTAAGTTATATAACACAAAGTCGAAAACTCAATAGTTTTCGAGATACAGCCTGTCAAAGTTCAATTTTTTTCTTCTTATTTCTAACATCTTGCGGTTAGTTTTTAAACCATCAAGTTGGTATTTGGCACACAAATTTTAGAAAAGTATGAACAAAATCATCAGTTCATTAAAGTCGTATTATTCACCGATAAAGCTATACATTTACATGTGTTGGTTTTGCCAATTTTCATAACACCCATCCTACTCTTATGAAAACCCTCATTCCATTATGGAACGGAACCATCAGCGCAGATTCTCTCCGAATGTATAAGGCGGAATTATAGAGACCAGCTTGTAGGGACTCACTTTTTTGATGGACCGTTAAATGGAGCTGCTTATTTCAATTTTCTGCGGAATGATCTTCCACAATTGTTGGAAAATGTTCCCATTGAATCAAGACTAATAATTATGTGGCTACTTCAAGATGGTGCTCCACCTCATTTTAACGTGGTGTGAGGAGATACCTCAACGAAATATTCCATGACAGATGGATAGGACGAAGCTCGCCCGATATCAATCCAATGGATTTTTTTTCTGGGGTCATTTAAAGACTCTCGAGTCTCGTTTATATAACGCCCATAAACAATATAGACGATCTTCGTCCAATAATAAAAATCTAGTTTCAAATTTTACAAAATACGGCAAACATTTTTTTTAAGAGTTTGACAACATTTTTGAGTGTCAGAAAATTTATAGAGATGATATCATCGAGGTGATTTTGAAAATGTAGTATAATTATAATTATTCAACTGTTGTCGTTGTTTTAATTGTCAGATTACCTTTTAGATATCTGATTCCCAGATTTACCAAAATTTGAAGCAAGGCAACTTGATTTTTTGCATCAGTTTGAAAAACTGATTTTACTGCTAACAAAAACTTTAATTCCAGTTTGCGCCTAAACGACTCAAATAAATAGTACCTTTTTCTATTAGGTATTCTTTTGTCTTTAAAATGACATGTCATTTTTTTCAATAACTGTCAAAACAAAAAAGATATATGCCAAAAATAAAATTTGAATTTTAGGTTAAGTAGCCTCTGGTGGCACAGTAGAGAAACATTTTTATAACCGAAAGATAGAAGTCGTTAAGCGCAGTCTCTGCGCCAAATATCAACTTGATGGTTTAAAAACTGTGAGCTATTTAAAATAAGAAAAAAAAATTGAACTTTGACAGGCTGTAATTCGATTTTTAACACATTTTGCTGAAAGCCTTATTATTCACTTAAGAGTTTTTAGTGTTATGATGATTAAACAAAGAAAAACAAGTTTTTTGGTAGTGCTAATACCGGGTGGTGCACCACCAGACTAGCCACAGGAAATCCCATGTAAATTTTGCTACCCTCAAATATTGACTTCCCTATTAATTTTACATCAAAATTGTATTAAACTTCTTGGAAGGCCCTTGTCGTTGATTGAAGATTAGTGTCTTCGATCAACGCCCTTGTATGATGGACTTGCACATCAGATTATATTATTTTCTAATAAACCAAGTTTAGAAAAAATCTCGTAAAATTCTTTATATTTAAATATGACTCTGATACATACCTCAATGAAATCACCAGTAAATAATTATGATAATGTGAGATGTGCATAGACATATTTTTATATGTCTATAGAGATGTCGACATTTTTTGGAGACCATGCATAAATTTCGTTTTTGTCTACTATTCTAATACAGAATAGGATGAGTCGAAAGCCGTAAAGAAACAAAGTTACTTTTTTTTTAATGGAACACCCTATATCTTAGAATATTTTTGGATTCTACATAAGACTACAATTATTTTTTAATAAATGTATTTTAAGTCTAAACCTAACAGTTCCCGAGATATCGACTATTGAAAAATTACATTTTTGAACTTTGACAGCCTCTAGCTTTCTAACGGTATGTCTTAGAGTAAAACGGCTTTTGAGTTACTTCCGGTTTAACCGGAAGTTGACACCAGTAGGAAGATAATAAAAAAGTAAGGTAGGGCTATGTAAGCCGTTTTACTTTAAGAACCGTAAGAAAGCTAGAGGCTGTCAAAGTTCAAAAATGTAATTTTTCAATAGTCGATATCTCGGAAACTATTAGGTTTAGACTTATAATGTATTTATTAAATAATAATTGTAATATAAAGCTAAATCCAAAAGTATTATAAGACAGAGGGTGTTTTATTAAAAAAAAAGGTAACTTTGTGTCTTCCTACAGCTTTCTGACTCATCCTGTAGACTTATTCTTTTAAAATTTCTATAGATTTTAAAGAACCCTAAAACTTTTGTCTTAATTATTTTTTGCTATTAGTTTTACTTTAAGAAATACTCGACCGTTTCCATAAATACCAACGACCCTGTATATGCAATCAGGGCCGGCTCTACAACTGAGGCGGTAGAATTGGAAGGGCTAACCCATAGAATAGTTATTTCTATGGGCTAACCTTGTAATCTTAAAAATGTTCGCCTGCGGCACTATCTTTTCCTTATACGACCCACACACAAGCTACTTTTGCGGCGTTTTGGCAGCTGGCATTATCGCCAGTGTCAAAAACGCACAAAAGTCGCAAAAAGAAAGCCTGTTTGTGAGTATTTGCTGCTGCGCTAACGACCCGCTGGGCGGCTCGGAACGCCGAGATCAAACTTCTTTGATTTCGGCGATCAAAACGCCAGCGAAACTTGTAGAAAACGCATGTGTGTATGCAGAAACGGCGGAACATTGGCGATTTGGACAATCCGAAGAATTTATTTCTGCTTTTATTAAGTTATTTAAGCAAAAAATAGTGGTGTGACTTTATGTAATAATAATTTAAATGTATTCTCATCCATTCTTAGAAAATTGCATAGTCATGTAGATGTAGTTTTAGTTCATTCACGAAATTTAAATGGGATAATTAATGTACATTTTTAGCAACTCTTTCACCCACGCTGTTTGGACTTTTTGTTTCCATCGTGCAATAATATTTAATGCGTTTCTTGTTAATTCTTTTTGCTTAGACATTTTTAATATTATTCCGTCGATGGATCGGGAGCTACTGGGACGCTTGTCTGTGGTGAAAGTGTATAAGCGTTTTGGACGCTGGCGGAAACGCCAGCTGCCAAAACGCCGCAAAAGAAGCTTGTGTGTGGGCCGCATTACTCATAACATGGGTGAAACTAATATGGGGAACTTCGCAACAAGAAAACCGTTACAAAACGGTCACTACCATGTGCTCCTTACCAAATCAGACTTGCATATTAATCTGTCGACTGTCTCTCTCTCATAATATTAACCTATAAAAAGAGACAGACCTTTTTAAAAACGCAATATATATTACGCCTATGGAGGGCTTTAGGAAGGAGACCGATCGCAATACATCGATTCCGGTCCAACTTTTGCGTTGCTTCAAAAACTGCCGCCAGGGTCGCATTGTTCCATTATCATAGCAAATTTCATGGGTTCTTATGGGAGAATTAACTGTTTTATCGAAATTAGTTAATTTAAACAGTCTACAGACCGAGATATGTGTGAGAGGCGGGTGCGGGATACTCCCTAGATACATAATTCTAGCATGTAAAAGGGTGTATTGCATTCTAAGACCCTGTATTATTGTTACCAGGAGGATTAATTTTTTCAAATACTGGCGGTCTTTATAGACACTCAAACCACTTTTTATTTGGGAAGGAAATAATTACACAATCTCCACGTTACTATATACATTTTTTATTTAAATTCAAACTAAAAATAAATTAACATAATATGTTCATTATAGGTAGTACGTACACCTTTTAACAGACCTGAAAAGAAAAGATTCTTAACTTATTTATATATTTTCCAAGTAACTTTACAAAAGATTATAAATGGGGATTTTAAAATTAAATTGAGAAGAAACGGAATAAAAATTATAGTATACTAACAACCAAAAAATTAAATTATTTTTTTAACAATAAAATAATTAATATATTAATAAGTTTCTGAAACTTTTTTTAAAAAGTATAACAAAGATAGAAATATCTTATATATTCAATAAACGTTTTTTTAATAAATATTTAAACCTTTTTTATAGGGATTGATTGTATTTTTAATTGTTTTTGGAATATTTTATTATAAACTTTTATTATTATTCTATATACAATTAATAGGTTGAATGCACTTTATGGTTTTATTTTGTATTTTTTTAAAGGATTATTATTTGACAAACTGGCAAACTGATATTAAATATTGAAATTTTAAGTACCTATACCTACCTATATAAAAGTTTTAAGGGGACGTAGGTAGGTACCTATTATAATATCTTAATTTGTATAAAATACCAATTAAAGGAGAAATATTATTTCTTAAATTATTAATACCTTTTTAAAGTTAGTTTAACAGTTCGTAACAATGAATAAATTTTAATTAAATCTATCAAAAACACCAAAAAATACTACCATCAGTAGCAAATTTTTTTTTTTTACAATTTAGATTGTTTACGTAAAGACTTGGTTTTCTCTTTTTTGGCTTCATCAATGCGATTCATTTGTTTACAAATAAAATGCATTCTACTAACGAAAAAGAATCTAATTAATGCGGATGTAAAAGTTTCTTTGTGTTCGTCACACCCAACGTGGGAAATATGTCCTTTTTCTAGTTTGGCTAAAATTTCCAACAGTGTTTCTTGATGAACTGGGTTTGCTGATAGAACATCTAGTATAGCAGACTCCAATGTCGAGATTAAAGCATATAACCTAACAGATGGATATATTAGGGATACTTTACTCAACAAAATAATTAGTTGGTCGTCATCATGAGGCTCTGTCCTTTTTAAGTCTTGAAGACAATTTTCACATTTAGAAAATCTACTAGCCTTTCTTGCAATATATCCAGAGATGTATGATAAAACGAAACGCGAAGTTTTCATAATATTATAGTTGTGATCTTTTAAGTTAGTGTCAATGTCGTTACCAAACCAAACATCATTTTCTAAAATATTATCAAGGCTTTCCTGGAACTTTTTTGTGTTCTCTTCTGACAGTGAATATTTTTCATTTTTTTTATTTTTGGCGCCTCGGTTCGCTCACATGGTGGTTTTCGCCTTTTTTTCTTATTTGACAAATAAGAAGGCAGATTAGGAAATGTCGTTGGTAATGACCCATTCTTTAATGTTGGCTTTCCTCTCTGAATTCTATTAATGGTACCATCAGGTAGTTTAGTTTCGTAAAAACGCAAAATGTCCTCTTCTGGAAAGTGCAACGAACAAACAGCATCCTTTACACCGAATATTTTGTCTGCTCTAGGAATAATTATTCGCCACTTTTCAAATATTTCAGGATCCTAATAAGAAGACATTATTAATAAACAATATTGTGAACCTTTTGTGGTTTTTGCTTACCTTAGGGGCTTGAAAAAGACTAGGATTTTTCTCACCACGATTTTTCCTGAGCTTTCTATTAGACGAATATCCAGTTTTACACCCCGGCACGAAGCAAATGGTACTTGTAGAACACTGTACGCCACTCATTGTTTATATTAATAACGCAAAAAAATGATTCCAAAGCTTATTTTTCAAGATATTCGAAAAAAATATCGCACTCTCCTATCAAAACCTGCAAAAAATAGCGGAGAAGCGTGCAGTGGCGCCCTCGACGGCCAACCAGCGAAGTAACGAAAAACAAGGACGTAAATTTAAAATTCGGCCATTGTCGATCGGTCTCCTTCCTAAAGCCCTCCATAATTACGCCAACTCTTATTATCCGTTTTTTGGATAAAAGAAGAAGAAGAGAAGTTCTGTCAATCTTGTAAAATGTGAACCCCCGAACGAATTGTTGGTAAGAACTTGATTTTTTTTTTAATTTTTATATCATAATTACCGTTTTAATCCTTTACAGACCGTTTTACGAGTTTTGAAGAATTTTGGAATTGTTACGCGACCTTATATCACAGGTATGTAACCTAAATGTAAAATTTACGCCTTGAAGGTTAGGTTTGCTGAATTTTCAAATTCAAATTGGATCTTTTCTAATATTTTTAGCATACTCTTTAAAAAGGTTTACCAACCATAGTTTATAGAAGAGGTACATATATCCACAGCCCAAGCGAATGCAAATAGAACTGTATGATAAGTCATGCCGAAGGAGTTTTAATGTTCAGCCTCGTGTAAGTTTTTCATTTTGTTCTTTGCCATTTAATACTTTAAGAGTGATGGTGGATTTATACAGACAAATAAGAAATAAGAAATAACATAAGAAATAAGAAATAAAATAACAGAGCTAGTTACCATTTATACAGCAAATAAAATAAGAATAAAATAAGGACTGTCAACAGTGTCAACACATCGGCTTCTAGGCATTTCTGCAAATTTTAGAAGTGGAAATTCAGGAAATAAGCGATTTCCAATCCAATAATACCAAGGATAATAAAGGGTAATAATATTTTTTAAAAAATATAATAATATTTTACGATTCTAACCACAAAAACCCAAAAAACTGACAACTAAATCAGATCGGGCATGCGCAGCTCCATTTTCAAATAAGAAATAACATAAAAGTTAAAAGATAACCAACTTCAAGGTTATTTCTTATTTTTATTTTATGTTATTTGTCTGTATAAACGCCTTACGACAGGTGCGTACATTCATCTCTTATTTCTTATTTGTTATGTTATTTCTTATTTCTTATTTGTCTGTATAAATCCACCATAAGTTCCAATATTACATCTTTGAGTAGAGTAGAGCGAGCACATATTTGGGTCACGTGATAACGGAGCAATAGATTTAATTTGGAATAACAAAACGGTGAATTCGCGCAGGGGATAATTTCCTAACCTTACAATTCGAGTTCTGTGTTCTGTGTCTTACATCTTGCATTTAGTTTGAAAATAAATGGTGATTCGAGTTCTGTGATTATTATTTAGCATACCCATAGAATAGGAAGGGGCTTATTTCTATGAACGGAAGTCGAAGACTAACCTAATAAACCTAACCCCTCAAACATATGATGGGCGCCATTACCGAATATTTGACATTTCGCCGAGATCTCCATAAGCTCTCAAATCAAATCCGGAGCAAATAGATCACGTCTCAACGCTCCGAAATCAGATTAAAGGAACGCCACAGAACTCTCTTTACTAAATATTGGAACGGAAAAGGGCAAAAAGAGGAAAAAGATACAATACTGGAACTCACTCTTAAGTGTTGTATTTAACTGTATGCTCCTTATTTGCCTCTATCAGTATCTATGATGACCTGTGTCGCCCATTCAATAACCAAAATCAAGTTTTACTGTAAACATCCCGGTTGCAAGAGTGCATTTAGATCTTCATCTGACCCTAATTGTGTCAATCAATAACAGTGGCGGCTCGTCAGGGGAGGCAGTGCCTCCCCAACAAAAACTTACGAAATAACATTTTATTTTTTTAAAGATAACTATTCATTTTTGAAAATGATACTTTCATATTCTTATATTCTCAGTGTATCAAAATTTCTGAATTAGCTACTTCTAGAGAAACACTTTTTTTTATAATATAATATTTTTGTTATTGCCGCTCAGCTTTAGTACTATTAGGTGATGTCTGCCCGCATCAGCGAATATGCGCCTAGACTATTATCAACGGAGGCAAGCTTCCGACGATTTAATTTTTCAGCACGGATAACACATAATTGTCCACTAGTTTTAATGCAAGAACCGAGCGTCACCACGACGCGAGTTGTTTTTGTCACGTGAAAAACTGATAGCCAGGAGGCAGAAACGCCCACAAATAATATTTCGCGGGAAGCTCCGTAGTGTGTGCCGGCACAGTATACGGAACTATATTTTTTTATTTGTGTGTGGACAAATCATACTTTTATGTAAGTTATTATTATTTTATTGTTTATTTATTAATTTTATCTCTATATTATTATAAAAAAGGAGGTAACTGAAATTGGCGAATATAGTAGAAGCTGTAATGCTAATAATGATGAAATAAATGTTTGAAATTGCAAAGATATCGTCGAATACTTGATAAAATATAGATTTAGTCGACTGTCTTACGACGATAAATTGTTTATAAAAGACTTAAAGTGAAATTAAGGTTATATTTTCAAGATCCGGTAAGTTTTAAGATTTCTTTATTATGTTATTAATTATTAAACGCTAAATTTTATTGTTTTAAAAAAATATAAATCCTGTTCATGATATTATTCTCTCATACCTATTTTTAAGGAGAAATGAAACGGAAAAAAAGACAGATATTATGTAGTCGTCCGACACCAAAAATTTCGGCAATATTTAACGATAAGAGACAGGGTAAGCAATATTCAAGAGCTTTTCAGGTAACTTGGTACGAAACCTATAAGTGGCTGTGCGGAAGTATTTATAAGGAAAGCTTATATTGTTGGCCTTGTATTTTATTAGGCAGCGTAAAAAACAATTAGAGTTCAGGGGGTGGGTATTCTGATTTAAAAAAATTTTCACGGGCGGTAAAATCACACGAAAGTTCCAAAGAACATAATATTAAGAATTCTGTGGCGCTTACGAGAGTAGAGCAAAATAGAGACACAATAGCGGATGCACTGAGAGAAGTTGACCCTGACCTTGCAAATTGAATATTTTTCTCGTGAAACCTAGTATTTCAAAGTAATTATATTGCTGGTTGAATTCCTAACTATTCATTTTAAGCCAATGACCTTGAAATCGCAAAAAATTTTCGCCTGCGGCGCTATTTTGTAGCCTCCCCCCTTATACACCCACGAGCCGCCACTGGTCAATAACCATTTTTCTATACATTTCCCCTTACTGATGTTGAAAGGCTAAGAGTGTGGAAGAATAAATGTAATAGTAATCCTGACATCGCGGCATCGGTGCAAAAACTTCAGGATTTGTGAAAATCATTTCAATGATTGTCAATTTAAGAACTCAGTTTGAAAAAGGCTTAATTGGAATGCTGTTCTCAAACTGTCCCTGAGCTTTTACCACCTGATGTTTTAGGATCACTTCCACATTCTCTGTAGAACTATGGTAGTTCAATTTTTTTTTTACTGGCAGTCTAAAACATTCTGTTTGGTCCTCTAAATGTATCCATTCTACTTTTGACACATGTACACATTCCACTTTATATTTTATCGATTTTTTTTCACTGCTTTCAGTTTCTCAGTACTTAATTAACAAATTATGTTTTGTTCCGTCTGTTAGTCATTTTGGTGCTAATCATTAACATTTTTTTCTGTTGCATGGACACTTTATTAAGCCCAAATACTGTGACAATTTAACTCTGGCTGCAACATTTGACCTACACCTGGCTAAGACATCTTGCATCTGGCTATGAGATTTTACACCTGACCAAGACATTTTTTACCTGGATGGACACTTTCAAGTAGGTACCTGGACCGTTATGTTTTTTTTATGTCAATTTTTTTAAATTTATTTTCTGTAATAAAGAGTTATTTACTGGAAGAAGGAAAATATATTTAGTGCCAGTACTTTTGGCACTGGCTAACTCATGTCGAAATAATTTTTCATTCGTTTTTATTATTTTCCTTCTACCAGAGGCTATAACTGTTTACATCTTTACCACTTGACTGAGCTAAGTTCAAGAGAAAAGCAAGGGAGGAAGCAAGATTCTTATGTAAATGGGTCAAAACTGAAGTAACTTACTGAATTTACTTGAACTAAGAAAGTGTGCAAAACATAAACAGCTCATTGCTATTTTGTATTAATAGTCAGTAGAGTAACTAGAAGACCTGCGTTTGATATAATATATTAAGCAAACATTTTTTTTGGGACAACGCCCAAATGTCAAGAATTCACCTATTTGCCTCGAGCAAACCCTGGTTCATTAAACACTTGGAACCATTTTAGTCACGTCGCTGTTATTAGTTACATTTTTGGTTTATTTTTTACAGAACATTTTTTATTTGTACCTATAAAGTATTTCTATTGTTTCTATACCAATTTTTGTCAGAATTTGTTCACATTATGGTTTATGGTAAAGTTTAAATAAATTTTGAATTTTTCTTCATAAGCTTTGTTTGTTATTTACATCGGCATTCATAAATAACAACAATATTTGGTTTTTAATGACATTTATTGACTTTTTGGTATAATTTGATATAAAATACATACATTCATTAAATTCTGAAATTTAGTGAATACTACATGGTATTTTAGAGTAAATTAACTCAAAAAGCGATAAAACGTCTTTAAAAATCTCAAATATTGTTTAAATAGTAAACTATGGTAATTTGAAAACGAGTTATTTAAACTACCCGCCATCCGCAATAAATTTCCTACCGTAGCGCTCGGGGTGGACTGGTGGCCAACTTGAATCTTTGTTTCTCTGGTTTTCTACGTAGTTCGCATTTCTAACCTCTTATCTGTTTTGCGACTCATATTTAATGCGCCAGCGAAATTGGTCCCTACCTCACAGGGACCCGGACCGGAACCGCTAATTGGTAAGGATCGGACCGGAACAGATATTTTTTGTGGACCGGAATCGAAACGGAACACATATTTTACTTTGAAGATAATTTTAGTTGCAGAACCCGAACCCCAAAAAATTAAAACAGTTTTTTTGTTTTTTTTTCGGTTTTCAGGGTAATACTTTGACGAGCGTCTAAATACCAAACTGAAATCCTAAAATTGCGCATGCGCGAGTCGGCCACCTGTCACTTTCACGTTGGCGCCGCAAAATTTAAATTAGAAATAAATGATAATGTTGGATAATAATTAATAATAATAATAATTATAGACTTATATTGGTTAAACAGCGCTAACACGGCATCTAATCCACCTTTTTGGTTCCAATTCGCCTTTTTCAAGTCTCTTTATACTCGCGCATGCGCAATTTTAGGATTTCAGTTTGGTATTTAGGCGCTCGTAATACTTTGCCAGATAGTTTACACAATTACACATGCCTTTGCAGTAATTTAACCTAACCTAATTTCAAGTTTCTCCATAAATTTTTTTCTGTGTAGACACTTTCGACTTTTGGCCGAGATTTCGACCACAAAACAGATAAGCAGCCCTATGTTCAAACACAGTGAAAAATTAACAAGTAGGCTTTTTTTCGGTTGTTGTCATGGAAACGATACGTTAAAAGTTAACTTGTGTGTTTGATTATAGGGCTGATTAGGTATTGGCAAATTTATTCCCCTTTTAGCAAATAAATCTGAGATCTTGCTAGAATATTCTACTAACTTGTTTTTCTTTCCCTCTTTGTCTTTGTGCAAAATAACGAAGACTGAACGAAACCATTGCCAACTATATAGTGGTCGCTTTTGTGGCGACACGGGTTTCTTAATTTTTTTGAATGAAACGGGATTGAAAATTCAAAGTTTATCCAAAACGGTCGTTTTCGGATCGGAACCGAACCTGAATCGAGATTTCATATTTTGGGGGGAACCGGATCGGAACCGTTTAAAATTGGTAGGAATAATCGAATCAAAATAATTGTTTCGGAATCGGAACCTAAATTTTCTATTTCATCTAGAACTGAAACCGGAACGGAACCGATATTACATTCCGGTCTGGGTCCCTGCTGACCTCACTCAATTTTTTGTCACGCGCCCTCCCTGTTTGCATTGAATGATAAATCGTTTATTCCCATGTCAATTAAATTCTTTTAGGATTTTTAAATTTTATAAACATATGATATTATGTAAATTGTCGACAAACTAATATAGGGATTTCGGCACAAAACAGATAAGGATTTCGGATTCTAAAGCGCGATTTAAGCGCGATTTATACTTTGACGCTTGACGATCACGTTTGAAGTTTGACGGTGACGCTTGTAGAATTCCATTTTTGGTGCATTTATAGTTTGACGCTTGACGTTCAACATTTTCGTGTCATAACCTCATTATTTTGTTGTGTTCAGCAGCAGCATTACTTAAAAAGAAACAAAAGCGAAAAAGGCAGTATAAAATTAGACCCATAAACAGAAGACGACATAATAAAGTACAAATATTATACAAATATGAAAGAGCAGTATTGACAGTTAGCTATCACGTGCAAATACTGTCGCGTCCTATTGGCTGTTACGTCATATTCTACGGAATTTCTACGAGCAGTGAGCGTCAAAAGTTAAAATTGGTTTATCTGGAACGTCACGTCAAGCGTCAAAGTATAAATGGGTGTATATATTTCCTATTCTTCAATCTTCAACCGACCACGTCAACGTGATCGTTAAGCGTCAAGCGTCAAAGTATAAATCGCGCTTTATACTTTGACGCTTGACGTGGTCGGTTGAAGATTGAAGAATAGGAAATATATACATCCATTTATACTTTGACGCTGACGATTGACGTGACGTTCCAGATAAACCAATTTTAACTTTTGACGCTCACTGCTCGTAGAAATTCCGTAGAATATGACGTAACAGCCAATAGGACGCGACAGTATTTGCGCGTGATAGCTAACTGTCAATACTGCTCTTTCATATTTGTATAATATTTGTACTTTATTATGTCGTCTTCTGTTTATGGGTCTAATTTTATACTACCTTTTTCGCTTTTGTTTCTTTTTAAGTAATGCTGCTGCTGAACACAACAAAATAATGAGGTTATGACACGAAAATGTTGAACGTCAAGCGTCAAACTATAAATGCACCAAAAATGGAATTCTACAAGCGTCACCGTCAAACTTCAAACGTGATCGTCAAGCGTCAAAGTATAAATCGCGCTTAATACTCCCAAGGGCCACTCCGGACCCAAAGACCCCCCTCTTGGATCCGTCACTGGGGCACATGGTCAGATCAGTTCACGATTTCACTGAATCTGAATCGATTTCCCGTACAGAATTTCGTTTATTCACATTATACATATTATTATACATGCAATGATACAATTTATTCTATAGGAAAATCATATATATGCTTATTTATAGAAATGATATGGAGGTGATTTTAAAAATGTAGTATAATTATAATTATTCAATTGTCGTTGTTTTAATTCTCAGATTACCTTTTAGATATCTGATTTCCAGATTTGCCAAAATTTGAAGCAAGGCAACTTGATTTTTTGCATCAGTTTAAAAAACTGATTTTACTGCTAACAAAAACTTTAATTCCAGTTGTCTTCTGACGCTTGCTGGACTCGGCAATTTGCATCCTCGTTCAAGAATATGATATTTTTCCTACTAGATACACAATATACTATTCTGTTGTTTTTATACTTGTAACTCATGAAATGTTGCGTTTGTTTACAATATATTAGGGTAGTGACGTCACTCCCAGAGGGCCAGCGTTTTCCCGTAATTTTAAAAACTGTTTTAGGCTATTTAACAATTTCATTTCAAAAAAATAAAAATTCAGTTGGATCATTTTTACCATATAAACCATTTAAGACACTCCGAAAACCCATAAAATACCCTATTGTTAAGGATCTGCCAAAATTTGTTTTCTTTGTTATCTATTTTAAGTTCTTTAGTTATTTAATGAATTTTCAATTGAGCAATACCATTTTTTTATTAAAATCTATTCATCTACCCTTACAAGGCGATACAATATTTTCTTCGGGGATGGTAATCTAATCAGCAGAAGAAAAGCAGACAAATTTAGCTAAAAGCTCAACTAAAAGATAAACATGTCCCTTATATACGTATAAATTTATTCTGTTTTAATTCCACACTACAAATCTTCTCAAGTTCCTGTAAACCATCTAATCCCAATTCCAAATTCTTCCAGGGGTAATGCGTCTCACCTCGGATTGACCTCCTTCAATTTGCTTCGGTACCGGGGCGACAATCTCTGGAGGAGCAGCTTCTCGCCTTGCATCTCTTGTGTAGTAGTAATTAGCACTTAGCTTGTGAGCGGGGCCATCAGGTAGGACAGGGGGCGGTGGGGATCTCGTCGCCTGATTGTCTTGAAATCGAAGAGCTAGAGTATGTTTTCTTCCCAGTAGAAAGTCTCTGACTCTCTGCAAGAAGGGGTTTACATCGTGAAATTGTACCGGCGGTTTTGGGGGCATTTTATTCTCGTTAACGATAAATTTAAGATGTTTTGACTTTTGAACTGCCCTTTTAAAATATTAACCTATTCTATTGCATAAGGGGAGTGTCTAACTTTGCGTCAAGCGGAAAATTAAATATAGGTCCACGCCCGTTTACGCTTAAAAATGCAGTACTGTGTATTTGATTTTCAGTCTCGCAATAGCAGCAAGAAGTAATAACCTATCTTGATATTGCACCTGTTTTGTGTATTGCACTGTCCGTTCTTGTTCGGTGCTGATTACTAACCCTGAAACGAAGGTTTCCCTTATCCCTGAAATCCCTTAACCCTAACGAAGACAGAAGTTAGTTCAGGTTCTAAATAGAGCAGAATGTATATTATAATTATCCAGCAGAGGAGACGGATTCCGAAGTCGACGACGACGCAATTTTAAAGCTAGCGTAGTTGCGAATACGGAACATAGAAAAATGAAACATTATTCTATGATTCGGAAAAAATAATCAGATTGTGCTAAGATTGATTCTCATGCTACACCATAGAATAGCGCTAAACTTAAAATATAACATAACCAACCGAAATTTGGTTTGCCTTTCCTTTCCTTACTCGCAACTACGCCAGCTTTAAACTTGCATTGCCTCGTCGACTTTAGAATCTGGCCTGTTTGAGCCAGGGACCGGGACTGGAACTATTAACTTCAAAATTGTTCTGTGACACTGTGACTGCAAAGACCGGACAGAATTTTCTTGTGGACAGGGATCAAACCCATATAAAATTACGTATAAACAAATTTTAAGTGTAGAATTTAAACCCTCAAAAATTATAATAGTTTTCGTTTTCAGGGACAGGTAGGCATTTTGCATTTTTAATTTGCTGGCACATTAACTAAAACGTTCATGGCTAGGCTCGAATTAACAAAACTATTCGTGGGCACGCGAGTTCTGTGGATAATTAAGCAAGACACAGACCTTGAACCAGTTTTGAGTTCTGTGACTTTGCAGCAGAGGGACCCAGACTAATAACTTCAAATTTCATTGAGGCAAATTTAAATATTTTTTATGAAATATGGAATCGGATCGGAATCGTTAAAAATTGGTACGAACCGAATTGAAATAGTTGTTACGGAACCGGAACCGAACATAAATTCTATGTTTCTTTCTTTCTTTTTGTTATTGGCTCTGCCCTGCAGGGCAATTCTGCCAGCACATTAAATTATATGTTTCGTCTAAAACCGAAACCGTGATTTTATTTCGGTCCGGGTCCCTGCTTCAAATCGTACAAAAACAAAAAAAGGATCTTGGGCAGACGAAAAAAAAAATTTAGGACGGTCGCCGTGGCTTAAAAGAAAGTGCCTCTGGTCTCTGGTAGCAAGCGCCACTTCATAACGGAGAGGACAGTTAACAACACACTTAACCTCAAAAATTTTCCTATCACAAATCACAACAAAATTTCAGCTTTTCGCTTATAACAAAACCATTTAAAATGAGCCGGAAGGAAGCCCTATCTACTTTTATCCAACAGATCCATGCCAGACCGGTCGTTGTGAAACTAAACAGTGGCGTCGATTACAGAGGTAAAACTGGGTTATGAAAAAACCAATAAGTTTGGAACAATGCAAAATGCTTTTCTTAATGGTATAAAAAATGAAACTTTTAGTGATTTGCTTATTTTTAGGTGTTTTAGCCTGTCTCGATGGATACATGAACATAGCATTGGAGCAAACTGAGGAATATGTTAATGGGCAATTAAAAAATAAATTTGGGGATGCTTTCATTCGTGGAAATAACGTCCTTTACATAAGCACTCAAAAGCGAAGATATTAGAGGATATGTTTTTAAAAATATTGGTACATTCGGATATTTTAATTCTTTGAATTTATAATTTTAATTTCATATAAGCATATATCTAAGTAATTAAATAAAAACTTCATTGCTAATTTATTTAGACATCAATATTTTTTTCATACCTATAAAAATGTTATTCACATAATATTATTTCATGATAAAATTAGGATAAGTGGAAAGTTATGCCGAGTACAATAATAATAAATCTTTTCTCACCTTATAGCTAATCTATACACTGTGTTCCCTTGCACACCCTGGGCAACATGAACTGGAGTTGTTGAGTATAACCTTATAGGTAAACTCCATACCATTGTTTCTATGGAAACTTCTGAGGGAGCCTGCCAGTAATGATCCACCAAACTAGGGGGATTTAGACCTTTGTGAGTGCTTGTTACAAACTCGAAGTGTAGGCGCCACTTTAGGGACACTAAAAAAAAACAATTTAAATTTTTATTATTCCTATAAAACAATCAAAGTAAGCAAAGTCAAATACCACTTAAAAATCCTTGAAGGAAAAATTATATTAATCCTAAGTACATTTAATTGGACCATAGGTTCAGAAAAAACTGCATCAATTGTGCAGCAAATTAATGAGGTCTAGAAGTTTATATTGCAAAAAATTATATTAATTTACCCAAATTAGTAGTAAATGCAGGTGTAACATGTAAAGGAATAGGTAAAATCAACTGAGTGTATTTGTAGCCCAGACAAACTTCATGGTGTTTACTGAATGTTATTATTCGAACTTGTTTAGAGTTTTCATTAGATGGGTCTATAGTTGTTTCTTCTTCACACTGCAAGGAAACTGATGCTTGCATGCAACTTACTGTTGCAACAGTAAAGTCAAAAGTACCTGAAAAACAGTACATTGTGTTAAAAAAATA
This sequence comes from Polydrusus tereticollis, assembly GCA_963920685.1. Taxonomy (NCBI): domain Eukaryota; kingdom Metazoa; phylum Arthropoda; class Insecta; order Coleoptera; family Curculionidae; genus Polydrusus; species Polydrusus tereticollis. Next base: position 130,143,510 of record OY987326.1, read on the forward strand.
GTGTATGTTTTAAATGCAAGACTAAAATTTAAAACAGAATAATACTAATAAATAATTTGTAAAAATATTTTATTTTTGAGATTAATGTTTCTCTTTAAGTACCTATGATGTCTTCCCCTAATTTATAAGCAGGTTTAAAAAGACAAAATCTTGCCACCTTGCCCCATGTATTTGAAATCATGTAGAAATTTGGATTTCTTCTTGCAGTAATGTTCTAAAAAAAAAAATGTTGATCTTAGAATCAAACAAAAACCTTTCCATTCAACCAAACAAAACCGGTGTTTTAAAAATAGAAAAATCTAGACTTTTATTAAAAAATTATCAAACCTGTAAACTCTCCAGCGCTAGATCAATAGGTTTCTCCTTTTGTCTAATTTCCAAAAATGGATTAGTAGGTGTCAATTCTTCTGTAGTCTCATTACAAAAGGCTCCTGCTTCATTCAAAACTGCCTCTGCCAAAGGAAGTACTCTGATTGGTACCCTCATGAGCTTAACAGGGTTATTTACTCTTTGAGTTCCAATAGTAATTTTATAGGAGTATTTGACAAGTTGGCCTCTATAGGATGGTGGGGAATCAGTTGGAATTTTTTCCCGGTAAATAACTGGAAAATTAAATTAATTAACTTTAAAGATATCTATTTTTTATTTACCAGTTTATAATTTGTTAATTTCTATGAACTTATTACTCACAATGTTTAGTTTGTCCAGGTGACAACCTTAAATCACAAAATAAAATTTTAGGTTTAGTGGCAAACTCAATCTTAGCATTGTCACCTCCTACAGTACCAAGAGCTGTATCGGCCAAGGCAATATGACTGTTTTTTTCCATTTCTTTAAACTTTGGTATTTTTGAATCTGTAAAACATTGACAGTGGATTTGTGCAGATGCCCATGCCAGGCTTTCGAAAACGTCTGTGTGACTTTGAGAAACCTGAAAAGGTAAATGTGAAAACTCAGTTAACAGTTCAGTAAAAATAGCGGGTATTTTGATATCGTAAAATCTTTAGTTGTCGCAACTCCCTATATCCAAGATAAAGAAAAGGCGAAAACTGGTGAAAATTTTTAAGATTACAAACACAAAGTTTTTAATAATTCCGGAGAAATTCGAATAATGTAAGGTGCCTCTAAGTATAAATACCTATAAATTAATAATAATATCAATTAGTGACCTACATGTTGGATGATAACTGGTTAATTTTCAGACTTGTTTAGTTTTCAGTGTATGTTTCCAATGTATATTGCAAGATTTTAAAGACTAATGCCAAACAGTGTTTTGGTGTAAATAGGGTTTTAAGCTTATGTTTGTTCCTCTGAGGTTTTAAGTATACATTTTTTGTTTTACCTTATGCGAGGGTGATACGGGATGGCTAAACGAAATAATACATTCAACAACTTCTCCAGACAAGAATACATGCCCCCTAATCAGTTTCGCCGTAACTTCAATCATTATTTTGGCGAAACCTGGTACTTTATTACTTTTTTTTTTTTTTGAACAAGAAAAAGTACAAATTGAGGTTAACTGTAAACTCAAAACAGCTGATTTGTTTGACGTTTGAGATGATGGCATTTCAAATTCCAAACAAATGCCGAAAGAGAATTTAATTTTGTTCGTCTGAGGTTTTATGCGTAATCAAAATTTTGTTGGCGATTCCTTCTAATACGCCAGCCTTTATCATCGTCTTCGGGATATGAAAATTAAACTAACTTGCTCGTGGCTTGTTCCGTAATTATAATAATAATAATAACAATATACCATATTATGAATATACCCAAGTGACCTGGCAAATCGCTGAAAGAGCAAAAGCCAAGAATCCTAGGGAGAGGAAGAACCCAGCAGCAAATACATAACCTCAATTTTTGTTTACAAATTACAAAACTAACTTCAGCAGAGCCAATAACAAAAAGAAAGAAAGAAAGAAAACTAACTTCAGAGAGTTTAACCAGGTCTTTTAAATTAAAAATGAAATTAGAAAATGATTTATAAAAAAAAGTTACGTTATACAGAGACAAGCGTGTATTTCGCAGTATGGATTTCAGCAGTAATATATGCCATTTTCCAATTTTTAAATATCAGTCAACAATGTAAGCTCCGTTCTCGATGAGAAACACGAACAAAACAGTCAAAATTATTTTTACCCCCCCTGCAAACAACCAAGCCCTTTCTCTCCGTGGCAACGGCAAAGAATATATGTGTTTGAGGAATGTGGGAATTTCAGCAGTGTAGTCATGACGGGGGGGAGGGGGTTGGTTTACTCTGTAACAACACTTGGGTGTTGAAACAACTTTCCCTAGGCCAGGACCTAACTTTTCAGAGACGCGGATGGCTTCGATAAAGTTCCATAAATTGAATTATAAATTCTGTCCCATACCTATACCAACCAATACCAGTCTTAAATCGGTCATCTTATTTTGTACAAAAAAAGCCCCCTCACTAAAAGCTACTGAAAAGAACGAAGTATTTGGGGGCCTTAATAAACTGTGAAGGTGTTTGAGTCATGAGACTTTTTCAAGTAATGTTTTTTTACATACATTACATAAAATATTTTTTACATAGTTCTCTGCCTTTTTTTTGTGAGATTAGATGCAACCCCTCTCCTTGAAGACTTCAACTGTGCATGGGCCAGCCCAAGGACTAACGTATAATGAAAAAAGATCCCAGGGGGTAGAATTAATTTTTTTTCAATCTATTTACTTTTATTTGTTGTGACATGAAAATTATGTTTGTTTCATATTGTTGAGTATGAATGAACTAAATAATTCCAGGGTGTCATCGCATTTATATCTTTAAATATGCTAATCATGGGTTGGTATTTTTTAGAAATTGCTCACACAGAGCCAGTTCAGTCTGTCCAGCATTTTTCATATTGGTGTGTCCCTTCTTTCCCCAGGGACTAAATGTATCACTCTTTTGTAATTCTTGGAGTCATTCTTGTGTGCTAAATAAAGTACAGAGGAAGTAAAGTAGAAATGAGGCAAGATACCAGAGTATCAAAAACTGACACCCTTGTCAACTGTGTCAAAGATGCCAACACTCTAGAGAGAAAATTGAAACTTTCCTATCTTATCAATAATAAACACAGGATATCTTTTTCATTCACACTTTCTATAATACTAGTAGCGACTGCTAATTCTTACCATGATGAAATTTACGACCAGCGACTTTTGTGGGACAAACATGTTGCCTCAGTGGCCTCTAAGCTTGCAAGCAGCCTGTACCTTTTGCGTGGCCTTGCAGAGAATGTCTCCCCGGAGATGCTAAGAACAGCATACTTTGGTATATTTCAGTCACATCTTTCATATGCCACATTTATATGGGGATATTTCACTGGCGCTGACCATCTCTTTGGCCTTCAGAGGAAGGCAATCACAATTTTGGCGGATTTGAGATTTGGTGAGGACTGTAGGCGTGTCCTTACAGATCTTGGTATACTTACCCTTCAATCTGTCTTTATTTTGCAGTCTTTTGTATGTAAAGGAGGATCACAGTCTACTCGGAGCCCATGAAAACATTCATCACTACCAAATGCAAAATAGGGGTGACTTTGTGTCGGATTTCTGGCGCTTGAGAAGGTGTCAAGCCGGGCCCAGCTATTGGGCGATAAAGTTTTTTAATAATCCAGGAGTCGAGGGGTCTCCCCATCAACTTATTTAAAAAGAAAATGCAACAGATCCTTGTTAAAAACGCCTTTTATTGTTTTAGAGAATTATTAGATTGTGACTTTATTGTACATGTTTAGAAAAAACTAGTATTTGTACGATTTAATATAATTTTTGATTTTGATTTTAATATATATTGAAAAAGTAGTCCATTATGTTTATATAAAATTAGTGTTTGAGGATTCATTTAGATAGATTTATATGTTTTTTAATATTCTGTTTTATACTTAATACTTTATATAATATTATGCTTGTATCGGACGTATACCTTGAGAGGGAGCCCTCCTGAACCTGAAATAACCCATCCATTGTATTTAAATATTTGCAGGGGGTGAAAGAAGAGTTTTGACTGTTTTTTTTGTGTTCTCCGCCATATTTGTAGGTATATTCTTTAGACCCATTCACTGTCCCTACTATTATTTAGTTAAAATATTTTCCGTCAGTCAAAGAGTAATATTGCTTTTAGACTAAGGACGGCATACACGAATACACGATGCAGTTTGTCGGAGTGTGGGTCTTTCGGTTTGCAAACTGAAAGGCTAAATCTGTACTTTTGGCTAAGGCAAACACATTACTTTTTAATTGCTGGATTTTGTTCAGCTTTAAAGTTCTGAAAGCGCAAACCTAAGATTCTGCTATAAATGTACCCACTACTAGCTCACACATAAGCATTTCTACTTGTAAGTGAAAAGCATAGCCGGAAGGCAAAACTCCTATAGAAAATAGTTGTGCTACTGGAGACTAAAAGGATTTTCTTCTTATTTTAGGTACTTATGTAGTGAGATTTTTTATTGAATTTCTCATAAAATATATTATTTTCTTTTAGTTTTTGTTACAAACTTAAAGAAAGACAATGGAAGGGACATATATCTTAATAAATTGTTTCAGCTTTTCTTAAATTAAGTTGTCACATATTTTTTTTTTAGATTTTCAACATTTCCATGACTCATACGATGATTTTTCACCTGGATGGTCCATTCTGAACTATCATAAAAGGGACAAAGCTGATTTTGAATGGGAGACAATATTATTTTTTCTGAGCGCTTTTTATCCAGCCATGATTTTTTATTTATTTTTTTCAGAAATTATATGCTACTTACAATTAAGAACTAAGGTAAAATATTATTATTATGGATTTCAATTTAATTTGTGGCTATTTTCCAATTTCCCATACGAAACCATGAATATGTATGGTTGTACCTTTTTATCAATTCATATTTTAATGTTGGTTTACTTATAACCATAACAATATTATGTCACAAACAGTAGACTTAGGCAAGTACATTATTAGTATAAGTTAAATATAGAAGTAATTTTTTTTAGCACCAACAGTATTTTCAAACATTTTTTGCTATTTTCTACCTTACACATCACATGGGATATAAGATAACATCCATAACTTTTTTCCAACCAATACTATTTTCTTTAGCTAGTTCCTTCAACAGTAAATTGCTTATTTGGATATGCAACATGGTATCTCTAGCACTTATAGCAATTTACAAGCAAATGAACACCAATGAGGACTTTTTAAAAGGCTTAGAAATAAACCATTTTGAGGCCTACATATGTATATTGCTGCTTTGTTGGTTAAATTTAAAATGTACCAGCTATTATCTTAATACTCCCTTAAAAGGAGAACTTTTAGACTTCCTCTCCTACTGTTTTTATTTCCCAACTTTATTCACTGGACCGTTCATTCCGTATGAAGATTTTAAAACAGTTTACAACCCAAAGAGGTTTGACAATTTTGAATTAAGAATAAAGAGACTTGGATGGAATATTTTTAGATGTGTTTTTTGGATTATGTTTGCAATATTTTGCTTACATTTCGTCTATGTTAATGCGACATCATTTCAGATAGAGGTACATAGGTTAATGTGTAACTATTTTAATATTAGAAATAGTTATTAAGTAAATACAAACAATTTACAGCTCAAATGACTAATTGAATTTCTTACTTAATATTTGTGATGGTTAATTCTAGTATTTATTTTTTAGTTAATACAAAAACTGAACTTTAGTGCTTTATGTGGTTATGGCTATTTAATGGGGCAATTTTTCCATATAAAATATGTTGTCCTGTATGGCCTTAGTACCAGTTTGGCCTCTTTTGAAACTATTCCTGTTCCCAGTCTGCCTAGGTGTATAGGAAGAGTGCATTTGTATTCTGATATGTGGAAGTATTTTGATCCTGGATTAAATAATTTTTTAAAAATGTAAGAACATAAAATCCCATATATAACCGTCTTATGGGTTTAGAGAAATGTCAACCAAAATTTTATTGTTTGAACAAATAAGAGTAAACTTAAAATGAATCGTTATTGTAAATAGGTTTTAACCATGGGCATCATTTAGAAGGGGCAAGGGGGAATAAGTCCCCCACCTTGCATGTTAAAATATTGTTGTATTTTGCAGTAAGAGTTTGAAAACGTATTGTAATGTAAAATGAAATGTTACAACCTCAGACTACCACCCACCTCTATGTTTGACAGTATTGCTAAATATGTCTTCCTTCGGCGCTATAGTCTGTTTTCTTCCCGTTTGCGTTAAAAAATGTAGGTAAGTTAGTCGCAGGTTCACTACACTACAAGAAAAGTTGTTTTTCATATAAACAAGCTAGTAAGCATGAAATTTAATATCTCTTAACTATGTTAAAATTAGCGTTACCAATAATACTGAATTATATTGCTCACATAATTAATTGTTGCTTGGAGATTGGCTATTTTCCCCTGCCTGAAAGGTAGCAATCGTCTGTTCTGTGCCCAACGTGAGTAATACATCCACAGTGGACGATTTGAAATATATAGAACTTGTGGTTTCTTGCCTTCAAACCAATCTGTAGGCTGGCTATTGTACTGATACTGCTGGCCTTCCCAAAGGCGTTTGACAGTGTGGATCACAGGTTATTATTTGCAAGACTTCATTATTTTGCTTTGAAGGTCGCGCCCATTCATTTTTCCGGTATAAGCTGAATGGTAGACGACAGTTCATGAGTGTATCATAGGAAACATCAAGTGTCGCGGATGTGACCTCTGGGGTGCCCCAGGGCTCCATTCACGGGCCGCTTTAATTCTTATTGTATACATTTGATATGGATAAGGTAACTAAATTTTGTCTGACTTATTTTTATGCTGACGATGCAGAGCTCATTTCCTCCGTGCATCCGGCTTTATGGTCACGAGGTTTAAGCAAACATCAATTCTGATTTACGGGGAATTGGTGATTACAGTAGGGAACATAGTTTAAGACTTAATACTAAAAAGACACAGGTGTTGCGTTTCTCACCATTCGGATTTTTTGAAAAATTATCTTTTTTTTCAAGTAAATATTGAAAACCTAAAGTTTATCGATAAGGCCAAAAACTTGAGAGTATTGTCTGATACTACACTTAGGTATAATGATCATTTATCAAAGTTAAGCAAAATTCGTATATTGCTTTAAAAGTTTTGTTTGGAATCAAACACATTCTTAATTTTAAAGTACCTACCTACAAAACCAGCTTTGCGAATCTTATATAATGTGAACATTGTCATATTACATTACCCTCAATTATCCATGCTTAACACAGGATGATAAGCAACGACTGCAAAAAATTCAAAATAATTTTTGTAGATTTAACAGCTAATAAATTTGTTGAGTGTGTTTATGCGCTTGTGCCAGTACCTCTTAGAAGCTGTTAAAAAACTCTATTCCATTGCATCTGAGATTAAGGTTGATTTTTAGAAATAAACTGCATAATGTTCCCATTAGGTTGAATACACCTACTAGGCCCCAGCATAATACACGTCTTTATCCTTTACCCATAACGCTGAGTCGCATTTTAATAATTTCTATTGTTTAGACTTTTATTTTTCACTGTAACTATCTGATATTTTGCAACAATATCCGTCGCCGGGGAAACACGACTGACAGGGAGAGTCGTGAAAAAATTGTATTTTTTTGATTTTAACTTGTGTGTCATGTTATACTTACAGTTCTCATTTTAATGTTCCTAAATAAAAATTATTAACATTACTTTGTGTACATTTGTACTCGATTCATCAATCCCTCAAAGCCATTGATCTGGAAAAGCCCAGGCCAAACATTGGTCGCTTCGTGCCGGATATTGCAGCAATCCTATGGAATTCACCACTAACAATCAATAATCAGGTTCTTCGATATACATTTCATAAAGACTCATTATACAAAAAAGAGGATATCCAGGAAGGTGTAAGTACTTATGATTTAAGTATTTTGAAGGAAGTCAAACCGTAAATCCAGGTAGTCTGCTGATGAACAGGTGCCATAATAATTATTGACGTTTAATTTTGGACATCAAACTGACAGCAAATGATGATTTGATCCCGATTTTGTTTGGACAAGAACAGGATTAAAGTAATAATTTGAGGTTTGCACCCATCCTTTCCTTTTCATTTACCTATATCCTATACGTTTGATTTGTTTAAATACTGTTTATATTACTTGAAATCGTACATTTTAGTTAATTTTTTTATAATTTAAACAAAATGTCTGAAGACGAATTAAAAACTAAAATAACGGTGTTAATTCAAAAACGTGGCTTAATTAAGGCTACACTTACACGTTTCGGCAGCTATATTAAAAAATTTGACGATAAAAATAAAATTTGTGAATTACAAACACGTTTAGAAAAAGTACAAACTACTTGGCATGATTTTGAACTTGTTCAGTCCGAATTAGAGCTAATTGATTTAAATACCGATCATTCTAATGAAAGAGAAATGTTTGAAAACAAATTTTTTGAACACTCAGGTGAGGCAAAATATATCATAGAACAGCATTTATCTCAGACGTCTAATAAATCTACTCCTTCATCAAATTTAAACACCGCAAATTTTAATTCACCAATTATTAACGCCAACTTGCCTAAACTTAATTTACCTGAATTTTTTGGTTCATATGATAAATGGTTACAATTTTCAAATACTTACAAGTCTCTCATACATGATAATCAAAATTTAACTAAAATACAAAAATTTTGGTATCTCAAGTCGTGCATAAAAGGCGATGCCGCCAGTGTTTTAAATGCATTGGAAGTGTCTGAAACAAATTATGACAAGGCGTGGGATCTTTTGCGCGAACGCTTTGAAAATAAAAAAGTGATCATTCACACACATTTAAAGGCCATTTTTGACATACCAGGCATTACAAAAGAATCTCATTGTCATCTAAGAAATCTAATTGATACATTTAATCAACATCTGCGTTCCTTAGAATCGTTGGGACTTCCTGTCGATTCTTGGGACACCATCATAATTTTCCTCATGTCATCAAAATTAGACCCTCTTACTAAACGTGAATGGGAGGAATATTCATTAAAACTGGCAACAGCTACACCCTCTACTGATGACTTTACATCATTTTTAAATAAACGTTGTCAACTATTGGAAAATTAACATCCGTCAAATCCAGTGATACAAAAAACCACTTTTCAAAAGTCAAATAATCTACATTCAAGCATGACACACGTTTCCACAAATCAAGTAAAATGTCTGTTCTGTAAACAAGACCACTTTATCTTTACGTGTGGAAAATTTTTAAAATTGACCACACATGAAAGATTAAACCAAATCAGGCAACTTAATGCCTGCACTAACTGTTTACGTCAAGGGCATTCCTCAAAGGAATGTCGCAATCAATATTCTTGTAAGAAATGTTCCCAAAGACATAATACTTTACTACACTTATTCACAACTCAAAACTCCCATCAACTTAGAAGCAATAGCACTGCTCAAAACATATCACAAAATAATTCAGCACATTCGTCAAATGGTGACACTTCTCAAAACTCAAATAATACTAACTCAAGCCAATCTCAGGCACGTCCTATTACATCTAATACTCATGCGCTTTTAGCCAATCATCGCAATAATCCAATCTCAAATAATTCACATATCAATGAATCGCAAGCTCTCTCTGTCACAAACTCAATTTCTCTTGAACCATATATTCTACTTTCTACTGCAATTGTGTCTGTTCTGGATAGGAATGGCCAACAACATTCATGCAGAGTCCTATTGGATAACTGTTCTCAGTCAAACTTTATAACAAACGAAATGTTTAATAAACTTGGACTATCATCAACTAAAATATCTCATTCTGTAGAAGGATTCGGTAGTGGTGTAACTACAATCTTTAAAAAATCTCAAATTACAATAAAATCTCAAATTAACTCTTTCACACTGGAAAGCTTATCATTTTTAGTCACTGATAAAATTTCTAAACATTTACCAAATTTTTCATTTGACGCCACAAATTTACAGATACCACAAAACATAATCTTGGCTGACAGTTCTTTCAGTCAACCAGGCCCAATCGATATGCTTCTTGGTGCTTCAGTATTTTGGAATTTAATATGTATCGGACAAATTCAATTACCACACACAGGTACAGTATTACAAAAAACTAAACTAGGTTGGATACTATCTGGTCCATTGCCATTCAATTTTGTAAACAATTCCATTTGTAATCTGTCTGTTGACGTACCTCCAGGTCATCTTATTCAAGAACAGTTGCAACGCTTCTGGCAAATCGAAGAGTTTCCTTCTTCAGCCAAGCTTTCACAAGATGAAATTGATTGTGAAAATCTTTTTTCACGTACTACTACACGCGATGAATCGGGTAGATTCGTTGTACGTTTACCATTCAGAAACAATTCAATTGACCTTGGTGACTCGTACGAAACAGCACTCAAGCGTTTCTATACTACTGAGAAAAAATTATGTAATAATCCCGAATTCAAAGAACAATACATTAATTTTATGTCGGAATACGAAAAATTGGGGCATATGTCTAAAATAAATTCAGCGAATGTGGATTCAGAAAGTACTAAGTTTTATTTGCCACATCATGGAGTAGTAAAGGAATCCAGTACTACTACCAAGTTACGCGTTGTTTTTGACGGATCCGCCAAAACTTCTAGTGGAATCTCACTCAATGACACTCTCAAGGTCGGTCCAAAACTACAAGATGACTTAATTGATATTGTTATTCGTTTCAGAATTCATAAAATTGCATTCACCGCTGACATAGAAAAGATGTATAGATGCATCATGGTCAATGAGCACGATCGCGATTCTCAGCGTATTTTATATCGTTTTAATCCAGCAGATGAAGTTTCTCATTATCAATTGAACACTGTAACTTACGGAACGTCTTGCGCATCATTTTTAGCTATCAGATCTTTACAGCAGGCGGCAATAGACAACAAATATTCTTATCCTCAAGCTTCCGAAGTAATTTTATCAAGTTTCTATGTTGATGATCTTTTATCAGGATCTGACTCAATTGAACACGCGCGAAGTTTAATTTCTGATCTCAATAAGATTCTACAATCTTGTGGATTCTATTTGCGTAAATTTGTCGCAAATCACGATTCTGTGTTGACTGACATTTCCGCTGACAAATCTGAATTAAATCATAAAACAATTTCAGATGACAAGACAATCAAAACATTAGGTTTAACCTGGAATTCCAGCCAGGACACCCTTCAGTACATAGTTAATATAACCTCCCTTGCACGCGTTACCAAGAGAACAATTCTGTCAATAACAGCTCAAATTTTTGATCCGCTTGGGTTAGTAGGTCCTTCAATTATTCAGGCCAAACTAATTCTTCAGCAACTTTGGCAATTAGGTTTGGATTGGGATGAAAGTATTCCTATGGAACTACATAGATCTTGGATGCAATTTGCTCAACAAATTCCACAATTAAATGAAATTCACATATCACGACATATTTTATGTACAACCCCCGTTAAGATTGAACTACATTGTTTCAGTGATGCCTCACAAAAGGCTTATGGTTGTTGTTGCTACTTGCTTAGTATTGATGTAACAGGAGGAATAAACGTAAACCTTCTTTGTGCTAAATCTCGCGTAGCACCTCTCAAAACGATCACACTTCCTCGATTAGAGCTTTGTGGAGCTCTATTGCTTACTCGATTGACTCAAAAGGTCATTAATGCTCTCAAACTTGATATAAATAATATTTACTACTACACAGATTCTACAATATTATTATCATGGCTCGCTTTACAGCCGAATCAACTTCAAACATTCGTTGCTAATCGCATCTCAGAAATACAGCAATTTTCAAAGTTAAATCAATGGTCGCATGTTCTTAGTGAGCACAATCCTGCGGACATTATATCACGGGGATTAGATCCACAAAATTTGAAATCATCACATCTTTGGTGGAATGGTCCATCATTCTTGATGCAAAATGAGATTTTACATAATGAAAGTAAAACTGTAGATAGAGAAATTCCCGAGTTTAAAACAAACTCTGTTATTATGGCAGCTCAAACGTCATTTGATATCTCTATATGCGACAAGTTTTCTTCATTTACACGTCTAAAAAGAGTTACAGCATATTGCCTACGATTCATAAAAAACATTAAAACAAAATCTACTAAATCACGCTTAACCGGGCCTCTTTCAAGATACGAACTTGCTCAATCTGTTATTATTATATGTAAATTAGTTCAATCTCACTACTTTATGGAAGAATATACCTTGTTAAAAGGATCAAAACCATTACCTGCCACCAGCAAAATATTAAAACTAAATCCTTTCTTAGACGAAAATGACCTGATTAGAGTGGGTGGTAGATTAAGGCATTCAAATTACAATTTTGATCAAAAACATCCAATCTTGTTACCAAGTTCTGGAAATTGTACGAAATTAATAATTCTATATGAGCATATACGCAATTTACATGCAGGTGCTCAAATGACATTGTCTGCTATACGTATGACATTTTGGCCAATCAATGGTCGCAATGTAACTCAAAAAATTTTGCGCTCTTGTGTAACTTGTTTCAGAGCAAAACCAATTGACACCATTTACCAAATGGGCAATCTACCCAAAAAACGCCTCACACCTCAACGTCCTTTTCAAACAACCGGCATTGACTTTGCTGGACCATTTTTGGTGAAGGACGGTAAAACAAAAAACAGACTCTTAGTAAAATGTTATTTATGTGTTTATGTATGCTTCGCTACAAAGGCTGTACACCTTGAATTAGTTGGTGATTTGTCCACCGAGTCATTTTTAAATAGTTTAAAAAGATTTGTATCTCGCAGAGGCATTTGTAGTGATATTTATACTGACAACGGTACAAATTTCGTTGCTGGAGAAAGTACACTCCGCAAGATTCTTACTCAGATTAAAAAGAACGATAAATTTAACGAGTTTTTATCTATAAACAATATATCATGGCATTTTTCGCCACCATATGGCCCTAATTTTGGCGGCCTATGGGAAGCCTGCGTCAAATCAGCCAAGTACCACTTGAAACGAATCGTTGGAAATGCTCATTTAACGTATGAGAGTTTAAGTACAGTATTTATACAAATTGAAGCGGTCCTAAACTCCAGACCCCTCTTTCCCATGTCCAACGATCCTAATGATTTATCCGTACTCACACCCTCACACTTTCTTATTGGTCAACCTCTTAGTGCATTACCTCAAGATGACATTAGAGAATTAAATCCAAACAGACTTAATATATACCAGAGATTACAACAACAAGTACAACACTTCTGGCAGCGCTGGTCTCAACAGTATATATCTAATCTACAAGAACGCAGCAAATGGATGAAGAATTTTCCAAATGTGAAAATAGACTCCATGGTGTTATTAAAGGACGAAAATTCCGCTCCGTTAAATTGGAAGGTCGGCCGTATCACAGAAGTTTTTCCTGGCTCCGATGGTGTTACACGCGTTGTTAACGTAAAAACCATACATGGTGTTTTTAAAAGGCCAGTGTCTAAAATTTGTGTACTACCTGAGACAGACAATTAACTCATAGTTCGTTTTGTTATGTAGTCTCTTGCTGTGCTACTATTTGTTGAAAGTCAAGCCTTTCAAAGGGGGCGATATGTTTAGACTTTTATTTTTCACTGTAACTATCTGATATTTTGCAACAATATCCGTCGCCGGGGAAACACGACTGACAGGGAGAGTCGTGAAAAAATTGTATTTTTTTGATTTTAACTTGTGTGTCATGTTATACTTACAGTTCTCATTTTAATGTTCCTAAATAAAAATTATTAACATTACTTTGTGTACATTTGTACTCGATTCATCAATCCCTCAAAGCCATTGATCTGGAAAAGCCCAGGCCAAACATCTATGAACACTTTGTCTATTCCTCAGCTTTCATCTATTGTAAAAAAGTTAAAACTGTTTTACATGGACAGATAAATAGTGGGTAATGGGTAATGATGCTATAGTCATATTATTATTTTATTTAGGGTAGTAACAGTAACGCTGATGTCAAAAAAACAATTGAACGTCAGAATCACGTGATATTGACAAAATTGTATTTTTTTTAATGGAATACCCTGTATCTACTATAATCGTTTGATAGAGTGAAATTCTGAACAAAGTTTGTCCTTTACTCCATATCGCTAAAATTAATAATAAATAAGAAAAATGCGATCTCCTTGAAGCTTACGTTATAGTGTGTTAAAAAATCTGCTTTAGAACGACACCATACAGTGTTAAACACTGTTTCCTGAAAGAAATTTGCCAGAGCGGAAGTACAGGAATTTTTAATCTAATGAAAAAGTTTTTGAAAAATCGATGCCAAGGAAACATTTAAATAAAGACGATGTTGTCGAATGCTTTTAAGAGTTAAGAAAAATGTGAATGTTGACACTATCCATATTTGTTTTTGGCTTTGTCTATTCGGTACACAGAGAAGATTTTAGCAGTCTAGTTTTACTGAAGAACCACACACAAACTATTCACTCCACTTCAAAATTCCAATATTTTTTGTAATTCTACTTTTTAATTAAAATTAAATAAAACCTCTGCCCGATTTTTCAATCTGCAACTGAATTAATTAGATATTCTCTTTTTTTCTTCATTGATTTGTCGTATTTATAGCTGAAAAGACCCCCCCCCCCTTTTTTTACGTCAGTTAAAACGCCGATTCTTTGTAAAAAAAACATGACGCAAGTTACATCTTGTGACAATTGGATTATCTCAGTTCAAATAATATTTTGCTACTTTAAAATAATCATAAAAACGCCGTTACTATGCTTTGCTTTTGAGGTTAAGTAAACAAACAAGAGCTTCCAAGCACTTTTAGAAATTAGATTGACGTCATTGCTTTTGGATAAAGAAATATGTGTTCCTCTCGAATCTTAGTTAGTGACGAATTTTGTTTTAAAATTAATTTCTTTGGTAAAATTGTTTGGATTTTTACCAGACGTTAAATTTTCAAAAATTTTCAAATCTTCGGTAATTTGAAAACCCGCTTTGTGGGTCATCACAGTGGTTTCCAAAAGAACATTTAAAAAAATATATTTTTTTTAGACTAGAAGAACTCTCAGTTAACGGCATATCGCACAAATTTGTCGGTCCAAAATTAAGGATGGCATACGGGCCTGGAGAGTTTTAAGTGTCTGATCATGTATACCCGCCTTATCATAAAGTGTTTTTTCAAGAGTTTGATGCAATTTAAGGGCGCTGTTGCACATATGTAGTAAATTTCCACTTTTCGGACCTTGGCATGTCAATACTCTTAACGACAAATATTTGTTAGAACATTTGCCCCTCCTATAGAATGAATTAACGACGCCCATGGTTTTAACAATTATTATGTAGATTTTTTAGTAGAATTATCTCTGCGTATTTCTATTAGTTTCCTGTTGTAGGTGTATATTCGTTCCCTCTCAAAATTTTGGAGTCAGTAAATTTTTATCATCATTCTTGTGTTTCTTCTTTGTGTACCTATGGCATGGAATAGATGATTACATTCTGATATGGGCAACGCTTAATTTCATTGGTATTACACTGGAAAGCCTAGCCAAAATTGTGTATGAAACAAGACTTAAGCATATTGGGTTTATTAGAAGTTTAGGAAAAAACGATTTAAAGAGGATAAAGTGTGTGTTGGCAGCACCACTTTTGGCAATGTCGTCAGTGTCAAATTTCTATTTTTTTGCTGGGAAAGAGGTGGGAGATATTTTCGTACAAAAATCATTTAACGGTAAGTCTAAAACAACACCATATTGTCATGTTGTTTTAGGTCAAAAGGACCTTTTTACAATTTTATATTAGAACTTGACATTTTAATGCCCAAAAAACACGTCCAGATGAATGATCCAATTTTATTCCGTTTTTCAATCTCTATTTTACTAACATACCTACTACTATTATTCTTTGCTTAGGCTTGTAATAGAGGGCGCGATGAGCGGCGTTTCGTGCATCGTAATGAAACCATAATGGACTTATTCGCACAGAGGACTATACCAAAGTCCACAAATTCTGTCAGTGACTCATTCAATACCAAACACCAAATCTAGGAAGAAACAGAATAAAAATGTTGTACAAGTAAATATTTTTTATGCATATAATAAACTTTTGGCGCTACAATTTACAGTGAACTTAAGACGCGACGTTGTCATACAAGCCGCAATCAGCTAAATGCATTTAAAATAGCAGGGCGATTCCGATACTGGGATTCTAATCGCGGAGAAAATACACGTGGCAATACACAGAGACCGAATTTACAATCAGAGATTTAAAATTAAGCGTGCCGGCAGGGTTTTTGCACTGCTTGATTAATTTGTATTGTTATTATTAATTTATCAATAGATTTGTAAGTTTTTTTTTTCAGTTTTCGTAGTATTTGGGTCGTTCACATAGATATTGTTTTGTGTAAATATTGAATTATTAAACTTTATTTGGTGTTGTTAACTTCGTTTAATTGAGTAAACTATGGATATTAACGAACCTTCAACTGGTTGTCCGCCCACAAAAAAAAAATGTTCAATTAACATTAAAATAACGAATAACATAGTTAAAAACGTATACCATGGAATTTGGCAACGAAATCCTGAATTAACCACATTGATTGCTACAGAAACGTGTGGCACTTTAACGAAACTTTCCTCGCGCACCGTTTTCAGGGATTTGAAACGCCCTCATTAAGAAAATGACGAAAAAGAAAATAGTCGAGGAGCCCAAACAAGAGAACGGAAAAAATAATCCTGGATGATGCCACAATATACGCCATTCGTCGTAACATCCATGCATTTTTTTCCTAAATGAAATATCCACAATAAAAAAAAATTATGGCTGAAATTAAGGACACATCTTTACCTAAAATATCATTAAGAATTTTTAAACGAACTTTAGGTATATTAAACGAAATCGAAAAGGCCTACTAATTAAAAAAAATTAAATTATTGTATGGCGTCGAGAATATTTGGAAAAATACGGGAGTTTCGGGAAAAAAATTGTATTACACCGACGAAACATGACTCAATGAAGGGCACACAGTTGAGAAGGTATGGCAAAATCTAAATATTAAAAGTTCAATGCAGGCATTTATGGATGGACTAAGAAATCCTAGTGGAAAAGGTCGTCTTCTGATAGGATCAGGTTTTAAGGGTTAATGAAATAAATTTAATTTATAAAAAATTATATGACGTTCTGGCGAAATTTCATCAATTAATATTTTTTGAAATGCACACACCACTGGAATTTACTTTTCCCCTGACGTCGCACAACCCGGAGCCTTCTATAATTGATGAGTCACTGACAGAAATTTTGGATTTGTATAAAAGCTTGGCGATTTATATCGTTCTATTATAAAAATGTTGCTCTCTCTCTACTATACCACCAGAGGGTTATCTGAAACTCCTATTTTATTTTTCACACATTTTCTGTTTTCACAGACATTGCATAAATAATCATGTCATGATAAAGATAATAAAATACGAAATAAAAAAATTACTCGTAATCTGAGTCGATAAACCTCACCGTTTAGTCACAAATTAAAATGAACCATATTAGTTCAGGTTAGCTCTAAGTTCTGAAGTTCTGTGTAAAATATTTATTTGATTAAGTTTTTCCCAATACATGCAAACTCGAAAACCCCATAAACAAACCGGATACACGAGCGCTGTTTTAATATATTCTAACAATAATTATAATATAAAAACTGTTTTTAGAACAATTTTTCAACAAATTGATACTTTTGTTGATGTTGTATTGCTGTTGTAATGTTTCTACCGAAGTGAGACATGTTGATGCTCATAGAATGTAAACAATTGAGGAGTCCAGAAAAAAGAGCAAATGTGACAGCTTGAAGACGGAACAACACGCCATTACTAGAGTATTAATTTGGTACCTAGAAGATCGGACGCAAGATAAGCGTGCAGTCTCACAAAATGTTGCAGTTTATTATTACAAAAGATACTACCCCTAAAACAGTAATAATAATATGTAAATATTTATTTAGTTTGTTAGAAACTACTCACTTCATGTAGTTTATTAGTGTACTTCATAAACTATTGTATTTTAACTAAATAAATCAGCAATAAAAATATTTTGTGTAAAAATAATTTCAGTTTTAGTCTTATTATTAAAAAAAAAAAGAACTGCAATCTTGGGCTGGTTTAAACAATTTTTTTTTCAATCGACCGGAAAGCAAGCACTTTCTAGATAATTTTTTAATCGGAGAATATTACTTTCCCGGTGTAGACTGGTAAGCAAGAAAAAGGGGCCGGTAAAGTACTTTACTGGTCCCTCTTTCTTTACCATTTAATTTTTTATTTAGTCTAAATATTTCAGTTTATTAAATATTTTCCTGGCTATAGTGTTTTTCAACTGTTTAAAACTATACCAATAAGTAAGCCATTATAAAAATTTTGTCGTACGCCACTGACCTTGTGTCTATTGAAGAAAAAAATATTGTGGGTTATACATCCGAAAAGTACGTTAACAGGACTCGTAGGTTTCCAGGACTCACCTGACGGCTCGCTCTGTAAAAGTACTTTCCAGTGTTGTAACGTAATAGACTCTAAGGTATTCGAGTCATTTTCCAAAAGTAAACGTCCAAAGAAGCCTTTTCTTAAATATTGTCCTCCTGGGCCCACAGTCTCTTAACATATACAGACAGATATGTTTTATTCTCGCTTTTTGATTAGAAGGGTATGACTACATATGGGGAGTAATTCTTAAGCACAGATAAATATTTTAATACAATTGAAAAATTAAGGTAGGTACTTTTAAAATGTTGTATGCCTCTCCTAACACAATATAGAAGCGAATTCAGTCACTTTATAACAAATTTTATTGTCATAATAAACTTCTGGACGAAAGTAACGCATATCAATTTGCCATATTATTAATGTAAAAACTTGTTGCTGTGTATTGAGAGAATCTCCCCCGAAAATGGATACAATAGCCTCAATTAAAAGCTAGACTGTTAAGAAAAGATAAGACTACAATTTTCTTTGAGTTTCATATGCTTGCTGCGACAACAGAAAATATAGCTGCTGCAGCTAATACCAGGGCCATAGGTAAGGGAGGAGAGTTTAGGGGGGTTCAACCCCCCCCCCTTTGACAAATCCAAAAAGCCTCACCCACAGCCTTAGTAGAGAAGATGATGGAGTTGTAATAATAAAAAAAAAATGTTTCAAAATTGTGACGTTTTTTTTCTTACCTATACACAAGCGCGGATGCAGGGGGAGGGGGAATGATCCCCAGATAACAAAAACTTATGCCTAGTATATGAATGGAACATACTTTTTGGAAACAAGGACATACCAAGAAGGTGCGTTATTTTATTTCAATAAAAATAATAACAATGCATAAATCGAGTTGTGTTTTACTACGTACAACATTAGAAACAAAAGCTGAAAATATATAGAACTTTCTCATAAATATTGCTCTAATTGTTCTACTATGCTGTAGACATGTTTCACACATAGTTCTTATTCGCCTTAATGAATTTAAAATAATAAAAGGCCGCGTTTGTAACTCCCTAAATGCTCTTTCAGTGGCATTTGTTAAATCTGCAATTGTTTGGTATTGAATTGAACAAATTTTATTTTCAAGGTATCCCCACAAGAAAAAATCCAAAACCGACAAGTCGGGTGACCTTGGTGGCCATCTTACAGGTCCATTAGTTCCAATTCAGTGGCCTGGGAAATTATTGTTTAAGTAGGCCCTGATAATTAGCGCATTGTGAGCGGGTACTCCATCTTGTTGCAGATGCAAGTTACTGAGACCCGCTAAGGACACGTCTTCTATCATTTCCGGCACAAAGTTTTCCAGAATTTTCAAATATTTATTTGCATTAAAGCTGCCTTCAAATATATTATACATTATTTTGCTTCCTAGTATAAAACATGAAACGTTAAAGCCAAACCTGCCTTGCCGTTCGAGTGGAATATTACATGCTGATTTTCCTGAGAACCTCGTATTATGCCGATTAAATATACCAGCACTGGTAAAATGAGCCTCATCGGACCATACAACGGTCTTTTGAAAATTATTTTCCCCGTTAATATTTTCTAAATACCAATTACCGAGCTCTATACGGCGCTGTGCATCACCAGAATGTAAGTTTTGTACAAGGTGGAATTTATATGGCTTAAAATTGTGTTTTTTTTAGGATTGTTTGAACTCTTGATTTAACTACTCCGACCGAACCTTCAACCGTTCTTCAAGAACTAGTTGGATTTGTTACAATTGAAGCGAAAACATTTATTTCATCAGTCTCGTGGTTTTCCTTGTTGTAGATTTTAGGCCGAGGTTTAGAAAATGAACCGTGTTCAATTAAATTTGAGTTCATCCTTAAAAAAATTCTTTTATCCGGCTGTCGTCTTTCGGGATATCTACAAGTAATTTAAGAAATTTAATAAATCTTAATAGAGATACTACAAAAAGGCGTATATTTGCCTATTGAAATACACTTCTAATGCTTAAGAAAATATTTTTATAACAATGGACATAACAAACGAGCATGTCGTATTTTTCATTATTTTCAGAGTTTACGCTTTCTGCTATAATTAGGACAAACTGATTTTTTTACTATTAATTAGATATTTTAAAACAACTTTGAGAACCTGAATACTCTGACAGAAACTATAGAAGTTTTTAATATGACATAAATGACTGTGTTCTTTTCTTTTTTTAAATACCCGTCATGGCCTACTAACAAAAAATGTATATTTTCTAATAAAACGTAAATTTCGTGCTTAATATTAAAAATAAAAATAAGGTATTACATATTTCTGAGAAGCTTGTTATAAACTAATTTATATTATTAACAAATATATAGGGTGACCCATTTAAAAAAAAACAAGTTTGTTTTTTTCAGAAACTATTGAACGTAGAACAAATCTGAGTACGTCACTAAATTCTACGTAAAAAACTACAAAAAGAACAGTTGTTTTCTCTTTGATAAGCTACAAGGTAACGTAAATATGGGGGGTGTCCCAAAATGTCAAATTTTCAAAAACATCCCGTATATCAAAAACAAGGAAGACTAGAAAAATTCTGATCGCGGCATCTTTTGTTTCACAAAAAAGTAGCAGAGTGCTGCGAAAACCGTATCCTTCTATCTTTACTAATAACGGAGATACCCCCCGTAAAACCATCGAAAACTGGACACCCTGTACACCCATCACTAATGGCTGCGAATAAAGAAAAGTTGATTTTGATGTGACAATGGGCGCTTTATATATAAAAAAAGTCCTAGTTTGATTACTTGCAACAGCTAGTGATTCCCTAAACCGACCAATTTCTGATTTAGACTTGTTTGACGTAGAAAAGTCCCGTGCGAGGCGAAGTGATGTGATCCAATGACGATAAAGCAATTATCGTCATTGATGTGATCATACAAACAAAAATTTGCTTTTAACTCAAAATGACAATACGGCTGTTTTATTATCAGATTTATTAAAAAAAAAAAGACAATTGCGTATCATATTACTATCGCTAAAATCTTAACAGCAAATTTTCGGATTTTAACTGGTATCACTGGAAGAATTTTCAAAATATCTAATTATTAAATACAACAATACAACTGTGCAGTTTTGCGATAACTTAAATTTGGCTATATACAGCCTCTAAACTCTAACCGTTTACATACTCCGAATTGTAAGCGCCTAATTTGTTACACCATGTTTAAGGTTTTATTTTATGCTTACAAACTAAATTAAATAATCCTGAATTTGTTAAAATGTTTTTTTGCAGAGTTGGTATAGTTCCCTTAACTCCTCAATGACGCTAAAGCTTTGTGCTTAGGGAACTTTTGACATTGGCCGCATTTTTCTTTCTACTTTCTTCTCTTCGTCTCAAAGCTTCCTGCTTTTTTTTTTCAATAATATCCTGAATCCGTTTTGCTTCTAATTTTTCAAGCGCCTGTAGTCTCTTTTTTTCAATTTCATCTGGCGAACATTTTATTGGAGCTAGAACAAGTAAATCACAATTTTTCATTTTATCAGAAAACCGTTGATATCAAAGGCCGACAAACACAAATAGGCCAATCACAGCGATTTTTGAAAGTCACGTGACCAATACGACTGCATTGATGTTTATTCGGGCGATTTGGATACGGTGTAGGGTATAATACACATTAGTTATTCAGTTTGGATAATAGTTTAAACAAATACAATAATTCAAAAATGATACAAAGGGCACCAAATGGCTTAATGCACCTTCCTATGTTAAAATATTGGAAGTTATATGATGGAATTTATGCATGAATGTAAACTTAATATCCAGAGCGAATATATTTCAAAGCAGTCGACACAAACGGCAATTTATTAATTTACTCTTGCAGATTTGAACCTGCTGGAATCGGGCTACTTTGCACTTGGGTTGTTTTTAGATCTGCCAAAGGCATGGATAGAGATATACTATTTCGAAAGTTGTGGCCTGGAACTCGAGAAAGTTGTTGTAAATGCAAATGGTGCAGTAGGTGTTTTACAAGGCAGTATACTGGGCCCAATTTTGTTTATACTGAGTGGTCCAAGAATGGTCAAACTATCTGAAAGTGTGTCACAAATATAGATAATAATAATAATAATAATACACGTCTTTATTAAGCATATGCATACAGTCATATACACATACTTGGAACACTGGTCGCGAAGTTTAGCCATTGGCCATTCCTCCACTTAACCAACTGTGATCCGTTTCGTGGCCTATAATTACAATAAAAACAAAATGAAACATTACTGATCTCAAAATTATAAGTTAGGACCAGCAGAAAATGGTAACCTAATTATATGAGTAATAAATCCCTATAACCTATTTTGAGTTTTCTTATACTACACTGCCTAAACTGTGATGGGATAGTATTGTAACTGTATTGTACTATAAGAGAAACATCTTTGAAACAATAAAGTTCTGTGCTTTGGTATTGAGAGGTAGTTTCTATCTCTTACGTTTAAGTTATGAGCATTTTTCCTAAATTCTAGTTTTTGGTATAGATAGAGGTTGCTTGCTGTCTAGTAATTTCCCAAAAAATAGCACAGAATACAATTTATACATATTTTCACATCTTAACCAAACAATTTGCCTGATGTTGTTTGATACAGTCATATTTTCTTATTTTAAATATGAACCTACCACATGTATTTTGCACTTTTTGTGATCCAAAAATGGATAATACACGATATAGAAACAATAATAGATTGACATAACAAGGCTTTCATAGAGTAAAGAACGTTATAGTTGGACTGTACTATCCAAGAAACACCAACACTGATCGGTGGCGTAATCATGCCTCTTTTCCTCTGAATGCTTTCTTTTTCTGGTTTGTACGCAACCAACAAAATTTTCATATATCACGCTAGCTGGGACAAGTTATATTTATATTAATACATTTTTTATTGGTCCTGCCATGTTGAGCATCTTAGCAAAAGGCTGAATAAGATTTGTTACTGTATTCACACTGTTGGTAAATATTTAAATGAAACGGCTAGAGGAACGCTCTCCTTTGTAAATTTTGACGGCACTGCGCGATATGGAATAATAATTTTCTGTGCTGCATACTTTAGAGCCCGGAATATATTTATCATTCAAAAACGGATATTGAGAATTATTTACAAAATATCTGCACGGCAGTCTTATAGAGGAATCTTTAAATCTAAGGTCATAATCACAATATGTATATGGTTTATATAGTTATAAAATACTATACTCAAATTTCAAATTTCAAATCAAAATCAAATTTCAAATTTATTTTGCCAAGATACTTTACAATAATGGTTACAAAACTTTTTTACAGTGTTCTAGAGCACAATATATCCATAGGATTTGTGTGTGCACTAAATACCTTAAATAAGTATATATCTAAATCTAATCTTTATTTAGCAACAGCTTTGTAGTGTATTAATACCTCAGACAATACTTGTAACATTTTTACATGAATTCATTTTACAGTATCATAGAATATATTTATTCTTGAGATGTACCAATTTTAACGCTAAACTGGATTTATAATAAAACTGTATAGTATAGTATTACACAGAGATTTTACATAAACCATGGTATTTTTTCACAGATCTTATGAAAGTTAGAAATAATCCAATCATTTATTTTGTGCTTTATTTTTGGATACCTGTCCTTTTTCAAGTGTGGCGGCATAAGGTTTATTATTTTAGGCATAACATACGAGATGTGTCTCTGGGTAGAGGAAGATAAAGTGGGTGGTAAGTATAAATCATTGTGTGTAATAGACCTTGTATGTATAGGGTGGTTGACATAGTTTTTTAAGGTCCTATTCTTACAACCAAAACGTATAACATTCTTAATATAAAGTTGCCTGATGCTTAATACGTTTACTTCTTTAAACAGTTTTTCTGTGGGATACATTCTGGTCTTAAAGAGCATGATCTTCAAAATATACCTTTGCGTTATAGTTAGCGGGTAGAGAGTGTTGTTACACAGTGCACCCCAAACGATGATGCCGTAAGACAGGACAGATTCAACTAGAGCTTGATATATAATCTTGAGTATTCCCAAAGGAACCACATGGCGTAGGTCATAAAATTTGTAAAGCAAATTCCTTAGTTTTTTATTAGCGAATTCTATATGATTATGCCATGTCATGCACTGATCAAAATATATGCCTAAATATTTGATATTATCTTTTCTATTTATTACTTGACTACATGTACAAGGAAGGTTATTTATATGGCAATCTAGTTGGTGTAACGTTATGGTCTGGGCAACAGGCAAATCTCTACGAGTCTTTGAAAAACACAGAAAGTGCGTTTTATCGATATTAAGTGTTAGTAAATTTGAATCTAGCCAGTGTTTAATTTTCGACATATTCCTCTCAGCTCTGTCAAAGGCACCCGCCCATGTATGATCCCTCACCAGCACCACAGTGTCGTCAGCAAAGCACACAACCTTAGCATCATTGCATGCCTCAGTAAGTGAATTGACATAAATCAGAAAAAGGACCGGACCCAGGACTGTCCCTTGCGGAACACCGCACTCCACAGGTTTTGAGTTACTTTTGTATTTATCAAGCTTTACCACCTGACTCCTTCCACTCAGATACGATTCAAACAGGTTCAAAGCTGTTCCTCTAATGCCACAGTTTTCGAGCTTTGTCAGTAAAATGCCGTGCTCCACAGTATCAAATGCCTTTGACAGATCCAAGAAGACTGCAAGTGTCTTCAAACCTTCATTAAAATTTTTTACTATGAAATTTGAAACTTCAATTATAGCATCCTCAGTACTGACCTCCTCCTGGAATCCAAATTGACATTCCGATAGAAGTTTCTCCTGTTTAAAAAATTCCCAAAGTCTAGACTTAACACATTTTTCCACAACTTTACTTAATGTGCTCATAAGAGCAATGGGTCTATAATTTGTTTTTTCTTTTCGATTACCCGACTTATACACAGGAACTATAACTGCATTTTTAAAACCAGAAGGAAAGATGCCAGTACTGAAGATACTATTTACCAGATGTATGAGAGGCTTGATTAAATATATGTGATTATTTTTTATAACATCCACCGATATTCCATCTTCACCCCCTGCTGCTCCATTTTTTAAAGAGTTTATTTGTTTTATTATTTCATTCTTAGATATAGGATGAAAAAAAATGGAATTTTTGCTTTGTCTAGTATCTGCTATTTTGCTATTAGGGATTTGTATATGTTTAGCCAAATTTGTTCCTACTTTACTAAAAAATTCATTTAGATTTTCAGCTATTAAGCGAGGCTCTGTAATTTCACTACTTTGGTCGTTTATGATGCTTTTAATGGATTTTTTTTCTACAAATTGATTAGTTACCTGATTTATAGTACTCCATAGCTTTTTAGGATTTTTAATATTTTTGTTGATTTTATTTTTATAATAGTTTCTTTTTGTTTTAATTATTAATTTGGACACTGCTTTTCTATAATCCCTATATTTGTTTAAAGCATCAATGTTATTTGGGCTGCAAGAAGAAATTTTTTTGAGTTTGTCTCTTTCTCTTATTGAAGTTAACAGCCCTCTAGTCATCCACGGTTTAATAAAACGAAATTTCGACCTTATATGCCAAATCACTGTAGAGCTTTGAATATGCACTTGAAGAGTGTTAATTAAGCTCTCTGCAATCAAGTTTGGGTCAGTTAACTGTAGACAATCCGTCCACTGTTCTCCCTCCAGTTTACTTGCTAGACGAGCGATATCCATTTTTTTTAATACACTATTTTTATCATCACACCCTGTTCCATTATTATTTTCACAAAATTCTAGATTGAGTAATAAAGGATAGTGATCAGAAACACCGCTAATCAAAATTACTGGATTAACTTTTTTGATAATATTTTTTTGGTTTGTATTTTTTAGGAATATGTGATCAATACAGGTTTTTGCTTCTCTGTCAACTCTTGTATAGTTATTTATTGTACTCTGGTATCCGTGTGATCCCAGTAAGGCAACATACTGATTCGCAACCTCCGACTTGCTATCCATAATATTTAAGTTGGTATCTCCCACGAATATTTCAATCCCTCCCACTGTTGGAAGCTGGTCAAATAGGTTTCCTAAATCATTTATGTAAGCCTCTTTTTGAGTAGACGGTAACCTGTAGTGAGCAGTTATCCCTATTTCTACCTTATTTTTAAATACTAGGCTTCTCAGAAACTTTGTACCTCCTATACTTATAACGTTTAAGCTTTTTACCAGTTCACTTTTAATATAGATAATAGTACCGTCACACTTATTTATTTGACTGTCGTTATGCAAGATATCATAATTTTTTATTTTAAATTGATTAAGGCTATTAAAAATGTGGGTCTCTGACAACACCATTACATCAAAGTCAACATGAAATGATTGCATAAACACTAGAAAATCATCAAATATTTTGTAATTCCGCAGATATTGACATGAATCATATTAAAATGTGCACTATTTACAAAATACCTGGTCTGTTGA
Source organism: Polydrusus tereticollis (assembly GCA_963920685.1). Lineage (NCBI taxonomy): Eukaryota > Metazoa > Arthropoda > Insecta > Coleoptera > Curculionidae > Polydrusus > Polydrusus tereticollis. The sequence continues at coordinate 130,170,392 of OY987326.1, forward strand.
ATATCATCACACACATTTGTCTTATATCCTCCTTCACTGAGGAATGATGTTGGATCAACGAACGTAAATAATAATAATAATAATAATAATAAACTCCTTTATTTCAGATTACATAAATACAATTATTACACAATCATACATACATAAAATGAAATGACGTCAAACAAAAAGAATAACATATCTTAAAAACTATAATTCAAAAAATCATTCAGGCTATATGGCTCTAGCTCTAACAGAAATATTTTTATTTTTCTTTTAAATAATGTTATACTGGCAATATCTTTAAATCTGTTGGGCAATTTATTGAACAATTTGATGCACATATAATAAGGGCTTTTTTCGGTTAGGGTTAACCTATGTGCTGGGTACAAAATGTCGCGATGTCTGGTGCCATATCTTTGACTATTTACATTTTGATCAATAAATCTATCCATATGCTTAAACAAAAACATTAAACATTCAAATATATACAAACCAAAGACTGTCATAATCTTTAGAGCCTTAAAACTACCCCGACATGTACTCATAAAGTCCAACTTTCTGATAACACGAACTATTCTTTTTTGAACAACAAAAACTTTCTGTACATCTGATGAACAACCCCAAAAAATAATCCCATATCTCATTACTGATTCAAAGTTTGCACAGTATAATATTCTTGACGAAATAGTATTTGTAAATCTAGACACAATACTTATTCCATATCCAATTTTACCCAATTTTAAACATAAACTATCAACCTGTTGATCCCAGGATAGGTATTCATCAATTATTAAACCTAAAAATTTGGTTTGACTTTTCAGAGTAAAGCTTTGGCCCGTTAATTTTATTTGTTCTGGTTTTATTATTTTACTTTGTTTCGTTTTAAACAGAATTAGGTTGGTTTTATTTTCATTTATTATTAATTTATTTTGACTAAACCAATTTTTGGTGATCTTAAGTGCAGATTCTGAATTGTTCACAATATGCTGTATATTCATGCCTGGAACCAACAAGTTAGTGTCGTCCGCATAATTAGTAATTGAAAAATTATTTTCTAGTTTACTAAAATCGTTAAGAAAAAATATAAATAAAATGGGACCTAGTATACTTCCTTGTGGTATTCCCATGTTGTTCTGCCTAATATTAGATTTTACATTATTTATTGTGACTCTCTGGGTTCTTTCCGCGAGATAGGATTTAAGCCATGCTATTGCGTTGCCTCCAATCCCATACATATTTAATTTAGTTAATAGTAACTTATGATCTATACAGTCATAGGCTTTGCTTAAATCTAAAAATAACCCTAGTGCTAAGTCTCTGTGTTCCAAGTGTTTCAAAATAACTTGATTAAATTGAAATGTTGCAGTTGCTGTTGAGCGACCATTTAAATACGCGTGCTGATTACTTGCAAATATGTCGGTTTTTTTTGCAAATTCCAAAAGTCTCGAGCATACAATGATTTCAAATACTTTCGAAAAACTTGGGAGCAGGCTGATTGGTCTATAGCTATCTAAGTCATCCACTGATCCCCTTTTTTTATAAATAGGTTTAATATTTGCAAGCTTAAGTTGATTGGGATATATTCCAAACTTTATTGAATTATTCAGGATATATATTAAAACACCTGTAATTTTACATATTGACAATTTAACAATGTTTGTTGGAATTTCGTCTTCCCCGCTACTGTACTTATTTTTTAATCTACGAGATACATCTAATAATTCATCTTTAGTGACCGATTTGAGGTACAACGATTGGTTGCTAGCAACAATGTTACATTCAAAATCTACATGTTTTTGCTTTTTAAGTAGTTCTGTCACTGATCTTACCAGATGTTCATTAAAATCGTTAGCAAGTTCTTGCATGTTATTATCAAAATTATTTTCTGCGCATTTTAATTTTCCGTTTATTTCATTAGTTATACTCCACATGCACTTTATTTTGTTGTCACTGTCATTAATCCTTTTCTGGTAGCCCTTTATTTTTTCTGACCTAAGCAAATTATCATACTGCCTCTTCATTTCAATATATGCAGGCTTGTGTTGTACATTATGCTGAGAAGCAACCAACAATATGTCTAATTTGCTTTTACATTTTGTCACTTCATCAGAAGCCAATACATTGTTTTTCTTATTATTATATGAAATTACCCGAGGAAAACAGTGATTAAAAATGTTTTTATAAATATTCATAAACGTTTCCCACTGTAGATTTACATTACTTTTTTCAATTTCAAAAACATTTTTCCAATCTTGCTCATCTAATATTTTTAACAAATCTTTTTTATTATTTTCAGTGAAAAATCTTCTATAAATAAATTGTTTTCCAATGTTTTTTTCTACACAAAATGCTAAAATTTGACACTTATGATCTGAAATATGATAATCAATTACTTTCGTAACTGATGAATCAACATTGCTAAAAATATTGTCCAAGCAACTACCACCTGTTGCAGTTATACGGGTATTTTCCTTTACTGTACCTACCATATTAAAGAAATTCATAACAGACATAAGGGCATTTTTTTTATGGTTATCACATAACATTTCTATATTGAAATCGCCACACACAAATACGGCGATGTTTATTTTTGCCAAAGACATAAGTTGCTCCAGCTTTTCCAAAAAAAAGTCTACACTACCTGTAGGGGGCCTATAAATACTAACGACTATTATTTACAGATTGTTGATAGAAAACTGCACTGCTGAGCATTCAAACTGTCCTTTTACTGAGAGACTGCACATTCTTTTCAAAACACTGCACCTTATCGATGTTTTAACATAAATTGCACTCCCTCCATGCTCAAACTCATTCCTGCAGAAAGAGCTTACTAATTTGAAACCTTTAATCCCTATCTGTTGTAGCTGTCCTTCTGTTTTCCAGTGTTCTGTTAACCCCAACACTACACAATTCGGAATTTCCTTTAAAAGCGCCTCTATCTTATTCACACTGTTACCTATAGACTGAACATTCTGATGCACTATACTATATTCACAAGATCTTCCTTGTCTCCGTTCCTCCCTAAAAAATATTCCTCCTTGGTAGCTCCATAGTCTGTGCTTTGTTTGTATTTTTCCACTTTCCGTATATACACTGGGCATTTAGGATCCCGCGCTGAATGTACTCGATCTTCTAGATTTGCTCGTCTGCAATTAGGACAGTCAAGCTGGTCTTCTTCTTGACATTTTTCCTCTGCGTGTTTTTTTCCACATTTATAGCAGCAGTGTTCCGCTCTGCAGTGCTTGGCTACATGGCCAAAATAGCAACAGTTGAAACACATGGGTATGTTAAAGTACTCCTTAACAAAAATTTTGGATAAATCAAAATTAATTCTTTCTTTTTTTATTAAAATTCGAAAGATTTCTGGCTTTGTTTGGAGAACCCAATTTTCTTTTCTGTTATTTCTACATTCTTTTTTTGTAACAACCTTTATTGATGACCGAACGTCACTATTCACAGTAGCTAGTTCCGAATTTTCCTCAGCAATGATTTCAACTATTTCTTCACTTTTGTAGCCTTTTTCGAGTCCACACAGTACAATCATAGGGTCTGTGTTCTGTAGTTCTTTTACTTCCATAGTTCTATCTTTCTTTAAGATTTCAGTTAATTTTCGCTGTTGGCTGTCATCTTCACATTCAATGATCACTGCTCCACTTTGTAAATGTTTAACATTTTTAAAACTGCCTGTAATTTGGTTACTAGTGGATATATTTTGCTTGATTTCTTTCAACACTTGTTTTGAATTATCCTTATCTTTGATTTTAATCAATGTTTCCAATTTTTTCATTTGTGGTGGTGGTGTTTTCCAATGTTGCGTCTGATCTCTGATTGGTTTTTCTTTATTCAACACACTACTGTAGGTTCTCTGGGCTGCGCTCTTGTTATCTGCACTATCATTGATGGAAGTTTTAAGTGATGATAGCTCACTGGCAAGCTGAACATTTTCTTTTTGTACTTCTCCGATCTTGTATGCTAAGTTAGTAACTATTTTATGAATTAAAAAGGATGCCTTTCTAATATTTTTTCCATGTTCATTGTGAATTTCAGGCTTTTCTGATAAGTCGTTTATTGTTTCCAGAGCCTCTAATGCCATAGCTAGGTTTTCTTGTATACTGTCTTCAGCTTCCACAGCATCAATAGGTTCGACAATAAGGTTTTTCTGATTGTTAGAATTTGCCTTTTCCATATCTGCTATAATAAATAATTGTCCTACCTTATCCCCAAAAACTACAAACAATTTCTCACCTTACTGGTTCTTTAAACTTTCAATATCCCCTTCACTGCGTATTCTGATAGCATTAGACTGCTCATCCTTCCTCACATAGACACATCCAGACTTTATCCATATGAATTTATGATTAAAGTCTTTGAGAGTACGTGCCTGCCTAAATAAATTTCGTTGATCCACCGTCAAATCTTCATTTAAAAATAATGAATTTGACCCTTGTAGTCCACATTTTTCATTAGTTATTTTGCCTTTCTTTTTTCTTTGTTCAATCAGAGACTGTTTTTGTTGGTATGTTTGAAATGATAGGAGCACTGGAGAGTTCGCCTTTTTTCTGTTTAATATGCGAACTTGATAGTCTGTAGTTTGTAACTGAGGGTCTATATAATTAATAACTTTATCTACTCTTTTTTTAACTTCACCAATGTTTGATTTTAACTCTTCTTCAGTGCTTGTAATTCCGACAATGACCACATTATTCGCTCTAGTCTCCTGATCTTTGGCTAAATTTTGTTTTTTAAGCTTCTCTAGCTCATTTGAGATTTCTTCATTTGTTCTTTTTAGCTGTACGATTTCTTCTTTGAAAGCTATGTTTAACGTTTTTTGATCTTCATATTGTTGCGCATAAAACTGCAAACTGTCTTTCAAGTCCCTAATCTCACTTGTTATATCTTTTTTAAATTTAGTCATAGTTTCTATTAGGTCTTCCATATTCATATTTTGACCTTTCTTGTCTGACTCAGAAGAACTTTGACTGCTTCTTGGTGGCTCCATGGATCTTCTAATGTCTCGTTCCGTTCGCGACTTACAATCTTCGCATATCCATTTCGTTTTAAGTTTTTGGATTACCTTTAAATCAATGTCTGTAATTGCAGCACATTTCAAGTGCTCCCAATACTATCTATTTGTTTTAAAGAACAAGAATAAATTTGATAATCTTTTTACGCAACTCAAACAAACGATTCTCTCTAAGACATAAACTAACCTTATATGAAAAAGTCCCATTAAATTGGCCTTAAACTCTACAAAAAATTACATATTATGTAGTTTAAAAACTATATTAGTGAAAAAAATATTAAAACGAAAATTGAAATATTGACGGATTTGGAGCACTACAATGTTAATAATTTTTTGAGTGGATGGATGGATATATGAATATATGTTGTAGTTTTGTAGGGATATTGGGTACATTAGAGTTATATTATGGATACATATTAGCCATTTAATTTTTTGTTTTTTTCTAAAAATTATGATAAATAAAAATAAATAAATGAAAAATAAAATATATTCACTGTGGCTGCATGAATATTTACGTAACAAAGAAAAGATGGTAGATAACCAACTACTGGGGTGAAAATTGGGCAGAAATGAAAAATCTTCAATACTACACTGATGTTCTAAAAAAATACTAGATGGAATGGGGTATTTGAAACTAAAGGAAATTAATTATTTGTATTGAGGAACCTAAAATACACAACTAATTTAATAGTCAAGTTTTAAAAAGGGAGATTTTTAGTACAAACGTCACAGGTAGTGAAACGATGCCAAGCCGTGGCTCAGGTTTAGTGACGTCAGCCATACAGTAAATTATTTGTGCGAATCAGTTTATTGGATTCCGGCCTTAGTAGTCTAATTTTTGAAAACCATTATTTTTGTCGAATTATTTTGTTTATAAAATGTTTGGTATTTTTAATGAGCAAAAATGAAACCATGACAAACCAATAAGTGTGAAATTCAAAACCCGATAAATCCAAATGTCAATATTAAACCCTGACAAATTCATTTTATTCCTTGAAATTTTGACTATGATGATGTTAAATTTTTAGTAACTCGACATGTCGTTTAGATTATATAATACAAATCACCAATACCTTAGAACAATTTTTACCTATTTTCCAAAATTTTTTTTTCAGTGAAACTGTCATGTTTTGAAATCAGAGGATTCAAATGCGATGTAAGCTATATGTACTATATACCAGCATTAAATAAATTAAATACATTACTGATGTTCAAAAACACAAGACATTTTATAATCTTTACAGAAATAGACATGTTTAATACACAAGTGGGATATTAAAGATGAAATTTATTCCCACGCAACTGGCTTCCACCTTAAGAAAAGACCAACTGCACTAGGAAATTTAAAAAAATAACAACATTAAAACAATAGGAAAGGCAGCAGCATGGGTGGGCACATCGAAAAAAAACATCGATATTGAGCATCGAAACTAGTCATGGATATTGGAAAAATATTGATGTTCGAAAACATCGATGTTTTTGTTTAAATTAAGAATGCACAAATACAAAAACAGTCGCACAATATAAAATGCAGTGGCACATTGTTTTTTAATATTATTAAATTAAATGCTCTCTCTGAGATCATAGAAGATAAATCACATGAAATGTACACAGCTTCAATTAGATGCAAGAAAAAAGATGCCAAGTCAGTAAACCGTGGGCTACTCTGTATGTGAAACTGTGGACATTTTTAGTTTCTATTCTAGCTAATCAATGTAAACTTACTGTCAAAAAACCTGCTGGTAAATTCGGTTGACTTCAATAGATATTCAAAATAAATATTAAGTAATCAAATACCAATTTTTAAAGCAAACGTTAAACCTTTTTTATCTTACTTTTGCCAAAAAACTCCAAGGAATGCTAAGGCATGTTTAAAATTTCTCACAATTTGAAAGAAACACACAGGTATTAATAAAACAAAACAAAATACCTTCACTCACCACCAGAGACTACGCCATATACAAACAACCCACGCTACAACTTCAAAAATTTGTTATAATAATGCGTATTATTCGTATTTTGTAATTATTTGTATGACGTTTCAACCGTTCAACTACGGTTCAACAGTTCAGGATACTGTCACTGGTCAATTATAAAAATATGACATGTCGACAGGGAAACCCCCGTACAATTACGAATAAGAATACTGGCACTGACTAAACTCCATTTTTAAAATTGCATTGAAAACAGAAAAAAAATTACCCTAAATATTAAGGGAGTAAAAACACTATTCAAAAATATAGCGCAGCAGCGCTTTTTTAAATTTCCCCATCCCGTGAGATTTACAAATTTTTTATTCTCCAATTGAATAAATTCGGTCCGTGTATTATTGACAGGAACGGGTAATTGAAGATTATTGCGCTATCATCGAGCGAATCGCGAAGGTTTACTAAAACCAAACTTGTTTCTGTGAATCTCCGGATGTAACAGGGAATATTTAGATGCAAATTTAGGTTTCAACAGGAATAAAATCGATTATAATGAATGACCTACTCGTGTTTCATAATAATTATTTAATTTGGATAAATTTATACTTCTTATTAAAAAAAAAATCCGGCAGAACCGGACGTTCATCCCTATAAATAGTCATACATAACACTTACAGTCTGAAGATTCTGTGATAGGAGGAACAATTTCCTGTCTTCTTTTTGCATCGCGTTTAGCCTTGGCTTCCAATCTCTTCCTCTCGATTTCTTGCAATTTTTCTTCAGAGAGGTGTGCTAAAAAATATGTTCAAATACATTTGTCAGCAAGCAATCATCTAAAAATAATAAACATTAATATGAAATATTTTAATTTACATACTCATATCATGGACTCCTAAATGGAAAACAGTAAGCAATAGTTTTTTGCAACCAACGTGTTGTATTTTTACACATAACCTTACCAAAAATCTTTCTTCTGAAATAAATACTGTTGATTGGTCTGAGGTCTATAAGCAGCCTGATAATAATATAGCGTTAGATAAATTTTATGATTGTATTCACAATGTTTTCGATGTTTGTATTCCAAAGACTAGGCATTCTAAAAGGAGATATCCAGTTTGGTATAATAGTGATATCATTAAAAATATAAAAAGAAAGGATAGGTATAGGAAAAAGTTTAGAAGGACCGGCCAAAACCGGTGGGAGTTGAAATTTAAGGAGTACAGGCAGATAGTAAAAGCTCAAAGTACTACAGCATACCGTTCATACCAACAACATGTGCAGGATGAAATGAAAACAAATCCAAAAATGTTTTAGCATTTCGTGAGCAGTCAAAAGCGTAGCTCTGACATTCCAGAGTAGAGAATATGCTTTTGAATAATCATGAGGTAAGCGGTGTGCAAAATGTAGTGAATGCCTTTGCTGATTATTTTAACTCGCAGAATACAAGAATTTTTACTGCCTATGATAGTTTTGGATTTTTGAAAATAACCGAGCTAGAGATTAAAGAGGCGATTAAAAAATTAAAAGTAAATAGATCAGTAGCAACTAATAATGTGCCTGCCTATGTTATAAAGGGTTGTATGGATTCATTTGTAAAGCCTCTGATTTATATTTGCAATTTATGTTTGAAACAAGGTATTTATCCTACCAAGTGGAAAGAAAACAAGGTTATTCCAATATTTAAGAGCGGCGATAAAAATGATATTCATAATTACAGGTCTATCAGTATTACCTCGGCTTGTTCGAAAATATTTAAACTTATCCTTTTTAATCGAATATACAATGAAATAAGGTGTAGAATTTCGGATCAACAACATGGTTTTCTGCCCCAACGTTCAACTGTTACAAATTTAATAAACTTTACGCAGTATATTCAGGAATCCCTAAAAGAGGGTTATCAGTTTGATGTAATTTTTAACGACATGGAGAAAACGTTTGACAGGGTGGACTTTGGTGAAATCATAGAAGCTCTTCAAAATTTTTCTATAGATCACAATATTATATCTTTGTTGTCATCATATTTACATGAAAGAAGTTTGTTTGTTGAGCTTAAAGGTTATAAGTCTCATAGATTTACACCTAAATCAGGGATGCCCCAGGGCTCTAACCTTGGCCCACTTCTGTTTTTATTGGTGATTAATAATATATATGATTGGCTTTATAAAAAGTTGTTGATAGATTGAACAAATAAATAAAAATCAGAATCACTATAAACAGGTGATTTTATACTTAGCAATTACCGTAAGTGCCAAAGATCTTAACATAACCGCCATAATTGGAGTTAACAAGAGAGTGGCTCACTCATAAGTCCTCTCATCCCAACTGTTTCACGGAACATTAAAAATAATAAGATAACCTAAGCCAAATATTCGGAAAAAACACTAAAAATAAAGACATTCTAAAATATACCTACTAGAATGGAAAAAAATATGCAATACAACATTATAAACTCAACTCTGACACTGAAAGGTGGGCAATAAATATGGATTAAGTAAGTGTAGGTAATTACTCTTAACAAAAATCAAGGGTTTGCTTTTCCCTTCTGCCAGAACCATCCTCAGACGCGTTTCGCTGTATTACAGCTTGTCAGTGAGACTATAGGTTCTGACGCTGCCTAGCGAGGACTCCTGCAATTGTGACTTAATGTCTTTGTAGGAGATCCTCTGATATTTGTGGCTTTGTAAGTCCATGTCAGAGGGCGCAGGTATGCTTAAGAATTGGTGTTCTTTACCAGCACCACGAGATGGAGCCATCTGGCTTCATTCTCTGTCTCAATTACTCTTAAAGCAAACTGATAAAATACCCAGCGTAAAATTTAGTTTGTCACTTAGTATTTTTTCATTTAGGGTCCATATGGAAACTATTTAATTAAAAATAAGAAGGAAGTTGCAAAGAAATATTTACCATTACAACTTTCAAAACTTTGTGTGCGGTGCCACTCCACTTTTCCACTGGTCATCTGCACAGCTTGAGTACCAGCATAATCTTCTGATAGAGACCTAGGAAAAACTTTAGGTTTTTTATTAATATTACAAACATTAATAGTCTTTTTATACTGTTTAATATCCACAATTTGAGTCAACTGGTCCAAATCCTCGTCTTTCATCTGAGATAACACATTGTCAAATGAATCATTAAATATCTCACTGTCTTGAAAATTGGCTACTTGTTCATTTTGAACACTGGTGGCAAATGGTTTTTGACAGGTTAATTTTTGCTCAGTCTTGTTTCGAGGCATCACAGATGGGTTACATACATTTACTTTTTTTTGTTCCAATTGTTTAGGGTTTGCTGTTGTAAGCCTGTTATCACAATTTCTAACTAATATTGAATAGAAATTCTTTACTGAAGAATTATTACTGTTCATTTTTAGATTTTTAGAACATGCAATATTTACATCCTTTTTCGCTACTCCTGTTTCAAAGTTAATAATGTTATCTTCAATTTTCTGGCTAAATAAAAGAAGTTTTTCATCCATATCATCATTGAAGATATCTTTAAAATCATCCTCAAAGAGTTCTTCAATAACATTATGATCAAAATCAATCATATCGTCGATGTGGGGATCATTTTCTTCCCTTTTGAAAACTTCCTCCTCTCGAGGTGATAAAACAAGACTTTCTTCATTATCTGGTTTAGCTATTTCTGCTTTTAAAGCCCTCAGTTCCTCTCGAAGTTTGTTAAAGTCTTGTTTTATTTGTTCATTGTTGTTTGATGGATGTCTTTTAAAAGGTACTTTGGGAGAATGCTGTAAATTTAATCTCTTTCTTGATTTTTTTTTAATTGATTTTGGTTTAGACTGTGGAGAATTCCAGTCCCAAAGAACGTCAACATCTTCATTCATTTCTTGGGTTGAGCAAGGAAAATAGGGGCTGTCTTCATCTTCGGATGGATTATTAGTTCTAACCGGAGTGCTAGTGGTACGTGTACTAGCAGTAAGCTGGGAAGTTGACGAAGATTCGTCTACAAAATGGTAAGACCAAGTTTAAAAAAAAAACGAACTTTATGCCTCCAGATATTCATGTTACCTGTGCTTTCCCGTCTTTTGCATAATACTTTGGGTATGTTCCTTCTAAGTTCCATGGATATTTGTTAAAAAGTTTCAAAGGGATTCGTTTCTAAAAATTTAGCACACAATTTATTGATTCAAATTTCAAAAATTAATAAAAACAAAATTTTTAGGTTACAGTAGTTAGGAAGTGACTAGCTGTCCGTTAAAGTGGATTTTTTTCGCGCAAAGTTGTCTATTTCTGTGGTTTTGATGGATATTGATCAAGGATCCACAGGTCTCTATTTATATCTTTTGTGATCTGTGTCTTCATGCAGTTTGTTTGCTCTTGTATCTTGTATGTATTTGTATATAATTAATTATGCCCGTATACTCCGTTACTTGGTTGTTTTTCTCGGTCGTTACGTCGAAAAGCTGGCATAACTTCTAAAATCGCTTAACCTTCACTATTGTGTGGCCATACCATATAATAATATGTACTAGTGACCATACCATACCCCCACAAAACAGATACATACCCCATGATACATAACTATGTGTATCGTGCCCCTGCCCCATACGATATAATATGAGGGGCCTAGTATCAAAGTCGGCAATCTCCGCTTCGGCCAATTAGACGGCTCGTAGCGGCCACGTGACATGACACTTCGTTATATGATTGTTCCTGGATTCTTTAAAAGCGCAGTGCAAAACACTAAAACTAAACAGAACCATAGACCAAAGACTCTGTCGTGTACTGTGAACTGCTTTCGTGAACAGAACACTGTTTGTTTTGGTTATTGTTTATAGCGCTAAATGTTATTTTGTGTATGAATTAAAATGGAAATGGAAAGTGCTACAACTCCTGTTGGAAACAATAAAGCTTGAAAAATAATTCTCAATCCATCTACATGGCAACAAAAAGTATGCAGAAAAAGATAAGGTGTAAAACGGTTGTTGTCATGGAAACACTCACGTTAAAAGTTAAAGTGAGCATTTGATCATAGGGCTGTATATCTTTTAAGCTGCCAAAATATATTTATGGCATTGATATGCTAAGAATATTAATTTTTTTTCTTTTTCATATAAATCTATTTAATTTAAGTCGCAGGTCAGTTAGTTTAGTATATAGGTAGAGTTACAAATTTGGTATAATAAAACATCACTAAAATTAATATTTTTTTTATTTTTATAAATAAAAAAAAATTAAAACCTAAAAACTAGATACTCTTTAAAACAAGTTTTAAAAAAAAATTAACTAAAGCAGGCTCTGTCAGTTCTGTGACGTACAGGCAGCGTTTCCGAGTGACGCAACAGAAATTAGGTAAACTTGTGTTAAAAAAATTGTTATTAAAAAATAACGATTGCTAATCTTTTTCTATAAGAGCAGTCCTCAATTAAGCACATATATATAAAATATAAACTTTCAGTATAAATTTATTTGCAATCAATATATCGCACCCCCGCTACAGAAGTGTCATAACTCAAAAATTCAATATTTTGAGTTATGACGTTATTTAAAATACAATGAAATTAGCGTTATGATCTTACCAAGATTATATGCCTCATACCTGTTTTTTCGCACTATATTATTGAAGTAAGGCTACTTGATCTGGATTATATTCAAAAATATCCGTTATTATAGTTTTTTAACATTAAAATAACAGTTGTGTCATTTTCAAAAAATACTGCAAAAGAAAGTTTTTTTAGTTGTGTCACTTTACAATCTTACATTTTCCCCAACAGTTTGCTTTAAAGTGATGGAACCGTAAAATGGATGAAAAGAGACAATGTTTTGAAAAATAATGTTTAATAGAAAATATCAAAGCAATAAAAAAAAGAAAACTTAGTACTACGAAAAAAGGTACAAAAATAGGTTGATTTATGTCTAAAACTAAAAGACTAAATTGGCACTTTAAATAATAATAATAATAACATGAAAACTACCTCACAATTATCTTTTCATAGATTATTAAAAAAGTCTGCATAAAACGGTTTAATGTGATGTGAATTAACCAAAGACAGAAGATCTTTTTTTTTATTTTCTTTTATATCAATTTTGTTCTTATAAGCAAGCTTTAAAACTGGCAAAGTTTGAATTACTCCTGAGCTACCTCTTGCTAAAATATTAATTTTTGTAAATTCGGCAGCATCGTATGAGGTCTTGATGAAGATATTTGCTAAATTATGTTTCACTAGTTTTAAAACCTTTACTTCTGTTATTTTAAACGAATTTAAGTTAATCTGTAGCTGTTCATATAACTGCTTAATATTATAAAAATCCTGATTAGTACAACTCATTTACGAGGTATGGTTCGCCAGTTTTTTTAGCACATTTTATAAGTTGAGCATATTGAGCAGGTACATAAATGGGTCCGGATATTAAGGATCTTTTAATTTGTTTTTCAATAACTGAATGTACACAGTCACCCTCATTTTGGGTGTGTCCAGTAATTAGATATTTGTGTGTGATCGACTTTATTTTAGTATATTTTAAAATTGCATAGTAATACAGCGCAACCATAAATTTATTCTTTTGTTGCCCGCTACAGTTGTCGGAGTAAAATATTAAATCAAAATCATTCTCAGTATTTTGCACAGTTTTTTGGACGTATTTTAATATGGAACTTGCGATTTCTTCTGTTCCGCGTTTACCTTCCCCTTCATGCCAAAAGAAGCATTCTGTCTGTTTTGTTTTTAATTCAGTGATGGTAAAGTTGTAGCAGTTTAATTTTGACTTGTAATAAAACACCGATACGTCACCTCGAGGGCAAGGAAGAACGGCTTGCAAATCATAAACTGCTACAAAATAATCCTGTCCTACCCGGTTCTTATCTTCATCTTTCTGTGCTCTCGCTAATTCCTTCTCCTTTTGATGTCTATCAAATTTGGCCACTAATTTTTCCTTTTCGTCACCTTCCGCATATTGAAAAGCAGTACAGAGCTCGCATTGGTCCTTTTTTGGAACAAAGAACCCTATATTAAATTCGTCATTAAATATCCGACTAAACATACAAAGGTTCGCAAATGGTTTTTCAGCTTTCAAACAATTTTCCTTATAGTCCCGCCAAATATCTGAGAGTGATCGACCACCATCGATATATTCTCGGGTGGTTTGAGCCCTTAAGTAGTGCGACTCAATTTTCGGAATAGATTTAATATGTTCACGAACTCCATCTTTTATTTCTGGGGGAAGGGTTGGATGTGGGTTGTTACCTCTTAGATCTGGTCCAACTACTCCAGACTCTTGTTTTTTGGCAATAACCGTTCTAATCGGACGGTCGTTAATATCTAATGTTGACTTAAAGAAAGTTTTACACACACGTATTCGGCCATTAATATCAAAATAAAATGCGTTGTTTAAATCACGATTATTCTGGGTTGTCGAATATCTGTATTTGGGCTTAACAGTTATCATACAGCCAGAAAGAAAAACTCTTTGTTTGTGTACGTCACCTAAGGCCCAGTAGCTCTCAAAAATTTTGTTCCTTTCTTCATCATTAATTTTTGTTGAACACTGTATTTTACATTTCTCACCACATGGTGAACGCATTTTCTTTTCTGGATACTCTCTTTTGCTTTTCGATGTTGATACATGACTTAATCCTCGATTTCGTCTTTCTTTGGCTTTTTTAGCACTCCATTCATTTTGCCTCAGTTTTCTTTTTTTCCCCTTCTTTTCAGTAGATGTATCTTCGTTTTCAATAATATTACTGTTAATTATATTTTCTGATTCACTAGACGACGAATTTGACTGATTAGATAATAAGGAGGGCTGGTTTTTATTTTTCGTTTTTAAGTCTAGATATTCTGGATCTTTATCAGAATCATAACAATCGCTCTCGTTACTATGTATAGGAAATATTGCATAGGTTTCTTTTCACACCTTTCGCATCTTATATTTTAAACCTAATTTTTTAAAGACCCCGAATCTGCAGAAGTCTGTAATTTATTGGAAAACGTGTTAAGTTCTACTACTGCAGTATGCCTAAAAAAAATAGATAAGTAGTTTTTTTCTCAAAAATATACTTAAAAAAAACTGTATTAAAAATAGTATATAAAATTTGAAAAGAACCATTCTTACTTTTTATTTTATTGAGTTCCTGCTTTGGTACTGAATCCGGTGCAAAGTTCCCAATTATTTTAAATAAAGGTTGTTCAGTCTTATCGCCAACACTGGTAATAGCCTTTGTCACTTCAAATTTGGACTGTTGAATATCAACTACAGAACTGAATACCGTCGCGTCGGTAACTTTAGATGTGGATTGTGGAACCTTGTCTGCAAGAACAAAATAATGATTATAATTAAGTAAAGAAGGGATGGCAATAGTAATTTATTAGTTTATTACCGGTTTTCGCTAATTTGAAATTGTCCTCATTCTCCTCAACATTGCCTACTATTTCTGCAGATGTCGATTGAAGCCTCGATTGAGGCCTTTCCAAGCAAGTACTTTTGATTTTATTCGATTTAAAATCATTTACGAATTGTCCATTTCTTTTTGCCAATATATCTAACATCATTTTTCCACGGTTTCCAGACATTGTGCAGCTCTAAAAATAGTTTTTAAAAAGTAATATTTAACATGACGGAACAGACAGTTTTTAGAGCCAGCCGACACGCTAAAATTGACTGGTATCCGTTTGTAATATATAGCAAGTAAAAGCCTAGTAAACAGCTAAACACCAACTGTACAAGTATAACAAATAAAATCACTACTCTGCTAATTTCTATCAAACTTACCATAAAGCATAAACTGGCACTATTCGAAACAAAGTAAATATTCTTCTGCACTAGAAACGACACAACTTGAAATGTGACACTTCACAGCCTACGTATCGTTCAACGGCTAAAAGACAACTGTTTGAATTTGCGTTGTGACGTTTCTTAGTTAGAAATTTCGCGCCAATTGACGTTATTGAAAGTGACACTACCTCCATCTAGCGGAAACTGAGGGTAGCTAAGATGTGACACTTTTTATACCCCGAAAGGAAGTTATGCTGGACTCGAAACTGTCATAAGTAGAAAACTGAAAATTTTTGAGTCGTGTCACTTCTGTAGCGGAGGTGCGATATGTGTTAGTTTAGAATTTAATTTAGGGTTAAAAGGCGGAATAGCAACACCGTATAAAACGCCAAATTTGTTTATCACCGCTCGAATCCAAAAATTGACTGAATAATATAATAAAAAAAAATAAAGTTTCATTTTTAACAAAATACTAATAAAATGCAGAAAATGCCTACCCAAAAACTTTATGAAGTCTAAAACATTTTTATTTTTAAATTTGTTTTTTAATTAGGTGCATACATATATGCACCTTCCTCTATATTATCTATAAATAAATAGTTTCTATACCTATATCAAGTTATGTTAAAATATAATTTAAGACCGCAATCACTCTGTATAGATATTTATATTATATATTTTATATTATTATCAATAAGTATTAAAAAAAAATAATTGAATATATTCCACAATGCATATCCTATAAATATACCCGCGGCATATTCCAGGCATATCTACAATGGCATAGATATGGAATATTCTTATGAGATAAGATACATTTGAGATATTCAGTGCATATTCCAGGAATATTGCGAGATGTTAGGCAGATAGGAGAATATTCCAGGAATATAGGGTGCCGTCTGGGCTATACTTGTATAATATTATGCTTGATAATATGTTTTTAATTGCATCATCTTGAGATTAATATGGATAATATTGTATTATTTTGCTTGTACAACCTTTCCAAAATACTAGAAATTAATTTCACATCATTTTTGTTGGAAGAGTTTTGGTATCAAAACTGGCAATATCTAACTGTCAGTATCAAACACGGCATTCTCCATCTCATTTTCTAGTTTTTTTCAGAAACAGTGAAGGATTTAGGTAAAGTTACTTCACAGTTCGCCGTAGTTTACCATATTATTTTATTAGAATTTATGTTTATTTTGATATTAGCCATAATAAAAACGTACCATTCTTTTGCGCTTTATTCAAAAGTGGAAATTGTGGAAGTTGCCGCCTTTGATACTAGGCCCCTCATATATGGCCCATACCTAAGGCTGGTTGTTCTTAAGCAATGAAGACTAAGTCTTAAAGCGTGTTTCTTTCATCACGGAGAATACCTTCCTATTCTATGGAGAATACGCACATTAAACACGTATATGGTACTAGTAGCACTTTAACTTTATACCAAAGCTTAAAAAAAATATAAAAAGTAATTAAAAGTTAGTATTTAATTACTTTACTAAGTAGTTTTGTATCATTAGTCATGTACTTATTGTTGTTTTTAAAAGTTTGCCATCATATATGATTTAGAATAGCTTCTATTTGCAGCAATCAATTTTCAAATCAAATTTTTGGTAACTTTGGCGTTGTAAAATTTTAACTCCGAAATTTTTCGCCTACAAGTAGAAAGCGAGATAAATCGATTTCAAAGTTATATTCCAAGATTAACACCAGGAGTGGGAATACGCTATTTTGGTTTTTGTCTGGCCTCATGTCCCTCAACACTTAAGTATGATTTTCTAGCTTCCTTCTATTTTTCTTATTTACCTATTTGGTTTGCTTGAACTTTTTTATATTTCATGATTTTTATAAAATAGCTAATGAAATTTACTGAGTTGGTTTAGGAGTTAGGGCTGATCATCGTTTATGGCAGCCGCCATATAGGGGAATCCGGAGCAATATGGGGTACCTAATTTTATAACCCTGATTTTTTTAGAACATGAATTGAATTGAATTCGTCGTTTTAAATTTAGTTAGCTAAATATGTTATCTTTTTACTTTAACTACATACAGGAACAATTCAAAATGCGAACGCAATTTTTTAAATTTTTTTGTTAAAAGCAGGCTTTTTCCCATCTTGCCCCGTATACGCGGTAAAATGGGGTACATAATTAAAGAATTACGTAATGTGTTGAAACACCATTTATTTATTAAAATATAAACTGTTATTTGATAATATAAAAATACAAAATTTTCCTTATTAAGAAAAGTAGTTAAATTAAACATAACAAATTATTGCATACAAAATTCACAGTGGAAAACAGTATCATCGTCATCGCTGTCGATTCCCGCGCACGAATTATGAGCCCATTTGTAGCAGAGACGACATGAAATCCATCCGTTAGTGGATATACTGTCGTCGTCTTCATCACTTGAGGATTCTTAATCATTTTTTTATTTTGCTTTTTTTTCCTTAATCCTTTGAGTTACTTTTTTCTTACTTTTTGTTTTGTTTTGTGTTGTATTACTTATCTTTCTTTTGACTGCTTTAGCTTTCTCTGATTTTTTCTATAATTTAATTTTCTAATTCTGTTTTGTAAGGAGTAGAAGTTAAAATCGCTGTTTTTCCCAGTTTTTTAACAGATTTTATAACAAAAGCTACTTTAGGAATCGGTTGTAAATCGGGTAGCGATGTCAGAGGAAAAATCTTTGAGTCTTTTTAAAACTCTTCCATTATTTTGAGATTCTTTACGGACAGGAGGAGAATCAGGCATCCACGAACATTATTGTGGCAATGTATCAAAATAATTGTGCCCCGTTTTACCCCAAACTACGTGCTGCAATCAAATCGATATAAGATACAGTAGATAATTAATGTTTTAGGAAATCCGTTTAGTAGGGCCTATATAATATGTAGCGACTATAATCATCTAATATATAAACAAGTAAAACTAATCTTTCGAAAGATGTACATACCTTGGCCAGATGCGGGAGCCACTTTTACAACACACAGCGCTTATCACTCTTTGCCAAACAAATACTAACGCTGGGCTGATTCGTGCCACGTCTATTGCAGTTAAGTGAACTGGTAGTGGGCATCGTACATATACGATTTGGCGGTTTTAGTGGAACGGAATTCCGCTAAAATAACGGTACCCCGTTATCCCATATTGCCCCGGCCCGGGTTCCCCTATATGCATCAGTCTCCTGATGAATTCTCAAACGAATCTTCCATTTATCTAACTAACCAAATCTGAAGAAGGTTTATATGTCTTAGGAGTCTAGAAATCACTAACCGTGTCGCCTCTTGGTGCACCTTAAATAAGACAACCTTTCGAAAAATTCAGACTTTTCAAAAAAGTTCTCAGAATCATGACAGACGCGCCTCGCTTCATTTTTGCTTCCTAAAATTAGAACGACTGGAAAAATGATTTAAAACTAAAAGTTACTACTTCCCTGCTACTCCCCTGAACTACCTCAACAATAATACGAATTGAAAGATTCTGCAATCCGCACCTAATCAAGATCCACGACCCAGCAGCAACCCCGTTTAGAAATTTAAAATCATAGTCAAAGACTAATTTAAGAAACAACAATGATCCTATAACTCTGGGTAAGAATGAAACTACAGAAATTGGGAATTTGCGTCAAGCAATTAGGAGCAAAATCTCATCTCTATAAAGAAAGGATTTCAAACAGAGTGCGTCCACAGTTTTGACCTGATAGACACGTTAACCATCAATATCAGCGTGTAATGAAGCGCATTATGCTTGGCATCTAACAGCAAAATGAGACGGAGAACAAAGGTTGTACCGTGCGAGGGGGAGGGACTGAAAAACGTAGTGCTTGGTTTAGTTCACGATTATAAGGGGACGATTATATCCAATAGCTCCCCATACACCAGCGGATAACTTAACGGATTTGATATGGCACGAGCCAAATACGCCGATAAAACTTTGCGTGTATGTGGCGAGCCGAGCTTCATCGGGCCGTGCAATATCTGCCACGGATAAAATCTGCAGGTTTTAACTCGTCTAGAAATAATTTGCAACGCGGATCAAGTCTACCAACTTGGTTTGAGCCTCCCTTGTTGTTCTGTTTTGAGCAGCAATACGTGTTGAAAATTTTAAATCTTCGTAAGATCGTCCAGTTGCCAAAAATCTAAGAGTGGCAACGAGGCGCTGTTCTGGAGAGATAGATTCTCGCATTATGGTATCTTTCTTTTTCAAGTGTACTTCCACCATACTTAACAAATGTCTGAAAGTATCATTATCCATCCTTAAATAGTTACGGAAATCATTTGGCTCGTCTTGTTGAAGTTCTTTGAAGAGTAACATATGACTCAGTTCATCTCTACGAGAAATCCATTTTTTTACCCACTTGCTTGGTTTTTTTGATTTTTCTTTATTGACAATAAATACATACGCTATGGCACAAGCTATAGCTCGTCTTCTACGATTCGTATTCATTTTTACAACTCACCGAGTACAAAAATATATCCGAGTCGATCTAAAATATTCTAAAACCACTGGTTAAATCTTTCGGGAATTCCAAAAGATCGCGAGCCAAGCCAAAACTGTTACAAAACGTGAGTTTTGACCCATTAACGAGAAGATTTAATCGGGCGAATCTAATCGGCTTATTAAGTCGGCCAGCCAGATTCGGCTGCCCAAAAATGACTAGAGTTTTGGCACGTGCCGAGCCTAGCTCGCAGACCAAATCCGAACGGATCAAATCGGTCCAACTTATATGTTGGTGTATGGGGAGCTATTGAGGTACCTCAATGATTATATCTAACAAAATATAGGCTAAAATTTTGTCAAATTCATATTATAAACAAATTTAACTGTTTTTTAAGAATAGTCCTGCATGTTCCATAAGGTCTTCCCATTTCTTGAGACAGGCGCGTCTTACACATGTTGGCGTATTTTGCATTATTGTTTGCAACAAGTTCTTATTCTGTTCTTACATGTGGTCTTCCAGCTCCTTTCTTATGTTGTATAGAACGCCTTTCCCTAAACAGAGCCACGGTTCTTCTCAGGCAATGATAAAAATCCCCAGCTGTAAGCGACGTTGAGAAAATTTTCGCGAAAATCGTCCATGCACACGCTGATTATATTATTGCCACTCACCATTTAGGTACTCTAACCCCGTTTCGAAAATACACTTCAACCATGAATTTATTGTGTTGTTTCGTTACACCTATTGCGTGAATTATTCAAGAAATTGGATAAATTAGCGATGAATCAAATTACTTGTATAGTTGTTTCAAGCCTAATTTGATGACCTAAAAAAGCATTAAACTCCTGATCATAGACGTCGCTTCTATCAAATAATTAAAATGAGGTTGTTGTAAATTTTTAATATGATTAAATAGTATACATCAAGGGCGGATCCACGGGGGGGGGGGCTTTGGGGGCTCAAGCCCCCCCCCCCCTTTAAGAAGACTTGTTATGTCATAAAAAGTCAAACATTGCTATAAATACTAATAATAAATAATAAATACAGTAATTATATATTATGTTTAACAAAAGCTTTATTTGAGAATAATAAAATAAATATGATTTTATTAAAATAATAATTTAATTTTATTTATTTTACGTCCACAAAACCAGCGGTGAGCGTCTGAATTTAGGTAGTCGGCAAAATGCTCAAACGCGGCGCTTCCCGATTGAAGATAAAGACAATCGCGGGCCGCGTCTTTGGTTTGCAGAACATTGAAATAAAAATGTGTTTTGATGCATTTTTTCTCTGTGAAATGGCGAAGAAATGGCTTTAAATAATAAATCTTTATTTCTGGAAGATAAAGAAGAAATTTATTTTATTAAGTATTCAGATTGTGTTTGATACGAAGGCGTAGAAGGGCCACATAATTTTTTTTTTTTTAATTCTGACTTTGAACTCGGAATTTAACTAAATTCCGACTTTGAACTCTGAATTTAACTAAATTCCGACTTTGAACTCGGAATTTAAGTAAATTGACTTTAAACTCGGAATTTAAGTAAATTCCGACTTTAAACTCGGAATTTAAGTAAATTCCGACTTTAAACTCGGAATTTAAGTAAATTCCGACTTTGAACTCGGAATTTAACTAAATTCCGGCTTTATACTCGAAATTTAACATTTATTTGTAGTTTAGGTTTCGAGAAGGTAAATAAACTGCTGGACAATTCAAGCGGACCGAGCTAATTGTTAGGTGAAATTTAAAAGAGAATTTAATTCTTAATATGCACATTTTTTCCGATTTTTTTTTACTTCTAACCTTTAACTGTCTACAGGGTTCAAAGAGAAGTATGTTTTTTTACCAAAGTTTCTAAGTACCGGATTTCCACAAAAATAATTTTAAATTATTTTGGATGGCATTTTCTTGGTCTCCTATTTATAGAGAACAAAAGAAATTCTCAAATTTTTGATATCCCGCTTTGTTCATGAAATTTCGATTTTTTTCTCAACCCCTGTAAATTTCAGGTATTTTTGTCATTAGGCCTTACAATGTTTTGTAAGAACGGGTTTTGGTAAGTGATTATAACTTCTTAGGTCCACCTCTTTTGCAACGAGTACATTTTAATTTCTTGCGTTTCGTCGTGACCAGTGGCGTACCCATAATCGGTAGTAATCACTAGTGGGTTGAAACGTCATCCTTGAACATCATCCGTGAAATGATTTAAACTTTAAAAGCGCGTATACAGGATGTACAAATAAGTGTATAACTGTTCCTAATTAATTTTTTAATAAACCTTTCTTACATATCCTTATAAACATCATTATAAAATACCGATAACAAAAAATACATATTTTTTTGACAAACATATTTTGGACAAATAATAAAAGTAACAAAATTGTAATACGCGGAGGCAAAATGAAACAAGATTTATCCGATCCACTTTTCCAAAAAATACAGTTATAAAACGAATCTTTTTATTATTAACGGAACAATTAATTATTAGCAAATAAGATATTTTAAATAATGTTCATTAGGTACTGATATGCTTACATGATTAGTCTTCCTTAACTCTCTACTGATTAAACGGCTAATGAAAAAACTAATACCGGGTGGTTCCTCCCCGAAGGTTGAGAACCTCCTGGCACCGCCGAGGCATACTTCTGGCCAGGTTATTGATAAGTTGTTGTGGTATGTTTTCCCATTCCTCCCGTAATGCTACGGCAAGCTCTGCCAATGTTTGAGGTGCATTTCCCTTGATCGTACACGCAACTTTAAAGAAGACCACACATGCTCAATAATGTTTAGATCGGGAGATTTTGAAGGCAAGTTTAATTGATTAATATTGCTTTCCTCCAAAAACTCTTGAACAATTCGTGCCCTCTGTGTGGCCTTGCGTTGTCATCAACAAAGAGAAAACCGGGCCCAAAGTCTTCCGCAAACGGCAGCACGATGTTTCTTAAAATTTCATTCATATTAATTTCGGCATTTACGGTTCTTTGCAAAATAAAAAGATCCGTTTTTCCATTGTGCATTACTCCTGCCCATACGGTAATACCCCCTCCGCCAAAAGCTTCTTGAGGAGCCATATTTTCCTCAATGTGTCTTTCCCTAGGTTGCCTCCAAACAAGAACCCTTCCATCTGAATGGATCAGATTAAATCTTGTCTCATCGCAAAACATACAATTTCGCCATTCTGCACCCCACCTTATATGCGTAGCTGCCCACGCTTGCCTCTGATGACGGTGCTGCTGCAAAAGCCGCGTACATTTTGCGCGCCTTCTTGCTCTACAAACAGGAAAGATGTAAAAATAATCATTCTACAGTATTTTTTCTTTGTTAGTATACCTTAAGTTATTGTAGTTTAGCCTCCTCCTCAATGTTCTATCGAAAACCACAATACCAGTATGTCGCCGCATATTTTCATTGAGGACCCTAGAGTTCAGGGTCCGTCTACGTCGAGTTTCTCGTAGGAGGTTCCTCTCTGCTCGCACTGGTATTTTTCTATTCCGGCCACCTCCATGTCTGTAAGCCGTGTCGCCCGTGGTTGCAAACCGTTCTTTTAGCCGAATGATTGTGGCCTTCCCAACATTATACATATTATAAAAATATAAATTAGGAAAGGGGCTGAGTGCACCATCAAAGATTAAGAAAGAATTTCTTTAATTTTGTACTTAGTGCAAGTTTATTGAATAAAATCATATCAGTAGAGCGCTTTCGGCAGTTACGCCATCATCAGTACTACTTTGTCAAAATATAACCAACCACAAAACACAACATACAGGTATATGTATAAACTTAAAACATTAAAAATTTGGTGCCTAAAGGCGATGTAAATTACATGATGATTTTAAAAAACTTTAAAAGCGTCCATTTTATTAGAGGGAACTAACCTTGATGTTAGTGATTATACATATTGGCTACAGCCTCAACTGCCAGGCGTTCATTAAGCAATCTTAAGACATTTGCGCGTTCGGTTCGGGACAATCGTGTCATTTTTAAAAATAATTATGTGACCTAATGACATCTCCTGAATTAACAATGGTGTTACCATGGTACCTACTGCAACGTTATCCTGGCACAAAACACACGATGTGTGGAAATGGAGGCATATAAAATGAAAAAAAAACTAATTAAAACCGATTATGGGTACGCCACTTGTCACGACGAAACGCAAGAAATTAAAATGTACTCGTTGCAAAAGAGGTGGTCCTAAGAAGTTATAATCACTTACCAAAACCCGTTCTTACAAAACATTGTAAGGCCTAATGACAAAAATACCTGAAATTTACAGGGGTTGAGAAAAAAATCGAAATTTCATGAACAAAGAGGGATATCAAAAATTTGAGAATTTATTTTGTTCTCTATAAATAGGAGACCAAGAAAATGCCATCCAAAATAATTTAAAATTATTTTTGTGGAAATGCGGTACTTAGAAACTTTGGTAAAAAAACATACTTCTCTTTGAACCCTGTAGACAGTTAAAGGTTAGAAGTAAAAAAAAATCGGGAAAAATGTGCATATTAAGAATTAAATTCTCTTTTAAATTTTGCAAACCAAGCATCGATAGCTTTATTCGTTCGTAAAATATTTTACTCCAAAGTTCACCTAACAATTAGCTCGGTTCGCTTGAATTGTCCAGCAGTTTATTTACCTTCTCGAAACCTAAACTACAAATAAATGTTAAATTTCGAGTTTAAAGCCGGAATTTAGTTAAATTCCGAGTTCAAAGTCGGAATTTAGTTAAATTCCGAGTTCAAAGTCGGAATTTAGTTAAATTCCGAGTTCAAAGTCGGAATTTGGTTAAATTCCGAGTTTAAAGTCGGAATTTGGTTAAATTCCGAGTTCAAAGTCGGAATTTAGTTAAATTCCGAGTTCAATGTCGGAATTTAGTTAAATTCCGAGTTCAAAGTCGGAATTTAGTTAAATTCCGAGTTCAAAGTCGGAATTTGGTTAAATTCCGAGTTTAAAGTCGGAATTTAGTTAAATTCCGAGTTCAAAGTCGGAATTTGGTTAAATTCCGAGTTTAAAGTCGGAATTTAGTAAAAAAAAATATATAAATTATGTGGCCCTTCTACGCCTTCGTAGTTTGACGTTCATAGCGAATAGAAGTTATTTTTTGTCTCGATTTGGACCTGCGTAAAATGAAGCGATCACAAACGACATTAACATCTTTTTTTACAAAAAAGCCAAAAAATAATACGGTTGTGGAGGTGGGACATTGTGGTAGTAGTGTTATAGAAGAAAACATCGTTATAGTAGCATCAACAAGTAGTGGCAGTACTGGCAGTGGCTCGCAAGAATTTGAGGCAAGTAGTAGTAGTCAACCTAGCCGTTTTCCTGAGGAGCGCTCGCAGCAAAGCGTAAGTATATAATTATAATATGCCTTTTGGTCTTTAATTTGATACGCATATTTCGTAATAAAAATAAATGATAAAAAGGAAAAGGGATAAAAATAAACAATATTTTTTTGTATGTTCAAAGAATTACAGGATGTGACGTACAGTTAGATCTAAAAAAAAATTATTTTAACATTTTGTATTTTAGTTTTACTTTACCGTTATTTTCAAATATGTGAAAACTGTTAAGTGTTGATTTGGGTTAGAAGCTTCTTAGAGCGAAAAAAAGGAATTTATATTGATTTTGGTTTAAGCATTTTATAGGATGGTAATGGTAGGTAATGGTATTTTGTCTTTGAGTTTGAGTTTAAAATCTTAATTACATAGGCAAAAAAGGGATTTTATTGAATTCGTACTATTCGTTCTATTTTTTTTTTCTGTCATATTTGTTAGTAAAGTTCAAATTTGGTATATAATTTTAACTTAATTTAAATAAAATTATAAATAATATACTTTTTTGAATTTAATACCTATGACCTGCTTTATTTGTTAAATAATGTGTAGGTCAACCAAAAGTCAAAGAAATTTGCTTTTAAATATTGTAACGTCAATACAATACGTCAAAAATATCGTATAAAAATATGATAACTATAAAATTAAATTTGTTTATTTTTTTTTTAAGAATGGCAGCCAGCTATATGATATTGAGAATGCAGTCGGACAATCTTTAAGTGTCCATGAAAAAATAAATTTTCTAAGCAATACTTGGATCCCTGACTCAAAATATGTTTTTCCATTGAAACAAGAAGGGAAACAACAAATGCGTAAATTCGGTGTTCATTGGCTACAACAGTATAACTGGCTTGCGTATAGCGAAAGTAAAACTGGAGGATTTTGTAAATTTTGTGTGCTATTTGCACCAGATGGCGCAGGAATGGGTAGCCAAGTAAGAATAAAATAGTTATATAATTGTTTTAAGTTTTAATGAAATAAGGTTTTAAAAAACTAACTGAAACTAAGGTAACGGAAGCTTATTATTTTTCAGATTCTTAAAATGCTTGTAAGGGAACCGCTAACTAAGTTTAAAAAAGCCCGAGAAATGCTTACGCAGCATGAAAACACCAACTACCATAAATTTTCAGTTAAAAAAGCAAATGATTTTTTAAACATACAGATGTCTGAAAAGTCTGTCAGTATTTCTGTGCAATTAGACAAACAAAAAGCAGAAATAATTGAAGCTAATAGACAGCGGTTAGTGCCGATTATTAAAACAATTCTATTTTGTGCCCATAACAAATTACCACTTAGAGCTCATAGAGATGATGCTAATATAGATATTAAAGATAGCTCAAACCAAAACACTGCAGAAAGTAATGATGGCATTTTTAGAAACTTATTAACTTTTCGTATAGATTCTGGAGATTTAAACCTTAAAAATCATATACTAACAGCACCAAAGAACTGTACAATGATTAGTAAAACAATCCAAAATGAAATAATATTTTGCATTGGGAAGGTTATAACTACTGGAATTGTTAATGCTATAAAACAATCAAAATTTTTTACAATAATTTGCGACGAAACAACCGATATAAGTACCAAAGAACAAATGACATTCTGTGTGAGGTATTTGGATAGTACGTATGATATAAAGGAAGTTTTTTTGGGTTTCATTGAGCTGCACTCTACAACTGGCCAATGCATCAAAGAGGCCATAAAAAATCAAATTAAGCAACTTGGACTTTCTATTGATAATCTTCGTGGACAAGGATATGATGGAGGCAGCAATATGGCTGGAAGGTTCAATGGAGTCCAAGCCTTAATAAGACAAGAACAGCCCTTGGCTATGTATTTACACTGTTTAAGTCATTGCCAAAAGTTGTGAAGTTTCTGAAATTAGGAACATGATGGGTATTTTGGGTAGGGTATGTTCTTTTTTTAGTTGCTCTGCAAAAAGAGTTTTAGTTTTTCAACAAGCCGTTGATGACTTAGAAATAACCGAAACTAAAAAAAAAGAAGTTAAAACCTCTGTGTGCTACGCGCTGGGTTGAGCGTCATAATAGCGTAATAACTTTTAAAGAACTATATGAAGCAATTTGCAATGCTCTTGCTAGTTTAGAACAGGACAACGATACAGAGACTTCAAGTAAGGCAATGTCTTTTAATGCCGCCAAGTATTTACAGAGTGTTGAAATTGACCTTTCCACTGCCTTTTCATACATAAACGATATTACAAGCAAACTAGAAAATATAAGGCAAAATGAAGAACTCCAATCTAAACCAATTTTCTTGGAGGCCCATCACGCTCTTCAGAGAATTGGTACGACTATTACTATGCCTAGACTTTGCAACAAACAAACAAACAGGAGCAATATAAAGGCAAATAACGAAGAAGAATATTACAGAAGGGTGATATTCATACCTTTCCTGGATCATATTATAATCCAAATGAAAGACCGATTTAATCAACTTTCTACTGTAATACCCATAGAAGGTATTATTCCAATACACCTTAAAAAATATACTGATGCCAAAATTGTTGAGGCTGCAAGAATATATGAAAATGATATGTCAGGATCCATGCTGGAATTACAGGCGGAATTAGCGATATGGAGACATAAGTAGAGTGACACTGTCAGTGTTGATCTACCAAAATCATCAACAGAAACCTTAAAAAGTATGTCCAAAGAATGCTTTCCCAATATAGAGATACTACTAAAAATTTTTGCCACAATCCCTGTAACAAGTGCTACGGGCGAGAGAAGTTTTTCATCGCTAAAACTACTAAAATCCTATTTGAGATCAACGATGGGACAGGAGAGACTCAATGGGCTAGCTTTGGCATACATTAATAAATCTAGAGAACTTAATATAAATGATATAGTTAAAACTTTTTGTCAAATGAAGTCCAGAAGAATTGAAACTTGTAATTGGTCTACTTAGATTATCGTTGATATAATTTGTTGTATTTATGTATATATGTACTATATTATAATACATTTTTTTGTCAAATTAAAAAACTTTTAAAAAACTATTTGTTAAATCCTAGATCCGCCCCTGGTATACATTACAGCTTTTGCTTATTATAGTTTAGGTTTTTTTATATATTTTTTTAGTGTTTTTAGGATAAGAGGTTTGTATACCCGTGACTTCGCCTGCAAAGAACACATGCATTTAATATTTTTAAAATGGTCTTTTGGTAAAAAAAATGCTAATTTTGCGAAAACAATTTCCAGCCAGGAGCGCGAGGAGGTACGAGCTTGCCTTGCCAAGAAAGGATAGGGGCAGGTACTATGTTAGTTGGAATATACAGTTAGTAGTTAGAATTCACTATATATATTTTAACAACAAATTGATCGCAGCAGAATCACAGTAAACGTTAACGAATCGTCAGAACTTTCAGAGGTAGAATCGTTTCCAGGTCAGATTACTACTGGCGCTATAGGCGGTAAAACAGAATATCCATTTTTTGTTTTTATAGCTTCAGCTACGCAATTTTTCCGTACATCGCTACTCATTTCGCTAATTACCTGCCGAATATTATCAAGGACAACTGCGCTTAAAGTTGGTTATTAATTATATTTTCGTAAACGTGTTTCTTCCTATTGTACCCCGAACCATTTCGATAGGCGAAATTTAAAACCGTGCATTAATATTGGGAAAAGTACGCTGTTTTCAAACAGATTATTATTTTAATTATGGATCCTGTTGCTAGTTCAAGTTCGGCTGAAAGTGAAAATAGACTTTTGTGTGAGTGTATTGTGTGTCAGATAGTGGTAAAAGGATTTTCCACTTATATAATTCGAAATATCATCCCCGATGGGGAAAAAATTTCAAATTTTTTGTTACCTATTAAAATATTTAAAAATATATTTTAAATTGATGCACTTCATATGCGTAATAATTTGTCAAGATTTACCCAAAAAAGGGCGTGGCACCCCAAAAATTTTCGACTTTTGATAATCTTAATTAATTCCTTTTTATTATTATTTCTCATAAATGTTGGAATATCTTCTTTTTTAGTATTGACGTTAGGTATTTTATTTAATATTCGCGAATGATACGACACATTGTCAATAACAATTATATACCGAATTCGGCGGAATGTTGGGTAAAAGCTGTCCGGTAAACGATTTTTCAAACAAATCTGCGGTCATATCTTTATGATAATCGGCGGAAGATTGAGGGATATTTTTTGCTGACAAGAGCAGCGCATTAGGTACAAAGCCGGCATGAAGAATAACAACCCGTTTTCCTCTCGAATACGCTGTATTTACAGTACAATTTTTTGTACTGTCTACCCAACCATACTTAACAACATCATAAGTATCAAACCATAAATTTTGTCTAAATAAATTATACTTTTAACGGATTCGTGGTACTCCTTTATTATACGCAAATAGTCCTGTCGTAGTTCAATGATACGACGAGATTCTATTAGAACCATCGATTATCTAATTTTTTTTATGTTTAAAGCCACAACTTAACAAAACACTACGCCATGTTTATAAAAATTGGTAATTATAATCAGGCTAACCTCGCAATTTATTACGAACCAGTTCTAAATTTGGCACCATATTATTATCCTTGTAAAAGTTGTAAATAGTTCGC
The DNA here is from genome assembly GCA_963920685.1 of Polydrusus tereticollis. Classification (NCBI taxonomy): domain Eukaryota; kingdom Metazoa; phylum Arthropoda; class Insecta; order Coleoptera; family Curculionidae; genus Polydrusus; species Polydrusus tereticollis. The sequence goes on from OY987326.1 coordinate 130,200,433, forward strand.
CGAATAAAACCCCAGTATCGTCAACCGTTCTGAATTTTTGATTTATTCGTTTGCGCTTTATGGAATGATCGGTTACAGTCCCAATTACGTTACAAATTCTCGTAAACCCAAGTTGAGTTAATTCATTAATTCTTGTACAAAGCGCATTCTCAGTTTTTCTCGGATTTTCTTTTTTTAAACACTCATACATTATTAAAATAATGCGTATACATTGAATATATAAATCTTTGTTTTTTAATTCCGGACTTGTTTCGCTTTCAATGGCCGTCTCTGGCACCGACTCATTATATTCTTGCGATAATTCTCCTTGACCTACTGTTTCAGATGGTCGTTAAAAAGTCATGCTGATATAATAAAATATAGCTCTAGGTATACCAAGTAAAAACTTACTTGTCTAAAACACGCACAGTTACAGCACAAAATTAAATAACATGTAAATTACGCAAATCGTTTTAACCAGTCACGCCACTGTCCGATTCCCAGTATCGCACACATAAAAAATCAAGTAATTTTGAAGCCAATAAGTGTTATCTTAATTGACAGAACCTTAAACTATTTGCTGTTCTTGTCTATAGCATACAAATTTGCATAAAAATGCTCCTATATTAATTGTCCCACTCAGACAAAATAGTTCGCTCTTTAAGTTACGAGCGGGCCTCGAAGTTCGGTACCCAGGGTGTTGCCAGTTCTACAAAGTTTTCGTAAGTGTGGGAGGAACATAAGGGTTTGTTAATTGTTATTTTTTTTTGTTTATCAACAGTGAAAACCCCTTAAATTTTGATTTCAATTATTTTTGTATAAATAATATTTCTTAAGTAATAAAAAAATTATTATAATATTTATGAATGGCTTGTTCTTTTTATCTTTAACACTGAAAATTTCTTGGTTCAAAGTACATTTACAAACTAGCTTTCAAAACAATTACTGACTATCAATTAAATACTGATATAAAAAGACATTTTAAATAATAAAAACTGAAAATAATTTTAAACAAAAGATCTGACAACCCCAATTATGATGCCGGTCCCTTTGAAGCCCGTTAGAAGCTTTCTTATGTCATCAGACTGACTTTGGATAAAATATAACGACTGTTAAAGATGACGGAATAACTGCTTTATTGATAATGCTGGTATTTACTGACCCCCCCCCCCCCAACAGGGATTATCTCTACCGCTAGGCATTACGGTTTTATGGATGCAAAGCATACTTTGATGATAACTTTTGCTCGCACGGTAGATGTAGCTGAAACTATAGCCAAGCATAAATGGAACTGGGCAGGCACAGTCATATTTATTTATAATATTTTTGTTTAAGTAAAAGTCAATTAGTACAAAATACAATGTATTAAAAAAGCCTAAAACTTTTATGTAACAAAATAACTTAGTATTTAATATACATAATATAATAAAAACCTATTTTTAAAAATTTCATTTTTAAGTTACAGCTGAAAATAATTTACTTTGAATACAGGGTGATTTCCGGTGTTTTTCTTGCAAAAACGGGCATGTTCTAACCCAGCTAAAATATTTTCGACAATGCGTACTAGAAAGTAAAAGCAGCTTTGTCATTCTGTATTAGTTTCTTAATTTATTTTCTTACTATTTTTCTATATCTGTCTATTCCTCTTTAATTTACCATTAATTTTAAAAATAAGATTAGATTCTGATGGCATGTTTTTCAGTAATAACTGCATAAAGAATGTTTTACTGGCATTAAATGCAAGGCCATTATAAATACAGTAATTCTAAAATTCGTTTAATGCCCTATTAGATCTTTGCGACAAAGCATGGGTTCTTTGTGCTTAATAAGCATTAATAGTTAATTTGATCCTGATGGCATGCTCTTCAGTAACAACTGCATAAAGAATGTTTTACTGGCATTAAATACAAGGCCATTAATTTTTAATTAATACTGTAATTATGAAATTTGTTTGATGCCCTATCACACCTTTGCGACAAAGCATGGGGTCTTTGTGCTTAATAAACGTATTTGTCAGCATAGAGCACAGTAAAATCTGGTGTACTAGGAGGTCTTGATCATTGACAAATATTATAAAAAATAATGGACCCAATATGGAATTCTGTAGTACCCCAAGACAATCTTCCCTTGTTTCTGGTCTAATACCATCGATCATAACTGCTAAATGGCTATTACCTTGAACAAATTCAAGCAGGAACGGAGATAGAACATCAACAGCAAATTTCTAGGTTTTAATATTGATTCGAATTTGAAAGTTGGTTGGCAATTGTTAATAATAAAATAATCATAATGTTGTAAGAACATTTTTATATTGGTATAGTCTATTTGGCAATAAATAAATAAATATCGAGTTTTCTTCCATCGTTTCTAAAAAAAACAATGTGTAAAAGTCCTAGAATATCCAAACGATAACAACAGTGATGTCACACTGCATAGCCCACATGGAAATTCGTTTAGATGCCTTAGTTTACAATAAAGGGTACATATTATGGGCATATGTAAATTACGTCCTAAATATTTCTGTTCTATGTCGTCGAGAATAATGCGATTTATAGGCGGAAAATGACAAAATATAACGTCTAGCCTTATCAACACTGTCTTTGCTTAAAGACTTTTTAGAATAGATTCCCCATAGGTCTGCTGCAGATACACCTAATGGAGATATAGTTTTATTGTTCATTAGACTGGTAACGAAACTATTATTTCACCTAATTTAAAAGACGTTCCCTACAAACATGTAACTACTTATGCTCAACTTCAAGCTGATATACATAAGTAAAATATCTGTTTTGGTGCTTCTTGCCTTTACCTACTTCCGAACATCGATTTTTTACGGAGCTGTTAAATCTCGTGTAAATGTCTAAAACAGATGCAGATTCAGCCAACAAATGATTTGCTTAAAGGGTATAAGTACATTTATACCAAACAGTCAATGTACTTTAGCGATATAAGTAAACTTGTTCTCTGGTAGCAGGAAGATATAAAAAATTAAATATTAGGAAACCTCTTACTCTGAAGGTATAAGTGTATATATTTCATTTAAGCATACTGTAATTATATTTTACTCCAGGAAAAGTATACTTGTATCTTTAAAGGAAACATAATTTTTGATTTTTGGTAATGTACAGGGTCTTCCAACGAGGACTGAACAGGGGCTCATTTTTGAGCTTCCTTGTATTTAAAGAAAAATCCAAAATAGCCAATCGATGTACTTTTTCCTGCAGAATTCAAAAATGAAACCAAAAATTTATTTGAACCAGAAACAAAAGAGTTACGCTATGGATAAGTTGTTTTTTAAATGGAACATAGCTTTTTTTATACGATTTTTGGAACGAGTGATTTTTTTTTTGTCCGTTCTGATTAAAATATTTAATATTGTGACAGCTATTTTTATTAAATTTTAATGTTTTATCCAGTATAATTTTACTTTAACCTGTTTGAAACATACACTAGGTAATAAAGGTATAATCACCTTTGAATCCTTCAAAGTCAAAAAATTTGACAAATTTACTATAATATTGCCGAAATGAAATATTCATTAGATGAGAGATTGCAGATTGTTATCTTGTTCTACAAATGCCAAGAAAATGCAAGAGAAGCAAGAAAAAGATTTATTGCAAATTTTCACAGAAATATATCCGTTAATACTATTCTAAGGATAAAGAACCTATTTGAGGAAAATAAAACATTACATGACAGAAAAAGAAATCCAACTCTATACTAATTAAAAAAAAAACATTAATAATTTAATTGTTCAATGTGACCTCCGTTGTTCTCAAAACATGTGCGATAACCTCTTTGTAGCTTTTCCAAACTTGCTGTTATACTGTGATTTTCCTGGTTAAGGCGATTTATTTCATTCTCAATTTTCTGCATGATCTCTTCAATATCGTGGTTTCGCTGCTTGTATACCACGTTCTTTAAATGGCCCCGAAGAAATGTGTCTAATATTGACAAATCGGGACTATTGGGTGGCCAAGCATAGGTTCCATTGCTACCAATCCATTCTTCATGGCGTCCGTTTAAATATTGAGTAACCTCACGCACGGCATGCGGAGGGGCCCCATCATGTTGCCAAATTAAATTTTGATATTCTTCCAATGGTAAATCTTCCAAAAAGTTCTCAATTTCGTTTTTTAAGAACTCGTAGTATCTCTGTCCATTTAAAGTCCCGTTAAAAAATATTGGTCCCAAAATTATATTATTTTTTATGCCACACCAAACATGGATTGAAGTCCTTCCTTGAAATTTAATTGTCTGAAATTTTCTTGGATTTCCAACGGCCCAGTGATGATTATTATGTCTATTGAAAACCCCCGATGTTGTGAATGTGGCTTCGTCAGTCCATAAGATATTTCTGAATAAATTAGGGTCTTCGTTTTCTTTCCGAATCACAATTTGGGAAACAAATTGGAAGCGAAGTTCTTTTTGTGCCGATGTTAGATGTTGAAGTGGAAGGTGTTGAACGATTAATATTTTATAATGTTTTACGGATACATGATTAGTTTAAGCAGTGTATTGTATGATTTTCTTGACTAATCTCAATACTGTTTTCTTGTATCTGACGTGTAATATTGTTGGTTGCCTACCCCGATGAGGGGGAGTGAGATGTCATGTCGAATATAAGAATGCCTAGTGTTGGTGTTAGTCCCACGTTTTTATAATTAATAAACAGTTAATTGATGTGCTCCGTGCCTTTTCATTCCACGCAACAGGTTATGGGCCCAGACGCCGCAAAAGAAAAGGTACGCGTTGAAGATATCGCTTAAGAACTCCTTTATATTCCAGAAGTTGATTGGTTGGTCCAAACACGGTTCGTCCGCCATTTTATTCTTGTGTCATTTATTAAAACAAAAAATGGATAAAGTAGATGTGTCCAGTATTAACAAATTCGATGGACAAAATTATGTTCAATGGAAGTTTCAAATGAAATGTGCCCTAAAAGCAAAAGGGATATTCAGTATTGTAGATGGTTCCACACCGAAGCCAGCAGCCGATAAACCTGAAGAAGTCCAAGCATGGACAAAGAAAGATGCCTTGGCGATGTTCACCCTTACAGCGGGAATGGAATTAAATCAAATCACGCTAATAGAAAACTGTGACAGTTCACAAGAAGTACTAGTAAAACTTGACTCTATCTATTTACAAAAATCAGAAACAAACAAAATGTTAACTCATGAGCGTTTCCACCAATATAAGGTAACTGCAGGTAATATGGCCACGTATAGCAATATGGCCAGGCGCGAGTAGTTATACTAGTTCTTCGATTAATCAATAGAAGGCGCTAGGATTGTTAAAGAATTAGTATTACACCCCGAAAACACTAACCGGTTGGCCCTACTTGCCGCGTGGAAGATTTTATAGCCACAGTTCTGTTTGAATTGTCGGCACAGGTGCACGTTATAAAAATACTCAATCACAAAAGTTAGTGAATATTTGACATCAGTTGAACTTTCAACTTTCTAAAGTAAGTATAGGTGCTACATACCCTTAGGTATGTAATACCTAGCTTGATGTTTCGTTTTGTTGTTAGTTTTTAATTTATAGTCACAAACATAAACAATTTGTTATTGTTGAGCAATATGGCCATTTTCCTGGTAGAGTAATACGGCCATGGCCATATTGCTCCACACAATATAAATATTATTATTTTTGGTTTACAGGCCATTTTAGCGTTATTTAAAGATATTGCTTCACTATTTTGGTTATTGTTGAGCTACACAGGTTACTTTATGTAATCTGATACCCTTACGTAGGGATATGCTTGCTTCTTTATTGCCTTAAATATGAGCGTTTATAGCAAAAATTTTTAAAGACGGTTTTCTTTACACCTTTTTAAAATGCCACGGCGTGAGTGTAGAGGGCTACGAGGCAAGTGGAGTAAGGAAAATTTGTCCTTGGCTTTAGCGACAATAGCAGATGGTATGGCAGTTAGCAGAGCGAGCCTTACATACCACATACCTAGGCGAACACTTAGAAGGTATGTGGAGAAAGGAAAACAGGAGAAGTCATCTTTAGGGCGTAAGACTGTCCTCACTACTGCCCAAGAAACTGAATTAACCCAAAGGATCGTTCGGCTTTCGGAAATTGGGTATCCACTTACAGCAAGAGTACTGCGAAGATGCGTATACCGGTATACTCGTAATAATAATATTCCTAATCCTTTTCAAGATGTGAAAGAAATGGCTGGTCGCTACTGGCTTCGTGGATTTTTCAAACGAAATCACCAAATTCGGCCTAGAAAGGCTCAAAATTTAAACCCAGCACGGGCACAAAAGCTCAATAAATTTATAGTAAATGACCATTTTTTAAAATTGGAAGCCATTCTTAAAGCTATGGATATTATTAATAAACCTGAAAGGATATACAATGTTGATGAGAAAGGTTGTCGCCTAAGCCTTCACCATCAACAAAAAGTACTTGCAAAAAAGGGTGCAAGAAGAGTTCATATTGTTGCAAATGAGCATGGTGAAAGTCTAACCATCGTTTCCTGTGGTAATGCACTTGGAACAGCAATACCCCCAATGATTTTATTTAAGGGAAAACGTATGAAACCAGAATGGGTAGATACGTTACCTCCAGGAGCTACTGGACGTATGACTACGAAAGGCAGCATGAATATCGATACGTTTTCAGCTTGGATTGAACATTTTGCGAAATATAAGGTACCAGGCCCCTGCCTTATAATCTTTGACGGTGCGAAATGCCATTTGGATCACAGTATTGTAGCAACTGCGGAAAAATACGAAATTACCTTATATTGCCTTCCCAGTAATACAACCCATGAGCTGCAACCCATGGACAAAGCGGTATTTCGGGCCTTTGAGTATTACTGGGATGACGAAGTCATGAAGTATTTTTCAATTCATAAAGATCGTTCTATCACGAAACAACGCTTTGGGGCAATATTTTCAACTGTATGGGATAAAACCATGACTCCTTCTAACATAAAGTCAGGTTTTTCATCGACTAGAATTTATCCATTTAATCGGGAAGCAGTTTCAGAGGTAGCTTTTGCTCCCAGTACTATTACGCATCAGAATCTCCAAGAAAACGTTAGAGTATCCGAAACCGAGAATCCCCCGTTATTAATTGAAGAAAATATGACACCAGATGATTCAGTCGCATCAACATCGGGTACGCAGAAAGGTACACGACGATCACCTACACCAAATGAAACCAGCTGTTCCGATTCGTCTTTCAGTTTGCACGATTCTACTGACGATGACAATGTAGAGCTGACGAACGACCAGCGCGTTTCACCAGAACTTAATATTTTCTTTACAGATATGCTCAACACTCCAGAGGAGGCAGCAATTAAAGCTAAAAAGCCTCGAAAACCTGCTATTAATAGCAGAGCTCAGGTTGTCACGAAAGATCTGTTTAAAACCACCACACAGTCTACTGACAGTCAAGAAAGTATTGCTGAGAAGGATTCCTTTGGACACAGCAATTCTACTAAGGAAAAATACCAGGATAGAAAAAGAACTAAATCTAATCTTTCCAAAATTAATTTTAAATCTTCAGTTTCTAAAACAACAAAAAGTCAAGAATCTTGGTATTGCAAGTTGTGCCATGAAGATCGAGTAGCCGATATGAGGCTGTGCACTGCTTGCAAAGTTTATATTCATGAAGAGTGTATCGGCCTCACTGCAAAAGACAAACAGCCAGATTTCCTTTGTCCTGATTGCGACCAAAAAGACTAAAATTATTTTGTTATTTTTCACTTGTTCAGTTACCTACGTTATAAATATGTTTTATTAAAAGTTTTTCAGTGAGCTAGGAAACTTATTATGTTTTTTATTGCTCTTAACTAATCCTGAAAAATGATGAAAATCATTTAATGCCTATATGGCCATATTGTCAGCATCATGTTGGCAATATGGCCAATTACAAGGTTGTTTTTAACTCCATCTTAACTTTTTTACTAGCCTTCATAAATTAAATTTTTTTCCCAAAATTTATGGGGTGTTAGGTATTTCGTCTAATGCCTTTAAAGAAAATTGAAAAAAATGGATTTACATGCGACATTAAAAAGAAACACCTTAACATGGCCATATTACCTGCAGTTACCTTAGAATGAATCCCAGTGACTCAGTGGCTCAACACATAGCCAAAGTGGAGAACCTAGCAAAGATAGTTAAGGAGTCTGGAGAAACAATCAGTGATGCTGCAATTATGACAAAAATAATGAGTACCCTTCCAATCAAATTTAGAAACGTTAGACAAGCGTGGCTGTCTTTAGACGAAAGCAAACAAACAATACCAAATTTGACAGCACGCTTACTGGATGAAGAAAGCCGCCTCTCATCTTACGAAGAAAATGAGGTGGCAATGTCAACTATGACCTTGAAGTCAAACTCATCAGGATCAGAAGGTCATTCTGGATACAGAGGTACTCCACGAGATAATCAAGACCAAAACAGGCAGCGTGTTGTATGCTACAATTGTCATAAAAGAGGGCATATAGCTAGATACTGCCGAGCACCAAGGCAGTTAAATGGTAGAAATAATCAAGACAATACCAGGAACCAAAATGAAAATCTACTAACTGTCTGTAACGAAACTGCTTTTAATGTAGAGCAGACAAGCAGTGTGTCAAAAGATAGTACTTGGATTATGGATAGTGGAGCTTCGGCCCATATGACATACAGAAAAGATTATTTTGTAGCATTTGAGGAACTTGATTCCAGTGTGCTGTTAAGCAATAATAATACTCTCAGTGTACTAGGAAAAGGCTCTATAAAGATACAAAAATTCGTTAATGGTCAGTGGCAAGATGCAACAATAAACAATGTCCTTTTTATACCGGATTTGAGGAAAAATTTGTTTTCTGAGGGTGTAGTAACCAGCAAAGGGATGAAAATTTTAAAACAAGGGGACAGGGCTATGGTGTTTAACAATGACGTTCTAGTGGCCAGTGCCGTTCGTGATGAAAACAATATATACAAGATGCTGTTTCGCACAATCACATCAAGTGTAAATTTAGCCATTGAAGGTATTCAAAAATGGCATGAAAGACTAGGGCATATAAACATTAACTCCATTCGTGAAATGATGAACAAAGGACTAGTGTCTGGCATCAACATAAAGGATATTGACAAATTTGTATGTGAGGGTTGTGCTTATGGAAAACAACACAAGCTGCCATTCGATAAAAGTTCGCACGTAAAAATGAAACTTGGTGAGCGCGTTTTTAGTGACATTTGTGGACCCATGAATGTGCCATCCGTCCAAGGTGCAAGGTACTTTATATCTTTTAAGGACGAATGTTCCGGCTATCGCGTTTTGTACTTTATCAAACACAAAAGTGATGCTCTAGAGTGTTTTAAAGAATACAACACAAAAATTAAAAATAAATTTGGTTATAGTGTCAAAGTGATTCACACAGACAATGGGACAGAATATAGTAGCATAGACTTTAAAAGTTACTTAAAAAATGAAGGCATTAACATGGAAACCACTGCCCCGTATACTCCACAGCAAAACGGCCGAGCTGAACGTGACAACCGTACAATCATTGAAAGTGCAAGGTCCATGTTATATTCGGCAAATGTTTCAAAATTTTTGTGGGCTGAAGCAGTGAATACTGCTGTGTACATACTTAATCGCACACCTACAAGTCAAACACCAAATTCTACACCATTTGAAGTTTGGATCGGAAATAAACCTGTGTTAAGTCATTTAAGGAAGTTTGGTTGTGAAGCTTTTGTTCATACTCCCGATGAAAAAAGAACCAAACTCGAACCTAAAAGTCGAAAACTTGTGTTTGTGGGCTATGATAAGAACTCAACAAATTACAGACTCTTTGACCCATTTTCAAAAAAAATTACTGTGTCAAGAAACGTTATATTTAATGAAAAATGTAGTGATTATACTGAGCCCCGAAAATGTGTTGTAGGTGTTACAGATGATGATGTGACAGTCTTTCCCGAGGTCCTTCCCTTGGAGCAAAATCCCGATGAAGAAGATTCACCAGATGTAGAGAGCAACCATGAAGAAGAAGAAGCCATAGAAGTCTTACCTTCCCTCAGACCTCAAAGACAAATTAAAACACCAGCAAGATATAACGATTATGAACTGAACTTGGTTGAAACTGACGTTCCACTCACATATGAAGAAGCTCTTCAAAGCAACAGTTCGAGTGACTGGCAAAATGCCATTAGTGAGGAGATTACAGCACTAGAAGAAAATAATACATGGACATTAGTCGATTGCCCCATAGACAAGAGGGTCATTGGCTCAAAATGGGTTTTCAAAGTTAAAAGAGATCAAGATGGATCAATTTCACGGTACAAGGCAAGACTCTGTGCAAAAGGTTTTGCACAAAAGCATGGGATAGATTATAATGAAATATTTTCACCTACTGCAAGATATGACTCGATCAGAATACTTTTGTCCATTGCTGCAAAACAAGATTGTTATATAATGCAATTCGATGTCAAAACAGCATTCCTTTATGGCGAGCTAGAGGAAGAAATATTTATGGAAATTCCTGAAGGCCTAAGAACATCAGAAAATGGCAATCTAGTTTGTAAGTTACATAAGTCTCTTTATGGCTTAAAACAAGCACCGAGGTGCTGGAACAAAAAGTTTCACGACTTCTTAGCAGACCATGGTTTTCAACGAGGTGAAGCAGACCAATGTGTTTATACTGGACAAATCCAAGGTGCAAATGTGCTTCTAGCAGTATATGTGGATGATGGACTAATAATTTGTAAAAATAAAGATGCAATAGAAGTGATGTTAAATAACCTTAAAAATAAGTTTAAAATAACTTTTAGTGATGCCACTTACTTTATTGGACTTGAGATTACTAAAATTAAAAATGGTATATTCTTTTGTCAGAAAAACTATACGCAGCAATTAATAGAACGTTTTAATATGAACAGTGCCAGCCCTGTCAGTACTCCAGAAGACCCACATCAAGACTTAACAAATGAATCAGGTCCTTAACTATCTCCAGACGAGGTACCCTTCAGACAAGCAATAGGTTCGCTTATGTTTCTGGCGATAGTAAGCCGTCCAGACATAGCACATGCAGTGGGAGTACTAAGTAGATATATAAACAAACGAACAAAGCACATCAGTGTACGATATCATTTCATCAGAGAGAAATTTGAGAATGGTGACATCATTCCAAGATACATTGAAACTTCCGAGCAGGAAGCAGATATCTTCACCAAAGCTCTTCCGAAAGGCAAGGTTCAGAAACTAAGAAGTTTACTAGGACTAATAGACAGTGCTAGTCTCCAAAAGAAAAAGACACAAGTGATAGATTAAGCATTTATTTCCTTGTATTTGATGTATTGTAAAACATTTAAAAAGTGGGAGTGTTGAACGATTAATATTTTATGTTTTACGGATACATGATTAGTTTAAGCAGTGTATTGTATGATTTTCTTGACTAATCTAAATACTGTTTTCTTGTATCTGACGTGTAATATTGTTGGTTGCCTACCCCGATGAGGGGGAGTGAGATGTCATGTCGAATATAAGAATGCCTAGTGTTGGTGTTAGTCCCACGTTTTTATAATTAATAAACAGTTAATTGATGTGCTCCGTGCCTTTTCATTCCACGCAACAGAAGGATATGATAAGACTTAAATTTATGATTTCTTAAAGTCCTGTGAACAGTTTCTTGGGTAACTCTTCTGCGTCTTACACCGCCGCCGTATTGAACGTCCCGAACTGCGTCCGAAATTGATTTGGTTGGATTCAGTCGAAAATAATTCACAATGGCACGGTCTCGATTTCTATTCCTTTCTGGATTTCTTTTTCTGTCATGTAATGTTTTATTTTCCTCAAATAGGTTCTTTATCCTTAGAATAGTATTATGACGGATATATTTCTGTGAAAATTTGCAATAAATCTTCTCCTTGCTTCTCTTGCATTTCCTTGGCATTTGTAGAACAAGATAACAATCTGCAATCTCTCATCTAATGAATATTTCATTTCGGCAATATTATAGTGAATTTGTCAAATTTTTTGACTTTGAAGGATTTAAAGGTGATTATACCTTTATTACCTAGTGTATGTTTCAAACAGGTTAAAGTTAAATTATACTGGATAAAACATTAAAATTTAATAAAAATAGCTGTCACAATATTAAATATTTTAATCAGAACGGACAAAAAAAAAATCACTCGTTCCAAAAATCGTATAAAAAAAGATATGTTCCATTTAAAAAATACCTTATCCATAGCGTAACTCTTTTGTTTCTGGTTCAAATAAATTTTTGGTTTCATTTTTGAATTCTGCAGGAAAAAGTACATCGATTGGCTATTTTGGATTTTTCTTTAAATAAGGAAGCTCAAAAATGAGCCCCTGTTCAGTCCTCGTTGGAAGACCCTGTACCTGTATTTTCTAGATATAAGTATACTTGTCACTTTTTAAATATGGCGTTTTTCTCTTTATGTATTTTATATACACTTGTACCCATTTGGCATAATAAATATGATAGTAATTAAGTAATTATTGAATAGACCATTTTTGAAAATAAGTCGACTTATATCCTTGTTGCGTGTGACCACAGAATTAGAACATTTCAGTCTAGAATTCGTGTTTATTGTCCAGACAATACCAGGTTTGAAGAACGCTGCACGAGCTCCCTTGCTTTCAGATTTCAAAAGGAAGGTTCAATGCTGAAAACTATATTCACATTGAACAAGTTTATCCTCACAATAACTTTATACTTCAATAAGATAATTGTCCTATTCACACCGCCCTGTAAAAAATTGGCTTCAAACTAATAATGTGGAAGTGCTGTCATGGTCCTCTTATAGTCTCAATATAAACCCACCCCATCGAAAACGTTTGGGGCATAATTGTATAAACAAAATTTTAGGTCACAAAATTTAAATGAATTATGGGAAAAAATTCAAGAATGCTGAGAGGAACTTGATGTCAATATAATATCAAATATAATTCAGTGAATACCGAATAGATCGACTAAAGTTATAGACAAACAGGGTTATATGACCAAATATTATATTTTATTTTAAACGTTTGCGTTAATGCTGTTTTTGTTTAAATTTTTGAACTACTCTGTCAAAATTTTTGAAATATATTTTTTAAAATTTATTTTCTTTATTTTATTGACCCCACACCAATGGATAACATTTTTGATAACCTATAGCATCTAATAACCGGTAATAACCTCCAACAGACAATCACTGACACCAATGTGATGAAGGTCGCTCTCGTTGTAATTCTTGTACGACTTTTTTATGAATACAGCTCTACGGCAGAAACTTGACTAGATGGGTATAGGGTATGGTATACATAAAAGAAGGATACACTTCAGCAGGTTTCCAAATCAGTAATAATAAACGGTGTTATATTTGAAAAAAATCTACGTTTAGGCATTTTTCAAGCAACCAAAAATATTGCATTTTTAAACCACCCCGTATACTGGGTGGCCCACTGTCAAAGCAGGATTTCATAGCATCTAAACTACTTAACCTTTTAATATTTTTTAAAAAGAGGGTCATAGGGAGACATTAGGCCCACAGTTTAAAATTATTTTGAAATATACCGGATATCCCAAAAAAAAGATCCATAGCAAAGTTATATATTTTTAAATGGAATACCCTATATCTTACAATATTTTTGGATTCTACATAAAATAACAATTATTTTTTAGTAAGTGCATTATAAATTATAAATACTAAACTTAATAGTTTCTGAGATATCAAGTTTTGAAAAATTACATTTTTGAACTTTGACAGCTTCTAGCTTTCTAACGCTACGCTAGAAATTGTCCAGTTTGTTGTCAGCTCTTTAAAAGAGAAAAAATCGTTTGATATTCAAAATTTAAATTTAGTAGAAGTTATCAAAAATATGTTAGATCTTGGCTCAATTAATAGAAATGGATAATTTAATCATTGGTCAGTGGAACTGTAGATCGGCTATTTCAAATAAAGGTAACCTGGAATATCTGTTAAAGGCTCAAAATATCGGTATAGCGTTACTATCGGAGACCTGGTTTAAAACACAAAAATATATAAATTTTCCAGGGTATAACTTGGAACGCTGCGACCGTCCTGACGGGAAGGGTGGCGCAGCTATACTTATTAAATCTAATATTGTGTATGTTGACATTAATCTTCCACCCCTGGGCGCGGGAATAGAAGTAACAGGAATTAAACTAAACATATCAAATTCAAAAGAATTATCGATTATATCTATATTTATATTAAACCTAATACGAAAATATCCGTTAATCAATGGTCAGACTTTTTGGCCGCTATTCCTAGACCTTTTGTTTTGGGAGGGGATTTTAATGCCCATAATCTGGCCTGGGGTTGCGGTTGTAATGACGTAGCTGGAAATAATCTTTTAGAAGGATTACATATGCACAATTTAGTATTTTTAAACAACGGCAATCCAACATATATTGGTAAATTTAATAATAACAAAACAGCTATAGACATTACGATAGCAACCGCAGATATAGCCAATTGTTTTCAGTGGGACACTTTATTGGACCCAAGTGGATCAGACCACTTACCCATAATTATTAATTGTAATTTTACGCCTCAATCCACCAAGAAATATATTGGGAAAAAATGGAATTTAAAAAAAGCGGATTGGATTAAATTTTACCAAGAAACGGAAACTATTATGAGTGAAGAAACATCAGAGAACTATAATAAATTTCTGGAGGAACTAAATTATATTATAATAAGAAATATTCCCAAATTTAATCTAGACAGTCAAAAAACGAAATCAAAATCATGGTGGAATGACCAATGTCAAGATGCTATAAATAAAAGAAAAGAAGATTATTCAGTATATAAAACCAATCCAACCTTACAGAACCTAATAAACTTCAAAAAATCGGACGCCCAAGCAAAACAAATCATAAAAAAGGAAAAGAGAAAGAGTTGGCGCGAATACTGCCTCTCCCTAAATAAAAATACAAATATGAAAGAAGTCTGGAACAAGGTAAACAGTTTTAAAAATAGAAAACAAAATAATAGGGTTCCTATTGATCTAAATAAGTGTGAATGGATAGATAATTTTCATCAAAAAATAGCACCCAGCTGGGTGGAATCACCTAAAATCCAGCCAAGAACACCACGAACATTAGAACATGCATACTTGTCAAAACCATTTTCCATGATAGAACTAGATAGAGCCCTTAAAAACCAAAACAATACAGCCCCAGGAATGGATAATATACATTATCCAATGCTAAGTAATATGTCCCTCAATGCAAAAACAATTCTGTTAAAATTATTCAACAACTTTTGGAAAAATAAAATTAATACTCCGAAGGACTGGCATAATTATTGCGTCATCCCTATTCTAAAACCAGGAAAATCACCTAACTCAGCTGATTCTTACAGACCAATATCTCTAGCCTCGTGTATTTTAAAATCATACGAGAGACTTATAAAAAATAGACTAGAACACTGGCTAGAAAGGCACGACAAACTACCAAAAAGTCAGTACGGATTTCGTAAGGGATCCTCCACCCAAGAGAGTATAACAAGCTTCGTCACAGATGTCCAGCTGTCATTTACAAACAACCACTCAATAACTGCTGCCTTTTTAGACATAAAGGGCGCCTACGACAACGTGAATCTTGAAATACTATCAAGAAAAATGGGAAAAATCGGTATCCCGAATAACATTATATATAATATAATTAGTCTATATAACCAAAGACATACATTTGTAAAAATCCAAGATAGAGTATTGGGACCAAGAATAACACATCAGGGACTGCCACAGGGTAGTATCTTGAGTCCACTACTCTATATTATATATGCTATAGATTTAGATGCAAACTTAGACAATAATATCAAAGTTTTGCAGTTTGCAGATGATATCTGCATATACTCCTCAGCAGATACCGTGTTAAATAGTCAAAATAACCTCAACAACGCTTTGTCAGAAGTACACCTATGGACAAAACAGAATGGATTGGAAATATCAGAAAATAAATCAGTTGTTGTCAATTTTACCAGGAAACGATATCAGCCTCCATCAGACCACATAAACCTTGCCGGATATAGCATTCCTCACAAAACATCAACGAAATTCTTAGGGATAGTCTTGGACCAAAAATTAAATTGGAAAGAACACATTTTATACACTCTTAAAAGAACTGAAAATGCCATAAATATCCTAAAAACCTTCTGCGGTCATAGTTGGGGAGCCGACCCTAATGTAGGGCTAATATTTTACAAAAGCCTAGTGAAATCCATCTTAGACTATGGAAGTATATTATATGGATCCGCATCTAAAACACACCTTGAAAAAATTGAAAAAATTAAAAACAAATGTCTTAGGATCTGCATAGGATACTTACCAAGTACCCCTATTGTGGCAATGGAAGCAGAAACCTGTGAACCCCCATTAAACTTACGCAGACAATACCTATCAAACAAATTTATCATAAAACTTCATTCCAAAAATAGCCCTCTTCTTGTAAAGATTACCCAACTAACAGCATTATGCCTAACACACAAATACTGGAACCTAAAAGTATCACCATTAAGTGTAGAAAGCTTTATTTAAGTATCAGAGTTCTCCCAAGAAATCTACACTGCTGACAAAATACCTAACTATTTGGTCCAGTATGAAGAATTTTCTAATAGAATCGATGTGGACTCACTAGAAGATTATAGAAATATTCCGGAAGTATCCAGAAACATACACTTTAAATCAGAGATTAAAAGGAAATGGCCGCACCATGAAATCATGTTTACGGACGGATCTAAGATTAACAACATGGTAGGAAGTGCAGTATATTACCCAAAAAAAAAATATTTGTATAAAACGTCAGATCTCAAATTACTCATCCAATTTTTCCGCCGAACTAAAAGCAATTATAGAGGCATATAAAGTATGCATAGAAAACATGGGACCTAACTTCATAATTTTTACCGATTGCCTTAGTGCAATTCAAAAACTCAAATCAATTTCTCCAGTAAATGAAATAAGCCATCTAATAGCCGAAATTCAAAAGCTAAACAATTTAATCTTAAGGCAACAAAAAACAATTAAATTAGTTTGGATAAAAGCACACATAGGAATTAAAGAAAATGAAACTGTAGACAAACTAGCTAAAAAAGCTGCATCGGAACCCGCAGATTTGCATTATAAACACTCAAGACTGGCAGAATTACTATAATTCGGCGAATAAAGCTACCTATTTTCGTAACATCAAAACTAAAATAAGTAACACACCATGGTTTAAAAACGCACATAATAAAAAATTCATACAAGTTATATCTAGATTAAGGACCAACCACATCATCTCCCCCAGTTATAAATTCAAAATAGGTTTAGTAGATGACGCAAACTGTACTGTATGTAATGAAATAGCGGATCCCCAACATATTCTGCTTCAGTGCTCTCTCAATACAAATAATGTAAATGAATTTTTTACAAAATTAAATAACTCAAATATTACATCCCCTTTTAACCTGGCAACTCTACTGACCAATGAAAATAGCTATAATTTAATCTATAATCACTATAATAAATCTCAGTTCTTGTTTACCAACCCATAAGGCCTTGGATATGAATTAGTATTAAGTTCCTTATGTTATCCTCTGTAACCATAACCCATGATTTGGCCTCTTGTTCTAGTCTCATTCCTCGGGACAGCCAACCGAAAAACAAATATATATCCCATCTTGTGCACCTGTTCTCCACTTTCGAAATAATTAATAAAAAAAAAAAAAAGAGAAAGAAAAAAAAAAAAAATCTATTAGCTTTAGGACTATATCTATATGGTAAGATTTCGGTAATTGAAACAATATCTAAATAATAAATCTCTTAACTGAAGCTGAAAACACATTGAACAAAAAAAAAAAAAAAAAAAAAAAAAAAAAAAATAGTCTGGCCTATTGGATTGCATCCAGTGCCATTGAAACTTACATACACACACTAACGCTACGTCTTAGAGCAAAACGGCTTGCATGTCCCTATCTTACTTTTCTACTATCTTTCCAAAAGTGTTAACTTCCGGTTAAACCGGATGTAGCTCAAAAGTAGGAAATATAGTAGGTACTTCCGGTTTAACCGGAAGTTGGCATTTTTGGAAAGATAATAAAAAAGTAAGATAGGGACATGTAAGCCGTTTTGCTTTATGGCATACCGTTAGAAAGCTAGAAGCTGTCATGGTTTAAAAATGTCACTTTTCAAAAGTGGATATCTCAGAAACTGTCAGGTTTAGGCTTATAAAGCACTTAATAAGATATAGGGTGTTCCGTTTAAAAAAAAGTATGTTTGATATGCCCTGACTATTTGCGAGACCCTGTATAATTTTAAATAATTTTAAATTGTAGGCCTAATGCCTCCCTATGACTCTGTTATTAAAAAATATTAAAAAGTTGAGTAGTTTAGATGCTATGGAAGCCTGCGTTGAGAGTGGGCCACCCTGTATTGCAACTAAAATTTGGCCATAGCGTAAAAAGTCTCCAGGCATTTCTTAACTCCCAACCCAATTTCAGTCACCTAGTATCTCAAAGTTGAAAAATAACAGAATTTATTCGGAGTTTACGTTTTTCGAAAAAATATTGGCAACTTAATTAATATTTCGAAAACCGACACGTACAGGGAAATTATAAGAAAAGTTGTTAAGAAACTACTAGAGATTGTAAAAAATGGTCAATATACAGGGCGTTTCGTTTAAAATATCGAAGATGCTACTACTATCTAGTAGAAGCGGCAATACCGCATTGTCGAAAATATTTTAGCTGAGTTGATCATGCCCGTTCATCAAAAAAAATGTCTAAAGCGGCGCATTAACTGATTCGCCCTAAATATATTCTATATTGTCTCATATTCCATTCACTGTGAGGCACCCTGTATAGTTATATAGTAAGCCAAAATCGATTCAATGTCGTATTAAGTACCCATCAGGATTTTGATGCAGTATTATAACCCAACGCGTAAAGCCGGCATTTGGCAAATAATTTGTCAAATAACTGGCACATATGTACACACTGCCGTACGTCTTTGGTAAATTTCGAATTGTTTTGCCTCAAATTTTCCTTCCACGCTTGATGAATAAAAACATTCACATTGGGTATGTAGGGAATACCACATAATAGAAAGCTGGACACTGACTGTAAGGAATTAAGTTTATCAGTCTTTTGACATCTCTTACAACATCACCAACATAACAATCATCAGTATAGACAGTCCTTGGTAGTATTATGCATGTACAAGATCGATTTCCAACTGTTCACCATCAAACTCCATTCTTTCAGTATTACTATCCGCATTTTCAGTTTCCATTATTTCTTCTAAACTTTCAACTGGATTGGTGTCATTTTCTTCATCTTCGATATTGCCCATACTTTCATTTGCGTCAACAAAATCTGGATGATCAACCTCATCAGTTTCATAGTCGTGATGGTCCACTTGAGCTTCGTCAGTTTCAGCAATGCTTCCTTCTGCAGAATCACTGTTTTGAACTACATATTCAATTCTATCGTTCATCTTTTTAATGTAAGGATTTACATCTTTGTACTTTTTCTTTATTATTTGTAAAGTGTCATTTGAGGTTTCTGTAGTAATATTTTCATCATCGTCATTCATTTGGATTGTTATCCGTTCTACGTTTGGTTTTTCCTCAATACTATCCACCTCTTCTTCTTCTTCATCTTCTTTTGCTGCTAGAGCTCTGCTTGCAAAAGAGCTACCTTTTACTTGATTTTTGGCCAATTTCAAAACGTGCCTAATTACTTCATCCACTGTTTGGTTGTTTAAGAGTTCTTTTACTGCTCGATCATCGATTACCACCTGAAAGTAAAACGCTAGTTAAAAAATATGTCATGTTATTGGTTTTCTTTTTATCAAAAAAGTTTAAATGTTTTATTTCAATTTTTAGATTCGCGCAATAGTATCTGTTTACCTTTTGCAACATAATGCACTGAGTTGCTAGTTAGTTTCGGCATATTTGGGTACATAAGAATCTTACGTGGGTAATCAAGCATTCATATAAGTTTTAATTGGATATTTAATTAATTTAGATTCATATTGTCCAGTATTTTGGTTTAAATATTACAAAAACATTAAATAGTTAGTGCTTTTTTTTGGCAACAATGACACTGACTCCTATGCTATGACTGTTGTATGACAGTTTACTTTTTTGATTTTCTCGTGTCTAAAGCTGGATTTATAAACTCGAAAAGTTGGTGAGGTTGAAGTTATGATCAAGTTTGTGAGGTTAGATATTCCGAACTCCGAGCATAAAAATTGGTTATCTCGAACTACCCGGGAAGTTTTCGAACCTTACATGAGCTTTACATCAACAACATGAACGAGTGTATAAATGGAACTGAGTGTTCCCTTTAGTTTAAATTGAACTCCTATTTCCAACACCAACTGAACTTCAACCTCGCCAACTTTTCGAGTTTATATATCCAGCTTAATAGTTATGATAAGTATTAAAAATACTTTTAACACAAATATCATACAATATTTTTTCTACCAATGGCAATAAAAAGCAATAACACAGTTGCAAATTACATTTTTAGAATGTTTAATAAATTGGAAGCAGATATTTTTAAATAGCATAGTATATAAAATTATTGAAGTTGACATTTGTCAATACAAAAATGTTATTTGACGTTTAAGCTGGATTTATAAACTCGAAAAGTTGGCGAGGTTGATTTTCAGTTGGCGTTGGAAATAATAGTTCAACCTAACTTCAACCTCGCCAACTTTTCGAGTTTATAAATCCAGCTTTACTTTGAAAATTTGACATTTCAATTTTAACATTAGTGCCAGTACTTTAAGGCACTAGTGCCTTAATAGTATATTACAATACAAGTACGGTAGCTACGTCTTTACCGCATGTGCGTGATGTTTAGCAAAACGAGCCGAAGGCGAGTTTGGTAAATCACGCAAATGCGGTAAAGACACCTACCGTAAGTGTATTGTACGATATTTTATCTACAAGCATGTTTTAGGACACCAATATTAAAAACTCTAAAAGAGCACTGTTTTAATTTACCCCGTAGGTGCCTCGTAAGTCGTTATCAACAATGCATTAACATCAGGTTGCTAGGGAAATAAATTATATAAATTTAATAGTTGGCTTTTATATGACAGATGTAAAACTTGACAACCACAAATCACCGAAATAAATTTAGATACGTAAGCTGGGCGTTCCTGCTAAACATTATTATTTTGTTTGGATCGCATTTCGTAGATGGCGGCGGTAGTGGCATCGCACAATTTGGTTTAGTTAAGTTCGTATGAGGGCACCACGTTCATTTGCGATTTGCGATCGAGAAGAAGCACCCTCCCAGATTTCGTTGTTGTCAAGAATTTGAAGTGTATTGTCAATTTTCTATTCTCGATTTTCGTTTAAGTTGTGTTGAATTCTAATGTCGTTTGTGATCGTTCGGTCTCTGTGTATACTATTGGCGTGATTTTTGATAGTTGTTTTGACTTTTTGTTTAGTTTTAGGTGTTTTCGGTTTGTTTAGTTAAAGTTCGCGTATTTATTTTCGTTATGGAAGACTACGTACCTCCGTTAAAACCTAAAAAATGTTGTGTTCCAAACTGTTTAAATAAATATGGCATGCGACACCGCTTGCCAAAAAGAGATCCGATAATTTTTGATCATACCAATAATCTTTTATTACCTATTTCGCTTTATTTTAATCAGCTGCATTTTTTTTAAATAGGTATTGCTTTGTTTAAATAATTCCTTTTTTGCTGCTTTGTATTTGAGCTTTTAGATATACGTTATTTGTTACTTTACCAACAAGGAATTTACTTCAAACTTAAAAATAAGAGTTCCAAATAACGTGTATCCCTGAACTAAAAATGAATGCAGAAAATAATGAATATTTAAACCAAGGAATACTTTAAATTTTAAAGCGGCACCAATACGTACCGATAAAACAGATTTTATCAAAAGTTGGTAAAACAGTTTTCTTTATTTTTACCCATAGTTGCCCCAACAGATTACTTTGTTTCTCGCGTGTTTCGGATCGCAAATACTAGGACATCGGCGCCAATTAGTTTTTGACAGTTCTAAGAGTCCAGTTGCGTATCTAAATTTATTTCGGTGATTTGTGTTGACAACGGAATAAACGATAATTATTTTTGTAACAATTTCGTGAAAGTGTGTTTTACGTCCTTTAAATGGAAGTCAGTAGCAGCAGTGATGATGAAATTCCAAAGGAAGTTCTAGACATTGCTAAAGCAGCTACCCTTAATTTATTGCCGGATAAATCACGGCATAGATACTCGTTTGGGAATGTTACTAATTCTACAATTAATATTAATATTTCTTAATTTATAAGTTTGGATAAGTTTAGAAATTTAAATATGTAAGTATTTGTTATACATATAATGTTTAAGAGTTTCTTTTAAAAATAAAAAATACACTTGAATAATATAAAAACTTGTTTTTATAGTATGTAATTACTTACAACGCTAGTGCGGTAAAGTGATACTTTCCGCACTCAAATCAGTGAGGTAAGTAGTTACTTACCGCACGCCTGTAGATAAACATTTTTAAAGGTACTGGGGGTAGTAGGTTCAGTAGTCTCATCGGATCTTGGATCTCGTCTACTACTGAATACTATAATAATAATAATAATAATAATAACACGTTTCTAGAAAAAGCTGTTTTTTCTTAATTCGAAAAGAGTTAATCTTGTTTTTTTAACCGAATAGTGCTGTTTTCTGGTAAGCGATAACTGTTTTATATTTAAATTAAATTACTATAGTACTGTGTATTGTAAATTTGAATCCAATGTAGGTATCTTCTTAGTTTTTGAATTTATTTAATTAAAACCAAATTGAATTTAACGTTAAAATTTATTGTATAGTATAATTTTAAATACTCCCGCGCGAATTTGTCTGTCGATATACCAGATTTCTATAATACTGATTATTTACCTCATCCATTATAAAAGCGGGTTGATTTTCACCTGATTATTCAGCGATAATCTCCCGCTCTCCGGTGAAAATCACCCTTGTCAAAAGTGAAAATCTCACCCGTCAGAAATCCAGCGATAATCTCCCGCTCTCCGGTGAAAATCACCCTTGTCAAAAGTGAAAATCTCACCCGTCAGAAATCGTTAGTTTTTTATTTGGTAAATAATCTTCAAAATACATTTCGGGATTGGGAAATAATCAGAAAATCATTCTCAGATTTTTTGCCATTAGGAAACGGCAAAAAATCTTCGGAATGATTTTCGATAATTTCCCTATCCCTTAATATATTACTACTGATAATGCCCCCATGACATTGATAAACTAAACGTCTATTATGCCGGCCGAATTAGTCCGTAGATGGCCGATGTTTCGAAAATTTAACATTTCTCCAAGCTTAATTGTTCTGTGGTTAAAACGTGAACACTCATTATTCGCATTGCGCGAGAGGTGAGAGTTATTAGGCCAAAATGGTAACAGCCTGTACGTGTGGTAACATTCTTGCTTTACATTCGGCAAGTATTCGGTTCAATTTGTGTCCAGGGCTTTCTTGTAAATTAAATATAGTTTGGATATACCTTGTAATTAAATAATATTAAGTGTATTTTACACAGTTGAAAAAATTTCAGAATAATATAAACATTTTACACAATGCAAAGACTATAAGGAGAAGTTAATTTTTCGTGCTTTTAGACTAGCAAATTTGTCGTTCGACGCCCTTCATAGCCCATCGCCCTCTATCCAACAACTCCTACAATACAAGGACACAATGCTTAAGGAGAATTTGCTAGTGACGTCACGGTCCGTAGGCCGATCGTGGTTAACATGTGTTTTGGCATGGCCGGCTTAGAGTCTTGTCCTTGCAGCGACATTGTCAGATTATCCATAATTCTTAGTTAGGTAAGATGCGCTTTGAAATAATATTTCTTTAAGTAATATGTTTTGTTTATAACTACGTTAGCTTAGGCCTTAGGCATTAACATATGTTTAATATAATTTCACAACAGGATTACCGGTATAAATAGTATGATAAATCATTTTAAAACGCTGTATAAATCGTGTGTAAAAAATGCTCGGACACGGGTATTAATATTTTAAGGTGTGATCTTCTTTATTTAAAAAATATTGATACAGTGTGTCCTAATTTAGAGATATGACGTTATCCAGAATTTTCTTAAATGGCAACCCTAGTTTTTTATTTACTATTTTTAAACAGGATAGTAAGTTACATATAACTGCCAAATTTCCAATTTTTATTCCTTGTCATTTATATGATGTGAATCGATACAGGCTTAAAAAGATTGATAAAGAAATTTCTCGAGAAGATATATCCCGATTTAGAAAAGTGCTTGCCCACACCTGTTCCGAGTTCTGACAAATGCGCAAAGTTTTTATTCGCTCAAGCTCGGGACATTCAACTACACGATACATGATGCAACATATAAACATACATATTGCTGCATGTTTGACGAGTCTGCAGCCAATCGTGTTGTTAACGAAATGGCCTCTTGCTTTATTAAATGGATTGACTCGAATAAATTTACCACCCTAAAAAAATTGACAATGTGGTCCGACAATTGTCCGTCGCAAACAACACCATAATTTGTAAATCAATACCTTTTTTCAAGCAAACATTAAAACTAAAGGAAAAGTTAAGTCATTTTGTAATTTTTTGTTTACTAGATAAAATAAGTTAAGTCACATTAAAATCATAATTTGCGAAATGTTTTTATTACTTTTTGAAACATTTCATCGATTGTTATTTACCCTTTAATTGGGTTTTTATTACGAAATGGGATTTTGGTGAACGCGCAATTCGGTTTTCAGGAATCCAAATCAACTCACGATGCTATCTTCGTTTTTTTTGGAGAACTTATATATCAGTCTGAAAGATGGCGAGGTAGCAGCAGCAGTGTTTTGTGATATCTCTAAAGAATTTGATTGCGTCAACCACAGAATACTGCTTGCCAAACTAGAATACTGTGGTGTCAGAGGTATTGCTTTAAACTGGTTTACTTCGTACTTGTCGGGAAGAGAGCAGGTGGTTAGAGGGCAGTCACACCTTTCCAATAAAATGAAAATCACTAGTGGTGTTCCTCAGGGTTCGGTTCTCGGTTCTATCTTATTTTTGCTTTATATAAACGATTTGGCAAAGATGTGTATTCGCGGTAGATTTACTATGTTTGCCAATGACACTACCATCTTGTGGCGTGATAAGGATCCGGAGGAATTAAAAATAGTCCTTCAAAATGATCTACTGCTTGTTAAACAGTGGTGCGATTCTAATCTTTTGTTTTAATATCAATAAGACCAGTATCCTGACATTTAAATTTTCCTTTCCTGACTTGATGTTACATAGGGATTTTGTAAGGAATGAGAATGTTGCGAAATTCCTGGGTGTTTTAATTGATGACAAACTGAAATTAAGGGACCATGTTCTGGCATTTAATAAGAAGTTAGCTTCAGGTTGTTTTGCAGTGAGAGTTGTCTCAAGAGAGTTAGGAAAGCAAATGGGACGCATCGTTTACTTTTCTGTAATTGAAAGTCATCTACGATATGGGACTGCCTTTTGGGGCTTTTGTAGCCAAGAGATGTTGGGTTCCATATTAGTTTTACAGAAGAGGGCTCTAAGATACATTTGTAGTGTAAACTCAAGAGAACATTGTAAACCACTTTTTGTTAAGGAAAACATTTTAACAGTAATAGGTATTTTCATTTTAGAAACTGTTTGCCTTATTCACAAGAAATATAAAAATTATACAATTAGCAACATTTATAACATGCGCAACCATAATAATATACCCCTTCCTATTCCAAAGACAAAAATTCTTTAATATTTGAAAGCATTAAAATGTATAATCATATACCCATAACGTACAGACTAATTTTAGATACAAAAATGTTTAAAAGATCTTAAAAAAAAACTTATTACAAGACCATACTACAGTCTTCAGGAGTTTTACAATGACAATCTCTAGTCGCTAGTCTGCAATTCTTTCTATCTAGTTGTTTTGTTCTACGTTGTTTTTATTAATGGTCATGTTTCTTTACACGCTTAGAGTTTTTACTCATTCTAGTCATTCTCTATCAAGTACTGTTTATATCGTCAAATGTGTATCGTGGTGTTATTCATATTATTAGTTGTGCGAATGTTGTTCTGTTTATTTTAAATAAGGAAAATAAAGAATATCCTCACATGTTTAAAACCTGTTGTTGGTTGTTAAAATGGGTATCTATTCTTTGTTTTATATGTATAATATTGACCAATTGATTATATTTTATATTAAGAAAGCTTTGTGAACAAGATTAATTTCTTTAAACAATAAAGCTGGATTTATAAACTCTCGCCGGCGTCGGCGCCAGCGTTCGTCGTAAACAAGCATAGTGGGTGTTGTCCCACCGTTGGAAAGCTACCCGCTTTCCCGGCACAGACGAAAATAAACACTGGGAATACTGACTATACGTTTATTCCCCGGCACACATTCGGTGCTGACTTTTCTACTATTCTGAAAAACTAAACTTATTGACACAGTATCAAAAAAAAACCTGACTTCTTTTTTTTTTCAAAGTCACAACACCTACCTGTACCTGCAATAACAAAATAGGTATGGTTTCTGACATACTCCCACCTGAGAAACGATTTTTAACATTAAAAGTTTCTCACTAAAATTAATACAATAAAGATAGCAAACAAATAACCAGCTTACATAAATATACATGGTCAAATACCAATAATATGTAACTTGTTTCAAACAACAATTTAAGAAAACCTTTTGGGCATTTTTACTAATCTACCACTTCGCGTAGTGCGCGCTTTTTCAACGGGTAAATTGCCTTTTAACACTCCCGCACTTTTTCCCGAACTACTGTCTACAGTTTCGATGTCTGCATACATCGCTTCTGGCTGCATGGCTGCTTGCATGGCTGCTGTTACTGGCTACATGGCTGCTGTTACTGGCTGCATGGCTGCTGAACTGGACCTCATTCCTTCATCATCACCATCACATTCGAGTGGAAACAATCGCTGAACTGGTCTTAACAACTCGCCCCGCGCAGTTTTAAGCCGACTACTAGTCTAATTCGCCCATCTTTTCCCGGCATTACTTCCGTTACACGTGCAATGGGCCACTCTAAACGCTTTGTATTGTCATTGCCGACGAGTACAACATCGCCCAATTTTACTACCCTGGTAGATCTCTTTTCACACAAAAGTTTTAATTGTCCGAGATATTCTAAGCGAAAACGACCGCGTAGGTCATGCCGTAGTTTTTGTTTATTACGTATAGTACGTGACAGTGCAGTTTTTTCGACTTCATCACAGTCAGGAAGACTATCATCAACCTGATCGCGTAAAAACATAGTCGGAGTAAGCGCTACTAGATCGTTCGGATCATTGGAAATATAAGTTAGAGGTCGAGAGTTTACTACTGCCTCACAATCACATAATAAAGTAAGAATATCTTCATAATAGAGACAGGCATGTCCCAGTACTCGACGCAATAACTGCTTTACGACACCAATTAGTCTTTCAAAAAATCCGCCCCACCACGATGCGCTGGGTGGATTAAAACGCCAAACTATGCGCTGCATTGACGTTTCTCTTGTAATTTCTTCCCAATTTAAATTTGCAAACGCGTTGTCAGCCCCTCTAAAATTGGTACCATTGTCTGAATAAAATACTCTTGGCCTACCGCGTCGTGCTACAAACCGACGTAATACTTGCAGAAAACTTAAAGTCGATAACGACAAAGTTAGTTCCATATGTACTGCGCGATACACGGCGCACGTAAATAAGCAAATCCACGCTTTTTCGCCATTTTTTAGAAAAAGAGGCCCGGCAAAGTCTACTCCGGTTATTTCAAAAGCCACGGCATCACGCACTGTCGGTAGGTAACGGAGGGGACTCTACTGTGAATGGTCTCGAATCAAGTCTCTTACAAGTCATACATTTTGACAAAACAGATCTAATGTGACGTCTGCCTCCTAGTATCCAATAGTTTTCACGTAATTGGCTTAATAGTCCCTGTGTTCCCACATGGCACAATCTTTTATGTGTATCTAGGATTAAACTTTTAACTGTTGCCTGTTCTGCAGGCAAAACGACTGGAAATCGGAACTCTCTTGAATCGTCTCGATTGGAAACTCTGGATTTTACACGTATAATTCCAAACTCGTCATAAAACGGATTAAGACCGCTAATTCTTTTATCTTGAAGATTAGTAAAGCTTTGTCTTTGAATCACTTTAAGAATAAACTTTTCTGCTTCCTTTAACTCCTCCACTGTTAAGTCGCCTTGATTTTTGTTAAGAGGATTTTTTATATTATGTCTGAACCTAAACACCCAAGCCATCATCCTTACTGATTTAGTAAACTTGCTAAAATATGACAAATGCCAATCATCAGTTGAATCGAGATTGGCAAGTGCTGCTACCAGCTTTTTCTTACGTTCTTTGTATACTTCTTCTTCATCAACGTTTGCTTCTTTAGTTGGCCAATTTCTCCCGTCTTCATACAGCCAGCACGGCCCCTCCCACCATCTCGACTCCAAAAGCTGTTTGGGTGTGCAACCCCGAGATGGAAGGTCCGCAGGATTACTAATTCCGGGTACATGTTGCCATTGATCTGCTGTGGTTAAACGACGAATTTCATTGACCCGATTCCATACAAACGTGCCCCATTCTTCACTGCGTTGTATCCATGATATTACTGTAGAGGAATCACACCAGAAGTAACTATCAAATTTACCAGTAAGACTATCATTTACCTGGGTGTAAAGCCTGGCTGCAATTGTCGCTCCCATAAGTTCCAAGCGTGGAATTGTTAATTTTCTCAAAGGCGCAACTCTGGACTTGGCAGCCAACAAGTGTACCGATACTTTATTCTCTATCGTTGTTATTCTGCAAAAAATCACGGTAGCATATGCATTCTGACTCGCATCACAAAACGTGTGAAGACTTATATCTCGTATGCCATCATTTCCCATGGATGTCCATCGTGGAATTTTGATATTTGAAAGACATGTCAAATCCGCAACCCAATTCCTAAATGGCACAGCGATTTCTTCGTCAACAGGTGTATCCCAGGAAATCTGTTTTTCCCATAAACGCTGTAATAGTAATTTTGGCAACAGAGTAGCGGGAGCAGTAAAACCAATTGGATCGAATACCTTTTGCGCCATGGACAATAGACGTCTCTTTGTTACTATTAGATCCTGTGAATCGGTTTTAAAAAGATTGTCATTTATCGTCAACACATCTTCCTTTGGAAACCATTTTAGACCAAGTACTGAAACATTAAAATCATCGCTATCTATCCTCTCAGAAAACTCCCACCCTCTTAGGTCGAACTGACCTTCAGCCATTGCTAAAGTAGATTCTCGAATAAATTTATTTAAACTTTCTTGGTCTGGTAAACTTGTCACACAATTGTCAACATAAAAGCTTTTAGACAATTTATCAATTGTTTCTTGACAATATGCAGAACCTGTCACGGCACATTTTTCCATGCATTTCCCTGGATGATGTTCGATTGTTGCCCCAAGCAAAAATGGACTACAGTTCACTCCGAACACAACACGTCTATGCTGGAAAATCACTTCTTTTCGCTCTTTATCAACCCAAAGAAATTTTAAAAAATCACGATCTCTCGGGTTAACGCTAACTTGTAGAAAAGCTTTCTTAATATCCGAGACTACACCAATTTTAAATTCTCGGAACTTCAGGAGTAATGTAGGTATCATTTCGATTAAATTTAATCCTTTCTCTAAGCATTGATTCAAGGATGGTTTATCTTTTTCACGCGCAGATGCGTCGAAAACAGGCCTCACTGCTGTTGTAGATCCTTCTTTTATTACAGGTCGATGTGGTAAAAAATGACCGTCAACACTTTTTTCTTTAACTTGTTCAATAACATTAAGTGATAGCCATTCTTTAAAAACTTCATCATACCGCTCAAAAAGATTTTCCTTTTCTAATTTCAACAGCGTGGTCTGCAGTCTCTTCTTGGACACACTGTAATTAGTAGGTAAGGGGGGATGTCCCTCTAACCAGGGTAATCTTATATCATATCGCCCCTCATCGTCTACAGTGACCGTCTCATCAAACAATTGTTTAGCTGCTAAAGCTATTTCATCTCTCGGTTTCTTCTCAGTTGGTTCCTTTATACCAAGCACATCTAATTCCCATAGGTCAGTAAGTGATGGGTTTGCAAATAAAGACATTACAGTCGTCGAAGAACTTGACTCAGATTTTTGCATTTTTCCCATTATAGTCCAACCCAAGTAACTTTCAATTGCTATCAATCCACACTGTAGTTTATGGCGCCTGTATATAACATCTCAGCAACATCAGCACCTAATAAAAGCTCAATGGGACCAGCATCGTTAGAATCCGAAATATCAATTTTCAAACTTTTTAGTTCATGCATCCAGGGACCATAAAAAACAGGTAAAACATCATTGCATATACGTGGTTGGTCCAAAACTTCAATAGAATTGCTATAATTTCCGTTGAAGACTGTTATATCATAACAATAGTGGTTATTGACATGCTCGGTACCACCAAAAAGACAATGTACAATTTTTTCCGCTCTTTTAGGTTTCAATTCAAGCGCCATTACAGTTGACTTCAAAATATATGATCGTTGTGATCCTGTATCTATTAACGCTCTAACCATTCGAACACCATGATTACCTTGTAAACTGACTCGCAAAGTCTGCAAAAAGACATGTGTATTCGTTTGATTTGACAGTGTTTGATCTCTTGTTACGATATTTACTCGGTTATCTACTTTTTGCATACCTTGATCTGAATCTTTAGGTTGTTGGCTTTTGTTTTTGTTAGGTAATTCAGGACACATCAGCGGTAGGTGTGATCTTTCGCACACAACACACCTCACACGATTTCGACATTTTCTGGACTGATGTCCTACCTTCAAACAACGAAAACAGGCTTTCTTTTGCTTAACAATATTTTCCCTCTCAATCAACGTCATTCTTTTGGCATTTATACAAATATCACTACCATGCATGCCCTCACAAAAAATACAACTAGCAACTTTGGTATTTACGAGGTTGGTAGCTGTGAACGGAATATTTGAGTATCTTTTCAAATTTCCCTTGATTTGTCCGTTTACAGATTTAACTTTATGCTCACCAATATTTTCTGCTAGTCCGAACCCCTCGCTGGCTAAATCAATTCGCTGCTCATTATCTACTTCCGCCTGTAAAAAATTCATCAGGTTTTTAAGCCGAGTCTCAAGCGTAGCATATCCGTTCATAGTCTGACTCGAACCAACATTAGTTAAGGAACAAAAGGTTGACCTCTGCCAAGTTCTTAGCAACTCTTGCGGTAAGCTAGACTCAATTAGTGGAAACAACATGGCTGCATACTTGTCTGGTGTTATCCCTAAAGTTTCAAGCGCCCTTAATTGTGTTTCTATTCGATCATACAGTGTGCATATATCTAGCTTCTCCTGAGAAATAGCGTTGCTTAATACTAACTTCAACAATTCTCTAACATACACTTCAATCTGTACATCTTCCCTACCAAATCTAGCTTGCATACAGTCGACAATCTTCTCATAATTTTCGGCCCTAACAGGAAAGCTCTCTACAAGTTGACGTGCCCTACTTCCTGGAACTGTAGCCTGAACCAAATATTCAATTTTGTCACAGTCATCTATATCTACATCTTCATGAATCTTTTTAAACTGTGACCAAAATCCTAACCAGCCCCTTATGCTGCCATCATAATTTTTAAATATTATCTGAGGTAATTTAAACTTTCGCTTACCTGCTGAAATATTATTTTGTACCTCCAAAGTCTCGTAGATACCTGATGTCACTGATCGAACATCATCAGCAGGCTTTGGATCAATTATTTTTTCACATCTTAGACGTAGCTATGTAAATCTTCTTGTGTATGAATCATGGGACGCCATATCCGCGATGAGTTCTTCCTCTGTAGAAGATTCCAACAGCCCTTCATATACATCATTTTCACAGATACGCAGCTCCTCGAATTTCAGCCTTAAACATTCCCATAAAATCTCGATTTCACTACGGACCTGGTTTTCAGCTGTCAAAAGTCCGTCTAGTTCATTACTGTACTTTGTAAAACTACATCTTAGTACTTTTCTCTGTTTTTTCTTCGTTTCAATGTTGTCCGTCATTGCACAAACCTTGTTCAAAACGTCCTACGCTCGAAATATCTCTTATACAGAAAGAACGCGGAAAAGATTTGAGAGTCACACTTAACAACAATAAAATCGACACGCGTCGTTTTGATTTTCCTCGCGAGAACTAGTAAAAAACCCCGAACTGCCGTAAAGTGTCCTGTCACGGTCGCCAAATGTTGTCCCACCGTTGGAAAGCTACCCGCTTTCCCGGCACAGACGAAAATAAACACTGGGAATACTGCCTATACGTTTATTCCCCGGCACACATTCGGTGCTGACTTTTCTACTATTCTGAAAAACTAAACTTATTGACACAGTATCAAAAAAAAACCTGACTTCTTTTTTTTTTCAAAATCACAACACCTACCTGTACCTGCAATAACAAAATAGGTATGGTTTCTGACAGTGGGCATTTATAAACTTGGCGTTCGCGTTCGCAGTGTTGACAAACAAAAACATAATCTGACACTTCTGACATTTTAGTTCAGGTGATATTTTCTCTAGCCCGTTATTACAACAAAAAGAAAGAGTTAAATAAATGGATTTAGCAAGGAAGAAGAAGTTACTTGGTGTCTTAGCGGTAGTAAAATTAAAATAACGATTGACCATTGACAGTTTGGCAGATGCCAAAGATGACTTGATAGAAATGCTAAAATCCCATTGGTTATGACGCGGCGCTACGGTTTTTTCACGAACGCCGGCGCTGGAAGGATAAAGATGGTTTATGTCGAACGCCAGCCGGCGCCAGCGTGAACGCCGGCGAAGTCTATAAATCACTCTATAACGATTCACTTGTTTAGCTTCCAGCGCCCACGCCGACGCCGGCTTTGAGTTTATAAATCCAGCTTTATGCTGGATTTATAAACTCGAAAAGTTGGTGAGGTTGAAGTTATGACCAAGTTTGTGAGGTTAGATATTCCGAACTCCGAGCATAAAAATTGATTATCTCGAACTACACGGGAAGTTTTCGAACCTTACATGAACAACATGAACAAGTGTATAAATGGAACTGAGTGTTCCCTTTAGTTTAAATTGAACTCCTATTTCCAACACCAACTGAACCTCAACCTCGCCAACTTTTCGAGTTTATAAATCCAGCTTAAAGCGTATTTTGACTTTGACTTAAGGAAGACACAAATAAAAATCGAAAAATAAACATGTAACATCTGTGCTAAAGCACATTTATTCAAATGCCTTTATTGTAAAATTATGTTTTAGTGACTTAACACTTTACTTCTGAGATGCTGACTTAAAGTGGGTCCTCACTCAGGTTTGTAGTCTTGTTAACGCATTATGTGCTTAAACACAAGTTTAAATACTTAATTATTAATGGTCTAAAGTAAATAGGTAAATTTAGAAGTCATACAAAAACATAAATTCGACAAAAAGCATATAATATTATTAATATTATATGGTATTCGTTTATTTGTAGGCCTACAGGTGATGATGTTACAAATAAGCGCTTTGTCCTTGTACTGTAGGAGTTATTGCTCTATCGCTCTTCGCCCGACGCCTTTTCCAGAGGAATAGTTTGAACAGCTTAGGAATTTCACTTATGACATTTTGTGGAATACACCTCAATCTAGCCATTTTTCCGAAACTGCGCAATTTCGGTCCGATCCATTATTTTTGCACAACTCCCAACTACTCACCGTAAAAAGTAATTTGGCGTTTTCTCTCATCTTTCCGATGTAATCAAAATCAGATTCCGCAGCAGGGCAGTGGCCGCATCGTTTTATCACTGATTCCAACACCTTATCAACGGGCGCTTCTGGGTGGCCGAATTCCGACAAACATTCCTCGTCCACCAACAGTGATAACAATTCTTTGATTGATTCTGCAATAATAAAAATGTAGTAATGTGAGAAAATATAATAAATAAAATAGGCATTTCATAGACAAATAGGTAAACATAAAAATTTACAATAAAGAATTTTAACATAAAATTAAATAATATCCTAAAAATGACTGAAGGAATATAATATTACTTTAATTTTTAAAGTATGGTTGGAAAATAGATGATATTCAGCATACGTCATCAGCCAACGCCAACGCCTAGAAATCCCTACCGCCATGAGCATTCCTGTACGTAGGCCGACCGAGACCGCAGATATGTTTGAAATACAATAAAAAAATGAAATTATATTTCGGCATGAAAAAAAAAACAGCTTTATTTATTTATTTACTTACTTACAAACTCTACAGAAATACATCCAATTAAAGAGTAGGTTGGTTAAACTTAATTAAATACTAAAACTATCACAAATCCATAAAGTGCAAAGGTAAATTACATTACAATGTATCCTGAACTTGTTTTCTGAATGTGGATAGATCTATATTAAAAATGTCATACTGATCACTTATATTATTATACAGCTTACACATGCCATGGTTATGATAGGAGGGTTAAGATAGTAGTTAGTTCGTGTAGTATCTACATAACCTATAGTTCAGGTTCACTTGTATGGTTTGATATTTCGCGACATGAAAATTTATTAGTGCTAATAGGTTTTGGTCATTAATTGCATTATTAATTATTTTATGTAAAAACAACAAATATGCTACAGATCTACGATTTTCAAGGGTGTGTAAATTGTATCTTTCCAATATGTCATGTTTAGGTATATGAAACTGATATATGCCTGTTTCCTTATAATTTGTATATCTTAGCATTTTATTTTGAACTTAACGTTAAATTTAATCATTAATTGATTCAGTGAAAATGATTTCTTAGTATTGGTCGTTGTTGGCTCGCTGGTTTCTATCGCATGAATACACTATCGCTTGGCTTTATATTTTATTAAAATATATAAACTTTACATTAACTTTTTCAATTGAGATTAACATGTATGCAAAAAAATAAATCTTCCTTCCTTTCCATCTTGAATCTTGATGATAACCTGAGAACGCTGACGTCTCTCGTTTTTCTTTCGCACGCAGCTTGGTTTAATTTCGCTGTTGCCAGCTTTACAACAAAATCCTTTAATATAAGTAAGTTGGCCTCAACATACCGGCCCCCTTGAAATAGTATTTCAAATATGAACAAAACAAAAACTTTATAACAATAAAATAATGGAATTATTGTGGAGTTTATTAGCACTCAATCGGCAATGCACATAACTTTGAAAGAGCACGTTTAAATGTTCCTTCTTTGAATTTTACAGTGGCGACTCGTACAATTCCGTCTTTTCCAGGATGAAGTTCCTGGATTCGCCCCATTGGCCAATTTAATGGAGGCGCGTTGTCATCGCTGACTAAAACAATAGTTCCAATTTTGATAGGACATGGTTTGGCTTGTTTCCATTTAGTCCTAGCTTGTAGTTCGCACAGGTACTCCAGGTGCCATCGCTTCCAAAAGTGTTGGATAATTTGCTGTAGCCTCTGGTAGCGTTTCAGTCGGTTTTCTGGTACATCCAAATAGCTGGGTTCAGGAATGGCAGACAAGCTTTTTCCAATTAAAAGGTGAGCGGGTGTGAGGGGATTTAACTGGTCTGGAGAGGGCGAAAGTGGGCAAATAGGACGTAAATTAAGTATTGATTCAACCTGAATAAGCACCGTAGAAAAATCTTCATAACAAAGATGTGCGTCCCCTACAATACGCTTGAAATGATATTTAAAACTCTTTACGCCCGCCTCCCATATGCCACCAAAATTTGGAGCTCGCGCAGGAATGAAATGCCAAGTTATATTTTGCTCAGTTAAATAATAATTAAATTCGGCATCATTATACTGGCTACAAATTAATTCATATAATTCTTTCAATTCACGATTAGCGCCTACGAAATTTGTTCCGTTGTCACTATAAATATTTAAAGGTTTACCGCGCCTGCCTATAAACCGTTTTAATGTGGCTAAAAAACAAGATGTGGTTAGATCTGACACGACTTCAAGGTGTATGGCCTTGGTGGCCATGCAAATAAAAATACACACATAACCCTTGATTATTTTAGCCCCCCTTGTCATGCGATCCTTTAGGAAAAAAGGTCCAATAAAGTCACATCCAGTATTGTAAAAAGGTAAGTATTGATTCACTCTGGACTCTGGTAACTCCCCCATTTGGTAAGAATGAAATTCAGGCTTAACCTTGAAACATTTTATGCAATCTCTAGTTACCTTTCTAGTTTGATTTCGCCCGTCAATAGGCCAATATTTCTCGCGAATAGATGATAATAGGAGTGTAGGTCCACAATGCATCAACCTTTCATGCTCTCCCGTGAGTACAAGTTTTGTAAGTAAGTGTTGTTTTGGTAAGATGATAGGGTGTTTTTTGTCAAAGTTATGATTAGAATTTTGTAACCGACCCCCTACTCTTATTATATTATGTATCATTACAGGATTTAACGATAATAATACACTTTTCTGGGCTATTGGTAAGTTATTTTTTAATTTTTCGCATTCTGCGGGAAAAGCTTGTTCTTGTGTGATTCTTACCAATTCATTCATAGCCTTGTTTAATTCGTCAACAGTCAAAAATTTTGACAATTTTCTTAACTGCTTATCTTTACATCTTAGGTTCCAAATAAATCTCAGAACATAACCAAACACTCTTTTTAATTTGTGTATTGTAGAATATCGAGAAAATATATCAAATTCATTACTAATTGTTGTAGATGTATTAACAATTACTTTTTGTTCTGGCAACTTAATATCATCTTTCTTTTCAACTGGTATTGGTTTAAACTCATAATCAAGCAACCATTCTGGCCCGTGCCACTAAAATTTACTTTGCCCTAAATCAGTTACTGAGGTCCCTCGCGAAATTAAATCAGATACATTTTCCTGAGATTTCACATAATACCAATCATTAATATCACTTAATTGCTGTATCTCACTTACACGATTGGCTACGAATGTTTTCCACTTATTAGGGGAACCCTTTATCCATGCCAGTGTTATTTGAGAATCTGACCAATAACATATTTTTTCAAATTTAATATTTAAATATTGTATAACCTTGTGCGCCAATTTTGCTAGTAAGAGAGCAGCACAAAGTTCCAACCTTGGTAACGTGACCTGTTTAATAGGTGCAACTCTTGATTTTGAACAAAGCAATACTGAACTGCAATTTTGATAGCTATCAAGGCATCTCACATACAGACAACATCCATACGCACGTTCGCTAGCATCTCCGAATCCATGCAACTCTATAGTCGTATATTCGGAACATATTACCTTCCTTGATAACCTTAGTTCATTTAATTTAGGCAATTCATTTTTAAATATTAACCAATTTGATTTTAGATTTTTAGGAATTTCCTCGTCCCAATCAATTTTAGCTTCCCATAAACTTTGAATTAAAAGCTTTGCACGTATAATAATTGGACTAAGAAGACCTAATGGATCATAAATCTGTGATATAAGTGACAAAATACTACGTTTTGTAATAATTTGCGTGTCATTTATATTTACCGTAAATTGTATCGTATCTAAATAGGCATTCCAAAAAATACCCAATGTTTTATTAGGTTCGTTTTCTCCTATTTTAACAATATGTGAATCGAGTTGCTCATTAAACTGAAATTTTTCACATAACTCCCTTTTATTACACAACCATTTTCTCAGTTCTAATCCTGCACTAGTTAAGATTTCAGAAACCTCGGCTTGCAACTTAAGTAGCTTTTCTTCAGTTTGCGCGCCTTCTAAATAATCGTCCATATAAAATGAAGTACGAATTGAGTGACTAGCTTCAGGGTAAGTGTCACTATTTTCAATTGCTAATTGATTTAGACACCGAACTGCAAGGAAAGGCGCTGAGGTAGTGCCGTACGTAATAGTATTAAGCTCATAAATTTTTAATTTCTCGTTCGAATTGTTTCTCCAAAAGATTTGCTGCAAACACCGCTGTTCTTTGTTAACCAATATCATACGATACATTTTTGAAACATCCGCGGTCATTACATACTCATGTTTCCTAAAGCGCAAAAGGATTGCAAACAACTCGTCTCGTATTGTAGGTCCCGTGTATTGTAAATCGTTTAAAGACAGCCCATTAGTAGTTTTCATGGAAGCATTAAATACCACCCTTAATTTCGTTGTTGTACTATCCTCACGAAGCACTGCATGATGAGGCATATAATACGATATACTGTCAGTATTTTCTGTCTCGATTTTTTTGCTCATATGTCCCAAGCTTATATATTCTTCCATGAATTTTACATATTCCTTTTTTAACAACGCATTTTTTTCCAATCTTGCCTCTTGCGCGTAAAAACATTGTAAGGCCTTATCTTTTAAAGAACCTAATTTATTTATGTCGTCTTTGAAAGGAATTGTTACGACAAACCTTCCCTCGTTATTTCTTTTTACAGTTTTTAGAAACTGCGTTTCACAAAACTGTTCACTATCGCTTAATATTTTATTATTGTCTATACTAACCTCATCTATTTCCCAAAATCGCGTAAGCGCTCTTTCTAGTGAGAAACAGTTTACTTCCGGG
Source organism: Polydrusus tereticollis (assembly GCA_963920685.1). Taxonomy (NCBI): domain Eukaryota; kingdom Metazoa; phylum Arthropoda; class Insecta; order Coleoptera; family Curculionidae; genus Polydrusus; species Polydrusus tereticollis. Next base: position 130,238,950 of record OY987326.1, read on the forward strand.
GAAGTATCTATTGTTTGAATTGTCATATTTACCTTGGTCTTACCTCCAATCACCCAACCTAAGCGAGTTTCTTGTAAAATAACTTCAGAATCTTCCACTTGATACCTTCCATTACATAATAAAGTCCAAAAAATAGAAGAACCTATCAATAGGTCTATAGAACCTCTTTCATTGAACTTACAATCAGCCAATTTTAATTGCTGTGGAATATTGATTATATTATGATCGAATGAAATAGTTGGTAGATTGTCTGTTATATGAGGCATAACTAAACAATCAATTGTGTTATTATAAGTTTCATCGCAAGAGAAAATATCTATTTTAGTTTTATTCTTAATATTGAACCGCGAATTACCTACCCCTGCAATACAAAATTGTCCTTGTTGTGTCTTAAGCTTTAATTGTTTGCATAGTTTCTCCGTAATAAAATTACTCTGCGCACCACTATCTAATAAAGCGCGACATTCGTGAAACTTTCCCATAGAATCCCTTATTTTTACTATTGCAGTAGATAATATCACTTGACTTTTTTCTAATGTGTTATTTTGAACACTTATCGCATGTATCAATTTATTTTCATCAGCATTCGCATTGTTTATATTTAAACCACCCATAGTTCTACTAAGCATTGCGGCAACATTGTTTTCGCTGCTGATGGTCTCCACCTGACCGTTCGACTTCGCGCTCCCCGACGCTGGCGCTGGCGTCTCGGCCACTTGACCGTCCGTCTTGAATTCTTTCCGACCATTTTTATTTTGTATAGTATTGGAATGTAGTAAAGTATTGTGACGCTTCCCGCACTTTTGACACCCTGAATGTAAACAGTCTTCCACGTCATGTGACGGTCTTAAACAATTGTAACATAATTTTATTTTACGTATCTCTGTTGCTTTTTGCATTGGAGAAAGTTCTAGGAACCTTTCGCACTTGAATATTGTATGGTTGTTTTTACAAAAATAACAACTAAGTCCCGTCTTTGATGGTGGTCTTTCATAGCTACTATATGCATTAAATTTTTGACCTGGTTTATGTCTCTTTTCAAATTTATTGCCTTTGAATTCTACGTCTTTTGAATGAGAATTGCCTGACACTTCCAATTTTTCTAACAATTCACATCTTTGTTTCAGAAATTTATTCAAATCTTCCATTGTTGGAAGATCATTTGTAGTATCAAACAACTCCCATTCTCTACGTGTTGTCTTGTCCATTTTTGTACAATATATATATATATCAATAGTCTGTCCCACTTGTCTGTTTCTTCCCGTAGACTTGTAAGCGCTCGTATATTTTTTGTCATAGTGTCAAAGAATTGTCTAAGGTTCGCATGACTTTCTCGTTCTATTGCAGGATAATCGAACATAGCTCTAATGTGATTGTGAATTAGCAATGCTTTTTGTTCAAACCTATCGTGCAATAGGTCCCATACTGTTTTATAATTTGATTCCGACACTTGTATCGATTCAACCAAATGCAAGGCATCATCCTTTACACAAGATCTTAGATAATAGAATTTTTGAACAGACGTAAGCCCTGCATTATCATGTACCAACGCCTTGAAGCCGTCCCTAAATTCTACCCATCCGTCATAGCGCCCATTGAAATTGGGAAGTTTCAAAGCAGGTAACTGTACAGCTTTTAGCTGTACTATTTGTGTATATCCTTGTGAACCTCCTACATTAGAAACACTATCCCCAGCTTGTTCAGGCCCTCTTTGTGCATTGAACAAACCACTCATTATTTCCCTTATATCACCCACTAAGCTAAAATAAGAATTTTCAAAATCTTATTTTGATCATTTAATTTACTTTCAATCTCATCCTGTATATTATTAAAACTATCGAGCAACTTTTCTATTCTCTCTAATCTACATTCTAATTCCGCGACTATACGCGCATTGATTTCCACGTTTTCGACTTGCTGAAAATACGTTCTTTGGCGTGTTAAATTGCCTTTTATAATTCCGCGCTGTCTTATTAAATTTTTAAACAACTCTTCTTCCGACATTTTAAATACTTATTCAAATTGAAACACACTCAAATGGTAAAAGGAAATATGATAAATGGTTAAATACTGGGTTAATATAGGAAAGACACTGACCTTTTTCACTTGTTGCTTGTTTTGATTTTTGCAATCGCAGGATTTCTTCTACATCCGGTTCGTTTGGACCATGTTGGCTCGCTGGTTTCTATCGCATGAATACACTATCGCTTGGCTTTATATTTTATTAAAATATATAAACTTTACATTAACTTTTTCAATTGAGATTAACATGTATGCAAAAAAATAAATCTTCCTTCCTTTCCATCTTGAATCTTGATGATAACCTGAGAACGCTGACGTCTCTCGTTTTTCTTTCGCACGCAGCTTGGTTTAATTTCGCTGTTGCCAGCTTTACAACAAAATCCTTTAATATAAGTAAGTTGGCCTCAACAGTCGTATTAATGTTAAAGACGCATAAAAAAATAAAAAAAAAGTGTTGCGAAACGGCGCCGACGCTATTATAAAAGCTGAATAACTTTCGCCCGTTGTATCACTACTCCACTGACACACACAAATATCGGCTGCTTGTTTTTGCGAGCAGCACGCGACCCGTGTCAACCAATTAAATTAACAATAAATTCCCTTTAATAGTGCACTAGTTGTCATATTTCCATGTAATTTCAATACTCAAAATTAATAAGAAAGAAGAAATTTTGAATAATGTTGAAATTATATTAAAATACTGTTAGTTTCTTAATTATATTATTATTTATTTTCAATGAATACATTTAATTCCTTGCTAATAAATATTAAATTATATTTAAGTAACAGTATGTGGCAACTGGCAACCACTGAACGTTTCTTGTCCGCATTCTTTCGGCAGCTACAAATAAATGTGTCGAACTATACTGCGATATATTTCGAATAAGTCTGATTATTTTAAATCAAATATTTATTACAAAAACGACTGAAGCTATTATGCATCACAGGCGCGGATCTAGAAATAAATTGGGGGGGAGGGTCAAGAAGTGCCGAAGGTGTAAAAATAGCGCCGAAGACGAAAATTTTTATTTTTTTTTATTTCCATGCAAAAAGGTCCGTTTGAGAAAGTTATTTACAAATGATATTAATAATAATAATATGAAGTATCACATTTTGGGGTGGGGGGTCAGTGGATCCGAGCCTATACCATATTTTTGAAAAGAGAATTGTAAGCCCTATCAAAATATTCAATAATATGCAGGGTGTTTTTTTTTAATTGAATTTTTACCTCTTCATTCGCTGCCAGAGCCGTTCCCGAAGGGACCTACTGCTTAACGTGGGTTTCGAACCACGTCACGACAACCATCCCGGCCTGCACCCTCCAAGGGCAACCAACCCCTGGTTTCGTGCGGCCTTAAGCTGTCAGCTGTGACCTACCGACTGTACAGTGCGTAACTTCACCCTCCCCACACGAGATATCCGATCTTATCCGGCTTGAATGGAGGGTTTTGGATGCCGATACACTTTTTACTCTTCCCATATTTTGCGCGACGTCAGACTGCAACGCCATATGGAACCACTAAAATCCAAACTTAGTCGAAAAGATTGCCGGGCCCGGGGATTGAACTCGCGCTACACTAGTCCCTGTGTATCCGAAACCGTCGCGTCGCCTTAACAGCTAGGCTACGAGACCCGTATGCAGTGTTCCATTTAAAAAATATTTGGTATAGTTCAAAATATGTAAGCGCGTTACTCAACAGATTCTGGCGTTATATGTGAAATTTTTCCGTAACTTACTTTAAAATTACATTTATTAATAACTCATTATTAACTAACCTCAACTAACATAAACTAAATAATTATAAATATAGTATACCTACACCCTTACAACATTGTAGCAATTTTAAAATTGCCTCTATTGACTTAGTAGGGAATGTTAGATTTACCTATGGTTCTTACAGTCATATTTCCACAAAGTGCATCTTTTATAGTTATTTTGTTCAAAAACTTGTTTATTATATTGGGTCATTTTTGTTTACAGAAAATTAGTCAAAATATGTGGGGTTAGAAGTAGTGCGTTCGCTTTTCTGTTGGCTTATTGCACAAGACGCTGCAAGTAGATTGATCACGTATTCCCGTCCAGCTGAAGGAGCTACCGCAGCAGAAGCGTGCTGGTATAGTCACCCAGAACACTATTTTTTTGTGATACAGAATTTAGTAATCTTGACATTTCAATTTCATTATTTCCCTCATTGATTTAATTTAAATACTCCTTTATTAAAAATTAATTTACTCTACCTTTTTAAAATTTATTTAACGACATTTTTTTATGTAAGGCTATCCTGACAAGAGGTAACAGCTTTATAACCATATAACATTGAATGATTTAAAAGATTCTAGAATCTTCGTAGGTTATACCCCATTTTATTTAAATCCTTGCGCTCGGAAAGGCTGTTTTTTTTTTATTCATAACCTCAGAAATTTAAACAATGTAAGGCCCATCTCAAATTTCAACAATTTTACATAAGAAGGTGGAATAAACCCCCTTTTCCTTTTTTTATTTAATGGAATCTTTATTGTTTGTGTGGGAGAATTTGAGTTTTATTTCTTGCATAGATTTTCAATAGTACTAACAGTCAGTATATTTTTCCTTCTCAAACCAGGTGGCGTCCAAGGCAAGCCAACGACGAAGGGAAGGTGTAAGTATAACGGACCACGACCTAGTGCCTCCACATGAGAACTACCGTCAGTAAATAGTGACAACCTGTTGTTTATGACAAAAGGTTGCTACTATTATTATCAAATGAGCTTCCAACCGGATCAATATCAAAGTGAGCATTTATAAGAGTGAGACTACGGGTAAGAGAAGAATGGGCAGAATAATTGGTTCTATGGATGTTCACATAGAAGACCTCATAATTTCTAAAGGAATGAGACGGTACTTTAAGAGGCATCTGTTTAAGAAGAGAAGGGCAGTTCATAACAATTTGAAGAGTAAAGACCCTGTACAGTGTACACACAGTCAAAATAAAAAATTATTTTATTTTAAAAATTTTCTATAAGTGCGTCCAAGTAAAGTCTAGCGCGGGAAAGCTGATCCGCTGAATCGTTGACATTTTTAACCTATATAAGAATCAGATCATCATCATACGATATTTTTTTTTTTTATTTACTATTTTTTACGGTTCGTCGGCGTATCAGAGGTCATCTTGAACCGGTCATCGATCGTACGGTTTTTAATCGTGCGGTCTACCGACTGGCGAGTGTGAAACGGTACCTTCATCCTACGAGATATCCGATCTCATCCGGCCTGTCAGGCGTGAATAGGATGGTTTTGATGTCGATTCATTTTACACTCCTCCGGCCTTCCCTAAGACAAGAGCACGCGGTGTTTCCCAAGCGGTCACCCATCCAAGTACTAACCGCGCTCGACACCGCTTAAATTCGGTGATCTGACGGGAACCATTTTAAATCCTTTATTTACCTATTTCTTTATACAATTCTAACTATGACTAACTTAATCCTACTTAACCTAATATTTACACACTAAAGCTAACTTAGGACAGGTGCTTTAAGTGTCGCTAGGCCCTTGCCCCATCATAGGATATAATGCGAATAATGCTTTCGGCGGAGTCCCGCTAAAAGTTACACTAGTGTTTCTACTTGTGAACGAGCCAAGCCACTCCTGAACGCACTTCCGATATATCTGTCACAATCAAGGCCATAATGCAAGCCAAATAAAAACTGTTATTATATTAACCTTATTAAAACAATAATAGTCTACAGTTTTCTTACCGGTTAATGTCAACTCATTCCACACGATGGTGTCCTTAAGCGTGTCTTTATTTGCAGCACTAGTAACAGCTTGAAGAAGTTGTTCTTGGAGTCTCTTCTTTTCCGCATTGGCAACAATATCTTCCAATACATCCCTGAAAAATAAATACGAGTATAAAATGGAGTGCATGCAAAATTTGCGGCGTTCGAGCTTTGCTATTGGTCCCGCAGCAATTTAACCTTCGTCAGAACCAACAGCAAAGCTCGAACGCCAAAATCGCGTTGTTTATGATTATCTCTACTGGCGGTTTCTATTTTTTCACTGCGATTGGGTCACGAGAACATTCTTATTTGTTTGCAAATTAATTTAAATTTAAAAAAAAATACACATTAATTATAACCGAAAATAATCGTGCGCTCATATAGACAACACATTCCGCGAGTATACCAAAATTTCAGAGGAGCGCCACTGTAAGCGGTGGTGTCGTCTACTTGCACGCAGCCTATAATAAACATTATTTCAATGAACTTTGGGTCGTAAAAAGTACTTAAGAGTAGTACATATTTTAGTACTATTAAGATTGGGACAGATTCACCATCCAACAAACATATGTCTATATTATAATATAAGTATTTTTTACCTATGTCTTGCTCTCATGTGCCGCATTAAACAGTCTTGTCTGATAAAAGCCCTGCTGCACACTTCACAGCTGACGGCTTGTTCTTTTCTATGAGTCAGTTGATGGATTTTCAGTGAAGACTTTACAACAAAAGCTTTCTTGCATACTTCACATTCATAGGCTAAAGGTACAAATTAGAGATTGTATCTAAAGATAAAACTATAAAATATATATAACTCAAAATTGCAGGGCAAGCATTTTCGATCAACTGTGTTATTCTAGCAGGTCCGGTTAATAGATTATTTTTACCAGTAGCAACAAGTTGAAAAACTAAGACCTAAGGTATACAGGGTGTTACGGGAGAAAAGGGAAATATATTAATGACGTAATTGATGTAAATATAATAAAAAGGTCATCTAAGCATGGGCTCGAAAATGATTTCTTTCCAAGAAATGTGATAAAAAAAATGTTTAAATAACTTTTTTCCTTTTATTACCTCGAAAACGATTTAGACATTAAACTGATATTTGATAGGCATTATATTAGTATGAGTATCGACGACTTTTGCTAATACACCAGTGGCGTGTGTAATAGTAAAAAATAAAATTATGTTGATGAAACAAATAATAAGTCACGATTTTTTTACAGAAAAAGTATTTGTTAAAGAAAAGTCTCTCGAGTTTTTCAGAACAGTTATGAATAATTTTTATGTTAACAACAAATAATTAAATCTAGACACTAAATTATAAACAAAAATACCTTAAAGAATGTTTTAAAAGATATCACACGTTGAATCGAAAGAATTTTCTTTATGCTCCTTTTGGTAGCTTAAACATCGTTAATACGACCAAGTAACGCTTTCTTTACTTCCACTCTTGTTGCATAAATCAACCAAATTTCATCACTTCCATAAACATTCCAAGATTCTGGAAAAGGTAGTATATAATCAACTAGTAGAATTTATAACCTCAAACAATATTCTTACAATTAATCAGTCAGGATTTAGAAAAAATCATAGTTGCGAAACTGCAATTCAGAAAGTTCTTTATGATTGGAAATATCTATTGGATGACAGTTACGCCGTGGGGGCGGTTTTTCTAGATTTGCAGCGTGCGTTTGAAACCATAGATAGGGAAATATTAATAAAAAAATTACAAAAATATGGTATAATTCATCAAGCTCTGGATTGGATTATAGATTATCTCGAGGACAGAAAGCAGGTAACTAAAATTAACAATGACAAGTCAGGAGAGGTCATAAATGGAATCGGCGTACCACAGGGAAGTACTCTTGGGCCGTTATTATTTTTGCTCTACATTAATGACATAACAACAATAATTAAGACTTGTTCGATACACTTGTTTGCTGACGACACATTAATATATTTTTTTTCAAAAGATTTAAATCACTTGATAAATAGCATTAATTTAGAATTAAGTCGCTTGTATGAATGGTTCAATAAAAATTCACTTAAACTAAACATTAAAAAAACAAAATTTATGTTGATATGTAATAGTAAATTTCAAAGTGAATTCGATCAACTTAATATTAATGTAAACATAGGCAGTAATGTCATAGAAAGTGTTAAGAAAATTAAATATCTGGGGTTTATTGTTGATAGCGGTCTGAGTTTCAAGGAGCATGTATTATATATTATTGATAAGATAACGAAAAGTGTCAATTTCCTTTCTAGAGTATTAACATCTTTGACCCAGTGGACAAAGATTACGTTGTTTAATACTTTAATCTTGCCTCATTTAATTTTTAGTTCCTCAGTACTCTGTTTGGCAAACAAGAACGAGATTAATAGACTCCAAAAGTTACAGAATAGAGCGATGCGTATCATCCTTGGGGAAAAAAGTCCACACCAATAACAAATATGCTGAATAGATTGAACTGGCTCTGTGTTAAGAAATTTCTTAAATACCAAACAATGATTCTTATATTCAAAATTAGAAATGGGTTGACACCTAATTACTTAACTCAAAAGCTTCTCACTAATGAGTCAGTTCATTCATACCCAACAAGAAACCAAGAAAACTTTCATGCCACGACAAAGAATAAGAGTAGCACAGAAAATTCGGTTTATCATAAGGGTTTAATCGCTTTCAACTCTTTACCATTGGACATAGGAAATATAGGACACCTTAACCGATTTAAAATTGCATTAAAACAACATCTTCAGGAAGAATGATACAATTCAACGAATTACAATTCAATGAATTTTAAATAATGGATTTTATTTGGTGACTGGACCATATTTTTTAAATATTTTGTAGGGAATGAATGTTGAGTGGGCACATTTTATTTTTTATTTTATATTATGATATTATTGTGTAATTTTATATTGTGTAGTTTTAAATTGACAGCACAAAAAAATCAGATACCCATAAGCGATAGTATGTAATGTAGTGACTTTTATAAAATGTAGTGTTTACTTTGTAAATTTAATTTGTTGTACACAGTGTATTAGCCAATGAGTGCTAAATAAAGGATTATTATTATTATTAAAGTCAGGTGATCTTGGTGGCCAATGGTGAGCCAATACAATAATCAGGTAAACAACAATCATGTTGGAAATACAGTCGTGGGCCTTACATCTAAAGAAACTTCTTCCAAAGTATTAAATAAGCTTTCAAAGAGCATAAAGATTCTCATCAAATACAAAAGGACTAAAGAGTTTACCTCCAAGCATAGCGCGCCATTACGTTAATAGTAAATCGATGTTGAATGATTTATTCGGATGTGGCGTAAGGATTTCTTCTGACCACTTATGTTCACTATAAAAATTATTGATTTTATCAAGGGTAAATAAATCTACGGGGGGTTTAGCAACTCAGAAGAGGAATTGGGCTGGACATGTTACACGTTTCTCGGCTGGACGAGAAAGATCATTGAATGGAGACCATGACAAGAAGCATATCGCAGCAGAGATCGGCCGCCTACAAAATGGTCTGATGATATAAAGAGAATCCAAACCAACTGGATGAACATCGCACGAGACAGGACAGTGTGTAGGATGCTACGGGAGGCCTATGTCCAGCAGTGGACACGAATGGCTGTTTGATGATGATGATGAAATAAATCTAGCTTCATTCCTATATAAAACGTACATATGCAGTTCACGATTTTGACGTATCCATTCACAGAACTCTGTTCTTAGGGAATAGGCATCAAATAGTTGATAAACTAAAGATTGATCTCTGGTTTAAAGCTTAAACCACAAAACAATTACACTTAATCTAATTAGGAATTAATTATGTTTTAGAAGACACCAAACAAACCTTAACGTAACCTCAAATGTCAGAGTGAAAAAAAAAAATGGATTGGTTTAGCGAATTGTCAACTGCTGCAAGTAATCGAAATCAGCGCTTTTGCGACAACCGAAAATTTGCAGAAAAAGTCTTTTCATGCCAGTTTAGTGCATACCAAAAGCAAGTGTAATGTCTTAACTTAAATCGTTTATTCACACCCTGGATGTCGGAGAGGAAGTATTTTCGGACCCATGTTTATATGACTTTTTTAATTATATTTAGAATTTATATATCTAGAACACGTCTATAAAATATTGTCCCTTTCCTCCCGAAATCCCTTATACAGTCGGCCCGGTGGATCTTTGCCGATGCGTCATTACTTGCACAAGACTAAAACCATATGAATCTAATCAAAATTACGAGGTTTAAAAAGTCAAAACAATGTCTAATTTGATAAACGTCAAAATTTTCGTGGCTAGCATTCGTACTGAAATAAGTAATAACAAATATATAAATACGCCAACGGAAAGGACGATAAAAATAGCTCTGAAAAGACCAGTTTTTAGGATTAAATCGAATTTCAAGGCACAAATACGTTTTAAAACAAATTAAAGTTGACAGATCAAAACGATGACTTTTGAAATCAATAGACAACTCTCCAAATATCTTTTATCTTTGTCTAGACTAAGATCCACTGTGCCAACTTTATAAAGGCATCGAGTAGGCCAAAGCACAATCGAAGTGGCTATTTAATTCAGTGGCGCACACATTTTAATTAACTGCTCATCCCCAGATTAAAAAGTTTATTACTCAGTACTGTAAATAAGGAGGCATTACTCATACACTTACGTTTCTCTCCACTGTGCGTCATCAGATGCCTGTGAATATCCTCTTTTCTAAAGAACGTCTTGTTGCAACCGTCCTGAGGACAATTCAAAGGTTCCGCCCCCTCGTGCATGAACTTGATGTGCGTCGTGAGTCGCAGTTTTCTGTTGAAGGCACGGTTGCAGTGGGGACAGGTGTAAGCGTTTTCACCGGTGTGATGGAAGATGTGTGCTCGCAGTTGAGCGGCTTGAATAAACGACTGTAAAGTTTTGAACAGGTAATAAACGTATCTTGAAGGACGGTACGAAAAATCAAATATACTTGCGTAAGGCTTTAAGAGTTGACAAAACCCGACCTAATTTTACAGGATAATAACGTAAACTCACTACCAATGCAGATAGAAGAAAAATGTCCGATTTATTATTATTATAATTATACAATTTTTGATTAACTTCAATTGAAATACCGAGATGACTGGCAGCAAAGTTTTGATGACGTGAGAATAATGAACATTCCATGTATCTAAACTGTGTTGAATAAGTCCCAGAACACACCGATATTTCGAAAACGTAGCCTCTGTTTATAGATCTTTTTGTAGTCTATATTAAAAAAATATTTTTCAAAATGCAGGGTGCTTCACAATTTTTTAATTGGAAGAATATAGTTTTTTTTCTTTCTAATTCTATGCGAAATTTTAGTCAGATTTCTTGTTACATATCCTATACCTAAATCCATCAGTTAATATAACGTAATTTTTATTAACACCATAAATAATTACGTCTATAATGCAAGGTAATACTTCCTAACTATTTTACCGGTTACCTTTACAACAACAGGGGGGGCTTGATTGGGGTTTTTGTCAGGGTATATCTTTGACATCTGTTCTTTGATCGGTGACTTTTTGGGTCTTGTCGCTTAAAGCTGGATTTATAAACTCGAAAAGTTAAAGTTGGCGAGGTTGAAGTTATGTTCAAGTTGGCGAGGTTCGATATTCGACAGTTCAGAAAATGGTATTTCTAAAGTCAGTAGCGAAGTTCGAAAAGTTGTTGTTTGATTGGTTGTGTCTAATAGAATGAATTAAAATATTTCATAACTTTAAATAAAGTCGAGTAACAACAAATTAGTGTCATCACTCTCCATACTATCCATTTTTTCTTTTCCGATTTTCCGGCACAAAACACAAACTAACCTTACAACAAAAAGATAATACAAATACAAATGGCGAAATGGCGAAGTAAACAACGAACCACATGACTCTAAAATAGCGTCTTCATTGGTCGGAACGAACTTTCCGAACTCTGAACATAAAAATTGGGTATCTCGAACTACCTGGGAACTTTTCGAAACTATCGAACTTTGCATGAACTGAGTTTATAAATGGAACTGATTATTCCCTTTAGTTTAAATTGAACTCTTATTTCCAACGCCAACTGAACCTTAGCTTTGCGAACTTTTTGAGTTTATAAATCCAGCTTATGTTTTGAATTTTTATTCGGCTATTGCTATATTGGATTTTGAGTCGTGTGTCGTTAAGGAAGGTTGGAAAGCTGCTACCTGTCTATTACACGATAATGGTAGTGCTGCTGTACTGTATATTCATAGTGCTTCTCTACTGTTAAGAGATTTATGCCACCGGGGAGCCACTCTTTCGGCAGTTTTTATGTAGAGTTTGGCCTGGCCGTCGTGTGCGAACCCGTTATTAGTATGTTGGTCGATACATCGGTGATTATTTTTTAAAATAATTCATTGATTGTCGGTATTCGAAAGTCCTAATTTAAAACACGGTTCATTGTATATCTTGGGGCATTTGCGATGAGTTTCAGCGCCCGTTTTGAATCACCTGGAACTTATTCAGCTCGGACTTACTTATATTGCACCAAGATGGCGCTCCATAAGTAAGTACCGGTCTGATCAAGACCTTGTAGAGGTTAACTTTGGTTCGACGACTAAGTCTACTCCGCCTGCGAAGCAGGGGATAGATTTAGCTTAAGGGGAGACTGTGCGTCAATTTATAGGATGATTAACACAGTCTTGTTAATGTAATATCCTGGAAAAGCTATTTGAAATACATGTCGGGACAAATTAAATTTAAGTAAAGGAATGTTTATATTTGTAAGGTACATAGCGATTTTTTGAAAAAAATAATAAAATTTATGAAAAAATTGTCACTGAAGGTAGGTATTTTAGGCATTGTTCGAAGGTTAATATCGTTGCTAATATTTGCTTTTTCGAAAAAATCGCTATGCACCTTAGAACTTCCATGTCTTATCTTTACTATTCTAAAAATTGAGACATTACAATTTCGTAATAAGTCCGTTATCGTGTAGCGCGCGGAGCATGTTTCAGGTAACATAAGGTTAAAATGTATTAGAAGCTGCCTATGCAAAGGTTTATTTATGCTCGGCCGACGTGAAATAAGCGATGGCGATACATGCTTATAATACACTGGGAAAAAGGATAGTTAGGTTGAACTAGAAGTAATTTTGGGTTGGGACTTTAGGCAATATTTTATGTTTTTTCTTGTATTGTCGGTGACGATAACAGAATATCTGCATTTATTATAGAAGGCGTATATACCTATTCGTTTTGCTTTTAACTTTTAGATCTAAAATAAAGGTGTACAGGTGGATAGGTTCAATAAAATAAAGCCGAGAGCGTAAGAAGAACTGTTACGTAGCGATTTTATTTTCAGTAGACGGGTTGCTAAAACGACTTTTTTTTATATTTATGCTTTTTAGGCTATTTATCGTTTCACGTAAATTTTTATAAATAGCAGAGGTAATATATAACGGATTGTTTATATATAGTTAGCGTATTTCTGGGGCAGCTAAGAACCCGTTAAATATAAATCCAACAGTATGCCATACGTGGTATTTAATAGATAAAATAAATTATTTTTAATTGTCGTAGTTATAGCATCCTCGCATGTTGCTACATATGATTATAAAGGGTTTTCCAATAAGAACGATATGATTTTGAAACGATATGGTAACCATGGTAATAAAGTTATACCTGTCACCAGTTGTCAGTTATTGTCAGTAAACTATAACAATTTATTATGGCTAAATACGCGCTTCAAGAACGTTTGGTTATTATCCAAAAATTTTATGAAAATAGACGATCTTTTGTGAACACTTATCGCGCACTTCGCGAAAACTTTGGTGTAAATAATCGTCCTTCTTTGCTTGCCATTCGTCGCATCGTTGAGAAATTTGAAAATAATTTCACTCTTCACGATGCAAAAACACCAAGAAGACATCGAAACGCAAGAACTGTTGAGAATATTGCTGCTGTAAGAGCTAGTGTTGCAGTGTATCCAAATTTATCAACTCCTCGTCGTGCTCAAGAGTTAAGGAATAAAAAAACGACAACTTGGCGTATTTTGAAAGAAGACTTGAATTTACACCCGTATAAGATTGTTTTGACCCAAGAACTTAAGCCACTGGACCATCGTCGGCGCAGAGAATTTGCTGCTTGGAGTTTAGAACAACTTGAAAGGGATCCTAATTTTGCCAAAAAAATTATCTTTTCAGATGAAGCTCATTTTGGGTTAAGTGGATACGTTAACAAGCAAAATTGCCGTTTTTGGTGTGAAAACAATCCACAACAGATTCATGAGAAGCCTTTGTATCCGCTAAAGGTAACTGTATGGTGTGGTTTATGGTATGGTGGCATCATCGGACCATTTTTTTTCCAAAATGTCGCAGGAGATGCAGTTACAGTGAATGGTGAACGATATCGACAGATGTTTAGAAATTTTTTGTGGCCAAATATAGATGCACTTGATTTGGAGGATATGTGGTTCCAGCAAGACGGTGCCACATGTCACACTGCTCATGAAACTATCGATATACTGCAAGAAAAGTTTGACGAAAGGATAATTTCAAGGAATGCTACTGTTCAGTGGCCTCCAAGAAGCTGTGATTTAACTCCTTTAGATTACTTCTTTTGGGGCTATTTGAAATCTAAGGTTTATGCAAACAGACCACAAACACTTGATGCATTAAGGTTGAACATTGAACCCTGCATTCGTCAGATGACGCCCGATTTATTGCATAAAGTCATCGAAAATTGGGTTCGTCGAATTCGCTCGTGTACACGAAGTCGCGGAGGACATTTAAACGATGTGTTATTCAAAACATAAATGTTATCAACTATACTTTAAGATAATATAAAAAGTTTTATTGTATCTGAAATAATTTTAATTTTATTTCATTTTGAAATCATATCGTTCTTATTGGAAAACCCTTTAGTATTACTTGACGAAATAGAAATATCAACCTGTTTTACAAAATAAATGTTAGCGCATCTTATATGGCCTAGTTGTTAGAATACCTCTGGACTGTAACCTAAGAGACTCGGGGTCGATTTCTTCTGCGGGCATGTTCTTTTTGATAAGTTTATAATATATATTACTTTAATATTTACTTTTACGCTAGTACGTAGGGTGTTGATATTAAACCATGTTTTCCAACAAAGCATAGGGTAATTGCGCCAGTAGTCTGCCCTTTTTGATCATTCTATTTTTGTTTTTTAAATAATCAATTGAAAACGATAGAGATACCCAAGAAAGTAAGTAAATATTTTATATTTAAGTTATTCTCAAAAATATAATTTTTTTCAGAAGAAAGTAATTGTTTAGTAGTCGGCCATGCCTATAGCAGAAGTCGGCCGTCACATACCATACTACCGCTAAATAACAACGCGAGACGCGAGTCACCGACGGAATAAAAAGTAATAAAAGTATATCAATTCCCCGAATTCAGCCCGGTCTTCAACACAGTTGGATCGTCTCGCCACAGCATAAAGATCTCGCAGTGTGTAAGTTGTGTTTAGGATGTATTTTGCAGCACGTGTGATCTCGCTAGTCTGTCCAGCTCAGGTCTGTTGCAGTGGCCGATAAATTCCTTGCTAAACAAAGTCCCCCCTTAATTGACGCAACGCTGCCTTTATTTTATTAATTGAATTTAACCTTCAATTCGGTCTTTGCTCGAAGATAAGTTCCAGGTACTCACTTCCTGGGGAGAGAGATGAGGCTTGCGGCACTCCCGCCCTGATGTGTTTATTCGAAGAAAGTGTGTTATCCGACGAGACTGCAAAACTTCTATTCTCCAGAAAAGAGCCTACTACCTTGATGGGGTTGTTCGGAGCTCCAAGTCTTATTAATTTCAGTAAAATATCATTATGCCAGACCTCGTCATATGCTTTGCTGACGTCAAGGAAGACCGTCCCCGTGTGCGCCCTTCATTATGTTGGACGTGAGCCTCGTTGTCTGCCTAGTGGAGAGCGCCCACCAAAAATGTGCACTTCAAGTAAAGAGATATGAGGTTCGTATGAAGTGCAGCGAACCATGTTTCTATATGCAATGACGCACACAGAAGCCGCATGGCGCGGCGGCCGTGTGAAGGAAGTGAGTCGCCTCACTATGCAGTGCCGCACGAACCTGTTCTATTTTCACTTGACAAGCGCCTAAATTATTATAGCTTTTCAGGTTATATCTTGCAGTGTTCCGTATTGATTGACATTGACATTTTCAGCGCGGTTTACCCCCCGATAATTATTTGAGTGTTTACAATTTTAATAAAATATGCGTGATGATCAACAATTTAATATTGAATTCGTGCAGCATGTAGACTGATAAAACATCTTCATCATCGGACGATGACATTTTGACAGTGGCAATTAACCTTTGCTTCTCAACGTACTGCATGCAATTCGTACAGTTTCAATATGCGCGTACTTTAAGTACACATGTTGTACACATGACGTGCATTTTAGATGTGCTTCACGGACACTTCACCTCAAGCAATTCACTGCTCTGGTGGGCTAAAGTCATTGTTCTATCTACCACTGTTCGTTAGGCAGAATGTTGCGTTCGAACACAAAGCTTGAGGGTACAGTAGGGTCTTCGTCCTTTTTGTGAATTAGGATTGCCTCTGTCCTTTTCCAGCCGCTCGGGAAATGACCTTCCTCGATGATTGCCTGGGATAGATTCGCTATATTCCCCATAGCTCTGTCTGGTAGGTTTCGCAATGCCGCAATATTCCATAAATTGTTCTTTACTGAAAAAGAGCGGATAACGCTGCTTATGATTAGAGGTTTTGCAGATCGTAAACGATCTTATTATCTAACGCGAAATCGTTTTAATAATACATTTCCAGAGCGCCCTCCTATTTCAAACTCTACAGTGGCCATTCCAAGATTTAATCAAACCGGGACTTGCAAAGATCGTCAACGCTCAGGAAGACTGAAATGGTACATATGAAGAAAAAAGTTTAGAGGTATTGCAGCATTTTGTAGAAGATCCAAATCTAGCTAGAGTGGCCACCCATTTAATCAACCTTGATGCTCAAAGTCACAATTAAAAGTGACATAAAATTGTCGATATTGGACTGATCAGAATCCATTGGATGCGCGAAACACATACTCAGTACCCTGAAAAACTCAACTTTTGGGCAAGTATTATTCAAAACCAAATAATATGTCCGTCTTTTATTGATGGTAATTAAGCTGGTAGCCCACCGACAGCGGTGCTATGCTAAGCTGACCTGTGCGATGCTGTGGTAAATTGTACGAGACCGTCCAATGCTTTGTGTAGGTAAAACGTATGTGCAACGATGATTTTAAATAGTAAGATTCAGTAGGTTCTTTTAGATTTAAGCTCAGAAGAGAATAATTCTAATAATGAATTTGAAACCGATATTTTAAAATACATTATGTTAATAATTGATTCTGGATTGCAAATCACCCGCTAGAAAGAAAACCATTCGTAGAGTTTCATAAGTTAATTCCATCATTAAGTGATGAACATTTTCAAATTACTTTTGGACTCGGGGAGCAATTCTTGGAAATCCATGAAATGATAAGATTTGATATTATAAAGCAGAACACCAACTATCGGGAATTATCCATTTTCTATAGGCAAGGGTAAGATCGTATCATTTCTATAAATTCTTCCATCTTTAGCTAGACAGCGAGCTCAGCTGTTACGGGTACCGGAGCGTAATGAGCTGTCTCCAGCAAGCTTGTGTAACTACGCGCCGCTTAATGCTAGTCGACGGTCTGCTATTAGAAATGAATTAGCAAGACAGCAACGCACGACATAGTCTGAGACAACACAGCACAGGACCGCTTTCGGTGGACTAACGGCTTTAGATTCAGAGCATATTTGCTGATGCACCCAAGAACGTCTTGTTAACCATATTTCTTACAGATAGACGTCTTAACTGCTCCCTTGCATTTCCTGTCACTTGTTGTTGTTTGTAAAAAAAACCTGACTTCTTCCTCGTAACGATCAGCTTTATACGGAAAATATGACGGATATTTAACCAGAACCAGAGCTTGCATACCTACCCATAACTCCCCTTTCTTTGAAAAAAACCAACATTACATGTCCAGAACGCTTCCAAATTTAAATCAGCTATTACGAAATTCTTGATTATTGATTGTGGGACCCTATTTTTTTTTTGTTTTTTTAGACTATTATTATATTGTCTACGCGATGCTGTGTTTTGAATCTGTTTTTAACGTCGACTTTTTGCAGAACTCTTTTGAAGATGCGCCGACACCAGGCAGGCCAGCACGCACACCGCGCCATTCGAAGAAACAATCTTTAAATTAGTAGTTCATTTATTTTATATTGTTTTGGACAGGGGTTCGCGCTAGCGTCACATAGTCACTCTATCACCCACAGTATACGGTTGGTTCGTTTTATTTTTGCTACACCAATTAAACACAACTTATTTTGCTATGTCTTTCTATTCTTCCACTTTTCACCACTCTTACCACTCTTACAATATCACAATATTTACATTGATAAACACGAATACATCGTCTTAACAACCCTAAAGCACTGCACCGAGATACCGTTAGGATTTCATCGGTTTTTACCGTAGAGAATGAATCAGAACTTGAATTAATTACAGCCCCATTACCGCCTGAATATCACGAGGGTTATTTGAAAGACATGTTTTGTACAGAACGGAATATTTCACGTATTTACGCGAACTGCAAAACACTGAAGTGCAACTTCGTGCACATCTTAACCAAACACAAAGAATGTAGTATATTTAACTGCGAAATTCATGGTACCTTTACTGTACGTTTAAAAGGACAGTAACCTTTGTTACCGGGCACGCGTCACACATGTTAGATCAAAACACGTGCTATTATCTTTTCATCTGCTGCTTTAGTCTGGGAGGTCCACAACTCACATGTGGTCACGTGGACACTCTTAACCAATAAAAGGAGGTCGCGACCGCCCAGGTTAGTGGCCGTACATGTTTACTGCCAGTAAGAAAATTGAAGAACCCATTGAAGCATTAAATGATATTGCCCTTTGTCGGTTAAAACATCCCAGAACCTTATTTACATATTCTTGAAGCCGCAAGTCTATAGCAAAGCTACTGATTAACGGTTTTCGTAAACGTGAAGTTAATATTATTTAGTTTAGAATATAGCACGTTTTAATGTTTACAGAAGACTTGAAGTTTTCCGAGAATTAGAATACTGCGGGATAAAACACTAGTTTATTACTTTGATTATTAGAAAACGTGTTTCCAAAATATATATTATTTTACAATTTACTGATATTGGTTATTTTTTGGTTTAAGAAACTGTACTGAGACAAAATACAATAAATACATAATTACTCTCAAACTATTGCATACCAGATTTTTAGTACAGTTTAAATATTAATTGCACAGGAGCCCCAAAAAACTTTTTTTTTGAAGTTTCTGAACTTGGGGTTGGGTGCTATAGCACTCTAAGAGCCTCTCTAAATCCAAGCCTGGACTGCCTGCTTCTTTAACTTGTATTTAGTGTGTTTCTCTCACACTGGAATTCTGAGAGATACCACAAACGGAAAAATACAACAAAATCGCTAAAACAGAGCTAAAAATCACAAGTTCTCCGTTTGTAATGAACGTAAGTGACAATGACTTTGTGTGGATATTCGTCTCTTCTTGAAGATATTATGTTCCTCAAGCAGGATGAATACGTTCACTTCGGTGCAATATCGAGAAACGGAATATTGGGTCTTTTATTTTTAGTTTACATCCCCGATGGATATTAGCTGTTAATTCACAAAAAATGTCAATACTTAAACTTGATGTAAAAATACTTATACTATGTTTTTACCTTCCCACAAAATTTGCACTGATGTGGCTTTTCCCCGGTGTGAGTGCGCCAGTGCCTGTTTAGCGTTTCTTTAGCTGCAAATTTGTTCCCACACTAAAAATAAAATAATACAAGAATTGAAAAATAGGAAGAAAAAACAATAGTATATCTTCACCTGTGGACAAGTATAGGGTTTTTCTCCTGTATGCATTCGTCTGTGTTTTTTCATTGCACCGCTAGAGGGAAACTTTTTCTCACAAATATCGCATCCATATGGTCGTTCCCCTAAAAGATCAGCAAAAATTAACTTTTTAAAAAATTAATATCATTATTGAACTAATTTCTATCTCTTATTGAGGCCCCCCGGTTGAACAAGGCCAGTTTAAACTCAGTTAAAAAAATAGTGTATGTTATACAATGCCAAGTCAACGCTGAACTTAGTTCAGTTTCATTTAATTTGGCGGTTTAAGTTGGGCGGGCAATATTCTAGGCCTAAACTCGGTTCTCCGCCATTTAACACTTTTATGGCAGATATATAACTTCAGAATTATAAAAAAAAATATAAATAAATATTTACATATTTATTTGATTTTTGGCTTTTTGGCTCCTTAAATTAATATTTTTTGTTATTATTCCCGTTTATCTGGAACAAAGAAGAATCTCAAACGGATGGCCGACAAACTCGATTTAAATTCATTGCAATTAACTGATGATGACGATTTTGTTGAAGTAGTAGATATTTTTCGAAACGTAAGAAGGTAGCCCCAGATGTATGGACCAAGACGAGATCATTTCTTAATATGCAATGAGATGATTCTAGGAAACACTTTAAATTATCTGAAAAAGTCCGCTTTGTAATTGATCAAATATCTGATGAAATAATTTCACATACGGAACAGTAAAGAATACATTATTATTTTACTCGCTGAAATATTCCGTTGCTTATATTTAATTAATAAATTTTTAAGTAGGTATGTCATATCAAAATATTTATATTATTATTTTAGGAACCACTATTACGGTAATTATCACGGTACAGTGCAATATATCGATAATTCAATATCAATTTTTTGTATTGGCTAATAATGAATTAACTTAATATACGATCCTCGCATCAAGGAGGCGGCTAATCGGGAAGCCCAGGTAGTTAGGGATTTGTTGACTGAACGGTAATCGAACATGTGGGATGACAGGGTCCAAAGTCTTTCTATGGCGGATAATTCCATCTATAGAACGACCAGGATCTTAATCAGAGGCGCACGAGCACCTGAAAAATCAGGAGACTGGTGTGGTTTTAATCGATGCCAAAGATAAAGCTGAATTGGTCGCAGACAAACTGTGCGATCAATTCAGCAAAAATCCCACCAATGACACGTTACGAGATGAGAAGGTCTCACGAACGATACATATTTACAAAACAATTAATTGCCCGTTGCAGGCTTTTCCCCAAGTCACCTTAAACGAAGCTAAGTCCCTAATAAGCATTTGGGTAAATCTATGATTACTCACGGGACATTTAGAATATCACATAAATTTTAAAAATTTCTGTTTGTACCTTGCTTATCTTGGTAAAGGTTTATTATTATTAATTTATTAGAAAAGTATTTGAATAACTCCTATTATGTACAAACAAAGCAATTAAGATGACATGGGTTTAAAAAATTATATCAAACCATGATTACTCACGGGACAACAAATACACGAGAAATAAATTTTATGTTAACTAATGCTTTTTTTCTCTGAATCTTTTGAATATGAAAAAAAATTAGCGCAATCATAATTTTACATATTTTAAACCTAATTCGATTTGGCTAGAGCCAATTTGCCAAAATGTATTATGTTCTGTAAATAAACACTTAATTGATTACTCACGGGACATTGCTCATGGGACAGTGCGATTTTGATAAAACATTAAATACATAAAAAATAAATTTTATTCAAAATAAAATAATTAACAATTTACATTAAGCAACTAACTAGGAAAACATAAAGCAAAACTTGATTTTTTTGAATTAAATACTTTTTTAACCTCAATATGTTGATTATTAAAATACTTAAAATTATGGCAACTAGTTATATCTGCAATTCCGTTAACCAGCTTCCATTTTTCATCCAGTTCTTGTTTTGTCGCTGTAATGTCATCTGCATTTACTAAAATAATTGATTGATTTTTTCAATTTTTTGTGCACATTCGTAGAAATCCTCAACATTCTTTACCAAACATTTCCTACTTTTTATTTCAGTCCAGACCTACAAAATTTAAAAGTGCAATGTTAAGAAAATCAGCGCATTTTGAACGTCTTATAGCCTAAATTCAGTAAATATACAGAGATGCAAACATTTTGGTTTAAAAATGGAAATTTAAAATACCTATTTGTTAATACCTTTCTTTTTACACATGCCCCTATACCATCCACGGCTCCCTTTCCATGGGATGAAGCAAAGAAATTCCATTCCATTTTGCTTAAATCCAGTTCTTCTGGCAAAAAGCATAGCGATGATAATGTGTATCTGTTTTTAAATTGTGCGGCGCAACCGTCGCTAAAAATGCATAGTTCTTCAATTGTTTCATGTTGGGATTTCAGAAAATGTATTATTTGTTTTAAAAAAACATTTACCGCATATTTATCGTGGGAAAGATAATTGCTCACGAAAGCAAATGATACGATTTTTGTGAAAATCCACGCAACAGCAGTAAATACTGTAACCTGGCTGTGCGCCCAATGCGCACTTTGAATTTCATCCTGCGCCGTGATTGAAAAGTTTTCTGCAAAATCCATTTGTATATAAGAGATGTGTTGGAGCGGGGTGCATTCTTCTTCAACCGCCAGCACGGTTTCCGCCCAGGTCACTCGTGCGAGTCGGCGCTAGCAGCATTAACACATGACATTGCTGAAGTCCTTGATAGGTCGGGCCAGGTTGACGCTGTACTGCTTGACTTCCAGAAAGCTTTCGACATTGTACCATATGACACCCTAATTAACAAGCTTAAGAATTTAAAGCTGGATGTGAGGGTGGTGAAGTGGATTGCTAACTTTTTATCAGATAGATCCCAAGTGGTGAGAGTGGGCGATTCCTTGTCTGACGAGATCCCTGTGACCTCGGGTGTCCCCCAGGGCAGTGTTGTGGGTCCATTGGCGTTTCTTGTTTTTATTAACGACCTGTCATGGAATATCTCCTCAACTGTTCGCTTGTTTGCAGACGACTGCATTATCTATAGGAGTATCTCGGTTGATGATGACTGCATAAAATTACAAGGAGATTTAAAATCTATTGAGGATTGGGTTGTTCGTAATAAGATGCGTATAAATGCAGATAAAAGTCAGTTTATTACATTCGGCAAAAAAAAAAATTTTTGACTATACCGTTAATAGTACTGTTTTAAAACCTTTACATGTTGTTAAGTATCTCGGCGTTTACCTTTCACATAACTTAAGTTGGGAATATCATATAAGTAGGACCGTCGGGCATGCGTACCAAGTTCTTAATTTTGTTATGAGAAATTTAAAGCTCGCAAGGCCACAGGCTAGATTAAGGGCATATTTGACCTTAGTAAGACCACTTACGGAATATTGTTGTGCTGTTTGGCATCCGTGGCAGGGAGGTCTTGCCGGCGAACTGGAGAAAATACAGAGAAAGGCTGTAAGGTGGGTTTTCTTAAATTTTGACAGGGACTTTAGTCCCAGCCAAGCAATGGAGGGACTTGGGTGGCCTTCACTTCTTGCGCGCAGGGAGTATTTTATTAAGTTGGTTATGCACAGAGTTTATAACGGTGCACAAGCGTTTTTAGAAGTGAGGGATGCACTTCGACAACCCTCATATATTGGTAGAAATGATCATCTCTTTAAGATTAGACTGCCTATATTCAGGACAAATGTTGAGCTGCACTCACTTGTCGGGGTCGGTGTCAGGATTTGGAACTCACTCCCGGGTGCTTTTTTTGCTGAAGGCATGCCCTCCATTGGTCGTTTTAAAAAATGTGTAAAAATGTGATGTAAATATGTTTATTTTATACTTGTATTGTACATATATTATTGTGTGATTTGTTATTTTTTTTATTGTTAACCACAAGTTGTATCAAATAACTGCCGTATTGAGATGAATAAATTAAATTAAATTAAATTAAATTAATATTATTTCTTTTTCACTACTTTAGCCCGTTTCAGATCAAAATATCTCTGTTGGGTATTTTTGATAAATGTATGCTTTTTAAAAAAATGTAATTGATTTTCCAAGGTGGAAATAAGAATCTCAATGGATTTATTTTGAATAATTATTTCGGCTTTTCCGTTGACAGTTGCCCACTGTTTAAAAGATTTTTCGAGTGTTCCATCATATTTTAGAGGTAAAACTGAAAATCTCAGCTCAATGTTTCTGCATTTTTCACATAGGCCCATCATACAATCTTCACTTTCTAAGGAACAAACGATTTCTTGAAGAAGTTCTTTATGGGTTTTAGGAAATTTTAGATATTTGTTTAACACTTCCATTATAAAAATAAGGTTAGCGTGATATTTACAGACACATACGTCGTGCGGCATATCCGACGTGAGCAAAACAAATTTTGGACGCAGTTCATAAAACTTACTGATTTTAATTTTTTCGTCAGGATTTTCTTCCAAGAAAATGCTAAACGCTTCCCGAATTGTATACATCATGTGTCGTTTTTGTAGGTATTCTGTTCCGCACTCAGTTTTTATTTTAACTTTGTCTTTAATTTTTGGCGAAATTCTACTTATGTCTTCTCTACAAAAAAAAATCTCAACTTTTTCCAAAGTTTTAGCGTGAAGTTTATTGCTACTATTTCTAGTGATAATCTTGAATTCATGGGAATCTTCTCCATTATTTATTTTTAATTTTGGATCAATTGTCTGTAAAATGTTTGAAATAATTTCGATTGTTTTCTCTTTGCTTTCTGGGAGGGATTCTTTTACTTTCTTTAAATCTTTTCCAAACGTTTGTGGTGTTTTATAAGCCGAATTATTGTTTTGCATGCCTTTTAATTCTACTTCTTTGCGTTTCCGATAAATCCTTTTCCTCTCTCGTTCTTTTTGTCTTCTTAATTCTAATATATTTGTATCTTTGTTAGTTAATATTTTTTGTCCAATTTTTGCTCTATATTTCCTATTATTTTCGGCGTGTTTTTTTTAAATAAATTTGTCTGAGTTGTTCACTCGCATTAACCTTATCGCGATACTTTTTGACGTGGTTTCTAAATCGTGTCTGTCTATCATGAATTTTAATGTTGGCCATTCTACAACACAAAAGCACCTATGACTTATATTTTATATTGCAGTATTAAGATATACATAAACAGAATAAACTGACCAAACGCTAATTTCGCAAATTTTCCAAAATTATGTATTTTTGATATTTTTGGCAAAAATCTAAACGTAATTCTTCCTTTAATAGGCCCTTACATACTTTATTTGAGAAGATGTTATACTTTTACTTTTAACTGATTACTCACGGGACAAATTTTCCAAAACACAAATAAATAGTTCTAATAATCTTTAAAAAAAAGCGACCATGCTCAACCTATCTGCCAGACAGAGTGATAGAAATTTAAATCTAATTTTGATATTTAATATATAAATTTAGTTGATAATTAAAAAACTTTTGTTTTTAATTACTCACGGGACAAAAAAAATTGCTACAATATAATTCACTTTAAATATATTATACTTACTTTTTATGCAACAATATATTACTCTAAACACACGTTTGACAACAACAAGTGTTGACCCGCACCATATTTGAAGCTGAGCGTCGTTGTTTTTCCATGACCGCCTTTGATAAGACGCACACATTAAAGAGTTTGCACACAAGAAATTATTATAATATTTACCTGTAAAATTTTTTGCTTAGATGAAGGTATTATTATTTAATTATGTATCTTTTATGAAATATGGTCCTATTTGAAACCTATAATGACTTTTTTTTTAAATATTCTATTTAGTAATTTAGTTTGCAAACATTGGCATCGTACGTGGAATTACCCATTTTGAATATTAAAAAAAAGCCCCGGGGTTTGACAGTTTAAAGAATGCGGCGTTGCGAAATCTACCTGGCAACGCTTTGGGGAACATAGTAAGCATATCCCAGGCTATAATCGAAGGCAACTTCCCGGCTACCTGGAAACACGCAAAGATTATTCAGATTCATAAGAAAGGTGAATAACCTACGGCGCCGGCTAGCTATAGGCCAATCATTCTGCTGTCCCGCCTAGGCAAAATCGTTGAAAAGCTAATTTTTAGTACAATCAATGACTTTGTATTTAGAGAAAACCATCTGTCTGCCGAACAGTTTGGGTTCCGGCCCAAACATTGCACAGTCAAGCAGACGACGCGACTTCGAATATAGTAAAAGGTTTCAATAAAAAACAACAAATTAATAGAGTAAAGCTTGCATTGCGTCAATTAGGCTCCATGTACGCCCTGCTTCACAGGCGGAGTAGACTTTCAAATAGGACAAAGGTCAACCTCTACAAGGTATTGGTCAGGCCGGTTCTCACTTATGGTGCACCTACGTGGTGCTACTTAAGCAGAACGGAGCTTGATCCGTTCCAGGTAATTCAAAATAGGGCGTTAAAAACGGTCGTGGACGTACCTACATATACACTTCACCGTGACTTTGAAATGCAGACGATAAACGAGTTCTTCTTGAAAATTATTAAATACTATTACGGACGCACAGACGTATCGACAAACCCACTAATAGCAGACTCGCATACGAGATCTAGACAAAACACGACATACAAACTACCAAAAGACTGGCTCCCTGTTGGTCTAAATCCAAATCCCTAGTAGAGAGGCACTATATAATATATAATAATAAAAGGCGCCAAAACTTTGCAGACAAAAATTTTTAAATCATAACGCACGAACCAAAATTAATTAAGGCAAGAGCCGATATCACAATTTCTACAAACGACAATACCTAAACAGTATACAATGAATAATAGATGCCAAAGGATAAAATCCTAACGTAAAAATATATTAAAGAATCCGAGTTAACTTAATATTCAAAGAAGTAGGTATATATTTTAAATTTAAAAATCGGGCATTGACATCTAAAATATAAATTTATTTATTCTATTTTAGGTTATATTTCGCACGTTTGACACAATTAAGGCAAATACGCATGCGGTAAGTACTACCAACATCATGTTTTCGCTTTGATATTGGTTTTGTAGGGCTGAGTTTAAATATCAAACGTACAACCGGATTTCATTTTCGAACCTAGTTCTATTTTGAGCAAAGTCTAGTTGAACTTAGTTTTTAAACTAAGTTTGTACAACCGAGACCAAACGTTGCCTGGGGGTGGCGCAAAATTTGCGGTTCTTGATCTTCCATGACCAAAATTCAATTTAGGAGATTTTTTTACCAAATCGCGATGATGACTTCATTATCATCGTCTCCTAGACTATAGGCTATGTACACTAGCGTAGCTGGCGGACAATAGTAGAATGAATGAAATCCTAATTTGGTAACTTACTTTTACAATCTGTATTAGTTTCGTAACAACTTTACTTATTATAATTCTATATCTGTTACCGTTTTCGAGATATTATTTTTTTTTTTTTTAGAAAAACGACCTGCAATATTGCTGACTTTTCGAACTTTAAGATACTAAGGTACTGAAATTGGTTGAGAATTAGGCAATACGCGGAGGATTTTTACGCTATGGCGTAGTTGCAATATACAGGGTGGTATCAAATACAGGTACTTGAAAAAATGTCTAAAAGTAGATTTTTTCAAATACAGGGATAAACCTCATATACAGGGTGACTCGGATGTAAATGTACATACATCACCAGGAGATAGTGGACATCTTGGGGGTTCTAAATAATCTATCTTTAGTGGGTCCATCTTTCCTCGTTACTTAGATACAGAGTGTTTATAAGGTTTGGCTCATTTTTGTTTTTGCCATAATTCTTTTAGCACCCGGTATAAAATGTTCATATTCGGTGGAAATATTTTGAGTAGCTATCGCTTCAAAATGCCTTATGAAAATTTTTTGAAATTCAGGTCCGGACTTTAAAAACAAGACTAATTTCATTTTTTTAAATTCAACACCCTGTATATCATATTTTTGTCAATTATATTTTTTATTTGAAAAACACATAAAAAACTAATTCTAATGACATACTTATCAAAATCCCCGCACTCGCCGCTCAGCCATAATAAATTGCTCTTCTTTAGATGTTGAAACGCATACAAAATAATAACTGTTTTTATAACGACAATAATACCAATAATAAGAAATAAACCAAAGTAATAAAATAGCGGCGTGTTAAAATTTGAAAATTTTCAATTCAATTTGACTCCATGGCTCGGCACCTCAGAACAACGAAATATTGGGGGGCAACAAAACATATTAAGTCATTGTCAGTTGTAACCTGTCAGATTTTTGGGCATTACGAGGATATTTTTGTTAAACATTTACTTCTCGTTTAAAATGCCCCATCAATTTTCAAACCAAGAATACGCTGATATAATATTTGTATATGGATTTTGCGATGGTAACGGGCGAGCCGCTTCTCGAGAGTATGAATTAAGGTTTCCTGGAAGAAGATGTCCAAACCATCAAACATTTTCAAATGTATTTTCTTTTGTTCGTGAACAAGGACATTTTCCGACACAAAATAATATTGATCAGCCTGTAAGACACCCAGTTCAACAGGAAGAAGACATTTTAAATTTGATTGAAGAAAATCCAAAAACATCCACAAGGAAAATTGCTAGACGTCTGCATATAACGCAAAAATTAACCCATTCAACAATAAAAAATGAAGGCTTATATCCTTATCATATCCAAGAGGTACAAAGGTTGGAACCAGGTGATTATGCTAACCGTTTGGTTTTTTGTCAGTGGATTAGGAGGCACCAAAGAGATATTCACCGGACTTTGTGGACCGATGAAGCTCAGTTTACCAGACATGGAGTCAACAATTCCAGAAATTGTCATCTATGGTCTCTAGAAAATCCAAATGCTATTAGGCAGTCGCACTCGCAACATAGATTTTCCATAAATGTTTGGGCAGGTATAATCAATGGTAAATTGATTGTCTCACACATCTTTGAAGAAAGATTAGATGGAAACCAATATTTACACTTTTTGGAAAACATTTTGGCAAATCTTCTCCAAAATGAGAATGTTAATTTAAGAGGAATGTATTTCCAACACGATGGAGCCCCTCCACATTATGCAAGAATTGTTTCCGAACTTTTAAACAATAGATATCCCAACAGATGGATAGTCCGTGGGGGGCCCCATTCTTGGCCATCAAGATCTCCCGACTTTAACCCGCTGGACTTCTTTTTTTGGGGGTATGTGAAAAATTTATTTTACGAGGAAGACGGGACCAGCTCTTGCAACGCATTATCACTTCATTTCAGGAAATAAAAAAATAGACCAGGTGTAATCAGAAGTGCAGTTTCAAATTTAAATATCAGAGGAAGAAAATGTGAAGAAGTTAATGGTGGGCATTTTGAAAATATTCTCAAATAATTATGTCTTTGTTATTTTTGTAATTAATGGTATTATTGTCGTTATAAAAACAGTTATTATTTTGTATGTGTTTCAACATCTAAAGAAGAGCAATTTATTATGGCTGAGCGGCGAGGGCGGGGATTTTGATAAGTATGTCACTAGAATTAGTTTTTTATGTGTTTTTCAAATAAAAAATAAAATTGACAAAAATATGATATACAGGGTGTTGAATTTAAAAAAATGAAATCAGTCTTGTTTTTAAAGTCCAGACCTGAATTTCAAAAAATTTTCATACGGCATTTTGAAGCGATAGCTACTCAAAATATTTCCACCGAATATGAACATTTTATACCGGGTGCTAAAAGAATTATGGCAAAAACAAAAATGAGCCAAACCTTATAAAACACTCTGTATCTAAGTAACGAGGAAAGACGGACCCACTAAAGATAGATTATTTAGAACCCCCAAGATGTCCACTATCTCCTGGTGATGTATGTACATTTAGATCCGAGTCACCCTGTATTTCGTATTTTGTTTGTTACTACTAATTTTAAAAGCTTTTGAAATAATTAGTTCCTTTTTATGTATAAAATATCTCTATACCTAACAAGTCCAGTTTATGACTTATAGGCATTTATTTAAAAACCGAATGGGATTAACTTTTTCAAATACATGCTTGTAGGCCCAAATTATCAATGTTCTGTTAGCAGTGGCGGCTCGTGATGTTAGAAGTAAACAGTGCTGCATACAAACCCGGTAAAAAGTGAACATTTTTTTAAAAGTTTTGGAAGAAACATTTTTTACAATTTGCAAATATCTATACTCTCGAACTAGATACACGGTATTAAATTTACTTACCAAACTGCCTAAAAAGCGAAAAAGTTTATTTTAATATAATTATATATATATATATATATAGTAATGGTAGTTTCTTAAGTTGGAATCCTTTTCCTTTACTTCTTTTTGGTTGTAGGGATTTCTTTTTGATTACTTGGTTGGAAGTTTTTTGTTTGAACTCTTTTATTTGGTTGTGTTTATTTTATTGCTGTCTTCAAGATTTTTGATTTTTGTATTTTTATGAATTTTGAAAAGATTTTGTTTGAATAAATTCAGAAATTGAGTTGTGTTTAAATCTGTTAAGGAGGGAGCCAATCTCTTGGGTATTTATGTTTTTCGTTTTCGTGCGAGTGTATGTGAGATTCTGCAATTAGTCTATTTGGTGAATTGTCTGTTCTGCTATAGTATTTTGTTATTATTTTGTCTGTAAATTGTTTCACTGTGTCAATTTAATTATATATTATAATAATATAATATAATTTTATTAACGTTCATTTTTAATTTTTTAACAAGGTAAATTGAACATTACTATTCCTGCAATTTTCAGGACCCAAGTAAGCCCACGATCATAATTCCACACCTTATTATTTTGTTGTTTCTCTATTGTTTATTTATGTAAAAGTACCCCAATATACAAAAAAAAATTGTAAAAAACACTAAAAGTCTCATGATTTAAGCAAGAAATATGATAATACAATACAATACAATAATTTTTCCAACATTATATCAATACTGGGTGTAAACGAAGTCATTGCACAAAGCGCCCAGCATTATGTTAAAACATATTTGGATGGAACGATAAACACAAGGATGCTGGCTGTTTGGTTTCAACCAGCAATTAAATTACATACACACACACACCATCACACACACCATCACACATACCATCACACATACCATCACACAATCA
The DNA here is from genome assembly GCA_963920685.1 of Polydrusus tereticollis. Taxonomy (NCBI): domain Eukaryota; kingdom Metazoa; phylum Arthropoda; class Insecta; order Coleoptera; family Curculionidae; genus Polydrusus; species Polydrusus tereticollis. The sequence continues at coordinate 130,269,744 of OY987326.1, forward strand.
ATGAATATCAACTTTTCTGGTAACCGATAATGAGCCCAATTTAATTCTGCTGTCCCGCCTAGGCAAAATCGTTGAAAAGCCAATTTTTAGTACAATCAATGACTTTGTATTTAGAGAAAACCATCTGCCTGCCGAACAGTTTGGGTTCCGGCCCAAACATTGCACATAAAAAAACCGTATTAAGTTCAAATCTTTTAAACCTTTTTATCCTAGGCACAAATTTCATTTATGTAATTAACCATCTTTAACTCACCTGTGTGCGTCCTGATATGAATATTCAACAACGCCACTCCGTTAAATTCTTTCATGCAAAACTCGCAGGTGAACTTTTTCTGTTTCCTGAACAATAAGCCCGCATGGGCTTTTAGATGATCGGCTAAATTGTCTTTTCTTGTAAACGATTTACCACATACCTGAAACGAAATCACAGCAAAATGAGTATCAAAGTCCTGCACTATTTGTTCGTTTTTTTTTTAGTTTCTTTTATTTGTTCAGATTAAGCAACTACAAATACAACTTTTTGGTCTCTTGTGTTTTTTCATATCTGGGTTCGTTTGCGAGAAAAAAAATAAAAATCACCTTAACTCATTCTAAAAGCTATCCATGGACAACATAAAATAACAACCAAAATTATGGTTTTGTTGGCTCTTCTCGGAAATAACTTCAAATGCGTCAATTCAGACTAGTTGCGTATTGCTGTTTTGCGTACGGTAAAGTGACAGATAAAGCTATACTGATTACAAAAAACGGCTGCTTTCGGAACGAAAAATTGTAGCGACAGTAGTTATCTTCGGGACGGATGTAGAAAAAATATAAGTAAGACTGAATTAATTAATGCCAACCCTGATTTTTACAACGTCAAATATAAAAAATACGGTTCTGAATCCCCCATTCCCTAAATCCCTTATCTATTCTACATCAATTTTCATGTTTCGTTTGTTGCCTGATTGGGGGAAAACGAAAATCGGGGAAGTCGCGGCTTACCATTCCGTCACACGATAACGCGTTTTAGGCTTTGTTTAAAACATTCAATATAAAATAATTAATGTGGAATTTTCGGTAAAAGTTAAAATTTTATTATTTACTTTTCAATTATGACCCCCTTGCGCCAAAATATGGAACTTAAAAATAATTTCCAAGATTTTCTCAGTTTCTATGCCCAGTAGTTTTCGAGATATGACCGGTGGCCCTTAATAAAACACCCTCTATACGAGCCAACCTATGGTCAACAGATCCATATCAAAATGTTTTATGTGCTTAGTCAGCATTTATTGAATACTTGGGTAAAATCCAACATTAGAAAGTAGAAATTCAAATAAAGAGGGATTTTACGAGAAATGGGACATGAGTTGTACATTTTCTCAATTTTTAAATAATTTCGGTAATTTAAATAAAAAGCAAAGATATAATTAAGGTTTAGTGAACGAAGATACCATCGAGACAGGTAATAAGATGTATTTGGACAAGTTGCATCTGGCGTTACAGAATAGGAAATTTGGAGTCCACTGTAAGTTTGACCTTTATAGCGATGCACTATTACAGAGCTATTGAGCGAACAGAATAGCACCATTACACTTAATAGAATTTAAAAATAGAAGTTATACTAAATACTGTCTAGTGTGTGAGGGTTATCTCATAATGTAACTTACCCTGCACTCATAAACTTGTTTCGCCACGCCCATACATCCAGTTTGGCCAATATGTCTATCCAAATGATATTTTCTTGTAAACTCTCTACCACAATCGTCGCATTTTACTGATTTCAAAGAATGTACCCGGGTATGCTCAATGAGCTGATCCTTAACTAAAATATATAAATTTGTAAAAATGAAAGTATTTAACAACTGTGTAATTCTAACTTTAACTCACAATCAGCCCGATGATCAAACACACAACTTTTAACATACCGTTTTCATGGCATAACCGCCTACTTGTTAATTTTTCACTGTGGTTCAAAAACAGTTAATTTTGAAGTTAGCATCTAGAGTTAACTTGTGTGTTTGATCATAGGGCTGAAGATTTACTAGCCTGTGATGGTTTGGAAGATGGCATAAAAGTAGGTGCTTTGAATTTTCAAAATTTAAAGTTTAATATATTATGGGTTTTAAACAAAGGTTTAGGATAAACTTGCTCCTACTTACGATATTAGCAGTATTGCCCGAGCGATATTAAAGGGATTCATAAAACTGTTATTTAAATCCTCTTTAAATCCATGTACCTATATCAGCAGCCTAATAGCAGTTTGAAAATAATGCGGTTACAGGTAAAATTGTGCGAGAAAAAGTATTTTTGAAACTAATAGTATATTATTAACCAAGGTTTAGACAGCCATCATTATTGCCCGAGCGGCAATTTTAAATCACGAGGAGCAAAGCGACGAGGGATTTAAGACGCGAGGGCTATAAGCTGTCTAAACCGTGGTTAATATAATATTTTTTCCACTACTATACAAACTTTTATAAGACATTTATCTTTATAGTATTATTAATTATAAAAAATTATAGGTAGGTATAAGTATATTTTTTAATCAAGTTACCTGCGCTTTGGAATTGGCAAAATATTGTGTTGTTTTGTTAGGTGGCTTTGTAAATGTCAATTTTTGTTCATTTATGTCATCAGATTTTACGAGTTTTCCGTTTTTTAAAAAATTAGCCAAGAAAATGTTGGTGATATTATTATGTGTACACCTCCAGAATTAAGGATGGAAGCAGAAAAAATGTTGATTGTATCGATATTTTACATATCAAGAATCTCTAATAATCTAATAGGTATGTATTGATAATTATCTGGTTGCCTAACTGTTTAAAATGTTTATGAATTCATGTTGTCAAATCAAAAAATCAAGTAACCTGCGTTCAAATAGATTCTTGAAGATCGGGCAATAATGGATTTCAATGTCTTATTATTGACCATGGTCAATAATAATTTATAAGGTAGAGAAAAACGATTTATAACGTTAATAATCGGTCAATAATGGCGATGTTATAGGTTAGTAGTGGAAAATAGTATATTATTAACCAAGGTTTAGACAGCCATCATTATTGCCCGAGCGGTGGTCGCTTCGCTCCTCGTGATTTAAGACGCGAGGTCTATAATAAGCTGTCTAAACCGTGGTTAATATATTATTTTTTCCACTACTACAAACTTTTATATGAGATTTATCTTTATAGTATTAATGATTATAAAAAATTATAGGTAGGTATAAGTATATTTTTTAATCAAGTTACCTGCGCTTTGGAATTGGCAAAATATTCTGTTGTTTTGTCAGGTGGCTTTGTCAATGTCAATTTGTGTCATCAGATTTCACGAGTTTTGCGTTTTTTTAAAAAATGAGCGAAGAAAATGTTAGTGATAATATTATGTGTACACCTCCCGAATTAAGGATGGAAGCAGAAAAAATGTTGATTGTATCGATATTTTACAATATCAAGTAATCTAATATGTATTGATAATTATCTGGTTGCCTAACCACAATGAATTGATGTTGTAGAATAAAAAAATCAAGTTACCTGCGTTCAAACAAAATTCGGTTAAGGTCAAAGATCGGTCAATAATGGATTTCAATGGCTTATTATTGACCATGGTCAATAATGACTTATAAGGTAGAGAAAAACGATTTCTAGCGTTAATAATCGGCGGTCAATAATGGCGATGTTATAGGTTAGTAGTGGAAAAAAGATATTATGGTAGATGCCCAAGAGGAAATTAATAAAACGGACGTTGTAGAAAATAAGATTGGCGTTTTATTTAAACATTTAATGGTGCACCATGATTTGACGTTCCAAGAAAAAAAAATTTTCAACGAAAGCTACTTTATTGTAAAACTGAGTAAGATAGGTCTAAAAAACATGCGCGCCCTTAAAATTATGCAATTTGTGAAGTAAAAAAATGTTATGCGTGAAGCATTTTTGCCCTAAATGTACAGTAAACATCTTTGAAATAGTATAGTAGCTGAAAAAAATTATGCAATTTTCAAGATTGCGTAGCTATTTTCCTGAAAATTACAAATATTTATTCTCCCCAAAATGGCCGATGTACTGTTTCTGTATGTAATCAATATAGAGGAATTGGTATAAAACTTATCGCAATCAATGGAATCACGGATAAAGCCCACATAGGTTAATTTTAGGTCATATTACTTTCAACATAGCAATCTTAAAACGGTTAATAAAATTCCTTTGGGTAAAATACAAATTAAACCTTTAATGAAACCCTATGCCCTTAAACGGTTAGCCAATGATTCTTGAAAGCTGTAAACTGTCAGAAATCAATATTTGTAACCTCACATTTTGAGACTATTTTAGCGGGGTAGTGTGAATTTTGTTAACGATTTTATTAAGTTTATCAGACCTTCTTTATTGTTAGCCACTTGTCCACTACTAGAACATAGATTTTTTGGTCAGAAACGTGCATTAACAAAACTTATTTTTTTTAGAGAAGTCAAAATCGTAAAATATCTGTTTAAACTAATTTATACAGGGTGTCTCTAAAAGGTCTGTACAAAACCTGAGCACATATTCCTGAGGCCAAAATAAGGCGATTTAAAGCAACTTACCTTAGTCCGAAATTGCTCCGTTTCCGAGATACAGGGTGGTAAAGTTAAAAAATGAAAATAGAATTTTTTAAAATTAATGAACATTTTTAACGCAGTACTTTAAAACTTGGTACCCGGGTTTTTTTTTGGGATGCGAAACCCGAATACGGACACCTTTTCACTGTGGCCATTAGAGGGCACTTCACAATGCACTTCTTATGGTTTAGAATGGCCATAACTTTTTTATCAGTGTAGTTTTTCCTTTTTTTGTTAAGGAACTAATTTTTTGAACATTTTGAAACAAAAAAGGTACTCTTGTGAAAATCCGCTAAAGTAAGCCGTTTTTGAGATATTTCGGTTTTTAGTGTTCGATGCCGCACCGGAATATTTAAATTATTCTGAATAAAAAATGTTTGCTATCTTTGAGGATGAAATAATGTGGTCAGTGAATTAGCAGTGGAAAATGTATTTTTTTTAGATACTTCTTTGGAGTGTCACATCCAAAAATCCTCGGATTTTTTTACCTCTTTGATGAACACCTTTAAAAATTTTTTTGCAACAGACCATTTAAATGTAAACATTTTTCGTATTTTAAGAACTTTCGCTATCAGGCTATGTTGTTTACAGTAAGTGTTTCAGTAAGAACGTGTTAGTTAAATTTTAAATTGACTGTAAAGATGGCTGAAGGATACAGTTCTGCAGAAATGACGGATATGCTATTGGTTTTTGTGAAGGAAATGGCCGCGAAAGTGTTAGGGTATACAGGGAAAGATATCCAAATCGGCGCATACCAAACCATCAAACATTTGCTGCTATTGAAAGACGCCTTCGTGAAAACGGTAGCTTCACTCCTTTAACTGCTAATTATGGACGGCAACGTGCAATAAGGACTCATGAGGTTGAGGAACAAATTTTGGAAAGAATTGCTAAAGATCCAAAATTAAGCACCAGACGCTTAGGTTTAGAGGTAGGAGTATCCAAGGATGTAGTTCATAGAACATTAAAAGAACAGCAGGTTCATTCATACCATATACAAAAGGTACAAGACCTTTTGGCTCCGGGTCTCGATCAACGATTGGACTTCTGTCGATTCATTACCGAACAAAGACAACAGAATATTAATTTTGCTAAGCACATTTTATTTACTGACGAAGCATGCTTGACAAGAAGTGGTGTAACCAACTTACATAACGAACATGTTTATGCTGATGAAAACCCGCATGCCACGAAAGTAACTCATTATCAACATGAGTTTAGAATTAATGTGTGGGCAGGAATCATTGGCAATTTCATTATTGGTCCTGTCATTTTACCGCCACGACTAAATGGTGTGGATTATTTAGAACATTTACAAAATACGCTGCCAGATTTATTAGAAGATTTGACATTACAACTTCGACGAGATACGTGGTTTATGCATGACGATGCTCCACCACATTTTAGTTTAAATGTCCGCAATTATTTGCATCGACAGTATCCACACAGATGGATCGGTAGAGGAAATGACGCTGTTGTAAAGGTGCCGCCACGCTCACCGGATATGACTCCGTTGGATTATTTTTTATGGGGGTCTTTAAAAACGATGGTATACTCAAGACCGATTAATAATGAAGAGGAATTGTGAGGAATAATTCAAAATGCTATTGTCAGGAACGAGATACAGGATGGCACAAATAAAAATGCAGCGGCCTATGATGACACAGATGTTTTTAAACCTAGGCTATCGATTGCAAGAACGCCTCCAAATACCAATGACGTAAATGCTCAAAAGAGATCACAACCTGACACAAGTCCACAAGAACTACAAGATAGACAAAAAATTCGAAAGCAAGAGCAAGACACAAGACAAAGACCGGAATCAAAAGAAATCCTACCACAAAATACCAACCAGGATACTAGTTTTCGTGAGGAACAAAGAACCACCGAAAAAATGATAGAAAGCATTATTGATGCCCTGGAAAATCTATTCATATTCTCTCAGGCAGATGAGTTGACAGACACAAATATATCACTAGTGAAAGCATCAGCTCTAAAAATAAATATGGTAGTAACCAGTCTGGCGTATAAGGTAGGACAGTTGGAGAAACAAAATTATATATTGAATACTCAAATCGTAGAACTAAAAAATACGAGACAAAATAATACATGTGATCAAATAGCAAACACTAGAAATAATTTCAATAGAAATGTACCGGAACAGAATGGTGATCCACCCCTTGAAAAAACCTACAGCTCAGTGATAAAAACCAATGGGACTCAGTTGAGCAAAGAAAATGACATGGAAAAGTGGAAAACTCCGCCTCAAGTAAAAAAGTATGAAACCCTAATAAAAGCAAAAGAGGACAGTGACTCAAAAAATGTCTTAAAAGAAGTGAAAAGGAACCTAACTGTGAGTGGTAAAAGTACAGACAATTTTAGAAGTGTTAGGCACTTGAAAAGTGGAGGAATTATTGTGGAATGTCAAGATGCCAAGCAGCAAAACATTGTAGAGAAAGCCCTGGAAAATAGTAATAATCTAGAATCTAAACCCTTAGCGAATACAGATCCAATGGTTTTGATATCTGGCATAGAGAAGGGATATGATTTTAAAAACTTTATTGAAGAATTCATTGAGGAAAATAATGAAATAAAGATAGCTTTTGGAGATAAAGTAAATGAAAGGATGAAAGTGGTCACTAAAAAAGAATGTCGAAACAAAAGGAAGGAAAACTGGATATTACAGACTGACCCAGAAGTATTTAGGTGGCTTTTCAAAAACGAAAATCTGAGTTTCGACTTAACCAGAGCTTATGTACAGGAGTACACCAACCTGGCAATGTGCTATAAATGCTGTTACTTTGGACACGTGGCCAAATACTGCAGAGGAGAACCATGTTGTTACAAATGTGGCGAGAAACACGAAAGCAATCAATGTCCAGAGAACACTCCCCTAAACTGCCCAAACTGCCAGCGATCGAAGTTGAAAAACCGCATTCATTCAGCAAGAGACCCAAAATGCCCTGCGTTCATCCAAAAAATCCAGAGGCTTCGTGAACAGACAAATTATGAATGCTCCAGCCAGAAACCTTTTTTTGTACAACATCAAGAACAACCAGATCAAAAAGTGTAGAATATAACAAGAACAAAGCCACACAAAAAACAACCTTTGATAATAATGCCTATAATGTTAGTATTATCCACCAAAATGTACAATCTATTGGAAACTGTGTAGATAAACTAAATCACCTTTTGGAAAACCATCCAGATTGTAAAGTCCTGTGTATATCAGAACATTGGAGAAAGCCTGATCAATTGCCCATGTGTGGTATCAACAACTTTAGACTGGGTGCATCTTTTTGCCGAGAGGAGGGTTATGGAGGCGTAGCAGTGTATGTCCAAAAAAATCAAAAAATAAAAAACAGGACAAAAATTAATTCACTTACAGTAGCAGGACATTTGGAGTGTGCGGGTATAGAATGGATAGTGCAAAATCAACAATACATTATAGTTGTGATTTATAGACCACCCAAAGGCGACATAGACACGTTTTTTCGACAATTAGAACGGCTATTGTTGCAAATAGTGAGTGAACAAAAAGAAGTGTTTTTGATAGGGGACTTTAACATTGAGCTTATAGTATACAATAAAAACAGAACCACTCTTTTATCATTATTGAGTTCATTTCAGTTATTTCCAACTATTATGGAAAATACGAGAGTTACACTAACTTCTAAAAGCTGCATAGACAATATTTTTACCAATATTCAAAGATCTGACATTGCCAGCAGCGTTTTAAAAACAGTTATATCGGACCATACTGCGCAAAAAATCTGTTTTAGTATAAGCTGGGAAACTGGGAAAAAGTTAGTCTACAAAAGGTTTTTTTCCGAAGTCAACAAACAGATGTTTTACCAGAGTCTTAAGGAGGAACAATGGATAGATGTTTATAACAGTAGCAGATCCGACGTCAATAGTCAGTGGCAGACCTTCCCGAATATCTATGTTCCGTTATTTAACCAAAATTTCCCCAAGAAGTTAGTGAACCTGAAGATAGAGAACAAATACTTTTATAAAAATAATGAGCAAGTTAAAGAAGTAAAAAATAGGTTGGACATTTTATTAGTTTTAAAGCAGCATAGTAATGTATAGCGATAGATATAAAACAGTAAAAAAACAATATGACGAATTGCTAGTGAAATGTAGGTCAGAGAATTATGAAAATAGAATTAGGCGCTCAGATAATAAAAACAAGTGCATGTGGTCAATTTTCAAAGACAGCACAGGTAAATCAAAAACAAGTATGACATTACCAACCACTGGAAGTGCTGAGGAATTTTCTAGTAATTACAATGAATTTTTATTACGAATAGTGCCTGAGCTTTTAAAAAATCATAACCACACAGAATGGAGGTCAAATATTAAAGTTAATGATAATTTCTTTGTAATAAAGCCAATATCACCAAATGACCTGATAAAACTCTCAGTAAAATTAAAAAACAAACAGAGTAGCGGTGATGATGAAGTACCAACAAATATAGTTAAACTCAGCATTCCAGTGATTGCAGATGTTTTGTGCTTTATAATAAATAATTCTTTTAGAGAAGGTGTTTTCCCGGACCAATTAAAATTAGCACTAATTAAGCCTCTATATAAAAATAAAGGAGATCCAAACACAATGGACAACTATAGGCCTATAAGCTTGCTTCCGGGTTTTTCGAAATTGTTTGAATTAGTCATATGTGATCAATTAATTTCTTTTCTGAACGAGTCTAATATATTATCTGCAAATCAGCACGGGTATTTAGTCGGTAGATCAACACAAACAGCAATCTTCGAATTCACACAGGCAGTCTTGAATCATCTTGAGCAAGCGTATGATTGCCTGGATAGAGAATTGCTTTTAAAAAAACTGTTTTTGTATGGTATAAGGGAAAACGCGTTAAATTGGTTCACATCCTATCTTAGTAATAGAACTCAACGAGTAGCTATACAACAGGGTAATACTTGTTGTAGATCCGAAATTTCGCGGAATACAATAGGAATCCCTCAAGGCAGCATTTTAGGGCCCATTTTATTTATCATTTTTATCAATGATGTAAATTTTGATATTAGTAATCCTCAGTTTGAAATAACAGCATATGCTGATGATACAAACCTGTTGGTTGGCGGCCAACACTTGTTAGACATTACTGAGAGGGGAAATCAATTGTTTAAATTATGTAAAAGCTGGTTTGATAGACACAAATTAATACTTAATGAAAACAAAACCAGTGTAGTAATTTTTAAAACAAAACAAAATAAAAAAATTACTCCCGAGGAGATAAATATTAATGAAAAACAAGTATCAATACAAAAACACACCAAATTTTTAGGAGTCTACATTGATGAGTCTTTACAGTGGACGAGACAGATTGAAGAACTGAGTCATAAATTAAACAAAATTTGTTATTGCTTTAGGATGGTTCTAAAATACTTGAATGAAACATCCAGGAGAACTCTGTACTTTGCGAATTTCGAGTCTACAGCAAGATTTGGCATTATCTTTTGGGCGTTAAATGCAAAAGCACAGAGCATCTTTGTCATACAAAAGCGTATCATAAGGCTGATGTATAGGATGTCGTATGTAGAATCGTGCAGGGGAGTTTTTAAATCTAAGGGTATATTAACTATGTATGCTCTCTATATTTTTGAGGCAATTATATTTTTTTACAAAAATAGAGGGAGATTTACAACAAATGTTCAACATGAACACAACACTCGCTCTAGAAATATAAATTATCCGATACACAGACTGACCTTGTTCGAGAAGGGACCCTACTATATGTGTATAAAACTGTACAATAAATTAAGTGATGAGATAAAAGGTATATCAAATGAAAAAAAGTTTAAGCAAAGGGTAAAAGCATTGCTAATAGATCTAGAGCCATACAATGTAAATGATTACTTAAGTATGTAGAATGTTTAGAGGTAAATAAGTAGGCTAGACTATTTTGTTTTGACGTCATTTCATTTTATATCTGTTTTTTTACTGTAAATGTTCAAACTTATATGATCTGAAATAAAGAAATATAAATAAAAAATAATAAAAAAATGCAGTCAACATATTAAAGAACGATGCGGAATTGATGCAAAGAGTAAATTTAAACTTTTTACGTCGTATTAATATTTTTACTTATGTTAACGGAGGTCATTTTGAACAATTACTAAAAGTTTATGCTAATTGAATTTACTTTTAAAATAAAATTGTTTCTCATTTAATTAAACAAAAAATCCATACTCAAATTCTTCCTGCAAAACTTGCTGTAACTAACCCAAGTGAAATATTTTTTCCTGCCGAAAATTTACTAATAGCGGAATTTTTTATTCAAAATAATTTAAATATTCCGGTGCGGCATCGAACACTAAAAACCGAAATATCTCAAAAACGGCTTACTTTAGCGGATTTTCACAAGAGTACCTTTTTTGTTTCAAAATGTTCAAAAAATTAGTTCCTTGGCAAAAAAAAGGAAGAAACTACACTGATAAAAAAGTTATGGCCATTCTAAACCGTAAGAAGTGCATTGTTAAGCGCCTTCTAATGGCCACAGTGAAAAGGTGTCCGTATTCGGGTTTCGCATCCCAAAAAACCCCCGGGTACCAAGTTTTAAAGTAATACGTTAAAAAATGTTCATTCATTTTAAAAAATTCGATTTTTATTTTTTAACTTTACCACCCTGTATCTCGGAAACGAAGCAATTTCGGACTAAGGTAAATTGCTTTAAATCGCCTTATTTTGGTCTCCGAAATATGTGTTTAGATTTTGTACAGACCTTTTAGAGACACCCTATATATCCGATTTGTTTTATTAAGGTTTAAAGACTTTGCATTTGCATTTTTTGTTGTATCATTATTTAAAAAAATAATTTTATTTTTAATATAAATGTTTTAATTAACTTTGAAATGCATAGGTATTATTTTGTACATGCAATAAAGTGGTTTTTATCTTTTCTCTCGAAAACCAAGCAAGATACGAAAACAATTCAGGGAATAAAAAAGTTGTATTATTAGTTGGTAAATCCGGAAAAGAAATATCAAAATTAGAAAAAGTTAGTGGCATACCTTTTTTGTGAATTATATTCGTTAAGGTGCTCTCCGGGACCGCACTGGACTTAATGAATTTAATCTAGTTAGGGCTAATTAAGCCCCTTATCATTATGAATAACGATACCAAATTTCAATTAAATCGGGAAAAGGATATTAAAAAAAATTATAAAAGAACTATTTTTTTTTAAACTTTAACACCCTGTATATCAAAAACGCGGCAACTCCGGACGCATGTCTTTCGCAACTCTTTCTCTTAGAATATCATAAGGAATCACCACCTTAAGTTACGTACCGTACTTCTGAAACACCCTATATGTAATAATGTAAGAAGAATAAATAGAATATAGGAAAAGGGCACAGTTTTGTTAAGCCTGATGTACTTAGTTAAATACAGCTTTATGGTAGCTTTATCCTACATAATTTGATATCTGCTTAAAGCTGTATGCCTCCTCTTTAGCTACGTTAAAGCTATTTGGATTTTAGTTCTCTAATAGAACTATTAAGCTTTAATCGTACTGTGCGTTTTATAAATTCTTAAAGGTGTTTTAAGAATATTGAATATCAGAAAGTTAATTGGCTTTATCATTTAGTTGTTAAAGCGCTGTTACAACTTGTTTTAAAGTCGTAAAGCTTTAGAAATAAAAGTTTTATTTCTTGCCATTGTAAAACCAATGTAAATCAGCACAAAACTAAATGGAATTTAAAATGTTAGGTACTTAGGATACGTTGTATAGATGTGTAATTAGTCTTTTTTAAATGAAAATATTTTTTTTGCACAGAAATAATTATTGAAGAAACCCCTTCTTCGGCCTCTTTAAACATCCCCTTACACGATTGTTACAAGATAGGGTTTTATGATCCTGTAGTGGAATTAATTGTAGCATTTTAGTAGGTTCTGAGAATCACGGAGGAAATGAAACCCAAGCTTAATTCGCCGAAGTTTCGGAAAATATAAATTCTTTATGGAGGCTCTGAAACCAAATGAACTTTTCTCTTAGAATATCATAAGGAATCATCGCCTTAAGTTACGTACCGCACTTCTAAAACACTCGATATAATAATATGGTTATTAAGGCAGCCATATTTTAGAAACTATTTTTATTTTTGTAAAATGGTTACTGATAGCGCCATTATTTCATTTCATACACCTAAAAAAGGTCAGATCCCACTAAATTTCCACGTTTGCATATTTTTCTACCTAAAATTTATAAGGAAGAGATTCTTTGTTGTGTAGTAAATCTCCTTTGGTATTTTTTTTATATTAGGAGTTTGTTGTTTTTATGAGATTTATTTTGAGATTGCACAAATGGTAAAATACTTATTTACATTAGTGTTTATAACATTTTGTAAACACTGTTTTTACCAACTACCATACTTATTTGTAACTCTCATTGGTTTCAGAGCCTCGATAAAAGAATAGTAGATTCTGTAACGCTCGCGTTCGGAATCTTCCACTCGGATCGAATTTTCATTCTAACCGAGTAGCAGACTATATTTTCTCCACGACCAAAAAGTACGAATAAAAACAAATAAAATCTGTACAAAGCAATTAACTTATTTATTCGCAATATTCGTAATTTCAGGAGTATTATCCAGTTCCATATCTGATTCATCCGATTTTTTACTCATTTTTTGACTTGCACTAAAATTTGTCTGAAAATAATTATTACAACGCGGCCATTTTTATCTGACACTGACAGTTTCGAAATTCATGGCAACCTATGTCGTTTAGATCAATTACAGAATATTCATTCCGTATCTTGTTATGGAATGAAAATACACGCAAAACGCATAAGAAGCAAGTGTTTCAGACTAAATATTCCAACTCAAGAGCGACAATTTTTACATTCTATTATCAAAAATGATTTTGGAATTATTGCATTCAGTAATGGTCGTGGAGAAATATATTTTCCGAAACGTCAGAGAACTAAACTTGGGCTTCATTTGCTCCTTGATCCTCAAAACAGCAATTTACAACAAATTTCACCTAAAAATTCTTCTCATTTACATACAAACGACTGTACTGCACGTTCATGCCTTATTTAGAAAGTAAAATAGTAAAAACACGTTTAATTGTTTTCCTGAAATTTAAATTGTGATGAAAACAGTTCTTTTATTTAAACATTTATGACTCGCTCAAATCAATGCTACAGCAGAGGTGCCAATTTATGAGAAAATACCCTGTAAGTCCAACATAAAAAAAATTACCTTTAAAAATCTTTTTGCAGTCATAGCACTCATACTTATCACCATCAGGGTGATCAATACTCATGTGACGGTCCAGAGAATTCTGTTGGATGAAAAGCTTATCGCAGATTTTACACTCAAAATCGCCAGTCTGAAAAACAAAAATTGGACAGTTCGTGAAAATAATCAAGCAAATTAATAAAAAAAAAATACTTTAAGCAAATTGTGAATTGGCCTAAAATTTTTAATTAAAAAAGTGTTACGTCCAACACAAACGCCATTTTCTATCTTCTTAATAATAAACAACCTTTATTTTAAGAGTATGCTACAACAATGAGGCCATTTCGTTAAACCTCAAATCACCCACTTTACCTAATTTTTATGCGGCATTTATAAGGCATGGTCAGCCCTGAAAATTTTAAGTCAATCCGATAAGTAGTTTTCGAAATATACGAGATCAAAAAATCAAATAAAACGCTCGCGAGGCGGTGGCGTCCTTACTTCCCACAGTGCGTCCTCTTTGAACTTGTGCAACGGTCTTTCTGTGCATTTACAAGGGAGATGCGCTTACTGTTTCTTTGTTGAGTTAAAGCAGAAGCTTATTATTACTACTTTTAATAGTATATTTTATAATAAGTAGGAAATGCCATTCCATACGAATTCTAGACTATACTTTCTCTAACACTATTTTAGAAAAAAGAAATTATTAAAAATTATTCTTTTCTCTCCTGTCGATGTCAGCTCCGTTACCCAGCAACGGAGAAAGGGCGATGTAAATGAATACCTGTCTTCTTAGTCGTAAACAGCAAGTAACCGCGGTAGTAAGCGCGACCCGACTTGCTATAGAAGATAGTGACGTCACACATCGGTTTTCGCGAGTCGACGTGCGTAAATTATTTTAAAGGCTTAAGAGGTGTCAGAATATAAAAATTTTTTGCAGTTCGCACTAAAATTCCAAATCTTTCAGAAAATGTAATTTAAATACGCAGTACAACTGCACATGCACCACTAAACGTGACATACCAACTGCCATGAGACTGGCTGCTACCTCAGCAACTAAAAATAGAAGAGACGCCAAACGCAAGTAAAGTACCCACGAGGCAAACGACATGATAAAAATAACAAGCAAAAAAAGCACAGAATCGTGAAAGAACAAACAGTAATCAAACAAATAGAACAAAACCAAATTCATCAAACCTAAAAGAAGATAGCTTAATTAAGGAAACAGAAAAAGAATAAAGTAAAAGGCAATGGTCAAAATCAGAAAATTACAATGATGATCCCATATAGTATACACTTCTATATGTAAATTGCAGTCACCGTTAACATTTGGGTTTGGATTCTTGGAGATATCTAAACAGCAGATAGGGGTAGATCTGAAGAAGTGGGCTGTCAACCTCTATAAGGGGGGATCATAGTAAACTCAGGGTTGCCGGCAAGCCAAATATCTCGTAACTTGACGTGACAAGTTGGAGTGAATTCTTAATAGAAGTAGGTCCGGAATCCTCTGGTAGGGCTTCTAAGAGGGCACTGCAAATTAAGGAAGCACTTAGCTTCGATGGACATGACGGAGGACCCGATTTATCCGGAATGTTTAGAGGACGAAGAGATACTGCTAAGCTTGTGAGGCTCTAGGAAGACTCAGACGTCAAGTCTTTGGGGCAGTGGTGCTTTGACCGAAGGAAGTCAGGACCCTTGCTTGGAATGAGGTCCTAATAAGGTAGATGAGGGAAGACTCAGGCGGAAGCAAAAAGGATTACCTTCCTCCACTTGCCACGTATGTGTGGCTACCCTCACCTACTACTGCTGCGGTTAACATTTTATTCTCCACGAATTTTCATCTATAAGATTTTTTGAATTTTAGCCACAAAATAGATATTGCAGCTCTTCTTTGCACCCTATTGTTTTCAATATTAATTTATTTCAATTTAAAAAAGTAGTCTATCCATGCAGTGCAGTCAATATAATAAAATAAAACAACTCGGCGGTCTTCCTCCATAATAGGTGTGTATTATTAATCAAACAATGGTTTACTTCCAACATATTTCAGATATAATTACGTCCATCATCAGAGAATACATTAATCGAGCAGAACAGTACAATCAACAGAAGGTAGCAGTCTTGATTGTCAATAAAAGTTCAGAAAATGATTGGCAGAGGAAAAAGTTATGAATAGCATCTTACTGGTTAAAGAGTGAAGAAAGAAAGCATATAATTAAAAAGAGAAGGATTCAAATACCTACATAACAATGTTTTATATTTTAAAATATTTTGAGATTAAAACAAAAACATTTCCTTATTATAGTAGTTACTTACTGTATGAGCTGAATCCGAGGGTTCCCCACAGCATGGACACAGAGAAAAAGAGAAATCATTGTTATCCTTTTTGTCCCCGTCTGATTTCCAGTGAGACATATTAATATGTCTCTTAACACTCTAAAATATAAATCGGTACTAGTAAGATTAGTTATTCACAAAAAGTATAAAATAGGTTTCGTGTGTGTTATTGTAAACTCTGGTGAATTGTTTTACACAATTTTGAAATATATCTATTGGGTTGATTTTTTGATATTATAATTAGATCTTAGTTATATATTTAATAAACAGCTGCTTGCGTTACACGTGGTCGTTTGTAACAATAGTTTAAAAAAAACTTAATCAAATTTTAAAATCCTATTAAGGCATTATATTCAATATAAAGAGCACACGAATTGTATTAGCATGTTTACCGTGGGTGTTTTAAATCCTTTTCCGCATATACTACACTCAAAAATAAACTCCAAATCATTTTTACTAGGTTTCTTTTCCTCATATACGAAGTCTTCGTCAACGTCATTCTTTTGTACTTGTGTTGTCAGCATAGCAGTGTCTTGATGGGCTTCTGCGTGAGAAATTTCACTATCCTCGTCTTGTCCCTCTGCATTCTCAGGTAGATCCACAATTTCTAATTCTATTTCTTGTTTTATATGCTGTTTTTCTTGTTTGATTTGCTGTTTAGTTGCTGCTGAAGCCGACTTCACCTTGGTTGTGTGAGGAACTTTTTGCTGTTTTTCTTTGTGTGATTTCAAGATCTCCTTTATTTTAACCTGAAGTTTTTTTTGTTCACTAGCCTGCAATAAAATATACCAAATATTTACAAAAGCAAAAAACATTTTATTATACCGGGTGTTGCATCGTCGAGCGGGACATAGGAAATCCCATGTAATTTTAAATGGGGTCAATTATTGGCTTCCCTAATTATTTTAGAGAAAAATTCTATTTAGGTTTGTTAAAGAGCACTAAAACCCACATTCAAAAGAATAACTTTAGATATTTTTGATGAGCCCGTTTACGGGTTATCGCCGATTTCTTTTTAACTATTTCTCCTTTTTATGGCCCCGTATTTACGGGCACCAGTCAAGGTAAAAGATGACTGTCAAATAAAGTTGTCATTTTGAAATGTGTGCTTTAGCGTTATAAAAACTCGTACATCGAAAATATTAGCCATAAATTACACTTCTGAAGAAAAAATATTGATGATTAAATGGTATTATCAAGGAAATAGTTATCAAAATGTGTCAGACATGTTTGCTGCTCTGTATCCGAATAGACCGATACCTGCAAAATCTACAGTCGAAAGGACTATCAAGAAATTTGAGACAAAAGGCACTGTAATAAATAACTGCAGATGTGAAGAAAGGCAGGAACAAAGAAGAGATGCAAGAAATGATAGGGACTTGCAAGTTTTATTGTGCGTGGAAGAAAATGATGGGAAGATCAGCACAAGGAAACTTGAGGATGACATAGGATTAGATCACACCACAGCGTTACGAGCTTTGAAACGACATAAATATTATTCATACAAATATGAAAAGCACCAAGAGCTAAGAGATAGGGACGAAATACGACGACAGGAGTTTTGTTTTGGTATGATGGAAAGAGCAAACATGGATAGGGAATTTTTAAAAAACATTTGTTTCACTGACGAATGCACATTTACCTTAAACAATGAACCCAATGTTCAAAATTATTGATATTGGAGCAAAGAAAACCAACACAGGTTTGTGGAAACAAGGACGCAATATCCACAAAAAGTTAATGTATGGGCTGGGATTTTCGGAGAAAATATTATCGGGCCATTATTTCTTACACGAAATTTAAATGCAGAATATTTTTTGGAACTACTTGAAGATCATATTTTACCTACTTTACATGATGCCGCCAGGGAAAATCAGGAAGTTTGGTACCAAATGGATGGCTGCCCGGCACATAGTACCCTGGCTGTCCGGGAATATTTAAACCGTGCTTTTAATGGAAATGTTATTGGCTTAAATCATACAGTAAATTGGCCAGCCAGGTCTCCTGATTTATCGCCAAATGATTTCTTTCTCTGGGGCCATTTAAAAAACAGGATATACAAAGATAAAAAATACCCAAATCTAGACGAATTAAAAAATGCTATTTCTGCCGAATGCAATAGAATTTCAGTTTACCAACTAGCGAATGTAAGAAGAGAATTTTATGATCGCCTCGGTTATTGTCTAGCACTCAATGGAGGAATATTTGAACATCTTCTTAAATCCTAAAGTTCTAACAATTTAATAGTACCTACCTATTAATTAGTAAAATATTGAAACATGTAAAATGTCATAATTAACCTTGTAATTGGATACTTTATTTTAGTTTTATTCAGATTAATTTGTACTCATAAATACACCTTTAATATTTTCGATGTAAGAGTTTTTATAACAATAAAGCACACATTTCAAAATGACAACTTTATTTGACAGTCATCTTTTACCTTGACTGGTGCCCGCAAATACGGGGCCATAAAAAGGAGAAATAGTTAAAAATAAATCGGCGATAACCCGTAAACGGGCTTATCAAAAATATCTACAGTTATTCTTTTGAATGTGGGTTTTAGTGCTCTTTAATAAACCTAAATAGAATTTTTCTCTAAAATAATTAGGGAAGCCAATAATTGACCCCATTTAAAATTACATGGGATTTCCTATGTCCCGCTCGACGATGCAACACCCGGTATATAAGTGGGTACCTATAGTCCGCCGCACGAGGCTAGCACTACGACGTATAGAGAGAAAGGGGAAATAAAAGCCAAAAATATGGAGTTTTAAGCAGCGTGTCATAGACGTGCGTACAGCTTTTCTGAATATGATTTTTTTATCATAAATTTAGGTTTTATTAAAAGAAAATACGCAAATTTATACATATAAAAACAATTACAGCGCGGAACGCATGTACACTTTCATCTTAAAAATCGCATTTACAATGCTACGCTAATGACGAACAACACGCCTGACGCTTCTCAGATGCACAGCACACCAAATATTTTTTTGGTATGTGGAACGTGTGTCAATTAAATTTCTTTATATGGTCCACTGCCTTAAGCTCGTAGCGTTGGCCTGTTGCCAGATTTATTGAAATGTGTGCTAGTCAAATCCGCAATATTCAACTTTTTTATTCGCATTATTTCCATAGGGCACGCTTCGTGCTTCGAACTATACAGTCTTTTTGGTATAAATGCTCATAAAATAATGTCTAGCGCATACTTTAATTTTATAAGAACGCCAATCGACAAAGCGCTAAATTTAAATACTTAGTAACCAGTTGTCGTGATTTTGACGTCGCGACAAGGTGGGTTTTCGTCGCTGACGACACACGGAATACCGTTAGGTCAAATTTCTTACGTCACTGCTATCCGACGCTATTTGCAAAAGGACATATCAAAGAGAAGTTTCTGGGACCACCATTCAATGAAGGCTTTCTCACCATGTACAGGTCTTCACAAGGCAACTGAGAAAAACTGACAGAATTCAATATAATGCACTGAGAGTCATCACAGGCTGCATGAAAAGCAGGCCAATTAACTCGCTACTTTCGGAACCGGCGGAGATGCCCCTAAGAATCTGCTATGTACCAAGTTTGTAGCTAAAATAATTTCACTAGCAGGAGATGAAATAGGTAAAAATTTAACCCAACTATACATATCCTGTAATAAAAATTCCAGCTACTGGACAAGGATGAACATACCAGCCATTCTCGCAAGGATTGATGGAGTACTCACATACACGGACGCGATTGAAAAAACCGGAAACCTCCCATGTTTTGAAATATCATATCACACACAACTAAAAAACAAACATCGAGATGGTTGATTTAGAGATAGGGAAAAATAGCCCCCCAAGCCAGAGTAAATATGGAGTACCTCCTTAACACAAAATTTGAAAGCTATGAAAAAATATACACAGGAGAGTGTGGAATTGGTGTCTTTAATCAAACTAAAAACATCCACATTTATGGAAGATGTAAAAGATACACCTCAATCTGCTCAATGGATAACCGAAATACAGACGGTGGTCAAAAAGCAAACATTTTCGAAAACATCCTGTAGCTTAAAAACTAAAAAAGTTTTGACAATTCTGTTTGCGGCATCTTTTGTTTCACGAAAAAATAGCGCCGTAATGTAAAAACCGCAAGTCTCTATCTTTACATCTTTACTAGTTACAGAGATACACTGGAATTACATCGAAAAATGGACACCCTGTACACTAGCGTCTTAAGATGGCTCCACAGAAAAAATCTAAGTTGTAGAGGCCCACCGCGGCAATCCAACGATTTGGATAAACAGTTTGTAAATAATTGTGAACCACTACACAGAAATGTGCTGGTGCACCATCGTGCATGTACCACATAATATGGTTTCTTATTGCTATCTGCTCTTGAAGGAAATTGAGGTAAAATTGTCCCTCAAGTCGTCTCGGCAAAAATAATGGGTCATTAAAGTGGTTACCAATAATTCCTGCCCATACGTTAACGGAAAATTGGTGTTGGAAATGGGTTTCGGTTACGGCAAAGGGATTTTCTTCCGCAAATGATTGTTGTGGCAATTTTGAATGGAATTTCTATCTAAAAAATTAGCTTCGTCCGTGAACAGAATGTGTGTTTGAAATTGCGGATTTTGTGCAATATTATGAAGATACCACTGACAGAAGGTCACACGCCTTGGAAAATCTCTGGGTACTCTTAAAATATGATACGGATATAATAAAAAATCCACTAAAATTCTCCAAACAATTTGATGGCAAATATTCCAGTTTCTAGCAATCTTCCTCGTACTCGTTTCAGGATGTTCTTCGACCTCGTGCAGCACCGCTTCCTCAATTTCAGGTGTTCCCACACTTGGAGGTCTACCTTTAGATGTACCTCTTTGGACACTACCAGTTTCAACAAGACGACGATGAATATTAGAAAAAGTTCTATTATCTGGTAAAGCACGATTGGGATATCTCAGGTGATAAATACGTCGGGCTTGCTCTTCATTACCGTCGGTGAGCCCATACACGTAATGATATATTCCATGGCAACTAGATTTATTGCAAAATTGTATTCTTCAATAATTATATTAATTTTCTCGGACAATCCAACAGTTTTTATTTTTTTACTCAAAAACGGCGCATTGCAGGAAAACCAGGAGAGCTCTTATGTTCCAAATTGAACGGTGAATTTAAAAATATTTTTTATTTAGGAAAAAACCATTGGCGTACCATTTTTTTCCTCAAAAATATCGAAGTCAGTGCCCGTAGTCACGCCACTGTTAAAGCTGAAAATTATCTTTGTATTGAAAAATATGCACTTTTCATTAACTGTCGCTACGTACTAAATATCTCAAGTAGTTTCGAAAATATTAATTCATTTCAATTTTTTTCCTAAAACTTTTTTTATTTTCGTAACGGTACATTTTTGAACCATAGTTTATAAAGCAAACTATCATTAATGTTTCATGTAGATAAGGAACACCCTGTATACTACAATTAATCAACAATAAACAAAAATTTGGAATATGTTCTAACCCCTTAAAGATCATTCAAAAACTGACAATACCTAATTTTATTTTATTTATTCCGCCATAGATTAGCTAATAAATATAATTTTTTGATAGTCTCGTTGTCTCGTTTCAACCTTTGGAGCGAGCAGTCGTCTGACAGTGACACTAATTTGCTCCTGTCTGATTTTCGAAATATCGTATTTTTTCTAAAACTATTTTCTATCAAAGTCAAAGATATAATAATTCTTGTATTTATTCTTTAAATGGAAACACAAGGCGGGGGATGCCCCCCGGCCAGAAGATGTCCTAATGCCACCGTCTGACGATAAACCTATGCAGCCAGAGGTTCAAGAAACCATGGAGCAGAGAATAGAAGCGATTGAGCTACGCATGGAGGCGAGATGGAAGAAGCTGCTTAACGATAAAGAGCATGAATGGATGAATAAACTCCGGCAAGAAAAAGAGGCTGGATTTGCGAAGGTGAGGGCACTGCAAGAACTGCAGGAAACGCATAAAGATCTCCAGATCGAATTAGGTAGGTACCGTGACAGCACCGATGACAGTAAATCAATTTCAAATTAAAATGTAAATGCAGACAAACCAAAGACAACTTCTAGTGTCGACATTACTAATAACGTTTTTGCGCGCAAACAGAATAGCTTGCAGATTAATGTTAATTCAATTGAAATTGACAACACCGGTTCAGACATGGATTATGAATCCATGTCTGAATCAGGCGACAAGGAACAGTGGTCAACGCAAAAGCAAAGACGAAACAGAAAAAGACAAAATTTAAACCCTGATAATAAAAGTACAAGTAACAAGAAGGTGGCCAGCGATTCCGCATGGCCGAACCTGCCGAAAACCAGTAACAAAGCCCTTAGCACATACTTGGTGCAAAAGGTGTCACAGGATAGCCAAAACAGCTCTTAAAAGCTTAGCCAAACTAAATCATTGGCTCCCAAGATAGTTATCCCGAATAAAGATAACAAAAATGATTCTAATGATATCAATCAGGGGACCGGCGCCGGCGTGCCCAAAATACGCGTTCCCCCTATCGTTATCCGTGACAAACAAAAGTACAATGATATAACTAGACATTTGCGATCGGAAAAAATCGATTATGGTCGAGCGGTCACCGTGGCGGATGGTGTAAAAATACACCCTCCTACACCTGCAGATTATAATAAAATTATTAAATTCCTAATTAAAAATAATTTACATCATCATTCGTTTCGCTTCCAGGACGAAAAAGAGCTCCACATGGTGCTCCGAGGCGTCCTGGAAACGTGGTCAGAAACCAAGATTAAGGATGATCTTATTGAATTAGGGTTCCATCCGTCCAGGGTGATTCGCTGGAGTAGTCGCAGCGGCGCCCCACTGCCATTGGTGCTGGTTTTCCTACCGCGCACTGAAAAATCAATTTATGAGCTGAGAGCTTTAGATTCAATGTCTATTAAAGTTGAAGCACAGAAAGCGCGGGCGTCTTTTTTACAATGTCATCGTTGCCAACTATACGGACATTCACAGTTCAGGTGTAATGCTCCCGTCAAGGGCTTAAAGTGTGCTTTCGACCACTTCTCCTACGAATGCCCTAAACCTCGTAAGGAGAAGGCAAAATGTGCGAATTGCGGGGGTGAACACCCAGCAAATTACCTGGGATGCCCGCGTCACCCCAACAATTTGCGCAAAAATACACATATTAACAATGTACCAAGGGCTAATCCAAACTTCCGCTGGGGCCAGCAAAACAATAGTAAGTTGGCCAGCGACGGCAATGTGAACAAAGGCACTCCGCAGGGTGCAAAACCAGCGTCAAATGCACTGGAGGCGGCACTGCAAACGACTATGCAGAGCTTTCTCGCACAGTTCACTAAAATTATGGAAGCTCAGCTAAAAACCATCGTTATTACTTTTGAGAAAACCGCGGTTTAGTGGTGGTACAGACGGAGACGGCGTATTTCAAATTGGCCACATTAAATGTAAATAGCATTAAAAATAGGAGAAACGAACTTATTGACTTTGTAGAAAGAAATGAAATAGATGTGCTTCTTTTACAAGAGACATGGCTGAAGGGAGAGAGGTTTTCGTTCCCAAACTATACTATATTTAGAAACGATCGCCTGAATTCACAAGGGGGAGGCACCATGATCCTGGTAAAGAGGCACATCTCTGCTCAAGTTGTGACAGGTCCTGATAACTGCGCCCATATTGAAGGGACATTTATTTCAATTAACTTTAAGAATAACCAACGTGTTCACCTGGGATCGGTTTACTGTAGTCCGTCGGTAGGTTTCACAGGCAACTGTCTTAGCAAAATCTTTAATAATAATAACAGAACAATTATAGGGGGCGACCTCAATGCAAAGCATACAGTTTGGGGTTGCAGAGTCTTAAATCCTAGAGGTCGCGCCCTATATGAGTTCTCTGAAGTGCTAAATTTTCACATTTTGCCGCCGGAGGAGCCCACCCACTTGTTCGGGAGAGCTCGTCCGGATATTTTGGATATTTTCGTGATAAAGAACTCTGTTCAAATTTCACAGCCATTAGTCATTTGTGATCTTAGCTCGGACCATTTACCGGTTGTCGCAGAAGTGGGCAACCCGCTCGAAAAGGGCCGAGGTTTTGTATCTCGGACCACCACGAACTGGCTGAGATACAACCATATTTTGAGAAATATCGAGCCACTAGGTCCACTTCGTAACTCGGACGATATCGAAAACGCGGTGAGTAGGATCACAAATGACATCAGCACGGCTTTTGCTCAATCTTCTGTCACGAAAGTGTCCGAGGTATTCGAAATTCGGGGCTTTAACAGATGAAATTAAGCAACGCATCATAAGAATAAAGAACCGCTTAAAAAACAGGGCATATCGAACTGGAGATCCTCGCATCAAAGCTGAGGCGAATCGTGAAGCCGAAGCGATAAGACAGATGCTTATCGAACGTCAATCAGACGTGTGGGACGACAAGGTTCAGAATTTGGCTATTGAAGATAAGTCACTATATAAAATGACCCGAACTCTGACCAAAGGTTCCAAAAAACCAATGTAATTTTTAAAAAATCAGGAAACAGGTCTTATACTGACGGACGCTAAGGATAAAGCTCAATTGCTCACAAACTCTGCGAGCAATTCACCAAAAATCCCACTACGGATCCGCTCAGGGATGAGAGGGTCTCCAGAACGATCGACATTTACAAAGCAATCGAACATCCATTGCAATATTTCCCTGTAGTAACTTTAGATGAAGTAAGATCACTGGTGAGTGTGTTAAATACTAGAAAAGCCCCAGGTTTCGACGGTATTAAAAATGCGGCATTACGAAACCTGCCAGACACAGCCTTGAGGAATATTATAAGCATATCCCAGGCAATTATCAGAGAAGGCCATTTCCCGTGCACCTGGAAGCATGCAAAAGTTATTTTGATTCAGAAGAAAGGGGAAGACCCCACGTTACCAGTAAGCTATAGACCTATCAGCTTGTTATCAGGGTAAGCTTGTGAAAAAAATTATTTTGTCTCGAATTAATGATTTTGTTATTAATAATAATGTTTTGCCTAACGAACAGTTCGGTTTTCGAGCCGAACATTGCACAGTTAGGCAAACAACGAGACTAACGTCAAACATAGTAAAGGGATTTAATAGAAGAGCACACACGGGGGCGGTTTTCTTTGACGTTAGCAAAGCTTTCGATAAGGTCTGGCACAACGGTCTACTATTAAAGTTAATAAGGCTTGGTGCTCCGAACTACCTTGTCAGGGTAGTGGGCTCATTCTTAGAAAATAGAAGTTTCGCAGTATCATCAGAGAACGCGCTTTCCGCGACAAAACGCATCGGGGCTGGAGTGCCGCAAGGCTCACCTCTTTCCCCTATGTTGTACAATATTTACACGCACGATATATCGCAAGATAGACAGACGCAGATCTATCTGTTTGCTGATGATACTGCTATAACTGCTAGCCGTGGCTAGTCGTCACTCGTTTACAGGATTTTCTTGGTCCATCTGTCGTCAGTTATTCTTGCAATGTGTCCTGCCCAATTCCATTTTAATGTTGTTATTCTCCTGACGACATCCGCTACACCTGTTCTTCTTCTTATTTGGTTGTTCTGGATTCTATCTTTTAGAGAAATGCCCAAGATGGCTCTCTCCATAGTTCGTTGTGTCACTTGTAATTTATTTATGGATTTTCTTGTCAGAGTAAGTGTTTCCGCTCCGTATGTCATAACAGGCAGGACACACTGATTGAACACTTTTCTCTTTAAACATACCGGGATGTCGGACCGGAATACCTCTTTTAGGTTTCCAAAAGCTGCCCAGGTGAGTCCTATTCTTCTTTGAAATTCAACAGTTTGGTTGTCTCGACCCACACGAATTTCATGGCCAAGATATTTGTAGGATGACACCTGTTGCACTTCGTGCCCACTCAAGGAAATGTTGCCACTCGTCACCAGATTTGTCATATATTGTGTTTTTGTAGAATTGATTTTTAATCCGGCTTTCTTTGACGCTTTTTCTAGATCGTATAGCATCTGTGTGGCTTTGTCGATCCTATCCGAAATCAGGACAATATCATCGGCAAACCTGAGGTGGTTCAAGTCTTCTCCATTTATATTAACTCCCAAGTTATTCCAATTTATCTCCTTCCATCATGTGGAGCTGAATAAGTTTCAGGTAATTGAAAATAGGGCATTGAAAATGATCGCAAATGTCCCTAGGTATACCATGAATAGGGTCTTGCACAATGACTTTAAGATACCAACAATAAATGAGTTCTTTTTGAAAATCATAACGGACTATTACAGACGAACAGACGTATCGACAAACGAACTAATAATAAACTCACATACAAGAGCTAGACTCGACTCGACTTACAAATTACCTAAAGACTGGCTCCCTATGCGCGAGCCCAATCAAGAGTAGAGAAGCACTAGAAATAGTGGAGAAGCACTGCCCGACACTGTCCAAGTGACGAGGAAAAAGGCGCCAAGAAAGCAGTACAAAAATTCAGAAGAAACGCACACACACGGCCCATGAACATTGAAAGCTTCTGCTAAATAAACAAAAACGTATACGAAAATGCTGAAAAGTAAACGATGATTGGAAAAAGTCAAAGGTTTTACCTAACTTAAAACCACACACAAGAACCCTCGCAAGAACCAGTATATATAATTTTTTGATGTGGGACAAAATTAAAAATAAGCTTACAGTAGGCAAGGGCTTTTCCTCTAATATGTGTGGTTTAGAAATAACTTCAGTCTCTTCAACAATTTCCATTTGTTGATCATCGTCCTCTTGTTGATTATCTTCCTCAGAGTACTGAGCATCGAGTTCTTCAGATATTGTGTAGATTTCTGCTGTTTCAACTTCTAATGAAAAAAAAAAAAACTTTAGATATAAATAAATTTTAAACATCTAAGAATGCTACCACTTCTGACTCTTTTAGCGTATGAAAAATACTCCCCAGCAGATGTTTTCCCCGACAAATCTAAAGAAACACTGAATAGATTTTCATTTAATTTTCACTACTGCATAAAAAAATCTGAATATCTCACAGGATCACATGAAAGCAATTTACTGGTATTATGAGTTACTAAAAATTGTACTTTTTTAAATACCTGTTTCTTGTTGAGAGGACTCAATATGTTGAATATACATAGTTTCATATTGAGATTGAGAGTCTTGGGACTCCTCCTCACCGTATTGCTCCTCATATTCTTCTATTATATAATGCTCCCCATCAGCCAATTCAAATTCTGCACCTTCTTCATATCCGTCTGGTTGCCTGAACAAAATCATTCAATATAAAAAGGTAAATTTTTTAGTTAGGGGCTATTTAAAACACCAAACTAAAAGTTTAAAAACTAGTCACTTTTAAATAATTGCATAGGCAAGTCAACTTTGTTTGCTAATATTTTCAAAGCTGTGACTTCAATGGTGTATAGGGTGGTTATACCCCTAAAAGGGTAAATGGGGTCAGGGGGCAATTGATCTCAATTTAAAGGCCCTTAAATTGCTTTTTTAAAGCTGCCTAGTTTTTTAAATTTGGTTCAGTAGTTGGCAATAAACTGCCTCGTCATAAAATAGTTAGTAAGGTATCACTTGACCCCTAATAACATTTCAACTTTTAGGAGTGGAACCCACCCCCACTAGGGGCTGAAGTTACAGGTTTGAAAATAGTAGAAAATGTGTACTCATAATATAGCATGGACAAAATTGAGTAGTTTTTTGTGCAAAAAGGATGCATGATACAAATAAAAATATCGGAAAAAGCAACACATTAGAAGAGATTGCCTTCGTTACCTTAAAATTTCTAAGTCAATTACAAATTCATGATGGTTTTAAACAATAAAAATTTAGCTTCTCTTGCTAGATATTCGGTGGACTTAACTTTCCACACATGGAAATCCCTTATATACTTCAATAAATTATGTAGTAAATGATCTGGTAAATGTGTTGTGAACCATTTCAGTTAGTACGCACCACAAACTTAAATAATGATCCAGTCCGCTACTGACAAGAAACTGTCGATTTGAATCGGAACTCGAATACACTTGCGATACCGACCAACTACCTACGAATCGGCGGTCAAAATATCAAGACTCGACAGACATTTTCACCCTCGATGTCGACCGTCGGTACTTTACCATACATTGACAGTTTTGAACCGATAGTTGGATTGCGGCGATTCGAACGGATGAAAAATACCGAAATGTGTGGAGGCCTTTAAAGTTAACAAAGCAAGTGGATCGGGCAATATACCATCATTTGTTTTTAAGAGGATGATCAGTTTTTTAGCTGAACATCTCAGAATACTGTTCAATCTTTCTTTAAGCACATACATGTTTCCTTTAGCATGGAAAGAAGCAAAAATTTCTCCGGTTTTCAAAAAAGGCGATTGCATCAATCTAGAGAATTATAGGCCTATATCACTATTGTCCTGCCCAGCCAAGATATTTCAGACTGTTTCATATAAATATATATGTAATTCTGCGAGAAATAAGATATCAATAGACAACATGGTTTTCAAAATAAAACATCTACATCTACTAATTTGTGTAAGATAACTCAATATACTTCTGAGAGCCTTGATGGAGGGGGTCAGGTTGATGTAATATACACAGATTTCGCTAAGGCTTTTGACAGAGTGTCGCATAACGTCCTTACATAAAAATTGCGTAATGAGTTCGGTCTTTATGATAATCTAGTATAATTCTTAGTCATATTGGTACAATAGATCACAACGGATTGCTGTTAGAGGTTATTACTCGGATTGTTTAGTATTCCGCAGGGCTGCAACCTTGGATCAGCTCTTTCAATTATTTATCAACCACTTGGTTAATGAAATAGATGGTACAAGAATATTGTTGTTTGCTGATGACCTGAAACTATACGCAGGAGTTAAGAAGTACAATGACTGCCAACAAATCCAGCAAAACTTAGACAAAATGTTTCTATAGTCAACTAAAAATAAATTTCAATTTAATATTGACAAATGTTTTGTACTTAGTTTCAATAGGAGGAGACTGCAATTCAATTTTCACTACAAAATGAATGAGAGGGCACTGGCTAGGGTTGTGGAAATGCGGGACCTTAGAGTGATCTTTGACACTCAGCTGACATTCAGAAGTCACATATATGATATAACTAGTAGGTCATCTAGAATGTATGGATTTGTTGTTAGAAAAAGTAAAGAGCTTAATGTTGTATGTGTCAAGACTTGGTATGTTTCGTATCTGAGGAGTATATTGGAATATTATTCTATGTTATGTGATTCATAAATATAGTATAGAAAAAATTCAAAATAAATTTTTAAGATATATACACTATAAGGAAACAGGGGTATACCCAAATGCATATCTCAAAATTAGATATAATAAAAGCCCATAACATCCAAACACTTGAAAGTAGGAGTAATGTTTCTGTCATCCTTTTATTATACAAAATACTAAATAACATAATAAATCCTCCTAATTTATTAGCTTGGCTTAACTTCTATGCTCCAGAATATAGAACCCGAAATCCTCTAACAAGATGTAGAATAGTAAAAGTAATTTTTGAGTGCCCTCTATTTAGTTTTATGTCAATAGGTTAGTTGTCTACCCTACACTATAATTGGATGTAAATCTGTTGCGTTTATAAAATATATAAATGGTTTAGGCTCTGGTTTAGGTTTTACTTTACTTTACATATCCTTTATTGTCAGAAATTCTAAGAATTCATCGACAAAGCGATTTTATTGTAACAATAGTATAATAATTTGGTAATTATAATTATAATTATCCTGAGCATGACAATATATAAGAATATGACTACCTAATCGAAAAAATGTATTTTTCAAACACTACAACCCAATAGGGGTAAACAATTAATAAAATAAGAATACTTGACAATGTGTAAGTACATAAAAATACAAATACAAAAAACAAAGTCAAAAATGTAAAACAGCATACAAATTAAATAAATGAAAATAAAATTGTAAAAATTAAAATACGAAAACACATATGTAATTTAGATAGGTATTTACTTAAAAAACATTTTTAAAAGTCTTCATTGTAAACCTCGTCCAAGCTGTAATATGTCTTCCGGAGTAAAACACTCTCCACCCTCCTGCAGAACTGGAGATATGGCAACTCTCTACACTCGATACTCAAGTGGTTGTAGATTTTGAGACTTTCATAGATTATTGACCGTTTGATCAAAGTGAGCCTAGGTATGAGAAGGCGTATATTTTGGCTTTGTCGCGTGTCATATTTGTGTGATTTTGATGCGTTTTCAAGTTGATGAAAGTATTTTTTGTGAAGCAGAAAAACTGTTTCTAAGATAAATAAACATGTTAATGTTAAAATGCCATGTCTGACAAATAATGGTCTACAGTGGTCTCTACTTCTAATAGCTCTTTTTTGCAACACAAAGATGCTACTGAAAAGTTGCTGGTTACAAAAGCCCCAGAATACTATATCATATCGAATATAATATGATTCAAATAAAGAAAAATATACCATTCTTGCCGTGGAAGTGTCCAGTTCAGCGGACACCACCATAATTGCAAAACCTCCAGATGATAACTAGCTACTCAGCCCAATAATGTGCTCCTTAAACCTCAACCTATTATCGATAGAGATATCCAAGAAGTTAACTACCGTTTTGTTTTCAATTTCATATCAATCAATCAATCAATCAATCAAAAATATGCTTTATTGTCCAAGAATACAAATGTTCTCATTGACAAAGCTACCTAAAACTACGCCCAACCTAAAATTACAGGTCAAAACAGAAACAGAAACAAAAAGGGACAAAACGCCCATAAAATCACAAAATTATATAAATCATAAATATAAAAAAATAAAATAATTAAACTCACGACTTAAAATTATGTAGAGTCAGGTTAACGGAAAAAAAAACAAGATCACGACAAAAAATAATGCTAATTATTTGTATCATTAAAAAATTCATTGACAGTATAGTACGCTTTTCTAATTAAAAATTTTTTTGTTCTCCTTCTGAATTTCCTCTCGTATTGCTGACTCCTTAGGTTAATTGGTAGATGATTAAAGATTTTTTTGCCACCATTTATTAAAGATTTTTTAATCTGATCGGACCTAGGAATAGGCAAGCTGAGGGTAAATAATTGGCGCATATTATAATGAGTAGAAACAAAGAGATTGTTCCTATATTTTCTATACATCAAGCAGGCAGTCTCAAGAATAAAAATACAGCAAACTGTCAAAGTTGCGTGTCTCAGGAATAAAGCTGGATTTATAAACTCGAAAAGTTGGCGAGGTTGAGGTTCAGTTGGTGTTGGAAATAGGAGTTCAATTTAAACTAAAGGGAACACTCAGTTCCATTTATGCACTCGTTCAAGTTGTTCATGTAAAGCTCATGTAAGGTTCAAAAACTTCCCGGGTAGTTCGAGATAACCAATTTTTATGCTCGGAGTTCGGAATATCTAACCTCACAAACTTGATCATAACTTCAACCTCACCAACTTTTCGAGTTTATAAATCAAGCTTAATGGACGACAAGAATCACGAACTTCAGCCCTGCACATATATCTAATCGCTCTTTTTTGTAACACAAATACTGAATTAAACAAATATTGAGAACAAGAGCCCCAAAAACAAATCCCATATCGAAGATGGGATTCAACTAGTGCATAGTAGAAATTTTTGGCAATGGTAAAGTCTAAGTTAACGGATATAACCCTCAAGGCATAGCAACTAGAAGAAAGTCTTTTACATAGCTGTATTATGTGACATTCAAACCTAAGAGCATTATCTATTGATAGACCCAAAAACTAGCTGACATTAGGCATAGAAACAACTTCATTTTCTTAATAAATATTATCTAAGTTACATTTGAAATTTAAAAAATTAGTTTTAGAAATATTGAATGACAGTAAATTAGAATCACACCACTGTTTTATTTTGCACAAGTCAGAATTTATATTAAGGTGAAGCCGATCGCTGTTTTGATCGTGCCAGAGAACAGTGGTGTCATCCGCAAAAATTATAAATTTTCCCGTTATGGGAAGGTGGGGTAAATCGTTCACATAAATTAGAAAAATGAGCGGACCCAAGACCGAACCCTGCGGGACACCCGTTTTTATACTCAATTCAACAGAGCTATTGGAATTAAATGTAACCGACTGAACACGTCCTTCCAGATACGAACGAAACCACTCCAGAGCCGTCCCTCTGAATCCATACGCCTTCAACTTCCCCAGCAGTATTCCATGATCCACACAAACGAAAGCTTTCGACAAATCACAGAACACTGCCGCGGCAGCCTCTCCAGAATTCAAGGACACGTATAGACGTTCGAGAAATCCAAAGATCGCCCGTACCCTTAGAGGCCTGAAACCCAAACTGCTGGACACTCATAAGTTTGTGTTTATTAAAAAAGGTTAACACCCTTTCCTTCACAAGCATCTCCACTATTTTTGACATAGTCGGCAACAGTGCAATTGGGCGAAAGTTAGAAGGACTATCGTGGCTACCGCCCTTAAAGATTGGGACAACCACAGCCCTCCTCAGACAAGTCGGAAAACTACCTGTAAGAAATGAGCGATTAATTGCCTCGGCTAGCACCTGCAAGGCGTCGACAGGTAAAGCCAAAAATATTCTTATAGACATCTTGTCCCAACCAGATGCATTTTTGTTTTTTATGTGCTTAAATATAGCATGAAGTTCAGTCACATTAGTGGGGGCAAGGAAGAATGTCTCAGACACCGACACGTGGCTCAAGTAATCTCTAGGATCCTTAGCTTGAAATATTTTCTGAGCCAGATCAGTGGCTATACCGCAATAAAATGAATTAAATTCATCAGCACTGAGTGTGCTCGAGATAGGTACAATATTATCTTTCCCTCTTAAATTATTAACAATTCTCCAAGACTCCTTAGCTTTGTTAGCAGACCGGGCAATTCTATTCTGAAAGTACCGTTGTTTACCCACCTTGATTGTTTTTCTATATATTTTACGGTAATTATTGAAGTATTTTAGGAAATTAACATTATTATTTGCAAATTTTCTAATATAGTGCAACGAACGCATATTATTGCCAGATACTCTCAGCGCCCTTGAATACCAAGGTTTTCTTTTCTTTTTTTTTATTGTGATAAGGGAAAAAGCCAAATTAAATTTACTAAGCATAACAGAATGAAACCTGCGCAACGGGTCGTCAGTGGCCAAGACACCATTCCAATCCGTTGCATCACACAACAATTTGAACCTATTAAAATTTCTAGCTCTTTTTGATTGTTGAGCTCTTTTTGTTTGATTTACTTAATGAGTGGATTATTTTTGTCAAAGAGTTGATTTTGTTGAATTTTTTTGATTGAAGTTGATATTGAAATTTAGAAATTTTGACGGTGTTAGGGTGGAAGCCAGTCTTTCGGATATCGATACCTCTCATCCGCCCTCGAGCGTATGTGGGAGTCTCGTATCAAGTCGTTTGTTGAAACGTCTGTCCGTCGAAAGTACTTCTGTATGATTTTGTCATAGAATTGTTTTAAAGTCTCTATTTTTAAGTCCCTGTGAAGCAGTGCTGTCGAAAAGTGTCTTTGTGTATCAGTTATCATTTTTAGTGCTGAGTTTTGAAGCCTTTGGAACTTCTGGTGCTGCGTTGCACACAGAGTTGACCAAGTTGGGGAACCAAATGTCAACGCATATTATTGCCAGATACTCTCAGCGCCCTTGAATACCAAGGTTTTCTTTTCTTTTTTTTTATTGTGATAAGGGAAAAAGCCAAATTAAATTTACTAAGCATAACAGAATGAAACCTGCGCAACGGGTCGTCAGTGGCCAAGACACCATTCCAATCCGTTGCATCACACAACAATTTGAACCTATTAAAATTTCTAGCCGTGTACATACCGATGACATTGTTAAATTGGTCTCTTCATAATATTCTTACATCTTAATATTAACCCACTGAGGATGAAGGTTTATGCCTTCGAAACATGTATGGGCATATAATTTTATTTTATTAAATTAGTGGAGCAGACTTTGTGTTTTATTCCATAAATAAAATATCACTCCACTGTGAGATGGACTACTTCCATAAAAAAAAAATATGTTTGTTCCAGGAAGGCAAAAATTGCATCTCTGGTACTTTTTGTTGCTTCAAAGCCAAACTGAACCGAGCTGAGGATAATCAATCTTAAAAGAAATTCAACTAGCCTTCCCTTGACAAGCTTCTCCACCACTTTCGACAGAATAGCAAGCAGTGAGATGGGGCGGTAGTTTGAGGGATCGCCTGTTTCACCTCCTTTATAAAGGGGCACCACAATAACCAATCCCAAACATGAAAGAAACTCCCCAGTCTCAAAAAATCCATTAATAGCCTCGACGAGGGCACAGAGGGCGGATTCTGGACGATTGTCCAAAACTCTAATAGAAATATTATCATATCCAGCAGAATTCTTATTTTTTATTTGAGAAAATATTTCTTTCAATTCAGCAAGATTGGTAGGATACAACTGAAAGGTATGTGGGATATGTACCTCAGCTAGATAGTCAAGTGGATCTGTCTGACAAGAAATATTTGATGTTATTTTTGCTGCTATTGAGCAGTAGAAATTATTCAAAATGTTAGGATCCAAATTTATAGAATTCTACAACGGCCTGTGACATCTCAAATAATAATTGACAAACTCCTTTGTTTTGTTGCCAGCCTTAGAAATTCTATTATTATAGTAACTTTTTTTAGCACATGCTTATACAGACGCCCGTAATTATTAAAATAGTTCACAAAAGTATCAT
Organism: Polydrusus tereticollis; assembly: GCA_963920685.1. Taxonomy (NCBI): domain Eukaryota; kingdom Metazoa; phylum Arthropoda; class Insecta; order Coleoptera; family Curculionidae; genus Polydrusus; species Polydrusus tereticollis. The sequence goes on from OY987326.1 coordinate 130,304,617, forward strand.
TATTTCAGTTAAATTTTCGTATACAGCGTGTAACAGAAGTATGGAACGCTTTAAATATCTTTAATACCGTTTGTCCGATTTAGCTAAAATTCGGTATCCGTATATAAGAGGTTATCGCGGAGCTGCTAGGGACATTTGCAATATTGCCAAACTTACAGTTTTTTAGCAATTTAAAATATTTTTTTTTTAAATGGAACACCCTATAAATTACAACATTTTTGGATTCTACATAAAATTACAATTATTTTTTAATAAGTGCATTATAAGTACCTATAAACTTAATAGTTTTTGAGATATCGAGTTTTGAGAAATGATATTTTTGAACTTTGACAGCGTCTAGCTTTCTAACGATACGCCATATAGCAAAACGGCTTACATGTCCCTATCTAACTTTTTTATTATCTTTCCAAAAATGACAACTTCCGGTTAAACCGGAAATACTATATTTCCGGCTTTTGAGCTACATCCGGTTTAACCAGAAGTTGACTATTTTAGAAAGAGAGTAAAAAAGTAAGATAGGGACATGCAAGCCTTTTGCTCTAAGACGTACCGTTAGAAACATAGGCATCGTAACTATAGATCCGACACGTCATTCATAAATGCTATAAAATTGTGATGCCAAAATCGTTTGGTGGCGAGACGCTGTGAAGAGCTAGGTGGGGCCGGGAGTGGGGATTACGCTGTCTTTACATATGCATGCGACAAAACTCCAGGAAAACAACATCCGCTATGCCGAGTATTGTCGAGTCGATGCGGCTGGCCACGAAAATGATGAAATCTGGGCGGATCCGTTATTGCTGCGTTGCCATACTACAGATTTTTTACAAGGTTTTAGGCAATGTTATATATTTCCCACATCATGTTAATCTAGTTAATAATAGAAGTTAATACTTTTAACAGAGTAAGCCTGGCAAACCAAGTGGAGGGGAGCAGCTTGAATGTTGATTTACTTTACACTGTAATACAATGATGACAACACGTTTATTTGTTATTGTTTGGTCTATGGTTAGAAAGCTAGAAGCTGTCAAAGTTCAAAAATGTCATTTTTCAATACTCGATATCTCAGAAACTATTAAGTTTAGACTTATAATGCAGTTACTAATAAATAATTGTGACTTTATGTAAAATCCAAAAATATTGTAATATATAGGGTGTTCCATTTAAAAAAAAATTATTTTAAATTGCTAAAAAACTGTAAATTTGGCAACATTGCAAATGTCACTAGCAGCTCCGCGATAACCTCTTAGGGTAAACGGTACAGTTGTTGGCACCCCAACAGTTATTGGCACATTATTTGTAACATAGTTGAATTTAAGGCTATTTCAATATTTATTAAAATCATAATAATTTTAATGATATCTGACAATATTGCTCTGCGGCGTCACCGCCAGCATTGCAAGCTAACCTATATTTTAGTTGTTTTATGACAGTTGGAAGGGGCGTGTGTTGTTGGTTCTTGTAAGATCAGGTGAGTTTTTCATAATTTGCTAAGGATTGATAGGTGTTTGGTAGCATTTAATTATTGTTTCGAGCGGCATTATCCACGATTATGTTTTTTTCTGTGTTAACATAGACAAAAATATGGCTTTATAACCATAAAACACTCGTTAAAATGCGCGGGAAAGTGTAATTTCTTCGGTGCCAACAACTGTCTTTTACAAAATAGAAAAATATAGTGATTGGCCCAGAGTGCCAATGACTATGTTTTGTTTGTTTTCTCATTAAAAAGCGACAATATGTTAAAAGCCATAAATTTAACATTTTAATTATTTACTACCTATAAAAATAAATAAATTTGCAACGCAGACAGTTGTTGGCACGGTGCCAATCATTGTTCATACTCTGGGCCAATAACTGTATTTTTTACAGAATGCCGAAGGTAGCAAACTCAGAGCCCTACAAGAAAAAATATTCAGAAGAAACACTTAACAAAGCTTTAGAAGAAATTGAAAATGGTGTCAGCAAAAAGGCCGTGGCCAAAAAATATAATATTCCTAGATCAACCTTGCAATTCAGGGGAAGTAGTAAATTCTCTAAAACATCTCATGGACCTTCACCAATTTTAACACTGGCAGAAGAACAGCTCTTGGTCAAATGGGTATCAGATTCCGTTAAAAAAGGATTTCCGCAGAGAAAGGAAGACATTCAAATAAGTGTCAAAACTTTTCTTGACGACCATCCTCGCCCAACGCCTTTTAAAAAAAATTTCACAGGAGAGGGGTGGTACAAGAGTTTTTTACGTCGAAGTCCTTCGTTAACTGAAATCCTAATAATCAAGTTGATCATACTGAGCAAGTTGATCCAAGTAATCTTTCCACAAATGGTTCTTTTTTAGGTTAAACAGCGACTTTTTGGTTTTCCTTCTTAATGTTCAATCATTGCGTAATAAAGTTGATGAATTGTATGTTCTCTTGGAGAGTTTGGACTTCCCCGAGTTGATTTGCTTAACAGAACATTGGCTAAGAATGCATGAAATCGTGAGGATTGAGAATTATAAAGTGTTGTCAAGGTTCTGTAGAACCAGTTCTATTCACGGAGGGACCATGATTCTAGTGAATGAAAAAATAAACTCATGTAATTTTGTTAATGTTCAAAGGTTTGATAATCTAATTATTGAAAATGAATTTGAATTTTCTGTTGTGTATTGTCAGAAGTTTAATTTGTATATAGTTTGTGTGTACCGTCCACCTTCAGCTAACCGGTTAAATTTTGTTAAAAGCTTGGAAGCATTGATTAGTCAATTTCCACCCTTCTGTTCTTTGGTTCTGTCAGGAGATTTTAATATTGATTATAATGGCGACTTTAGTGTCCCAATTAAAAATTTATTATCGTGTTTTAATTTAAAAATGCATGTGTTAGAACCCACTAGAATTACTAAGCACTCAGCATCTACTATTGACTATTTTTGCTCAAACCTAGCAGTTGTAAACTGTTGTGTAAGAAATTCGGCCCTCTCTGACCATGAGGCCATAATAGCTGGTTTCAAACTTAATTTGAAAAAATCTAAGCCCAACCCAAAGAATGGTCGAATATACAGTAAAAAAAATTTTCGCAACTTTCGTGACAACTGCAGAAGAACAAACTGGACTGTAACTGGTAATACTCCACTTAAATGTTTCTATCACAAATTAACTAGAAATTTTAATGTTTCATTTCCTGTTGTTAAAATAAAGAATAGGGCGAAGAAACACTGGTTAACTAAAGCTATAAAGATATCTGCTAGGAATATGCGAGCTTTGCATTACATCAGGAAGTTCTTTTCTGATAATGCTTTTTTGATATCTTATTTCAACCAATACAGAACAATTTACAGAGGGGTGGTAAAGTTTGCAAAAAAAGCTTACTATAATCAAAGACTGGAGAACTCGAAAAATATTTCTAAAGAGACATGGTCTATTGTTGATGAGTTAAGACGGGATGTAAAAGACAATATGCAGTTCAATCCTACTCTCTCCCCCAATGAGCTAAATGATTTTTACTGTTCTGTTGGTGGCAATCTATCAGCTAAGATAAATCCACCAACTAATCCGTTAAATTATCTTTCTAGGAGGTCTGTCACCGAAACATTTTTTCTGCACCCAACTGATGTACAAGAATTAAAATCAGTCTTTTCTGCTATAAAAAACAGGAATGCATCAGGATGGGATGACATGTCAGTTAAGATTTTTTGTGAGTTATCTGACATTGCTCTTTTGTCCTTGGCTGATGCAATTAATCACTCCTTTGTAAATGGATGCTTTCCGGGTTTTCTGAAAAAAGCAATTGTAATTCCGTTACATAAGGGAGGGGAGGATAACACTCCTTCCAATTTTAGACCAATATCTCTTTTACCTACATTATCCAAAATAATTGAAAAACTGGTTAAAGGTAGAATCATGTCCTTTCTGTTGAGGTATAATATACTTAATGTAAACCAGTTCGGCTTTCAGAACGAGAAGTGTACAAACGATGCCATTTTTGCATTCTTGGAGCGCTTGTATATCAATTTAAATGACAATGCTATCGTTGGCGCGGTGTTCTGTGACCTGACAAAGGCGTTTGATTGCGTCAGTCACAGTATACTGCTACAGAAACTAGAGTTGTATGGTTTTAGGGGTGTATGCTTAAGGTGGTTTAAGTCCTATCTTTCAGCAAGGACTCAGGTGGTTTCTCTTGTGGGCCAGAGGTCTGATATCGGTGGTGTGGTATGTGGAGTGCCCCAGGGGTCAGTTCTTGGACCAATTTTGTTCCTTTTATATAATAATGACTTACCTACCCTGGATATTAGGGGCAAATTTACACTTTTTGCTGACGACACCACCATTCTTTGGCACGGGACTGATTCAGAATCTCTAAATCAGCTGATTACTGCAGATTTAATAAAGATTAAGGACTGGTTTGATAGTAATTTGTTGACCTTCAATATTAAGAAAACAAATCTTTTGACATTTAAATGTACCTTAAATGACATCCAGCTTGGGACATTAAATATTAACAACCTAGATAGTGTTAGATTCCTGGGCGTTCATGTTGATAGGGCACTAACTTTTGCAACACACATTAAAAAGCTTACTGCAAAATTGTCCTCTGGTTGTTATGCCTTAAGATCTGTGGCAAAGGAACTAGACTCATCTGCTAGTAGAATGGTCTATTTTGCTCTCATTGAGTCTCACCTAAGGTATGGGGTTCCTTTTTGGGGCAGCTGCAGTGAGTATTTGTTTAACTCGGTGTTTGTCTTGCAAAAGAGAGTTATGCGTTTTATGTTTGGAATGCGAGGAAGAGATTCTTGTAGGCCCTTTTTTATAAGAGAGGGTATAATGACCCTTCCATGTCTATATATAGCAGAAAGTGCATACCTGATCTTTAAGAAGTATAAACACACCATTACTGAGGGTCCATATAATACTCGACAAATTTACAACATCCCTCTACCGATTCCAGCAACAAGCCAGGTAAAAAGATCATTTATTTATAATGCCAAGAGAATGTTCAATCATCTTCCGGTGAATATAAGATGTATTCAGAATATATCTGAATTTGGGAGGGAGACCAAGAGATTGCTTGTACGGAAGGCCTATTATACTGTTACTGAGTATTTTGAGGATCAGTTGTGACATTAAGTAAGTTAGTTAGGATTTTTTTACATCTAAATGTTATTTAAATTTTTTATTTTTTTTCCTGTTTTTTTTTTTATATTGACTAGGATATGTATTGTGATGACATTTTTGTTTCAGTGATTCATTTCATTTTGGAGTTGTTTTTTTTTACGTAGCATCTATTAGTTGCTTAAGTGTTTTAAGATTTTAACTATTTTACTGTTTTATTTGTTATCGTTTAGTCTGGTCTTATCTTAGATTAAGTATTTCATTTTTAAATAGCTATAGTTCAGCTTTGTCAATGAATACCATGTATTTTGGACATTAAAGCATGTTTTGAATTTGAATTTGAATTTGAATTTGAAAGGCAGCCAGAAGCAGTAACATCGGCAAGTGCCAACGTTAGTGAAAATGATATACGAGGATGGTTTGCAAAAATCGAGGCTTATTTAACAGAGGAACAGCTGTTGGATATTTTAAAAGATCCAAAAAGAATTTTTAATAGTTGAATGTGAAATCCTATAAGCAGTCCAAGCATTTACAAGTGCCACATCTAGAAGCCAGGTAAAGATTGGCCACTACCACTTCTTTCTTCTAATGCTGATTCTATATTTTGAAACATTTTCATCTAACCGGTCAGTTCCACCCATGTAGCGATTATATTCTGCTACTACTGAAGGAGGAATTATAATATTTTTTTTTCCTTTTGACAGTACCTTCTAACGTTAGATATCGGCTGAATACCGTGACACGTAGATGCCATAGTGACAACATTATTGTCCAACTACTTGACTACTATTATACCGTCTTCCCGATCAAGTGATGATGCGTGATGACCTCGATTTTTATTCTTGGCAAATACTTTTTTGAATGCCAGGGGACACGACTTTGGTATTCTATTTTCTCTTATTGTGCCTGTGCCGTAATAACCTCGCTGCCTCAAATAATACAAAATGTTGAAACCCGTGAAAAGGTTATCAAAATAGAACCTAAATGGTTTATTTTTGTCGGGCAATTCATCAATCATGCTGACCAATGGAGCTACACATTTTCCAAATTCCCGTTCGAATATTGGATTGCCTCTTGGATTCTTACCCTGATATAAATCGAAGTTAACTAAGTATCCAGAGGGACAGTTTAGGCACCACATCTTCTAGCCAAAACGTATCGGTTTACCTCGTATAAACTGTTTACAAGAGTGGCGCCCAAAATATTTTACCATCGACCCATCAAAATCCAAATTTTGTTCTGGGATCCAGTTTTTTAGAAAAGTTTGTTTTAATTTATCCATTAATGGCCTTAGTTTCCAGGCTTTGTCATTTTGGTCGGGTTTTGTATTATCCGCGCAATGAATGGATCTTACTATTTGTCGGAATCTGTCCCTGCGCATTGCTTCCGAAACCATATAGTTTTTTACGTCATTTTTAGATTCCCAATAAAAATCACGGCCAGGTAATACCGCATATCCAGATAAAATTAGAATTGCCAAGCAACATTTAATTTCTTCGAGCGAAATTTTTGGGTCTGGATTATTCATAAATAAAGCATATTTTGTGGACTCTTCAATTAAAAACTTAAGAATGTCATCATCAATGAACTTTTCAAAAGTTTCTACAATTCCAAGATCTCCATATCGAAGACCGAGGGTTGAAAATATATTTTCTGATGGTTCCAGATCTCCATCAATCCAGTTCACCTTTTCCTTACCCGGCCTAGGTTCCACAAGGTATTCAGGTCCATGTTCAGGTGCTTGATCTAGCTCAATATGTTGTTCATTTTCAATATGCTCTGGTATGTCCAGTTCCGGTCGTTCCCTTACTACTAATTCGGCTTGAGCTGCCAATTGTCCCCTACTAAGGTTATCTACTAAACCCCCACCATCCTCATCACCTGAGTCTTCGTCTGTAAGGACGTATGGGTCTGGAGGCTCTATATAAATTTGTGACACGTCAATGTCGTCATCGTTATATGCCATGTGGAGTGCCTCTTCGAGAGTAAAACCGCGCCTAAAGATAAAACATGTTTAGATTATTATGTAAAGTTTGACCCCTTATATGGCGAGAGTTGCCATATGGCAACGGGCATATTTTGGGTAGGATATATACAAAAAATAAAAACATACGGCCTAACTTATATATAATACCTTTTACATAACCTTTCATCTACGTTATTTATAATAATTTACCATTCTAAATAAAAAAACATAAATAATAATGGTACTTACTCTAATCGCAAGTCCATGTTTTGCTGAAAAATATTCTAACTTGATTTTCTAACCACTCGTACAACAACAACGTTATATTTAAAAATCTAAATGACTTGCAGTACTCTAAACACATGTTTAGCTAATGTAAAAACCACATTTGTGGTCAAGTTTTAATCATCGTTAAAGAGATGGCACCACTTATAGGCATTCCAATTTACGTCGCCATATGGCAACGCGAGCTGTTAATGGGTTAATAGTATACCCTTATAAACGTCTACCCTTCGAGATTAGCTCGTCAGTACCAAAAAGTTGGGGAGTAGCATTATCCGAAAATGGGTGGATGAAATCACACATTTTTTATGGATATATTGGAATTATTTTCTACACACATCTTAAGCAGAATAATGTAGCATTTCCAGTGATACTTTTTGTAGATGGACACACCACACACCTTACTTTACAAGTTAGTGAATTGTGTAAAAAGTTGAATATAATCCTAATAGCTCTTTACCCCAACGCAACACGAATATTACAGCCGGCGGATGTTTCCGCTTTTAAACCCTTAAAGACATTGTGGAAAAGGGGAGTAAATGATTGGAGAAGAGAACATCCCACCGAATCATTATCCAGAGAAAAATTGGCACCGATTCTGGAAAGCGTTTTGCCAAAACTAAAACCTGACTCCATTGCCAATGGTTTTCGTGTATGTGGTTTATTCCCCTGGAATCCCGATGCTGTAGATTATTCAAAATGCTTGGGGAAAAAAAAGGTTTTACTTACTAACACAAGTGAAAGTAGTAATATAATAATCCAAAAAACTCTAAACTATGAAAAGTTTAGGCAGATGGTGGGACAACAAAAGTTAGCTCAATTTCAAGCAAAGAATGTCACATACGAGAAAAACGATTCCGAAATTTTGTACGAAATATACAACTTTTTTGAAAATGAAGAGAATAACGTCTACAAAATGTCCAAAGAATTAAGCCAAATGTGGAGCAAGAAACCCCTATAAAATATTACATAAGCAACAACATAAAAATTGCTGAAACTGATAATTTGAATATTAATGTAAGCGAGTCTAATGCTGCAGAAGAAAATGTTCAAACTTTTGATATTACAGATCTTCCAATTGTTTTTTCTCCCACCGAGGCTCCCACAACTAATGAAGATGTTCAACAAGAAGTGACTACTAGTTTCTTACAAAAAAATAATACTCCTTTGATGAAACAATATCTAATCTGGCCTGTTACACCGCAGAGAAAAGGAACTAAAAATTCAGAAAAGATGTCATTTGTACTTACATCAGATCAATGGCAAAACATGCAAACTGAAAAAAAGCGCCAAAAACAGAGGGAAGAAGAAGAGAAGGAAGAAAGGAAAAGAAAAAGGTTAGAACAAGCTAAAGCAAAAAAAACGAATGCAATTAAAAAAAAGAAAATAAAAATAGTAAAAAAATCAAAATTATTTCTGACGAAAAAGTAACTTATGATGTGATTAAACAACTACAAAACAAGACACAACTGGATGAGACAAGTGCACAACAAATAAAAAACGCCGGGTTAACTCAAAGTAATACTTTAGGAAAGAAACCGGAGGAATTAATAAGGAAACCATTAGTTTTGGAACATTGCAATCTAAACAATCAGGGACTAGATAAGGAACCGAAGGAATCAATAAGAAAACCATTAGTTTTGGACGATTGCAATTTAAACAATCAAGAACAAGAGACTCCCTTCCTTGAAAAAATTCCTTTAACAAAGAATGCAAATGCAGAGAAAAAACCTACCCATGTTAAACAAATCCGTTTTGATGAAGATGAAGCTTGTGATATATTATCGGATTTTGAAAATAATCAAAAAGCAGTTTCAGGCATGTGTTTTATCTGCACTTACAACGTTACTTCACAGCGTAATGGTATAAAATGTTTTTCTTGTGCCCGGGTATTTCATTTAACTTGTATAAGGAAGCATTTTAATATGCCACCAATTGTGAAACCATTTATTTGTAAGGCCTGTTACAAAAAATGATTTCCATTTACAAAAATATACTCTACTTTTAGTTCCTAACATTTAGCTATTAAGTTTGTTGTTTTTTTTTCTATCCAAAGTAATTAAGAATATTTTTTATTTTTGTTATACCAAAGCATAGGTACGTACTTATCTATATTTTTATTATAATAGTCACTGTTCTTACATTTATGCACTTTTGTAAAAAGTTTTGTTACTGTACCTAAGTAGGGCATTACGAAGGGCATACATTAAACACTTTAATATAGGAGCATACAATAATTTAAATGTATAAATTTTAAAGTTTCCTGAAACTGTGATACTTATTTAAGACTTTGTTGGTTAGAATTTAAATAAAGATTTTTGTAAAATGTATGTACCTAGGTAGGTAAACCTACATCTAAACTATATGTGCCAATAACTGTATGATCAAGTGCCAATAATACTTACCAAAGTGCCAATAACTGCGATAATTGAGTATTTTAAGTTTAAGATTTATTTTAAAAATTTGTATTTAAAATAAAAGTGTTTCGTTTACATAGCCTTATTCCTTAGTCTTAATGAAATATTATAGTGCTATAGCCATTCGATAAATAATTATTTTAATTTTTACAACATAAAAATAAAATCGGATGTTGCTTAAAGTGCCAATAACTATATGGTTTACCCTATATACGGATACCGAATTTTAGCTAAATCGGACAAACGGTATTAAAGATATTTAAAGCGTTCCATACTTCTGTTACACGCTGTATAATGAAGGCATCGCAAATTAAACAAAAATGTTTTGTTTAATTTTTCCTTTAATTTTATTTGGCAAAAGATTATAACATTTTGGTAGTAGGTAGTTAATATGAATCTAGAGTTATTATTTTTTGCTTTTTGGTATAATAAGTGCCTCTGTGTACAATAGTGTACATATTACTTCTAGTTTGGTAATGATGATTCACAAATTATTTAATATAATTTTGTAATACCACTAGACGTTTCAAGTTAGTTTTGTAAAATAAATCAGTCAACCCATCTAAATAGAGATTTATAAATCCCTGTAATTAATTGTGTGCATAAAAATTCTCTTGTGAATTTGAGTAGGGATTTTCTTTGTAAGGGATGATATAATAATATTTTCTGCCCAATTAAGGTGCTGGACTGTAAAAATTCCCAAGTACCTTTGTTTCTGATGCTCCTAATAGTGTTGTCAGGTTGTCGGTCTCATTATTATTAATTGCAATGGTGTTGACGTCGGGTGTGTTTGCGATACTTACGGAAAAGGTCATATAAATTGTTTTAGATAATTTAGAAGTTAGATTATATTAAATCCGCGAATAATATATTGCTTAAGTTTCCTATCACGGTTTTTACGTAAAAAGCAAAACCGCGTCATCTGTGGACATGACAAATTTTACAAAAGGAAACTAAAATAATTCAAAAATTTAAGAAGACAATTAGAAACATTTGGGCAGAAAGATAAATCTAAAACAAACAAAAATTTACCGACATTTACAGATCAGAAAAGTACAGATCACAAAGTAAAACATAAAAAGTAAAAATAATGAGAAATGTCTTTATATTTAATTATCAGTCATTGCAGGACATTACACTCTTCCAAAAGATATATTTTAAGCTTCCTTTTAAAAATCGGAAGTAAATTTACCTTCTTTGCAATAAAGAAGTTACTTTGTTACCTTGTATTATGATTGTGCCTGCAACTCAGTCTACTTAATAAATAAAATAAGAGGGGCAAATCTAATTTTAATTTCAAAATAAAAAACCAACAATAGATATTTTAGATAATCCAAAACTGGCAGCCATTGTAACGCTGAGGCATTAGTTTAATATGAATATAATAATTATTATTATTATTCTTTATTTCAAAATTACAATAAGCAACATAAAATGACAGTACCTATAGTGTCAAGAAACAAGAAAACAAGCAAACTAATTATTTGGTAGGGCAACAATTAATTGTAACCTAATTAGGTCCTAAAAACTTAATTAAAGGTAGTTTTGTATAATTTCAATGTATTTATCTTAAAGCCTCTGAACAATATTCCTAAAATAAGCAGACACAATATATATAATTCTTACAGGCAAAGAGAGAATATTAAGTTTGGCGGCTCTAAAAATGTGTACCACAATCAACCTGCTTCATGGGGAGTATGGGGACAATTCTTGAACTTTGACAGTTTTAAAGTCGAACAAACCTTCGAATTTGGTGATGTCAGCGAAAGGGTTGGGCTGATTTAAATCACTTGATTTTTTTTTAAATCATGATTTAAATCACTTTATTTAAAAAAAAAAATCATGATTTAATGAAACTATTTATTTTTAATTCAGAACAATGAACAATACAACATATTAAAAAAATATTTTCAAAAATCAACAGTACATATATAGAACTCGCGCTTTTAAGAAATAAAAAAGTAGTAGGTATACAGGGTGCCCAAGATAAGGAGGGCCTCTATGGGGATCTCGGTTATGGTAAGAGCTACAACTTTGATTAAATGGGGAAAAAGTTGCGCAATCAGAGGACTAATAATATGGCATAAAAAAAGTTTTAGTAATATTTGTAAGTTTTGAGATATTAAATAAAAACTGATATTTTGGATTTTTGATTTTATTTTTCTTTGGCGTTATTATTAAAGTTAGAGCAAAACTGACAAAACTCTCTCACAGCAACTTGTTATGAACTTAAAGATTACATCGCAATTTTTTTTATACGACGTTTCGTTTCCAAGCAAACACCATCAACTTCATTTTTTCTAATACGGCCCTGATTTCTTATTGTCCAATTTTGAGAGCATTTTTTATTCTTAATTCAATGATGTACCAGACAATGTTGTTTAATTACGTTTCGAGCCTTTTTAACCATCTTTATGAAATTTTCAGGGTCCGGACCTGGATCCTAGATTGTTGCATATGCTTTTTCAGCTTTTTTAATTAAAAAAATGAAAATGATGGATGTAGAAGGTAACAACGTAATCTTTTTAGTTTCATTATGAATTTTAAAAAAAATAATAAAATTACATAATAGATTTTTAATTATTTATTTAACATTGTAAAATACTGATTCCGAACCCATAATAATTAAACTTTAATTAATTGAAATAAAACTAACATTAACTCATTAAAAATTAATTTTCCAAAAGGTGTTCAAAGTGATTTCCGTCGTTCTCCAAACATAAATAGGATCTTAAAACTGTATTATTTAGGACATTAGTTAACATTTGTGGCGTTACGCTGTGAAAAGCTGCAAGCACTAGTTGTCTAAGCTCTTCTTCTGTTTCAAAATTCTGCTTATAAACACAATTCTCGATATATCCCCAAAGGAAAAAATCAAGCGGGGTTAAATCTGGGGAACGCGCCGGCCAGGGTGTTACAGAATAAGTGCTGATACTTTTTTCTGGAAATCTTGCTGAAATGTACTCTCTAACTACCCTTGAATTATGTGCAGGTGCATCATCCTGCTGGAACCAAGTGTCGCGTTGTTCTGCCAGAGGTAAATTATCCAGAGCCTCCTCTAAGTCATTTTGGAGTAAATTCAGGTAATGCTCAGATGTTAAATTATGTTGATAGAAAAAAGGTCCTATTATTCTTGTTCCCAAAATTCCAGCCCACATATTAAATCCGAAACGGTATTGGTGTCTTGATTCTTTGAATACACGTGGATTTTCCTTAGACCAGTAATGTACATTTTTTCTGTTAAAGATCCCGTTTCGATTTACCATGCTTTCATCAGACCAAATTATCTGGTAAGGAAAATTTATGTTTTCGTGGCATTTTCTGGTGTACCATTCGCAGAATGATCGACGTCTTTCTGCATCACCTGGCCTCAGTCCTTGACAAATTCTGTATTTATATGGGTGAAATTTTTGTTTGTTTAAAATAAATTGAGCAGTTGATTTCGCTACGCCTACATTTTCATCAATTTCTCTAGTTGATACTCCAGGGTTTTCAGTAACAGCTAATAATACGCTGAAAACCTTTTCCTGGTTACTATTTTTTTTTTCGGGAGAGCATGGGTTTTTTAAATGCACCGTGTTCTTTAAGGTTAGTTACTAACTTACTGTAAGTCCGTTTAGCTGGTTGTCTCCTTTCCGGATATTTGTCCAAATACATCCGCTCCGCTACATTACAATTTTCTCCGCTTAAAATAAAACATGATAACATATCAAATTTTTCTTCATTTGAATAATAACCTGCCATATTTAGTTCAACTGAAGTAATGCCAAATTGTCTGACACCATACCTACTCATTTTTTTTTCCAATGCCTACTTCGCTAATTTGGGAAAAGAACAATACTTAGTTTGCAACAGCGTAGATTTGTGTTGTTTCAAAAAGAAAATAAACCCAGGAAGTTTTTATTTTTTTTTAAACAGTATCGTAAGGTTTAATTAAAAAAGCTGAAAAAGCATATGCAACACTCTAGGATCCAGGTCCGGACCCTGAAAATTTCATAAAGATGGTTAAAAAGGCTCGAAACGTAATTAAACAACATTGTCTGGTACATCATTGAATTAAGAATAAAAAATGCTCTCAAAATTTGACAATAAGAAATCAGGGCCGTATTAGAAAAAATGAAGTTGATGGTGTTTGCTTGGAAACGAAACGTCGTATAAAAAAAATTGCGATGTAATCTTTAAGTTCATAACAAGTTGCTGTGAGAGAGTTTTGTCAGTTTTGCTCTAACTTTAATAATAACGCCAAAGAAAAATAAAATCAAAAATCCAAAATATCAGTTTTTATTTAATATTTCAAAACTTACAAATATTACTAAAACTTTTTTTATGACATATTATTAGTCCTCTGATTGCGCAACTTTTTCCCCATTTAATCAAAGTTGTAGCTCTTACCATAACCGAGATCCCCATAGAGGCCCTCCTTATCTTGGGCACCCTGTATAATACATCAAGTCGCGACAGGAATTTTCTTGCAAGAAGCGCGTTCTGACAATATTTTGGGTAGAATTTGGACCTACTAATATATTGTTAGACCGAAATTAAAATAATTTGTATTAATTTGAAAAGAGAGAAAAATGTTAAATTTTTAATAAAATCAATACAAATCAAAAAAATCAAGGAAATCAAAAGAATCAATGATTTTTGATTTTTTTAATAAAAATCAAATTTTGCCCAACCCTGGTCAGCGACCGACAAGAAACGTGGCATATTTTATCCAACTTTAAAAATTTTATGTTTAAGTGCTAGACAAAAAAGTCCAACGTCTGTTTAATTTAGACAACTGTTTCCAATAATTAAAAAAAAAGTCATTTATAGGCTCGTTATTATGTCATAAGCAAACTCATTAAACCGACCTTCAAAGATATTTAAACAGACATCTTACCATTCTCAATTAACTTTAGTAGTGAGTTTATATAAATAATAAATAGCATTGAACCGAAAACCTTGTGGTACAACCATTTTTACTTTTAAAGGTTTACTTAGTGGGTATAGGTACCCTTTACTTAATCTTTAAAATCTCAGATGAATAGTTATTAAATAGTTTCAATATTAAGCCTCATACTCCATAATGCCACAATACTGTATCAAGAAGTTTTTGGTGATAATGTAATATCAAAAAATAAATAACAGTGCTTTAAAATGTTTCAACTTTACTTTACTGGGAGGTAGTTTTTTTTATCTTACAATCTGTCATTTTTGTTTAAAAATAGGGTATTAGTGGGTCTATTGTCATGCAAGTTAATTGTTCTTTTGCACAGAACATCCAATGACCTACGACATTTAGGCAACATCGAGGGCAACATTGACTCAATTTTGGTATCAATATAGTCTTGAATATCCCTTGAATTGCGTGAAACTTCATAATATAATGTAATACAAGCTAGCTTAGTAAAAAAAAATCGAAGAACTTACTCAATAATGTAAGTATATTGTCCATCATCCACAGCTGCTATCTGTAAACTACCATCGGAATTATATATATAAGGAAGGTTCGCTGCTGAAATAATTTGTTCTTGGACTTCTCCAAACTCAGAAATATCCTGCAAGACCATAGTGGCAGCACCTTCTTGGTCGGTACTTGCTTCAACTTTAACAACTTGTTCGACACCGGTTTCTTTTTTTATTTCGGGTATATCCATGGTTCTTTAAAAGAAAAACGGAGCAGTGAGAACCTGTAAGCACAGAACAATAAAGGTTAGCCTGTAAGTACCTAGGTGTAGTGTGGTGAAATCTTGAAAAGATGCTGTCTATCAGACATATTGAAATTGATCACAATGTCTGTAATCATGTTAATTATTTGAAAAATACACATAAAAGGACCACTTTAATGGATTCGCTAAAGTAGATTAAAAGCAATATATTTTTTGGTTATGTTTACGTTCTGTGATGTTTACTAACAATTTTTGCTGTAATAAATCTGCTTTTTCGCGCCCCTTCTAGGGTGGATGACTCGCATCACAAATTTGTGCAGCAGAAAGTCTACCAATGCAGATGAAACTAGGTTAAAACCCAGTTGCCTACATTTTTGCACGAGTTACATAAAGACATTGAAACGAAAGTGCAAAGCATGAGCACGTAATCCGAAACTAAATGGGCCTAAATATTTTACGGACGTAGAACAACTTCACTTTAAGATAGATAATTTTTAAAAAGTACTTACGCCCCTTAAGTTGGACAACTGTTTCTGCAACCGTATAAACAAAATGGCCGGATAATCGCTACCATCAATGCGCTTTGACGCTTTTGCGGTCGCGCTTTGTACTACTAGTAGTCAAAATTCAAAATCGATACGGCGCTGAAATTACAGTTTCGTTGGGGTTCGGTTATATTCGGTAATTGAATTTAAAACTTTTATTTTGGGTGCATAAGTAAATTAATAAATTAAAAAATGAGCTAATTATGAGGTAATTTTGAGTCTATCTAGGTAGCTGTGTCTGTAACAGTAATAATAATAATTTATATAGTATAGTTCATATAGATGTGAATCACGAATTGCGCTCCGATCGGTCAATTTCTTTGAAATATTTGAAATTGACCAATCGAAGCATAATTCGCAATTCGCATCTACAGGGTGTTACAAATTCGAGGCCCACCATTGGGATCTCGGAAATGGTAACAGATACGTGAAAGTTTAAATTAGGGCAAAGTTGCGCAATTCAATGCCGATCAATATGCCGTCAAGAAAATTCATGTATTCCGATTGCTTCCGAAGATAAAACGAATTTGGCGTTTTTAATTTATATGATTTCCTGCCTTTATTTGAATAGATAATTGAAAACAAACTTAACATTCTCATTGCCACTTGTTCTCTTCTATTAGACTGTGGCATCAGATTTCGAATCCGACGCTTCGTATTTGGGCCCCATCATTAATTTATTTTTTTAAATGGACCTGGATTTTTTATTTCATTTTTGGAATCACCAAGGCTGACTGCATTTTATGGTTGCATTACTTTGATTAGGATTCAACATTTTAAGCTAATAAAAACATCTTACAATAATGTTTTTGTTTATTTTTTACTTAATTTATTTCTAAAACCATCCTAACATAATCTGAAAATCTGTTTTAACAATTTTATCGTATCATTGAAGATTAAGTCATTTTTATATGATATCTTTATTAATAATTATTAACATCATAAACGTACTAAAACCTACATAAAACCTTAGTTACTCATAATACATTAGTTACCATAATTTAATACGTTAGTTACGAAAGCATAATACGTTAGATACCAAATAATATTAGAACTATTTTTCATGAACATGTAAAACAATATTTTGACAGTTTTCAAATTTGATGGATACACCTTTGTCTTTAACGTCCACGATCTTAGGTATGCCCTCTGAAGACTGATTAATGACCGAGAAAGCACTCCTTTCGATTTGGTGCGGTTCCCCAGTGCCTAATCCACTGCCGGAAACATCGCCGATTTGAATTTTGCGAGCAATGGAAACTTTCTTGGTCACACTTTCTTTTAAATACCCTCTAGCAACCTTCGCCGATTCCCATCCACCAAGTTCTTGTAGGTCTAATATATCTCCTCCAGCATTAACAAGAAAATTTGCCGATCGAAGATCTTCTAACGCAGTGACCAGTATACAAATTAGGATTTTCAAGTGAGAGATACTCAGCTATTTTTTGAGGTATTTTAGAGAAGAAATGAATGCCGCAGGGCTGTACCGTACATTTCCCTCTTCTATATATGATACAAACAATCTTTGGTGAGTGACATGGTCTGGCCTTAACATTGCGTAGTTTTTAAATAAAAGCACAGGATTGACTTCGCCGTCAAATATCACAGCGAAAATACGTTTCTTGTGGGTTTTTGAGTCGGGAATAGTAACAATCAGCTTGTCCTCTAAAACGTCAACATCTTCCGTGGTCATCTTCGCTAATTCATTAGTTCGACAGGCTCCTCCAATTCCAATTAAAAAAGCCACTTTTATCATTAAAAACTTCTCGTCTGAGGCAGAACACACAAATTCGTTGACTTGTTCTCTTGTAAATACTTTTGATTTTTTTGCTCTAGGTATATCCAACATTTTTCTTCTTGATGAAACGTATTAAGGCGCCGTATTTGTCGATTTCCACTCTTTCCTTCAATTCTAAAGTCGCTCGTAACATGGAATATTTCGGCCATAAGGATGAAGCAGAGTATTCCTCAGAGAGTTTTGAGAAATACGCCAGCAATACCGTTTCTTCTGCACCTTGAACATGTACTTTGTTTCGCCACTCACAAAACTGCCGATATTCTTTTTCATAATGGATTTTAGATTTGTCCGGAAGCAAGTTCAACCTTATAATGTTGGCTGCAGCTAATATATCGTCAGGAATATCAAAATCTTGCATGATTTTAATGATTACTTTTTGAAATGCCAAAACACCTTGTTTTTATTTTCGCATCGCCGTTGTCAATGATACGATAAAGCTTTGAATATAACTCGATTATTAGCGACTTAACACCGCCTCGGGACGTAAACTTTGCCCTCGGTAATTAAGACCATTATAATTCCCTAGATACATAAATAACTATTATTTCTGACCGGTATTATTAGCTTATAACGTTTTAGTTACGCGGGAATTATAAGAGTCATAACTCCCTTGGGATATTAAGAAAAATTTGACATAAAATCAAACGATTGACATCTAATATCAATTTGATTGTCATCTATTGAAACATTTATTCCACTTTAAAAATGAACAAAATGTTACTAAAATCGGTCAGAAATAAAATTATCTATGTATCACTAGAATTATAAGGGTCTTAATTACCGAGGGCCTTTGGCCCGAGGGACAGCAATTGCCCGAGGATTATAATTCCCTAGATACATAAATAACTATTTCAAACATTTCGCAATTCATATTATCATGATAGTCAGCACTTTTTGATGTTGAAGAAAAAATTAGGCTTGCACCTGGAACATATCCTGTTACAGAACCAGCATGTAAAATAATGAACCGCTTTCCCGTGCCACATCCCTTTTTCCTTTTCACGCTTTTCACAGAATCATCTTGCCAAGATTTTGAACCACTTCCATTTGAAAATATCCACGTTTCGTCTAAAAATACCACTTTTCTAAATTTCGATTTGTAATTCTCCCTATAATTTTTTAAAAACTGAACACGCTGACTCACTATCTGTGGCTACTCACATAAAAATCTTCGGTTACAGTCTTTTTTTATAGCGAAAACCTAATTTTTTTATTAATTTTGATAGCGCTTCAAGTCCAATTTCCAAAACACCCCGAATTTTTAATGTTTCTTGTAAAACTGGAAGAGTTACATTGGTTTTTGATCTGTATAAATCGTAAATCACATTTCGAACTCCCATTTTAATATTTTCGCTTAAATCTTCAGTCTTTGGCTTTCTTCGTTTACATTTTTTAGTATTCTTGGGTATTATGTTATGTTTTTTTCATGCGCAATTCTCTGCACAAGTGCACAGCCCTTAAACTAATTCCCAGTGCTTTGGCTGCTGTTTCCTGAATATTGGTTGGCGAATTTCCACTTTTTCTTGCATTTTCGAAATAGCTTATCAGATTAAGTACCATTTTTTTTGCTTGGGGATGCAAAAACCCAGAAAATTTTTTCATTTTGTCACAAACTGTCAAAGTCACAAAACTGACATCTTTAAATCAAGACGAAGGTGGCAGGTACTTGGGCAGGTACAAACTTTTGTGAATCGCTGAAAATTAAATATCTATCCTTCTCTTTCATGCCAAAATTGCATAAGTCTGTCATATTTGTCTGACGGATTTTATTTGGTTAGTATGATTAAACGCAATAAAGGAAAAGAAAAATTGAAAGTATTGTAGGATGGGTCTTAATTGATGGAATAAAACTTGATTATTTGAAAAGGAGCAACTTTCATCTTTATTTTTCTCCAGCGATCGATGACAAGTACATGACAAGTGACAACTTTCACCAAACATATTGCCAACCTAACATTTGGCGCGACATTTAAAAACGAACCTAACCTACAACTCGGCCATTCTGACAAACTAGAACGACCTCGTTCTACATTGTGAAATAAACAATATTAACATACATACTAAGTCACCACATCTAATACTATAACAGTATAACATAATCGTCACAATATTTTCTAAATGCAAACCAACTGTTGGGATACTAATTATCTTCCTAAGGCGAAAACATAATAAATTTCATAAACATAAGTAATCGCTTATAATGAGCAAAATCATAAGACATACATATCTAAAATTAACATAAGTTATCTAAGTGTAACAAAAGATCTCATAAATCATAAGAAACATAAGTTTTTCCATAAGAAACATAAGTTTTTTCATAAGTCTTAACATAAAAGGTTTTTGACATAAGGGTAAGAATAATTCGTTATCTAATAACAGTATAGGTACTTTACAATATTTGGTAACGTACAACATTAGAAATTTTGACTATTTGTTTTGATCAAGATTATCATTAGAATTTTCATCATCATAATTAGAGAAACTTGCCCATAATTTCAAGTGATCCGCGTCAAAAATTCCCTCGAATGGTCTTTGGGTAACCTGAAAGCCATCTACATCCGGCGCAATGACATACCGGTCATTAGGTAAGCATTTTCTAATAACATATGGGCCTTTAAATTTTGGTAATAATTTTTTGTTAACGCCGGGAGTGACGTCAATATTAGGGATCATAACATAGTCATCAACTTTACACGTTTTTGCAACCTTGTGTCTTTTATCATAATGGTTTTTATTATACTCCTGACTTTTCTTAATATTCCTAGCAGCCTTTTCACGCAATTGATTTAGATTACTATAATCTTGATTATTAAGATGATCAAGAAACTGTTTTACATGATCTTTCACAAGACCTTCCTGAGCAATTCCAAAAAGTAACTTGGAAGGGGTCTCACCTGTTGAGCGATTTACAGTATTATTTATTGCAAATTCTACGTCAGTGAGCACTTTATCCCACCTTTCTGGTGACTCGGTTAATTTTGCAATCATAGGAATTATAATTCGATTAAACCGTTCAACTTGCCCGTCTTGGAACACCGGTAGCAATAAGCACATGAGAAATTTCAAAATTCTTTAGAAAGTCAGAAAAACTTTTAGAAGTAAAAGCTGAGCCTCTGTCGGTTATTATTTTCATAGGTTTGCTAAAATTTGCAAAATATTGTCTAAGATATTTTATAACTTCCTCGGAGTAAGCCGTTTTACAGGGGTAAATTTTAATAAATTTAGAAAACCCGTCAATGGCCACCAAAATATATTTATTTTTCCGAGACTTCGATTTTTCTAGTGGGCCACAATGGTCTAAATGTAAAGTAAGAAATGGTTTATTCCCTTTAGGAATATTATGTATTAGTCCTTCATGCTTACCACTAGTTGGAGAATAAGTAATACACTTTAAACAATTCTTTATATATTCTTCAACTTTGGTACGCATATTTGGGAACCAATAAGTCTGCTTTATAGCGTGTAAACACTTCTCTGATCCTACATGGGCTAAGTCATCGTGACAGCTACGAATAACATTAGACTCCATACTATATGGTACATAAAAAAGTAACTGCCCCTTGTCTTTTTTGTAAACAAGACCGTTATTCAATTCAAAATCCTTATGTTCAGATGTATCTAATGAATCCCTAATTTTATTGATCTCTGAATCTTGGCACTGCCTAATACTAAGGTTGGTTTCAAAAGGTGTTTCCTCCAAAACCAAAACATTTTTAAAACATCTACTCAATGCATCTACATGCCTCATATTAGTACCGCTTCTATGTTCAAGTATATAATCATAGTTTTGTAGTAATAAACTCCATCTCATTTAGGGTTAATCTCTTTTTTCTTAAGAGCTAAAGTGACACTATTACAATCTGTGAACACTTTAAATTTAATGCCTTGCAGATAAACATGAAATCTATTAATACTGTTGATTATAGCAGCTAACTCTAAAATAAAACTATGTTGTTTTGATTCAACTTCGGTAGTCCTTTGACTATAATAAAAAACAGGGTGAAATTTTAAATCGTCTTGTTTCTGCATTAAGATACCTGAATATCCATAGAAACTTGCATCGCAATGCAACTGGGTTTCGGCTTTAGGTGAGTATAAAGCCAGGACCGGCTTGGACACTAAAATATCTTTTAAGTTATTAAAACTGTCAATCTGCTGAGGACCAAAATAAAACTTTGAATCTTTTTTTAGCAGGTTATAGAGTGGACCAGCTAAAATGGAGAAGTTGGGGACAAATTTTCTGAAATATGAAGTCAAACCAATAAAACTTTGCACCTGCTTTATATTTTTTGGCATTGGAT
Source organism: Polydrusus tereticollis (assembly GCA_963920685.1). NCBI lineage: Eukaryota > Metazoa > Arthropoda > Insecta > Coleoptera > Curculionidae > Polydrusus > Polydrusus tereticollis. The sequence goes on from OY987326.1 coordinate 130,326,661, forward strand.
ATTCCTTAATAGCTTTTAAGTGTTCATTGCTAGGTCGAATTTCTGAATTACTGATGATATAACCTAGATTCTTTATTTCAGTGTATAAAAAAGTACATTTATCTACCCTTAAAGTCAATTTATTTTGTACTAAGCGCCTAAAAACTTCCTTAAGTATATCAATATTTTCTTGGACTGTAACAGAAGGTATAAGTATATCATCAATATATATCAAAACTTTGTTAGACTTAATAAGGTCTCCAAAAACCAAGTAAATATATCGCATAAAAACACTTGAAGAATTTTCTAACCCAAAGGGCGTTTTTAAAAACTCATACTGAGCAATAGGTGTGACAAAAGATGTATACTTAATAGAAGACTCCTCTACATCAATATGATAGAAAGCACTTTTAAGGTCTAGGCAAGTAAAGTATTTTTTTCCTTTAAGTTGTTCAATTTGGTCCTCTATAAAGGGGATAGGCCAATTATCCCTTAAGGTGACCCTATTAAGAGCCCTAAAGTCGACACATAATCTGAAATCATTAGTTTTTTTCTTAACTAAAACTATAGGTGAAGCATATTCGGAATCACTTTTCCGAATGACACCACCAGCTAACATCTCGGACATCAAATATTGTACAGTATTTTTCTCTGCAAAAGATAACCTTGGTGGCTTAAAATTAAATGGGGAATGATTAGGCTCTAATTTGATCTCCATTTTATATCTTGTCTCAGGTTCCAAAGACCTTTCGGGCTTTAAATATTCAATGTTAAATACGTTTACAAAATTTTGTCTATCAATGGGACTTAAGAAAGGATTAATATTTAAATCTAGCTCTTCCTGACTCACATATTCAATATGCAAAATCTCATTAAAATCATCCAAAGGATCTTGTCTCGGGTGTAAATCAGGAGTGCTGACTCTAACCTCATTACCCTCAAAAGTAAAAGATACATTGTTACTAGACATAAAATTTCGGCCCAATAAACATTTAACAGGTAATGCATTATCTGGAACCACATGAAATAATAGTTCTACCTCATAAATATCATTAATCAAAACTTTAAAAGTTACTGTACCCAATATTTCCAACCTTGCTTTATTGACACCCTCAAAATCTTTACAGGGCGCCTCGGATAAAGCAAAATTGAAAGAATCTATAATGCTTTTATTAATAATAGAAATCACACTACCTGAATCCAGGGTACCCTCAATAAATACCTTAACATTATCCTTGATAAGGCTGTTCTGTTCTGTTCGAAATTTTTCTATGACCTCTTGCCTTTCGGCATCCAGCCAATTTTTGTTCTGGGTTCTTGGTTGTTTCGTCTGAAGATAGGCGCCCACTTGCATGTGCGTCGAGACTTGATCTCTGCCTATCTCCCTTGCACTTATTCTTCTTATCTGGTGAATAAAGGGATGAGGGTTATAGGGGTTTGTGGGGAATCAAGGAAATTGGGAATTATCATTTAGCTTAAGCGTTGTTCTTATTTAATTTTTAAGCGTCATGCGAATTTCTACTCTTTAAGCAAATGTTACATGCAGTAAGCTATTATAATCTACTATGGGTTCAATTCATACGTTCCTACTCTACTATACTATACTATGCAAAACTGACAGTTGTCAGTTAAGTTGGTAGTTGATCAGAGGTTATATTTTAATGCCGATTTTGTCTATAATTCTCATCATGGAGAGGGCAGCTTCACCCGTGGGATTTCCTAGAATGTTTGATATATGGATAGGCGTTTTTATTTTACGAGCGAGATAAGTGTATAGGTTCTTGGTGTTTTGGTCGTTATCACAGCCCAGGAGTATGTGATTCAGGTCTTCATACTCTCCACATGCGCAGTTTGGTTCGTCCTTCAGGTTTAGATTATGTAATTAAGTGGGCCGGTGTGCAGCAGTGTGAGGATCTCATTCTGCACATTGTGGAGATTAACTTCCTCTTAGTGTACTGGTATTTGTTGAACCATGGTTTCTTCAGTGGGAGTTGTTGAATTTTTACATATGATATCCCTTTTCTTCTACCTGTTCTTTTATAAATGTTACCCCAGTTTTCCCATAGAAGCTCTTTAACTTTTTTCATTACATCCGTAAAATGTAGCTTATTGTCTATTTGGGTGCCCTCGTTTCTTCCAGTTAGAGCTAATTCGTCTGCTTTCTCATTTCCTTTTATCCCACTGTGACTTGGAATCCACATAATTTTGAGGTTGGTTCCATTTCTGATTGCTCCTACAATTTCATTTCTAGTTTGCAGCGTGATATGATCATTTCTACCTTGGATTCCTATTCTTTGGAGTTTTTGTAGTCCACTCTTTGAGTCCGATATTATTAGAATATTATTTGCTAGGTTTTTACTTGTCTGTATAGCGTCTTTGATGGCCAGGATCTCTGCTGTACAGATATTAGTATGGGTTGCCAGCTGATTGAACTTTTCTATTTCCAGATCTGAACTATAGACCCCGACTCCTACCCTGTCACTCTCCGGGTCCACCGAGGCATCAGTATACACTGTAGAGTATTGTTTATATTTTTGTTGTTTTATGTCTTCAAAGATTTGCTGGCTGTTCGGGCTGAATTTTCCAATTTTGGAATCGATAATCTCTATTTTGGTGAATTGACCTCCGTACTCTGTGTCATAACAGGGCAGTCTTCTGTTTTTTTCTATGTACTCTGTGTACTGTATTGCCAGATCAAAGCACTCCAGTATTGGCGGCGCCTTTTTGTGTCTCCAGTATGATGGTTCCTCATTGAACAGCAGGTAAAAGTTTAGGAGTGCTTGATGAACCCTACTTGTGCTAAGCGCCATGTGTTTCATTGACAGTTTTGTGCAGATAAGATGTCTTCTGATTTCCATCGGTAGTTCTCCGGCTTCTGAGAGGATGATGTGCGTTGGTGTGGATTTCATCAGTCCTAAAGCAATTCTTAATGCTTGATATTGCATTCTGTCTATTCTGCTCCAGTTTCTCGTGGTTGTCTTAAAGATGGCTTGACTACCATAGTCAAGATGTGTTCTTACCATACCTTTATAGATGTTTATAAGTATTTTTGGGTCTGCTCCCCACCATACTCTTGTGAGCGATTTCATTATATTAATAGCCTTGTTGGCTCTTAGACACATGTTGTCTATGTGGGCTGTCCATCTCATTTGCGAGTCAAATGTGACTCCCAGGTATTTATAGTTATCCACGCGTTCAATTACTGCACCCCTATATCTGACTGGGCTTGTTGGGTGTCTTCTCCCTTTGCTGAAGATCATAGTTTTCGTTTTGTTGACTGAGACTTCCATATCCTTTTCTTCCATCCATCCTTCTATGTTGTTTAAGGTGTTTTGGATATCTTCTCTACATTGCTCAATGCTTTTTCCCGAGGTGTAGACAACTAGATCGTCCGCATATTGCAGAGCCTTGACGTTATTTGTGAGATTTTTTTTGAAGTCGTTGGTGTATATATTGAATAAGATAGGACTGAGCGGGGACCCCTGTTGGATACCCTTATAACACCAATGTGGGCCTACTATCTTTCCAGTTTTACCAGATCTTATGTAAATTTTCCTAGCCCATAGAAGTTGCATTATAATTCCAATGTAATTGTTATTTATGTTATATTTTACTAGGCTTTCTTTAAGCTTCCATATATTGACATTGTCGTATGCTGACGCCATGTCTATGAATACTGCTGTGGTTGTCTCATTCTTTGTGAAAGCGCTATATATTTCTGAAGAGAGTATAGTTATGTTCTCCATTGTCCCTCTATTTTTCCTGAAGCCATTGATTTCTTCCTCAAAGAACTCGTTATTCTCCATGTAGTAGTCTATTCTCTGCTTTATGAGTGCCTCCAGTACTTTCCCTGTGCAGTTTGTTAATGCTATAGGCCTATAGTTGTTACAGTCATCCGCGTTCTTGCCCACTTTGAGGATTGGTACAATTGTTGATATTTTCCAGTCTTCTGGTACCTCCATCCTTCCCAACAGGATGTTATTGAAAATGGTTTTAAGAGCATCTTTCATGTTGACTGGTACGTTCTTGATCATTGAGTAGGTTATAGCGTCGTTACCTGGTGCCGAGTCTTTTTTTTTACAGTTGAGTACCGCTTCTATCTCTTCCTCTGAGAATTCCAGTGGAGTTGCAGGTTGTTGTTGCTGTGATTGCGTGTCTTGAGGAATATATATTGGCGCTAGTTTGTAAAGTAGTTCCTCCAACCAACCTTCAGCAGGATCGCTTGGCTGCCTGGTTGCGTTGTTGATGTTTGAGAACTTTCTTACTACCCTCCATACTTTTGCAATATTCGTTCCCCTGTTGAGACTTTCTGTAAATTGAATGAAACTTTCCTTTTTTTTTTCCTCAGCGTTCTTGTAGCAATGGCTGCTTTCCTCTTATATTCTATATAATTTTCTTCTGTATGGTGTTCTTTGTATATTTTCAGCGCCATCTTTCTTTCTTTATCTGACCTCTCGCATTCCGTATCCCACCAAGTGGGTTTCCTTATTCTTCCTGCTCTATTTGTTGTTATCTCCACTTTTCCTATAGCTTGCTCTGCTGCGTTAGTGATGGTTTCCTTCCATTCTTCCCAATTTTGGGGGTCCCTTTGAGCACATATTCCCTGATAAAGATCCCAGTTGGCTTTTTTTATGTTCCATTTGAATCTATTATAGGCTTCTTGTTCTCCTAGCTTGCCCTGATCATAGTTGCAGACCGTTGGCAGATGATCACTGTTACCTGCGTCCTCCAATACGTCCCACTTACATTTGGTTGCTAGACTACTAGATGTAATCGTTATGTCCGGACAGCTATTACCTTGATGCGGTGTTGTGATTCTTGTAGTTCTGCCATCATTTAGGATGACTGCGTTAGTTGAGTTTGCAGCCTCTATCAGGTTGATGCCTTTGTTGTTGTTTATGGTTGATCCCCAGAGTTGATTTTGTGCGTTTATATCTCCCATGATTATGTATTCATCTCCTAGGAGTTCAATTATTCTTATAAATTGCCCAATGGTTATATAGATATCTGGTGGGGCATATATATTGCATATTCTAATTTTCCCAGTCTCTATTATCAATAACTGCAATTTTTGTGGAAGAACAAGATTTATTTCAATTTTTTTAAATATTTTGTTTTGTCGGATTAAGGTGGCTAAGCCTCCCCTTCCATCCTGTCTGTCCTGCCTTATAGTTGTGTAATTTTTTGTGTGAAATGTTTGATTTGCTTTTAAAAATGTTTCATTTAGTAGAATAATGTCTGGATTTTCTTCAATTATGATGTTATTGAAAATGTCTCTGTTAGAGTTGACACTCCTAATGTTCCATTGTATAATCTTTGTTTTTGTGTTTAGTGCCATCAGTCGTTATTGTTGTATTATCAATGGGGTTTCCTCCCAGGTTATCATCCTTGTTATCACTGGTGTTGCCTTCCAGCACGTTTTGAATTGCGCTAATAATGTGACTTTTAACTTCGTGTGTTACATTGACTTTATTAATTATATTTTCTATGAAGGTCATAACTGGTACAACCTCCACTTCCTCAGGTGTAGCCGCTTTGTTTGAGGGGCTTCTACATGATGAGGCTATTAAGCATCTATTGTGTGCCTCCCGATCGTATCCTTGTACTTCAGGTGATATTGGTGTCAGTGACCTTCTCTTTCTTGTAATCCCTGAAAAAGTTGCCTTAGGTTCTGGTGGTTTTGTTAAATGAGTCTTTCTTTGTGAGATGTCTACAGTTTCAAGTTCCTTCATGTTAAGTCTCGGAAATGCACTGTGGTGGTAATTGAAGTTTGGTTGTCTGCGTGTGTAATCCCTGTTATTTTCTGATTCATATTGTTCGTCATTTGTTGCTTTCGGATGCAAACTCCTGGCCTCAAAGTATGAAATATTGTTTTCTGCCATAGATTTCTTTATATCTTTTTGACGTTTGTATTCCTTGCAATTCCTTCTGTCTGTTACTTCATGATTTTCCTTACAGTACAGACATAAGATATTGTCTGTTGTGCACTGACACTCGTTTGCATTATGTTCGTCTCCACATCTAGCACATCTAGTTTTGCCTCTACATTGGGCAGCCACATGGCCATATCTGAGACATTTAATGCATATTGTTGGAAGTGGGATGTAGAGTTTCACTGAGACCTCGAAGTAATATATTCTAACATATGTTGGGAAGCTTGTCCCTTTAAAGGTTATAACTATGTCTTCTGTATCCTCGTAACTTATGTCGCCATTGTCATTTACCCTTTTCCTTATCCTTCTGGCTTCCAATATCGAAATTGTAGATTCCGCCTCTGCAATGAATTCCTCTATACCTATCTTTGTGCTTACCCCCCTGATAATGCCCTTGCACGATGCCATTGATGCTGGTATATATGCCTTAATGTTTTCTGCCTTTAGTACCTCGTTGTTTAAGAAGTTATTCGCTCCCACTGCCGTCGTAAACTCTACGGTAATTCTGTTTTTACCTTTCCTTTTAATTCTAAGAATATCATTGACTTTAGCTGTTTTGAATTTTTTTCCTTATGCTGCCGGATGAATGTTGCCTACATTTTGATCACTTCCCTCTACAATTACGTTAAATGGGCCCTGCTGTTTGTAATAGTACGTGTGTATAACTCTATTCCGCCCTTGCGAAGCGTTTGGGGGGCTTGTGAGCCCCCCAGTCTCCTCCCCCATGCAAATGCGCTACCAAAGCTAGGTTAGGTTAGGATGGAAAGGAAAAAAGGAATACTCTTACCAGTTTTTATTGTTCTGCGTCCCTAATGGGTGTTTTTCTGTTTATTTACCCTGATTCTTTCTATTTTCCTTCAGGATTTTCACAAAATTTCCCCGTTGCCGGTTCTTCACCACGTTGCGACCGAGGTCACGCCAAAAAAAAAAGCCTTGATAAGGCACGAAGGCAAAACAAATCTGTCAGTTGGGCATAGAAAAAAGAAACAAAAGTTCTTTTTTCTATGCAGTTGGGTTATTTTCCACCATAGACAAGGGAGATGCGCTTATGGTAAGGATAGATAGGCAACTTAACATACTAAATTGGTTCCCTTATAGCGCCATTCGTGTCTGGTTGAAGAACTAAATGTAGCGCTGTAGGCGAGGGGCGTGGGGTCGGCGCCACCCATAAAAATTTAAATTTTAAAACTTTGAATTCAAATTTTCGCGCTTCTAACTCATGGAAAAGTTAGACGCGCGAACCTTTTGAATTAAAGTCAGTATATTTTGCGAGAATAAAAGGAAGTTGTAACAACGTTTCTGATATGGCGACAAGCTTTATTAATATTAGATATTTACACATATAGCTTTTAAACAAAAAACAGCAAAGAGATAATAATTATCCCTTCGGAACATTAATTATACAAAAATATGTTCATAAAGTAAAAAAGAGAGCTTAAAAACTAAAATTTAAGCAATATTTCTGTACTAAAAGAAACAAGGGAAACATAATAAATGGATAAATTAGCGCATATTCTAATGTGAGATTTAAAAAAAGTCCCCAAAGTTGATTTTTTGGCTATTTCTGTCATAAAATATTAACCGTATAAAATGATTCAGCACATGCGAAGCTATTTTCAAGGCGCGGACGATTTTTTTTGATCTTACGTTATATCTCGTGTGCCTAATTGTTAATACAAAAAATTAAATTAAACTACTGACAGAGGATAGCATTTTAATTATTTTAAACATAGATTTTAAAGATTTATTTCTTTAACGTCGGGTAGGTACATTGATTTATATAATGTTTCAAAACAGCTTCCTGCTAAGCTACAATGGTTGCTTATATTCACATATAAATCATACATTCTTAATTTCTTAATAAAGGATTTTTCATAAACTTTGCCTATATAATTTACGCTTTATTTCAATATATAGGTATAGAAGGTTATAGATTTGAGGTCCTATGAATTCTCTGAGAAACAGTTAATCACACTTGGGATTGCTATTCTCTCAGAGGTTATTGATCTTGTCTGTATATATATGAGTTATTGTTTACTCTATGTTTGACATATTCTTTTATATGTTCTGCAAAGCTACTAACAAGTATGTAGTTGTTTTATTGTCAGAAACCCAGACTTATTAAATAGCAAGTCAGTTGAGAATCTCCGGAGTTTCTTCAGAATGATCTTTCGTATGACAATATTTTTTATAACAGTAATATTTGTACTACCCCATATAGTAATTTATTTATTTATTTATTTATTTTCAAATAAGATACCAACAGGCCTAGGGCCCAGGAATGGCATCTACAAAATTACAGTTGGTGTACAGAGTAAATTTACTAATACTATTTTAAATAAAACTAAATAACACTAAAAATCTAAATTAACCCTAGAAGGCTAGAAACCACTATTTTGTTTTATTCTCTTTTTAAAAGTGTCCAGGGAAAGGCCGAAGAGATCGACATTTTCATAATTTGAGTTATATAATAATATAGTTAACATGCGATTCAGCGGTGAATTTTTACCTAAGTTGGTTCTACAAAAACAGCTTGCAAATAAATTGGAATTTCTAAAATTACACGGGGGTATATTAAAATTAATTTTTGAAAGCAGACTGGGTAAGTCCATATAATTGTTAACAACCTTGAAAAGCAGAAAATGTCCGAATGAGTCCTTCGTGTTTCCAAAGAAAATATTTTAAAATTTTGTCTTAGATCATTAGGATTTGAAAACATATTATACACACCCTAAGATTTATAATCCAAAAATCGTAAAAACCTATTTTGTATTCTTTCCAATCTGTTCTTGTAGATACTATATTGTGGAGACCATACAACACTTGCAAAGTTTAATTTGCTATAAATGTAGGCAAAATATAAAATTTTTAAAGCGGGTATTGAAGACAATTGTTTACATGTTCTTATAATAAAGCCTAGCATTTTGTTACATTTTGCTGCAACATAATCAATGTGATGATTGAAGATCATTTTTTGGTCGTAGATAACCCCTAGGTCTTTAATTCTATCAACCTGCTTTAACAATGTTCCACTGAAATTATAGTCATACGAGAAAATCCGCATATTTCTAGTAAATGTTATGAAACAACATTTATCAAGGTTTAAGTGCAACTTATTTTTTTTACAATACTGTGAAAACATATTTAAATCATTCTGTATACGTAAACAATCACCCATACTCCTAACATAAAGATTTTCATGTCATCCGCATAAAGCAAAAAGTTGCAAAATTTAGAACAGTCGCTTACGTCATTTAAGTAAATTAAAAATAGTAGAGGTCCTAAGTGAGAGCCTTGAGGCACCCCTGACGTAACATTATAAGATGGAGAATTATGACCGTTCACTGTTACAATTTGAGATCGATTAAATATGTAAGAAGCCAACCACTTGAAGAGGTCGCCATGCACACCGATTCCGGCTAATTTAAGTAATAATATAAATTATGATCGATTTTATCAAAGGCTTTGCTAAAAATTAAAACTTAAACTAAAACTGACTGGAAATTTTAATTTAAATTTTAAATTTAAACTTAAAACTTGACAATCCATAGAGGAGAGAATATAATCCGAATAGCACACTAAATTAGACTCTATAGATCGTTTGGGAAAAAATCCATGTTGTTGAGGAATTATTTTCAATCTTATTGAATTTAATAAAATATTATGTACTGAACACTCAATAACTTTACTAAATATATTCAGTTTACTGATGGGCCTATAGTTTGTCACTTTATTTCTCTCCCCTCCCTTGAAAATTGGAACTACATGCGCTAGTTTCCATCTTTTAGGAAATTCACAACATTTAAAAGATTTGTTAAAGATAATAAAAAGTGGTATATGCAGAGATAAGGTAAATGGCATGTAGAGGGTTTTAATTTTGTCTAAAGTAATAAGTTGATTTTGGTTCAACCATAATTTTACTATGGATATGTATCGTTCAGTCAGGCCATTGTAAATGTTCCCATGAAGATTCAGTCTTAATCAACATTTTGTATATTTAGTTTTTTTTTGCAGTACATTTTTTAAATAAAAATGTACAAAGAAGTTAAGTTGAAATTTCCAGATTTTTCATCTGGGCCATTTTTACTTTTATTTTTTTATTTACTTGATATATATTCATTGCCTGGATTTTAATAGGGTCTTTGGTAAGAACATCCTCATCTCTTCCCTTTAAAATCTTGTTTACATTTTTAGACCAAGTAAGTAAATGAAAATGACAAATTTCATTGATAATTAATTGAAACATGTTATGACGCTTACATAGAAACGGATTATTAACATTCTGAGTTATGAGTACTTTTAAAATTGATTTCAGATTTGCCTTATGGCACAACAAAGGTAAGACAGAAGTTAATATATTCACTGCTTCATGGAAAAGTAGATAAAAATTTTGAGATGGATATACTAAGGACTTTCTTCTTTCTAACTGTCTGGAATTTATTAAAAATACAGCCTTACGGTTCAATTTGTCTTCCTTTCCTGTACAATCAATTTTACACATTTTGCAATTTAAAGTAGTTTTAAAATGTTTTTTTAGAATGTTTCGTGCTAAATTTCCAGCCACGTAAGTTAATGTACTAGTTTTTAATAATGATTGTTCTGTTACGGGTTCAGGAAGACTAACATCTGGAACTTCAAAAATTAAGCCGGCTTCTTGCAATGGAGCTTTAATTAACTCTCGTAAGGAATCCAGGACAACTGCATCGTCCGTTTTACAGTTGCACCAGGAGAATGTAGGGAAGTTAGGTTATTAATCAATAAAGTTTTGAATGAATTGACAAAGGATTGGCATGTAGGATTTATGTTTCGGATTCCATGACTTCGTATTCCTCCAAAAAAATTTTCGAGGGGGTCTTGATTAAAGTTTCTCGGAGAGAGAAATTTAAAACCTCCTTCTTTAAAGTGCTTCCATAGGTAGCGGAAACCCTTTAGAGTGTGAATCCAGTTTTTAACAGTTGGTGGCGTATACTTTTGTCCATTAGATTTTAAAAACTTCATTGATTGAAATACCTTTATACTCTCAATCCAAAATTCATGATGTTGTGAATTTTCACTAACAGCACATCTTAAATCATTGTCTGATTGGAACTTGGTTCCATTAACGCTGTCAAAAGTTTTATCCATAAAAAGAACAAACTCGGCAGTTTCAGTGGCTTCTTTAGGCAATTGATCAGGAGCTACAAAATAATAAGATTAATGCCGTAGGTACTTTAGCAAATGTATTAATAAATGTATTTGTAACACGCTTGTTCGGATCTGCTAGTCCAAACTTTCATGTTTGCTTCATTTTCATATGACTATTTGAAAGTTTAGACTGGCAGTGGGTACACCTACATGTTGTTTTAAATTACAGTATTTTTACTATATATCTCCACTCTCTTTTATGGCATCTAAAATAAGTTGCACAACAAAGAGAGGATTGAAGAAAATTGCAGTCAAAATTTAGCACATTAAAATAACCTTGACATTACTTACATAGTCTTGACAATCCTCGCAGAAGTGAAGCAACTCGCTTACTGAAAATTTGGGCTGCATAAGACACCTTCATTTTCTTTTTGTTGTTCACGTGTAACTGATTAATTTTGTAAAGCATCCTATAGTCTTGATCTGCCTCCATATTATCTAATGATACCAACTTAGCAATATGATTCCATTTGGCTGTAAACACCTTTCCATTTTTTTCAAATACAACATCATGTTCAAAAAGAAGATTCCGTATACATTTCAACAAATGGGAAGGGTCGAACAGGGGAATCACCTCTACTCCATCAACTACAAATCCAAATATACGGTTTTCCTCATTTCTTTGTCCAAAGTATCTATCTGTTTCTTCATTTAATTTGTTAATGGCCGACCTGTTTGCCGCCCCTTGATCACAAATACAAGCTATAACCCTTAGACCTGATAGACGTGCAGCACGTATAACATCCTTTAATGTATTTACTAACATGTCGGCCTTCATGCCTCCCTTATTAAAATAATAGGCAAGAGGCTGTTTCCATTTTTTGTGAATCCCTCGAGCCATAAATACCATTGCCTTATCACTCAGTATAGGACTCTTATATTCTGGACCATTGTCTTGAAATCCATCATATTTATCTTTTTTTTTTTATTATAATGGATTGATGGCTCTAATGAAATTTCATCAAATACAATGGTACAATAGCGATCAGCTGGTTTTAACTTTTCGACAGCAGTTTTCAGTTGCTGAAAAATTGCTTTATTAATACCTGCTTCAAAGGGAATATGTTGAAGTATGTGGTTTACAGTTTTTCTTGAAGGCAAAGCAAATATGGAGCGACAAAACTTATAGCCCTTAGGACTTTGTTTCAAGAGGGCAAGCGCAAAAATTTTTTCTTCTAGGCTGTATCTTCTACCTTTAGGAGTAACACCTTGTTGTTTCAGTTGTGACAGCACAAAATCAGCAGAAGTTTTGTTTAATTTCAGCCTTAAAAGGGATTCAGAAGTTAAAAATTTTGAAGCTTCCTTTAAACGCCTTTTGGTTCCTGCTAACTCACGATCCAGACGTCTAGCGGTTTTCCTTAAGGTTTTCGAAATTTTATAAAAGTGTTGTGCCTTTGACGATAACTTATTGGTTCTACAGACATTGGTAGATTTTAAGAAACTACTTGATTGCCTTAGACCTAAAACAAAGTTAAAAATAAGTACCAAATAGAAAAAAGCTTATTTGTACAATTTAATGTATTAAAAAGAAAAACATTTACCCCTTCGAGAAGTTAAAAATGTATCATTACTGAAGATTGCTTGCTGGCAGGGTAATGCAGTGTCATCTAGAGCCATTATTGGGTCACAGCTGGATTTAGGACCTAAAGAAATATTTGCAATTACATTACGTTTACATTCAGTAAGTACCTAAACAGGGATAGACAAGCGATCCTTTGGATGCAAAGAAAAATAACCTATATACGAAGTGGTACAGATAATAATGTATTGTTGAATTCGTGCGTTCGTGGCTTTACGGCAAGTTCACGCGTTGCTTCTATTCAAAGAATTGTCTGTTAGATCAGCCTGTAGATATGAAGGTACTCATCGTGCGCCACATTCAAAATTAAAATATATTACTACTTGCCTTTTTGAGATGATATGAATGTCTCACATAAAGCAATCGAATTTATTTGATCAGGAGCAACATTTGTTTCGGGTTCTAAAACAGTATTGTGATATTCAGTCAAAACTACCCCTAATTAAAACAGCTACAGATACAACTTGCTTACAACTAAACCTAATATAATAACAAAGCAAGTTTTACCTAGGATTGTGCTGTGAAGATTTAACATTGGAACAGCGTTCAGCTTTAAACACGATCCTCTTCTGCCAAGCTCAATTCTTTGGTCATATCCGAAATGTGTATGACAAACTCTATAAGTTTTTTGAATTCTCATTTTGTCTTTGCTATAGAGTAATGGATTATGGATAGCTTTTACCCAAAGTTTATGCGTCTAAAAATACACGGATCGACATTACACTAAGATCGTAAACTGTCATAACTCTTAAGAAAATCGGTATGTAAATAATGTTTATCTACTTTCATTTAGTAATATGAATTTTACAGTTCTGTAAATCGTTTTGTAATGGCATCTATTACAGCACTAGTGCTGTAATAGATGCCATTACAGCACTAGTGCTGTAATAGATGCCCTTACAAAACGATTTTTAATAGCAGGTGCATTTTTATTTTTAAAAATGCCTTTTGCCAAATATTTTTATTCATAGATGAAAGTAGATAAAATTTTGTACAATATTCTTGTTGTAAATTCATATAACTACACTCGATGTTTGATTAAACTCGGCTGACGCCTCGTTTAACAACTTTAACATCTCGTGTTGTAATATGAATCTTTACAACACTTATATCGTAAATAACTATTATGATTATTCAGGATGAAAAGGTGTCTTGCATACATTTTTTTTTTTTTTTTTTTTTTTTTTTAGATAACAACATTTTGAGTGCCTTTTATGCTCTTCAGGATACACTTTTTTTTTTTTTTTATTACTTCACTAAAACAACAATAAAGCCCCTCAGGGCAGAGCCAATAATAAAAAGAAAGAAAGAAAAGAACAACAATAAACTTACCTGGTCGCTTTTTGGAAACCTGTGCATTTTCACACCACTCCCACTTTGAACTTTACATCCGGGAACGCAACAATAAATCACCATTTTAGCAATATAAACTTAATAAACTTATATGTCGCGACGCTTCGTTTAAAAATTTAAAATTTTAAAATGTCAGTCGGTTGGGTCCAACTCCGGAAGATATTTTTATTGTGGATCAGCGCATAAGTCATATTTTTATCTTTATCGCACCTAAGCTGGTACGGTTGAATGCAGAGAGAGAAAGATACAGAACGTTCACCACGCTTACTCTAAATTCATATTTTGTCGTTACCAACGTCAGGATATGAAAACCTTATAAAACAAAATCCCTACAATAGCGCCATCATCGTCTGGTTGAAGAACTAAACGAACGGGGAACGATCTTCAGCATTTAAGTTATCATAGCCTGTTTTCCACTACTAATGCTTTATTTCTTTCTTGACCCTTCTTCTTTGGGCAGTCTTTAAATTTGTGAACCATAGACCCGCACTCAAAACAAGAACCTCGAGCTCTGGGTGGTTTTAGACAATTAGATGCATAATGTCCGATAATGTTACAATTACAACACCGAATAACTTCACGCTGTTCCACTTTCAAAGCTTTGTCCTTGAAGGAGGGAATCACTACTTTCTTATCAGTCCTTTTTTCTGTTACTCTATTTTTAAGTGCACTAACAATTCGTTCGTAGCCAATATCCTGATATAGATCGTCCTCATCATTATGGTGTTTCGACATAATAAAGTTACTTAATTCTCTAGACCAGAGTCCTATAGCAATCTGTTCTTTTACTTCAGCAACTGATAGACCTAGTTCTTTGCATAATGCCGCCTTCGAATGAAAGTACACACTTATGTTTTCGCTCGGCGTTTGCATTCTTTCTTGCATTCCATAAGTCGGTCTTGTTTCGAATAAAAATAAATGTTTTTTCAAAAGCATGCCTAAAACTTATCCAATCATTGAGTTTAGTACTTCTACCTGTAAACCAATACTTTGCTGCTCCAGTGAGGTTACTTTTAGCCGTTTGGAATATAAATGCGTCAGGCCAATTATGGAGTGTTGCTGTTGTTTCCAATTGCTGTAACCAGATTCTTGCTTTGCCTGGTTCTTCACCGCGTAAAATTTCGATTGTTTTCGATAGGTCTGGCATAATATTAAAGTTTTTAACGTTAGTTTGTAGCCTCTTCCTGATATACTTGTGCTGGCCTTGGTTGCTGTTGCTGCAACATCTGTGCATTTTGTTGTAAAAGCACTGTAACAGTGTTCATTGCAACAACTTTCATTTAGAATAGGACGTATTAACAGCAGAGCTACAGAGGTTTATTTTATATTCATGCACCCAGGACTAACCTTTATAAAAATTCTCCACTTGTAAGGCTCTGTGCGCATTTTAATAATTATGGTGGTGCTATGGATTTTTTAAATATAACTGGTCGGCAGTTAAAAAGACAGATAAAAAGCGAACTGCATAGACAATTACAGTAATTGATTAGTAGGATTTAAACTGTGTACTCAGTATATTGATGTATATATATTCATAGATATTTAGACTAAGTTATAACTGTATCTATGATTGGCTTTATAAAAAGTTGTTGATACATTAAACAAATAAATAAATAATAAATAAATAAACTGATCTAAATTGGGGCCTCTATCATTTTGTCTTGGTTGGTCGTTTCTTAAATCCTCAAAATCATGCTGTGCATTATCGCGGCCTAGTGTGTCTCGATTCCTTCTTTGTTGTACAAAGTTTTCAAATTCCCGGGCATCAAAGTTATGTTGCTCTGCCATGCTTGCTGTTGTTTTTTCCTAACCTCACTAACACAAGAAACCCCATAAAATCCAACTAACTTCTTAAATTGACTAAATATCTAATCCATAATACTGTTCTAATTTATCTTGGGCAATACCCCACACCTGAATTGTAGGATGGGTCTTAATTGATGGAATAAAACTTGATTATTTGAAAAGGAGAGCAACTTTCATCTTCATTTTTCTCCAGCGATCGATGACAAGTGACAACCACAAAACAGATAAGAGCACAAATCACCGAAATAAATTTATTAAATTTAGATACGCAACTGGACTCTTAGAACTGTCAAAAACTAATTGGCGCTGATGTCCTAGTATTTGCGATCCGAAACACGCGAGAAACAAAGGAATCTGTTGGGGCAACTATGGGTAAAAATAAAGAAAACTGTTTTACCAACTTTTGATAAAATCTGTTTTATCGGTAGGTATTGGTGCCGCTTTAAAATTTAAAATATTCCTTGGTTTAAATATTCATTATTTTCTGCATTCATTTTTAGTTCAGGGATACACGTTATTTGTAACTCTTATTTTTAAGTTTGATGTAAATTCCTTGTTGGTAAAGTAACAAATAACGTATATTTAAAAGCTCAAATAGAAAGCAGCAAAAAAGGAATAATTATTTAAACTAAGCAATACCTATTTAAAAAAATACAGCTGACTAAAATAAAGCGAAATAGGTAATAAAACATTATTTGTATGATAAAAAATTATCGGATCTCTTTTTGGCAAGCGGTGTCGCATGCCATATTTATTTAAACAGTTTGGAACAACATTTTTTAGGTTTTAACGGAGGTACGTAGTCTTCCATAACGGAAATAAATACGCGAACTTTAACTAAACAAACCGAAAACACACTAAAACTAAACAAAAAGTCAAAACAACTATCAAAAATCACGCTAATAGTATACACAGAGACCGAACGATCACAAACGACATTAGAATTCAACACAACTTAAAAGAAAATCGAGAATAGAAAATTGACAATAAACTTCAAATTCTTGACAACAACGAAATCTGGGAGGGTGCTTCTTCTCGATCGCAAATCGCAAATGAACGTGGTGCCCTCATACGAACTTAACTAAACCAAATTGTGCGATGCCACTACCGGCGCCATCTACGAAATGCGATCCAAACAAAATAATAATGTTTAGCAGGAACGCCCAGCTTACTTATCTAAATTTATTTCGGTGACTTGTGGATAAGAGGTACTTTCACCAAACATATTGCCAACCTAACATTTGGCGCGACATTTAAAAACGAACCTATAGTTCTAATGTCTTTGAACCTAACCTACAGTATGTCTTTGTTAAATCGTAAACCCGCCAGATAAGACCAGATTTGACTATAATGAAGTAATACAGTTTGACATAGCGTGTGATTTACGAATGCGTGACTCACGGTCGAATTTCACGACCGATGTCAACGCAGCTTAAGCTGGCGCTAACCAGAAGTATTGTTGGTTGTCGCTCTATAGGGTATGTTTTAACGAGCGGCTATATCCGTAGATGTTATCCTCCACTGTTGCCAAATTGCTTTTGATGGGTACCTATATTTTCTGTGAAACGAAGACTGGTCTGGGCATAACCTTATTGTTCTGTGGTATAACCTAGATACGCTGGCTTTTATTCTACAGTTACTAGATTAACTGAAATTTATAAGCAATTGAGTGGTACTGCGGATGTAGCATCTGTGTTAGATGCCATAGGTCCCGGGTTCGATTCCCGTTTCGGGCACTTTTTCTTTATGACTTTTTTGTTAGTTTTTTATAACTCTTTTATTTTTTTTTAAAAGTAGATCGACTCAAAAAGGGCTGGTAAATAATTGGCCGGTGAAGTTGAAAAAGGCGAATTGGAACCAAAAAGGTGGATTAGATGCCGTGTTAGCGCCTGTTTAACCAATAAAGTCTATAATATAATTATTAGTTGAGTTAAGCAATATAATGTTCCAATCCGTTACGTAATAATTTGTTGTGTGTTTTGATTACGCTCAAATCTATTTATTTTTATTTGCGAGTCGTTTCAATATAGATAATTTTTTTACATGAAGTGTCAACATGCCATTTGGCAACGTCGCGGATAATATCTACGGATTTAAGGTGGATTTTCATGCATACGAAACACGACGGTCCGATATCCGAAATGACGTTTAATTTCGTCCGAAATTCTTGCCAATTTTCATGGCTCCGTTTCTGTTGTTCCGAATTTTGTCAATAGACATACATTTGACGCTGCAGTTATAGGTTATAATTTTGTTTTGGTCCTTTTTGTATTCTCAATTATAGCGTTTAATTACCCATTTGATTTCATTACGTTTTTAAGCAATATATGTGCGACAACGACGAGCATTATCAGCTTAATGTCATCCAATTCACTCCTAATTTTACCTGAGTGCACAAAACAAAAAGTTATGTTTAGTGACCTAAGCTGAGGACCTGAGTGTAACTACAAGTCTTTCACTTTCTGATATTTGTCCACGTACGTTTATTGTTTTTAATAATCTTGGACTTACAATTGAAATACTTTTCAGAATCTATTAATTTCATTTCTTGAAACAGGTTGTGATAAGCGCCTTAATTTTCCCCCCATCCTTTCCTTTTTTGTTTATTTTTCATTCTTAATATAAGCAGATAGGATATTATAATATTATAATTAATGACACTGATTTATTTCGTTAATATTAGTTTTATGTTAAAATATTAAAATAGAAACAACAAAACGCACAATAAAACGTCAAATAGTGAGGTTAAAATTGATACGATTGTCGGACAAAGTTAAAAATATTTTAACTCATCCGACGGTCGGATGAAAGTTGAAATTATTCGGACAAATATTGGCGCGAAAACAATTCAACCAATAGGAACACTTTCGGATCATCGGACCGTCGTATTTCGTATGCATGAAAATCCACCTTTAGCCGCTCCTATGTTTTATAATACATTTCTCATAAATCTCAGCGTCGTTGCCATAGCAATATCACTGTCAACAATTTGTCATCAGTTTTTTTTGGCAATTTTGAAACGATGTCAGAAGTGAGCCCAGAAATAATCGCAAAAACTCAAAAATCTTTGGGAAAATATGTGAAAAAACCCGTCCTAAGTGAAAAACTATTAAAGAAGCCTCCATTTAGATTTTTACATGATGTTGTTAAGATTGTTATTAAAGAAACAGGATTTTTAAATGGATTGTTTTCAGAAGCTGAACTCAATTCTGAAAATGTTAAGGAAAAAGAGGCGAAAGTAGCGTTTTTAACAAAATTAATAGATGCCGTTAGTAAGTATATACCCTGTTGTCAAACTAAAAAATCCATAACAAGTATCATACCTACATCTTATTTTTTCTTTTGTACCTATATCCTACTCGAAATTATAATGGAATCAACAACACAGAAATAAGAATAATGTTATTTAAAATTGCAAAGGTTTTAAGGTGGATTTATGCAGACCAAAATTAAGACCTTAATTTTCTTTAATTGTTAAGTGATGTGTATAAATGCCGCAATTTAATTATAGAATTACAAATGTGTACTCCTATAAATTTTTAAAATTTAGTCTTTTATATATTGTTTTATGATTTAAATCAATTTCAAAGTAAGGATTGATTTTCTCGATATTGAATTAAAAATTTTATTTTACCACTCTGCTCATATATAGGTATACCTACGACATGTATGTTTTATAGATATTTATTATTATGATTAATATAAGTACCTAGGTACATACACACAATTCGAATGTAATAATAATATGATGCCTCATATATTTATTCCAGAGGTTGTTTCTAATACAGACTTAAAAGTACGATCAAGTAAAATAGTAGCAGGACTGGAGGCAACTGAAACAAACATTTTATTACAAACAATAGCAAAATCTATTGACAAAAAAATCGACACCTCCCAGTATGTAACTTCAGTAAACTCTGGAAATGTACTCATCAAAGAAAAAAGTAGGAAAAAAAGTTTGGAAGGTAGTAAAGAAGAAAAGGAGAAGAAAGCAAATCCCAAAGAGAGGGCTAAAAAAGAAGTTAAACCTAGGGATAGTAGTGTTACCAACAGAATTAAAAAGAGTGGTAGTGTAGAGACACCGGTATCGACAGATAGAGCAAAAGAATCTTCTAGAGTTAAATCAAAGGAAGATATCAAGAAAGAAAAACCTAGCAAATCAAAACAAAAGACTGAAATATCTAACAGGAAAGAGAGTAAACATAAAGGAGATGGAGATCAATTCAAGGAAAGGGAAGACCGAGTAAA
The DNA here is from genome assembly GCA_963920685.1 of Polydrusus tereticollis. Taxonomy (NCBI): domain Eukaryota; kingdom Metazoa; phylum Arthropoda; class Insecta; order Coleoptera; family Curculionidae; genus Polydrusus; species Polydrusus tereticollis. Next base: position 130,346,743 of record OY987326.1, read on the forward strand.
AACAAAGGAGACTGAACTAGAAGTAAATAAAAAGAATGAGAGAAACAAAACGGAAAATCACGTTATTGGTAATGAAATTGTTAATAAAGTCAATGATGCTAGTAATCTGGATGTTACTGATGCGAAAAATAATGATAATCGTATTCAAAAAACTGACGTGGAAGGTACAAAAGTTGTTACAAATGAAGAAATGGTTCCGTCTGAAAAAATTAGATCCGCGATTGCCTCAGAAAGTAGTGGGAATCTTGATGAAAAAAATGCAGCTGGTTTTTCAAATCCTCGCCAGGGTAGTGCTGGACTAGTTAGGCCAAAATCCGCCAGACCGAAGAGTGGAGACAGGATTATGTCTTCAAGAGGGAGAAGTGATTTGCAGGAAAGGGATGGAAAAATAGAGGTAGAAGTAGAGAAGATGAAGGGATTAAAAGAGCCAGTTGGAATGAAAGTAGCTGCTCCGGGTAAGACAATTTTAATTAATATGTAGTAATTTAGTCATCATGTATATACAGGGTGTTATTTGATGGTATGTACTTATTTTATGGGGTTATTCCTAGATCGTCGAAAGTTCATTAAACATATATGTGTGTGATTCTCAAAATTTGGGAACCATTTGGAAAATGGAAAACTGAAAAGAAATATGTTTCCAAAATTATATTTTTTAAGATATGTTACTCAAAGTACTGATCTTAATATACACTGATATGCAGCAAAGATCATTTTTCAGTATTTTTCGAAAAAAATATACATTGTATAAGTATATTTTAGTCCTAGTTTCAGCCTAAACTGTGATGTGTGTGCTATTAAGAATATCTATGTGATTTTAACAGCTGTGATACTGAAAAGTAAAGTCTTGTATTTTGTTTTACTGTTGTAAAATTTTTGTGAACGGTTTATCCTTCTTGAACTAATTGTATATTTTTGTTTTTAGTGATTTCTTATAGTTATAATTATTTTACCTTTCTTTCTTTCTTGTCTAAAATACTAAATCTGCGTGGATAACATTTAATATTTCTGCAAAAATACAAAGAGCACATACAGGTATTCTATACCTAGGTGCTTGCCAAACTCAGTTTAGGGACGCATTATGTATCTGTATTGTAACCATTAAGTGCAAATTGTATTGTAAATATTTGGATTTTGAATAAATTTGAATTTGAATTTGAATTTGTGGCTTCGGTGTTGATTATTTTTCTACGGAGTTGTCTTATGTTTCAGTTTTTCGTTTCGTAGGATTTGCATACTAATCAAAAGAAAAGAATTCCAAAAAAAAAATATAACCTTTTGTTTTACTGATTTAAATATTATCAAAATCTATCTAGCTCATTGATTACCACCAAGCCTAGGAGTTGATGGAATTGTGCTTCAGAGTTGATCCACATATCCACAACGTATTGTGTTAGTTGTAGTACCTAATTAAATTAACAACAAATAGTGAATATCCTGCAAAACTTTTATTTATATTGAACATAATAATATGCTAACGCTCAACCAGTTTAATATGTAAGAAACGCATAAGCAAAAAATATATTCTTAAAACTAACATAATAGGTTGGAACGAAGGAGGTATATAAAAAGTATTATTTTTTCTTAGTCCTAAAATAACAGCGATTACGAAATATTGTATTTTAAAAAGATTGACCTTCCGAAGAAATGATGTCCTCGTTTATCAATCTTTTCTATTTCCATTGTTTTTTTCAATGTCCCCTTTATCTATAATGCCAATGTCGTCTACATCAGGGACATAAATATTTTACTTCATATCCTTCTTTCTCATCATCTAATATTTTCAATACAAGACCAGCATAAAACTTCTTCATTTTCTTTACAAGTAGCTCCATATTCTCGCACGCTGCACACAAACAAGTATCTCTTTTATTCACTTCTGGTGAAACCACCCAAAAGGGTATATTTCTACAGAAGTGGGCATAACTTGTATAATATATATAAAATATTAAATTTTTTTATAAAATCTTTATGCGATATCTTCAGAGATGTGTTCATTAGTCTTTTTTGCTTCTTTTGACCTTTTCTTGTAATGGTATCGAGTTTTCCTGGGCATAGTCTGCTGCTGCTATCTCGTTCCAAGAAATCTTTTATTTTTGAAGCTAGCCTTGAAGCAGATTCCATGTTTATTTTTATAGATTTCTTTTTTTCTTTTGATGTTTTTTTACGAAGCTTTCGTTTTAATAAAATTTTTGCAATTTCACTTTATAACTTGTAGTTCTTGATAATGTTTGCGCTTAAAAGCTTTCGTGCTTTTTGCTTAGATATCTCTTTTGCTCCTTAGCGAATTATAGTTGTTACATAGTTGTGCGCTCCGTGCTTTATGCAATAGCAGCTTATTTAATTTTCTTACTATTATTGAAACTTTTTGCTGTTTTAGAATTTCTTCTACTGATGTAATAGGAGAAGTTTTCTTTTTTAGCGTAGATTTTAATCTATAATATTTTGTCTTATACTTAGAGTACCTTTTTCTTAATGAATAAACCTCTCTTCTTAATTTTTCAATGACCATGTAGGCCCTTGCTCTATCTCTCCTAACTCTTCTTCTACCAACATCATATCTGCCCAGTCTCCGTTCTTCTATTGGGACTGGGGTGGATGGAGGAGTAATGCCTAAAAGAAATATTTCTTCAGCTGCCTTTAGTTCTCTTTTCTTTTGTATATATTGGCGTGAACTGTTTGCCCAATTTAGTCTTTTAATTCTTTGGTCTCTTCTATTTAAATCTTCAATTTTTCTTATTTTGTCTGACTCTACTCGCCTTTTCCATCTTTCTCGTTCCTTGGATTTCTCTTTTTCATATAATTCCGGTTTGTTTTTCAACTTCATCCTTCTTAAGCGTTGTAATTCTGTTTTTCGTTCTTGTTTTCGTTTCTTTTCTTGTTCGGACTTAGAGGCCATTGTCTGTGAAAATATATGTTTATTTTTTTCCATTGCTTTATTAACTTATTTATACTTTATAGTAAGTTATTTGTAAAGTCACATCAACTCCGAGGCACAACATCAACACCGAGGCTCCTATATACCTCGGAGGTGATTGCCTCGGAGTTGATGTTTATACGTTTTTATCTACAAAAATCGATATATAACTATAGAATTAAATTTTTAGGATAAATAGTACAACAAATACACCAAAACACACTTTATACCAGTTATTTGAAGAAATAAAATAATAATAATATTTTTATGATTGGAAAAAAAAAAAAAAAAACGGTGTTGACGCTATAAAAACATACGCTTACTGTTCCGAAACGGTGTATATTAATTAAAAGAAAAGTTTATCTGGCAACCTTGCCTTCATACGGCACCGGTACCCTTCGCAAAAGATGCTTCGTACGGGTCCTGCGGCGAGGGGTGCAGAAGCCAAGGGTTTGTTTTTCAGTATAGTCACGTCGCTCTCTCGCCCAATTTTCACTAAAACGCAATATTAAAATATTTAATTGTAAATATTTGTTCTCCGCTCATCGCAATTCTATAATAATTTACACAGTATTTATAAATAATAACAGTGAAGTGCAAGTTAAAAGTGCCTAAGGTGAATAGATGCATCAAGTGAAATAGAGAGGTATAATTGTAAAAATATTAGGCATATAAGATCCAATATTTTCCCCGTTCATTTGCAACTGAATAAAGCGTTGTTTTTTTGTTGTTGTTAAACTGTAGAAATTATTTCTCTTTTGAACCTTACCTATGGAGTTTTGGAATCTGCACAAAGACAGTAGTGCCCAACTATGTACTCAGAATTGCTAACGTCAATTCCGCTGCATTGTTTGGTCCTTCGAGCCGGATATGTAAAAATATGAGCTCACAAAATAAAAACTATACAAAACATTACGTAATTGTGGTATAAAAAACAATTTAGTGAACTTTTCTTCCGACGGTGAAAAGTCGGTGGTCCTTCCTGAAATAGACTATAACAAACATTTACTAAAACAATCAGTGCTTTATTTAGTTTAAGATATTTTGCCAGTATATTTTTTGTATATTTTCCTGTATTTTTTATAGTTTATAGCGATTTATTTTAGAATAGGTACCTACTATGTATATGTCATGGTAATGGATATTATCATCAGATTATAAAAGGTTTATTTTATAAATAGTTCTCCAAGCGCTTACACACGTATTTCTCTAGTAGTTTTATTTAATATTCAGAAATCATTACCCTCAGGTAGTTAATATTATGCAAATATAGTTTTTGGTCATTTCTCTTGCTACCTGCACACTAATCCTTTTATGTTTTAAATGAATTAGATAGGTAGTAGGTATATTTTGTGCTGCTATAAGTTTTCGCATTGTTACTTTTATTTTTTTTTCAAGATTCTTCGCACGCTCGCACATAATACTATTTCACACTTGTTGACCCTTATTGAACTGTTCAAATTTTATTTTTAGTTTCTATCTATTTTACTGTTAATTAGACATATAGAAAAAATGACGGATTTAGAAGCTTTGGTTAAGCAGCGCGGTTGCTTTAAGGGTAAAATTTCTAGAATTATTACTTGGTACAATAAAAATGCAGATAGCGAAAAGGATTATATGGAGTACCAAGTAAGAATTGATAGTTTAACCCAAGCTTTTGACTGTTTTGAAAACACGCAGATGCAAATTGATGTTATAGATCCCTCCAAAAAAGACGGCGAAGAAGTTGAGGACAAATATTTTTCGTGTCCAGCTAGATTAAAACGTAAAGTTCTTGCATTATCTCCTAGCCAGAATGTACAGAGTCAAGTAACCCCCGTAGTAATACGTTCTGGTGCGCCCAATGTAAATTTGCCTCAATTAAATATTCCCCAATTTAATAGTGACATCACAAAATGGAATGCTTTCTATCAACTTTTTGAGACGCTCATTATGGACAATCAGTCACTAACAGCTATTCAGAAAGTAATATATTTAAAATCATATTTAAAAGATGAACCTTTACATTTAATTGAAACATTGCAATTGACAACTGATAATTTCCAGATTGCGGTTGATACCCTGAAACAAAGGTATAATAATCAACTTTCGATTAATTTTGCTCATATAAAAAATCTAGTGGAAATCCCCGCTTTACCAAGGTCACTGCTCATACTCTTCGGGAATTCATCGTATGTATAAAACAAAACGTGGACTCTTTAAAAAATCAACAAATTCCTGTTGATCAATGGGATTTAATGTTAATATATCTATTCTCACAAAAGTTAGATTTCGGAACTAAATAGGCATAAGTACATTGCTGAAAGAGGTTCCCAAATGTTATCCACATCTCAGGCAACGTTGCCAAAATTGGAAGATTTTTTAAATTTTCTAGAGAAACGATGCTCAGTTTTAGAAGACCTCACAGAAAGTCCCTCAAATAAAAATTTTTCGCAAGGTCATTCCTCTGTAGCACAAAGAGGTGCTTCAAGCAGTAATCAGCAGCAAGAGAGATCTTCTAACCTTCAGCGTAGTAACATGGAATATCACTCATCTTCCCCTACTTTCAATTTTCTAAGGTGTCATTGCTGTTAGGTCCCTGATCATAAAATATATACGTGTCCAAAGTTTAAGAATTTATCCTTGAAACAAAAAACAGAAGTCGTCACACAAAATGGCCTTTGTTTTAACTGCTTAGGCTCAAAACATCAAGTAAAAAATTGCACTTCTCAGTTATGTTCAATATGTGGTAAAAAGCATCACTCACTTTTGCATCCAAGTTCTAATGAATTACCTCCAGATAGAAGGAATCAGAATGTATACAACAGAAATTCCAATCAAGATCAAAGTAATTTCCATAATAATCATAATAAGGGAAATGCAAGTACATCTGATTCGCATTCTCCTGATGGTAGTGGTCTGCCCACTAATCGCTCGCAAACAAGTAACTCAGATAGACCGCCCAGCAATCAGAATTCCCAAGTAGGTTCCTCAAATGGCAATCGCCACAGAACACTCTCAGTTTTTGCTTCTGATGGCAACGAAGTTTTGTTAAGTACGTCCTTAGTAAACATACCCGATCTTCATGGAAATGTTGTGACTGCACGGGCTATGATCGATCCTGGCAGTACAATTTCAATAATAACTGAAGATCTCTTAAGAAAATTAAAATACACCCCTGAAAGACAGCAAGTTAGAATCTCAGGCATTGGAGGCAATGTTGAACACTCCAATAAAGCGATATGTCTTCAAGTCATGTCTATCCTAGAACCAAATTTCTCTCTCCAAGTAAACTGTTGTGTGTTGAATAAAATCACTGAAACAGCCCCACATTTCCGTATTAACAAAAGCAATTTAAACCTTCCTCAGAACGTGACTCTTGCTGATCCGCAATTTAATAAACCTGCCGTCATAGATGTTTTACTCGGCGCTGATGTTTATTATAAAATTCTCTCGGGAGATATGGTGAAAATTGATAAGAACAACGCTCTCACATTGGTTGGTACCCATCTTGGGTACATTATCTCTGGGTTAATTCCCACTAATGCTCTCGTTAAAGGTGATCTTCACTCCGTAAAATCTAACAGCTGTTTTTTCGTGCAAAGTGATAAAACAGATTGCCCACTAGACTTCCTATTAGAAAAGTTTTGGTCCTTGGAAGGCATTCCCCACTCTAAAGAAAAAATTTTATCTGCTGAAGATGAACTAGTCGAAAAGAATTTTTGTGACACCACTCTTTTATTAGCGAATGGGTCTTTTCAAGTAGATCTACCCCTCAAATCACCAAAAGAAAATCTTGTGTTAGGAGAGTCATTTTTTCTTGCAAAAAAAAGATTCCATCACTTAGAAAAGCGTTTCGAAAGAAACCCTGACCTTTTTAGGGAGTATAAGAAATTTATTGATGAATATATATCTCTTAATCACGCACAATTCGTCCCCTTATCTCTAAAAACTAAAAGTAATGAACATAAATATTTTTTACCCCACCACTGTGTCATTCGCGAAGAAAATAAATCCACTAAGTTGCGTGTAGTATTTGATGGTTCGATGAAAACTTCTTCAGGACTCTCTCTCAACGATATAATGCACAAAGGTTTCATCGTACAGCCCGAGCTTTTTGATATCCTGATAAGATTTAGAAGTTTTAAATTTCAAATAAAACAACGGCAGTCTACCTCCACAATATGTATTTAAATGTTTACGTTTATATCCTACATGTTTCGGACATAGAAATGTCCATCATCAGGGATACTAAAAGAAATTTACAGCGTGAGTTAAAAGTTTTAAGTAAATTGAGAGGACTTACCAGTAGTCGATTACGATAGCTCTATCTTGCATAAGCGACGATCAAAAGTTATGTTAAAATTGAAATTGTAGGTTCTAATGAATGTTCAAGACTGAATGAGATGTGATATTTGAAATTTTGGTCAAGGTATCTTTGAAGAAGGGGGTTCCCAGTCTGTAGCCACTGAGACAGGTGGTGAAGCAATTATGTCATTTGTAGCTATTTAGAGGAGATTAATTTAAGTGAAGTGCTCAAAGATGCTTCATCTCACCGTGTCTAGGGTGTGGACAACAAAATATTGGGTTAGACTTGAAAACACATTCTTAGGAGATAAACAATAAATGAAATGAGAATTATACTACTTTTAAGGTTGGAATTTATTAATTTGAAGCCAATGGGCAGGTGGTGAAGCAATTATGTAGGTTTGTAGCTAATTAGAGGAAAATAATCTTATAATAATTTCCTCTAATTAGCTACAAACCTACATAATTGCTTCACCACCTGCCCATTGGCTTCAAATTAATAAATTCCAACCTTAAAAGTAGTATAATTTTCATTTCATTTATTGTTTATCTCCTAAGAATGTGTTTTCAAGTCTAACCCAATATTTTGTTGTCCACACCCTAGACACGGTGAGATGAAGCATCTTTGAGCACTTCACTTAAATTAATCTCCTCTAAATAGCTACAAATGACATAATTGCTTCACCACCTGTCTCAGTGGCTACAGACTGGGAACCCCCTTCTTCAAAGATACCTTGACCAAAATTTCAAATATCACATCTCATTCAGTCTTGAACATTCATTAGAACCTACAATTTCAATTTTAACATAACTTTTGATCGTCGCTTATGCAAGATAGAGCTATCGTAATCGACTACTGGTAAGTCCTCTCAATTTACTTAAAACTTTTAACTCACGCTGTAAATTTCTTTTAGTATCCCTGATGATGGACATTTCTATGTCCGAAACATGTAGGATATAAACGTAAACATTTAAATACATATTGTGGAGGTAGACTGCCGTTGTTTTATTTGATCATATCAACTCCACTGTAATGGACTACTTCTTCAAGTTTTAAATTTGTTATCACTTCTGGCCTTTGTCTCTTTGTCCGGAGTGATATTTCTTGTCAACGAGAGGAGACACTCGAGCCTAACGACTTTGATGTAATGTGGTTTAAAATATCAACGCAGAGAATTACTAAATTCATCTGCTGCCTTTACCGGCCGCCAAGCGATACCCATTATAGAGACTTGTTCTCCTCTCTTGCTAATACCATAGACTTTTTGCAAACCCACCATCCCAATTCCGAAGTTGTCATCCTTGGCGACTTCAACATTCATAATGTCAACTGGCTCAAATACTTAAACATGACTGACGAACAAGGTCGTGAAGCCGAATCCTTTGCCATCAGCTCTGGCCTCACCCAGCTGGTGGGTGAACAAACTCGGATTCCAGACCGAGATGGTGATTTTGCTAGTTTGTTGGATCTTTTCTTAACTTCAAACCCCGACTTGTACACTGTCACCGTGAAGCCGCCGTTAGGAACGTCTGACCACAACCTTATTTCGGCACTGAACAAACTACCAATTAGTGCTGAAGAGCCTCCTAAACCACGCAAGATATGGCATTATACATCAGCTAAGTGGGAGGACCTAAGGGACCATTTTCAAACCTTTCCTTGGCGGGACGTTTGTTTTACCTCTGATAATCCATCCATCTGTGCAACAGAAATATCGGAGGTTATCCTTACTGGTATGGAAGCCTTCATCCCTTTCTCAGAAAAGTACCCCTCTAACGGCAAGCCTTGGTTTACCAAAAATTGCGAACGAGCTGTTAAATCAAAAAATTATTTTTACCGACAATGGCGTAAAAATCCTACCGCCGAAAATCGTACCATCTTTGTTAACGCTCGAAACCAATGCAAGCAAACGATAAACCAAAGCAAAGAAGCACACAACCAGAGGATCAGAGACAAACTTCTTGAATGTCCTAGCGGCTCAAAATCATTTTGGTCGGTAGCTAAGGCCGTCAGTCAGAACTTTACCAAGTCAACCATTCCACCTCTAACACGTTCTGATGGCACCATTGCGACCAAAGCACAGGAAAAAGCAAACTTACTGGCGGAACTATTCTCTTCACATTCAACGGTAAATTTTCGGGGAAGTACTCCACCGAACATTACCCCTGTAGAATCGAGAATGCCCGAGATTGTCTTTCGCCACCGCCATGTTAAGCGAATCTTGGGGAGTCTCGACACTAAAAAGGCTTCTGGTCCTAACGATATTCCAGTCATTGTAATTAAGAAATGCACTGACGAACTGACACCGGTATTTTGTAGGCTTTTTAACTTATCCTACAAAAAAGGAATATTTCCTTCTTGCTGGAAAACTGCGAGAGTCCAGCCCATACCCAAAAAAGGCAAGAAGACTTTGCCAAACAACTATCGTCCAGTCGCATTGCTCTCGGTTATATCAAAAGTTATGGAGAAGGCTATCAACGAAAAATTACTAAAATACCTGGAAGGCTTCAACATTATTAGTGACCGCCAGTATGGATTCCGTAAGTCTAGATCAACAGGAGACCTTCTCGCTTATGTTACTCATGTTTGGAACAACGCAATAGAACACCATGGGGAGTCCCGGGCGGTAGCACTGGACATTTCCAAGGCTTTTGACCGAGTATGGCATGAGGGGCTCCTAACTAAAGTGACAGCATACGGAATGCCGGTTCAATTTTGTTCATGGCTGTCGAGCTTTCTTAAAGACCGTTCTCTGCGAGTGGCGATGGACGGATTTCTTTCAGACACATTTAACATCAACGCCGGAGTCCCTCAAGGTTCTATATTGTCGCCCACCCTTTTCTTACTATACATTAACGATCTTTTGGAAAAAACTAAAAATCCTATATATAGCTTCGCTGATGACAGCACACTTGTTTCAACTTTTACTTTGGATGCTCGGACATCGGCTGCTAATGCACATCTCTATAGGCAGCAAGAGGTCTCACATCTCAACAAAGACCTGGAGTGACAGTAACCAAGTAGAATTTAACGCTTAAAAGACCCAGGCGGCAGTTTTTTCTAAAAAAGTTAATGTTGAAGAACCGGATAAAGTTATGGCGGGACACTCAATTCCCTTGGCTTCATCAATTTATTTATTGGGCGTTAATTTGGATAGTCATATGTCTTGGCATGGCCACGTTGCGGCCATTGCTAAGGCAGCCTCGCAGAAGCTTGAAGTACTTTTCCGAACAAAGAACCTCTATACACCCCAACAACTTTTGATGCTCTATAAAGCCCAAATTCGACCATCACTGGAGTACTGTTCGCATATTTGGGGCTCTGCTCCTAAACATACCCTGAGATTGCTAGATTCCATTCAAAGAAGAGCCATTCGCTTGATCGGTGACCATAGTCTGACAAACAACCTGGAAAGCCTTGAACATCGAAGGCAGGTTGGCGACTTGAGTCTATTTTACAAATATTTTCATGGCAAGTGTTCAACTGAGGTTGCCCGCTTAATACCACCCAGAGCGGTGCATGGTAGAAATACACGACGAGCCACTGCAGCCCACCAGTACGTGGTTCAGCTTAGTGTCCCTCGAACGACACTGTTTCAAAATTCTTTCATCTGGTGAACGTCATCACTCTGGAACGACCTCCCTGAGATCGTCTTCCCCAACGAGTATAGTTTCCCAAGATTCAAGACCAACGTGAATCGTTTCCTGCGCACACGCACCGCTCCTAGAGCGCCATAAAGGATTTATCCTGTAGTGCTGTGCCTTATCATAAAAAAAAAATAGAAAAGATGTACCGACAGATACTAATAAATCCCCAGCACACTCACCTCCAAAACATTATTTGGCGTGAAAACCCATCTGAAGCACTCCAGTGCATCGAATTATTGACAGTCACCTATGGTACCAATTGCGCTCCATATTTAGCCACTCGCACTTTGACGGAACTAGCCCTAAAGTATAAAAATGAATATCAGCTAGCAGCAGAAGTAATCACCTCCCAATGTTATGTCGATGATATATTATGTGGTACAGATTCTTACAAGGAGTTGTTTGAACTATTTCATCAGTTAGTCAAACTATGCAGTTTAGGAAATTTTAGGCTACATAAATGGTCTTCTAACTCTAACTTATTTCTAAGACAAATAGATAACATTGACACTTCTCGTAACTGCCAGGAAAGTTACAATATTAAAATGGATGGAGTATCCAATAAAGTCCTTGGTATATTCTGGAACCCAGACTCAGACATTTTCTCAATATCGCTACCTGAAGTTCCGATACGAGAGTCAGTCACCAAACGTGAAGTTCTGTCCAAAGTTGCTCAAATGTATGACCCTCTAGGCTTAATTGGACCAATTATTGTAGTCGCAAAACTAATAATGCAGGAAATTTGGAAAGAAAAAATGGATTGGGATGATCCTCTAGAACATCCTATTCTAACAACATGGATAGATTACGCAAAAAAAATTCCCCAACTAAAGTCGTTACAAGTACCTCGTTTTTTCTTATCTGACAGTAATAGTAGCTCTCTAGAAATTCATGGCTTTTCCGATGCTAGTCGCAAAGCTTACGGTGCTTGTGTATATATCAGAGCATTGTACCCCAATGGTACAGTATCTTGCCAACTTATTACATCAAAGAGCAGAGTTGCACCGATTAAAGAAATAACTATTCCCCGCTTGGAGCTCTGTGGGGCACTGTTGCTCTCTAATGTGGTCACTCGAGTTTGTTCCATATTGAAAGATAGGTTCTCTCTTCAATCCGTTAATCTCTGGACTGATTCTGAGATTGTATTAGCATGGTTAAATGCTCATCCCTCTCGTTTTAATATTTTTGTCGCCAATCGTATATCAGAGATTAACACTCTGACCCAAAATTTTAAATGGCGTCATATCCCAACCAAGGAAAATCCAGCTGACCACCTTTCTCGTGGATTGACACCGGATCAGCTAATTAATTCAAATCTTTGGTGGAATGGGCCAGCACTCCTACAGGACTTTTACACAGAATTAGACTCCTCAAATCGAGATCTTGGTTCCACTAACGAAGAAACGAGGAAAACAAGAACAGTTTTAATCGCTATTTCTGATAATTTCTGGAAAACGTTTTTTGAGAAATTCTCAAATTATTCTCGGCTGCAACGGACAGTAGCTTTTATTTTTCGATTTGTTAACAACTGTAAACCCCACTGTAAAAATTTAATTGGTCCCATCTCTGTAGATGAACTAAAAGGTTCTGAACTGTTCATTTTAAAACATCTTCAAATGCAATATTTCTCCAAGGAATTCAAGAGATTAAATTCAGATGCTGGAAAAATATCCAATAAGCAAATTTTAAAGTTAAACCCATTCATTGATGCAGACAATATCATCAGAGTGGGAGGAAGACTATCGCAAGCTCTAATACCCTTTGAACAAAAATATCCTCTCTTATTGCCATCAAAAAATCATGTAGTTAAACTTTTATTAAAAAAGGAACATTGCAAATCATTGCAGGTTAGGACATGCAGGTCCACAAACGATTCTATCCAATGTTCGTCTAAGATATTGGCCCCTAAATGGGCTAAAAGAAATTAAAAAGATCTCTATAAATTGCCCTAACTGCCTAAATTTAAAGTAAAAACGTTTAACCAAATTATGGCTGATCTCCCCAAAGCCAGAGTAGTCCCTTCTCGGCCTTTTTCAAAAACAGGAATTGATTTTGGTGGCCCTTTCTTTGTAAAGTCATCAACTTTGAGGAGTCCTAAAGTTGAAAAGGCATATATAGCTGTGTTTGTGTGTATGGCCACTAAGGCTGTACACATAGAGTTAGTTTCAAGTATTTCTTCACGAGCTTTTCTCGCCAGCTTGAAGCGTTTTATCTCCAGAAGAGGTAGCCCATCAATAATATACCGGGTGTTGCATCGTCGAGCGGGACATAGGAAATCCCATGTAATTTTAAATGGGGTCAATTATTGGCTTCCCTAATTATTTTAGAGAAAAATTCTATTTAGGTTTATTAAAGAGCACTAAAACCCACATTCAAAAGAATAACTTTAGATATTTTTGATGAGCCCGTTTACGGGTTATCGCCGATTTCTTTTTAACTATTTCTCCTTTTTATGGCCCCGTATTTGCGGGCACCAGTCAAGGTAAAAGATGACTGTCAAATAAAGTTGTCATTTTGAAATGTGTGCTTTATTGTTATAAAAACTCGTACATCGAAAATATTAAAGGTGTATTTATGAGTACAAATTAATCTGAATAAAACTAAAATAAAGTATCCAATTACAAGGTTAATTATGACATTTTACATGTTTCAATATTTTACTAATTAATAGGTAGGTACACTGCGCGTCATATAAAACTGGTACACTTTGATTTTATCAATGTAAATCGGGTTTTATAATATTTTATATCAATCATGCTTTGCATAAGAATAATGACACCTAATACACCTGTCACTATGACAAAAAATAATAGGATATTATGTCAAAAATTTCCATTTTACGTTATAGCGATGCCAAGGCAGTTGAGTAATTTCGAAAAGTTGCAAATAATTTCCAAAATAGAGGCTGGTTGGTCTGTAAGAATACTGGCCGAAGAATATAATAGAAGCAAAAGCACTATCCAGAATTTAAAAGAAAGATGGGATAATGAATAAACTGTTGAAAGAAGAAGAGGGACAGGAAGATCGTGTATAACTAAGGAACAGCAAGATGCAAATTTAGTTAATTTTGTAAGAGACCATCCTTTTGATTGTGCAAGAAAAGCTACAGTTGGAACAAATTTCCCCGCTTCTGTCACAACTGCGTTAAGAAGGATTCGAAAAACGGAATTAAAAAATTGTGCAGCGGCAAAAAATATAAACTTTCCCAAGAAAAAAAACAAGGTAGAATTATTTTTGCTCTTAATTACCTGTTAAATGATGTAGTAAATTTTTGGAGGAGAGTTATATTCTCTGACGAGAAAGTGTTTCAATCGTATCATGATGGTCATATTCGAGTATATAGACCGCCTCGGTCCAGATACGAAGAAAAGTATATTTCTCCAAGCGATAAATCGGGAAGATATTTAGTGAACGTTTGGGCTTGGATGTACAATGTTGGGACATTGACGGAAGATTGAATGCGAGGAAATATATAGATATTTTAGATAATGTAATGTTGCCTTCAGTCAGGGAGGTTTTTCCGAACAACAATTTTATTTTTTAACAAGATAATTGTTCAGTTCACACTGCTAACTGTGTGAGGAATTATTTTGATGAACACAATATTCAAGTCAATCAAAGAGTCCGGATCTTAATCCTATAGAAAATATTTGGGGAATTATGGTAAAAAAAATTCGAAAATTAAATATCGTTCCGCAAAATAGGCAACAGCTGTGGACTCTTATTGAGGATGTTTGGGAAAACCTGTCCGAAGATCCAAATTTAGCATTAAATTTAATAAATTCTGTGCCAATAAGGTTACAAAAAGTGTTAGATAATAATGGAGCTATGACTTGTTATTAACTTAAAATAATGTATAATTTTACTTAGCAGATGAATTTTTTTAAAATTAAACCGATTTAATTATCTTTTCTATAGTGAAGTTTATTTATTTACTCAGAAGGTTAAAGGAATTTTCGAATAGCTGACAGTACTGTTTCTTAAAGCCATAACCAACAAAATTCATTGTTATACAAACGTCATAAACGACCAATTTACAAAGCTTAAAAAAGCTAACTTTTAGCCTACAACAGTTGTACCAGTTTTATATGATGCGCAGTGTACTATTAAATTGTTAGAACTTTAGGATTTAAGAAGATGTTCAAATATTCCTCAAAATTACAACTTTATTTGACAGTCATCTTTTACCTTGACTGGTGCCCGCAAATACGGGGCCATAAAAAGGAGAAATAGTTAAAAAGAAATCGGCGATAACCCGTAAACGGGCTCATCAAAAATATCTAAAGTTATTCGTTTGAATGTGGGTTTTAGTGCTCTTTAATAAACCTAAATAGAATTTTTCTCTAAAATAATTAGGGAAGCCAATAATTGACCCCATTTAAAATTACATGGGATTTCCTATGTCCCGCTCGACGATGCAACACCCGGTATAGTGATAATGGGACAAATTTCCTGGGTGCTAGTAATCAAATGAAATATATTTATGATATGGTAAAATCTGAAAGAACAAAGGAAGAATTAAATAATTTTCTTTCTGGAAATGAAATACAGTGGCAGTTCATTCCTCCTTACTCTCCACATTGGGGTGGATTATGGGAAGCTGCAATCAAAAGCACAAAATACCATTTGAAGCGTTTAGTTGGAGATCAAAGATTCACCTTTGAGGAGTTCACAACAATTCTTACACAGATTGAGGCAATTTTAAATTCGAGACCCCTTCAACCATTGTCATCTGACCCCCTTGACCTAGAGTGTTTGACCCCATGACATTTCCTAATAGGAACCTCATTAACCTCGTTTCCTGAGAAAGATATCTCCCATGTCAGCAATAATAGATTAGATCATTGGCATAGAGTAATTCAGGTTCAACAACAGTTTTGGTCCAGATGGACAAAACAATATCTTAATCAATTGCAAAATAGACCCAAGTGGATGTCTCCGGTTCAAAATCTAGCGGTTAACGATGTCGTCCTCTTGAAGGAAGACAATACAAAACCTTTTAGTTGGCCTTTGGCTAGAGTGTTGGAAGTCATTCCAAGCAAAGACGGAAGGGTCAGACTTGTAAAGGTAAAAACCAAACATGGAACCTTTAACAGAAACATAACCAAACTGAGTCCATTACCAAAATGTGACGATTAGTTTTCAAGTAGTTTAGGAATTTCCTTTTATGATTAGTTATTTGTAAGTTAATTTAAATTTTTCATTTTGAAGGTAGAACCTTCAACCGGGGGGAGTATGTTCTGAAACGGTGTATATTAATTAAAAGAAAAGTTTATCTGGCAACCTTGCCTTCATACAGCACCGGTACCCTTCGCAAAAGATGCTTCGTACAGGTCCTGCGGCGAGGGGTGCAGAAGCCAAGGGTTTGTTTTTCAGTATAGTCACGTCGCTCTCTCGCCCAATTTTCACTAAAACGCAATATTGAAATATTTAATTGTAAATATTTGTTCTTCGCTCATCGCAATTCTATAATAATTTACACAGTATTTATAAATAATAGTGAAATAGACAGGTATAATTGTAAAAATATTAGGCACATAAGATCCAATATTTTCCCCGTTCATTTGCAACTGAATAAAGCGTTGTTTTTTTGTTGTTGATAAACTGTAGAAATTATTTCTCTTTTGAACCTTACCTATGGAGTTTTGGAATCTGCACAAAGACAGCAGTGCCCAACTATGTACTCAGAATTGCTAACGTCAATTCCGCTACACTTACCTTACAGCCACTTTAAGGTTAAACAAAGATCACAAAAGAACTCGAACGTCTACCCACTTTCGCTGCTCGGTCTCAACTGAAATTCAGCTGGAATCCCCACTACTTAGGTATTCTAAAACTATAATTTGGGCCATAATTTTTCGAGAAATGCATGCAACCTCAGTGTTGATGCGAAAACTTTGATACAAAATTGAACCTCAAATATCGAAACATTGATTCAAGATAACTTTAATAAAGTGATCATAGAATAAACCTCCTATATTTTGTTATTTATATTAAGTTGTTACAGATTTTTTAATTCCAATTTTATATTGGCTAATATCGAGAATAGCTTGAAAAACATTAAAGTTACAGTCTCGGAGTTGACTTTGGGAACCTTGCACTGCCAACAACTTAGTTATTATTATTTAAATAATTTTATTAATAAGTAGTTCTAATAATAAATTACATTCATTAAATTATCTTGACAGGAATTAGTCAAAATAAGGTAAATATTCCGAAAAAAATTACTGTTACATCAAGTGGTTCCCAAATTTTGAGAATTCCACATATACATATGTCCGCAACCACTTAATTTTTGAGAAACAGGGTCTTACAATCTTTAAGCAGAACAAAAGATGCGTATAGTCCGACGCACGAAAGAAATTTGAGGAATGTGGTCCCAAACAAAACATTATTGCCATAATAGGTACTCTGTTTAAATTTCCATAAAATCTTAATTTGTATCGAATTCAAATATATTACATAAAACAATTATAAGACGTATGCATATCCTTGTATAGTATAACACCCTAACATATAACCTGAACTAACCTAACATATATATCCGTTTATTAATTTTCCCCCTTACATTGCAAATTATAATTGTTAGAGCGGTAAAGATAATATTTAAGAAATATTATTAATTAATCATTTATGTTGGTAAATTTGGCAACCCATGTCTAATAGAGCGCGTACTCCTGGGAAATTATCACGTGTGCCTTTTGATACTGGTTTTGTCTCTTTCTATCCTATATAATATTGAATTTGTGGAAAGGTGCTTATTGCCATCGATCATTACACCTTCAGATATTTTACAGGCATTGTCGAAGTTTAGAATTATATTTTTTATTTTATAATTAATAATAATATTTAAACCCACGTAGCCATATGCTTGTCAAAATAAAATCGAACTAGGTACTTGAAACGTGTTATATAAATCTAGAGACATTTTTTTCTATTCTTATGTTTTTACGAATTTAATTACTCATAAAATATTATTATGAAACGAATGCCGCTACCCCCCTGTCTCCTTAGCCGTCGTAACGACCATATAGACTCGTAAAAGGCTGACTATACTTTACTGGCTTTTTCCTTTTTGATAGCACAGGTATGTATATAGAGTTCAATATCTATATAATGCAAAGCACACCTTTTGATATTTTTTTGATTTTGGAGATAAATGCAATTTTGTTAAACTCTGATATTTATTTTTTTAATCCAAAACCGTTCGCCAAATGCTATCGTGGACGCCACTGGTAGACCTATAGACCAAATCTACTTTTTGTCTTAAAATCGTACAAGGATTTATTATTAATATATTAAAGTTTATCTACGTACTTAAATAATACCCTATATACCATGCATTCATGCCAAATCGCATTTGAAACTTATGTAGTTTACGAGATATTCGCACTTTCAAATTTACACCCTGTGTAGTTTATATACAATACATATTATTACACAGTCCTTAGATATAGGTTAGAGAAGAGGAAAATGGACCAAAAAGTACG
Source organism: Polydrusus tereticollis (assembly GCA_963920685.1). NCBI lineage: Eukaryota > Metazoa > Arthropoda > Insecta > Coleoptera > Curculionidae > Polydrusus > Polydrusus tereticollis. The sequence continues at coordinate 130,365,085 of OY987326.1, forward strand.
TTCTCGCCTTTTTCATTTTAGGACTGTGATGTATATATTAAATTTGTCAAAATAAGAAAGATGTAAAAGGTGAGAAATGTATAATTCAGTAATTTCAAATTTTCTTTTGAAAATCTGGAATAAGTATTAAGTAGTACTCTTTTAAAACAAGTTTTTACGTTTTGCATTAAAACTTAAAAAAAATACGGCTTTACCACAGAAATTCTGTAACTTAATTCTATTATTTTAAACTAATTACTTCTCTGCTGCTTCCCCCCCCCCCCCCGCTCCCTTTAAATTAACTATAAAGCTATCTTCTGCAATCAACCCCAAATGATGTCCCGTTCAACAGCCATCTGTAAAGAAATAGAAGTAATAGTCGCAGACTCAGTTAAGAAACAATCATGGTCCTAGAATACAAAACTATTACTGTTAAGTTAATAGTAACGGTAAAATATTTTTTTTTTAAACAATTAAGTAATTTTTCACGTGCAATTTATTTTCAAATCCATTTTACTCGAAAAAATACACTTTTTTTATATTTAAACTAGGTCTGGTTATCAAATGAAAACATTTTGGGGCAATAAATAGCCGGTGCCCCTGCATGTGACGCCTCTGAAAAAAAAAATAATAAAATAAGTTCACCTTCAGGCTATCCCCATTAAGGGGCAGGCCTGTGCGCAGGGGGGGGGGCTCAAACCGTCCCCCCCCCCACCCCATGGGGTGATTGAGAAACGCCTTTCTAATTTATAAATGCCAATCAGCGTTCGGGGCAGTTGCTGCGCTTGTGTTGCGCTGTGTTTCATGTTAACTTCTTCATTAAAAATTAATAGCTTGTCGTTTTTAATGAACTTTCTTATAACCTAACCTACCATGAAAAATATGCTCAACCCCCCCTGTATAATTTCTGCGCACGGGCCTGTTAAGGGGCTATATAGCTCCCTTATAAAACGTTTAGGGGCATATATGTTTATATGCACTTTTTGTCATATTTTGGGGTCTAGATTATACCCCAGGAATATTGCGCGCTAATTTTGGGACACCCGCTTGTATTTATTGGTTTTAAAGCGTTGCAATGAAAAAAACGACTGGAAATATTTTATACACATTTTAGGACACCAATAGGCTGTTTATTTTCTTCGATAATTCGATTCTCCGTCAACAACTACGTAAAAAAGCAGAACATTGTTACATTTACTCTACTGGTTGCTTAGTTACGAATTTTTGAATAAACAAAATTAGAACACTTAAAACTATTATACTACCTACTTTTAATTTAACGACCATCGTGCTTTAAATCATGTTCGAAATGACCCCCCATCTATTTCCGTCTGTCCCGAGCAGTTCAATTCTTTTTTCACAGGTATTGTAGAGAAGCTCCTTAAAGACCTCCCAATGAATAACTTTGATCCCCTTTTTTCACCTGTCTGGAACAAATAAACCCGTGATAAATTTAGCTTTAAAGAAGTAAGTTATAATGATGTTATATAAATAGTTTGAAAACTAATTTTGTCAATTATCAAATCAAATTATCGTACTAATAACAAAGAAAGTTAATTAATTTGTGTATATCGGAACAAATTTTTCCATCTTGCCTTAAAAATGCTGTAGTTTCTCCAATTTTCAAAAAGGGAGATAAGGACTCTGTAAATAACTATAGGCATATCGCTCCTTGCTCCCCATTGTCTCCAAAATCTTCCAACTCAGATTATAAATTTTTTTGAATCGAATAACCTATTTTCGGAGTGCCAGTTTGGATTTAGACAGGGCAGGGGCACCATACATGCTGTACTTGAACTTTTGCATAACATCATGGGTGGCTATGAGGACTGGTTCTCTATCTGTCTGCTCTGTTCTGCGATTTTAGCAAGGCGTTCGATTGTATGTCTCATGAGTTTATTGCTTCAAAAGTTTAATTATTATAAATTTGATGAGAGGAGTATTAAACTCATTTCTAGTTACTTGCGGGATCGCTGGCAGGTAGTGAAAGCCCATTGACAGTTTTCTGCCCCAGCTGGTATAAATGTGGGTGTCCCGCAATAAGGCTGTGTTGGGACCAGTTTTCTTCCTAATTTTTAATAATGATCTCCCCTTGGAAAACCAAACGGGTAAGTTTCTGCTCTTTGCTGATGATACTATATACAGTCTTTGCAACTGGAGAAACTGAAGCAGGAGCCCATGCAAGCCAAAGTGAGGCTAAACAGCAGGTTGAGAACTGGTTCCTGTCAAACAAGCTTTTGTTAAACCGAGAGAAAACGCAAAAGATGTCTTTTACACTAAGAAATATTATGCTTTACTGATGCCAGTAAAATTTCTTGGCGTCCTCTTGGATGGGACAGTGGGATGCACATGTTGCAAGTGTGTGCAGGGGGCTTGGCAGCAGTGTGTTTCTGTTACGTAATCTGTATGACTGTGTATCTGATGCCACCATGAGAACAGCCTACTTTGGTGTTTTCATTGTCATGTCATATGGTGTGTTCGTATGGGGAGGATCCTCTCATTCGCAACGTGTCTTTGGCTTATAAAGAAAAGCCATTAGGATTATGTCTGGGCTAGGTGATGGGCAGGCATACTTACTCTTCCCTTATTATATATCCGTGAAACCCTTTTTTTATAAAGCAAAATAATAGCCTTTTGACATTCAGGATGTACATGATCATGACACCAGAAACAGTACGTACCAAGTATATCCCAATGTATTGCCGCTTGGGAAAGAGCCAAAGCAGACCAGAATTTTTTGCAGTTAAGCTATTTAACAAACTGCCCCATTTAATTAAAGAGAGGCCTCTAAAGGCATTTAAATATCAGGTAAAAAAATTTTTATTATAAAGTCTTTTTATAGTGTAGACGAGTTCCTTAATTGTTAATTTTAATTTTAATTTGGTTCCAATTGTTTTTAATTTTATGTAACTTGAATGGCGTCCATCTTGCACCTCAGTACGTTAGGTTCTATATACTTATGTATATACTTATGTCTTGTAACACGTAACGTAATAATTAATATTAAGTGTAAACTATTTTATTGAGTGTAAACAATATTTGACGAGTGTAAACAAAACTTTTGTATTTTGACACAATAAACCATTTGAATTTGAAACATTTTGCAATTCTTTTTTGACATGAGTAGCGCCCGCGATTGAACATTTGAGAAGTTACGAAATTACATGCTTGTCAAATACGATGTTTTTTGGTGTGGTCGGTGGTATAGCCATAACTTTATCTCTTATAAAACCTAACAAGAAAAAATCCAATGGGGTTAAATCCGGTGACCTTGCAGGCCAGTTCACAGGACCACCGCGACCAATCCATCTATTTCCAAACATTTCATTTGGTGTATCTCCAGCTTGTCGCGCAAAGTGTGGCGGGGCACCATCTTGCTGATTCAAAAATTCGTAAATAAGTAACCAGTAGAGTAAATGTAGCAATTTTTCTGCTTACTTACGTAGTTGTTGACGGAGAATCGAATTGTCGAAAAAAATAAATACCTTTCCATCTGGCATTTCAAATTTGTCTTTGTCACCAGCCAGATAATATCTGGAGGGGGTACATGTCAAACATGTTTTAAAATATGCCTCCGACCTCCCTATTGGCGTCCTGAAATTTGAATAAAGTATTTCCAGCCGTTTTTCAGATTTTGTATTGTAACGGTTTAAAATCCTCACCCTGTATAGGATATAAATTTTTCGCTAATACTTGTATACAGCGTATCCTAAAAAGCTATTTGCTTTTAGGATTTTTTAAGATTATAATAATTGCTTTCTTGGAAAATGGTATATTCTTGGTATATGAACTATTTTCTTGCACAATTTAGGACCACTACCTCGTCCTCCAAGCGTTAGATCATCTAGTTCTTTACGCCCACCCAGCGTAAGACCATCTAGTGCCAGACCAGGAGCGCCACGATTAAGACCGGAATCGGCCCTTCCAGTGGCTGAAACTGTTGCCATGGGCAATATTAATGTTATAGTGGAGAATTTTGACAGCGGATTGGGCGATGAAGAGGAAACTGTGATTATACAGGTAAAATAGTTACAGACTAGCGAAGATAGGGCCTTCCTTCACAGATATTGTTAAATCTGGCTGAACCCTACCAACAAGGCCTTAGATTGGATATTCACTATTAAAGGTTAGCACCTACCTGGCAGAATGGCAGCCTCAATTAAAACTACTGGCGCCTTAAACTATAGCTGATAAGCCTTACTAATTTTTTTACCAATGCTAAGAGACTTAGTCAAAATGTTATTGTAATACATATAGTGCTTAGTAGCTAGTGTCAGCTCCTGTATAGGGGCTGCAGAGCTTCAAAACCACTAAACTTTTAAACCAAATGACCAAAACCATCAGTTATTACATTTTAAATTGTATTATGATTATAATTTCGATATCGATCCTTGAACTATACTAATTTTACGACAAATGCCCCAAGTATACAACATTGTATACTTTTATTAGACGCAATAAACCGTAGGCACGATCAAGCCATCCGCCCATTCCTATTCTATGTGTTCACATTCGACAGTGCATTTTCTCCTTGGCTAATAACGAAGTGAGCCGAACATATACGCCCGGGTTTGTTACAAAAGCCCGATTATATTGTGTTCAGTGCTGCAAATTATTTCAGTTCCGGTTGGTTCTCGGTATCTGTATCATCGGGCTAATGTTTATATTTTTATTGTCATTTGTTCTACTTGGCGATTTTTGCGATAAATAGAGTATGAATTTAAATTATGCAAGAGTAACTTCTACAAATTTACGTATAAAAAACAATTAATTGTGTAAAAGCGTGGTCGCTCTATGCTCGATTTAAATATTGAAATTGCTGGTAAAAGTCGTGGCAAAGTCTAAACGGCAGTTTAACAAGGACACCTGTTTAAAAAATAAGTGGATTAGTGGTTGTTCAGATAAAAACGCCTTGTTTTGTTTTCCGTCTTGTTTGGGAGCGATCGTGGGGAAAAGGTATAGAGAGAGGCGGTGGTAAGGGATTTAGTGCATTTAAGTGACAAAATAAAAAAAAAAAACAGAAATTTAAATACAATTCTTGTCTTATCGTTTCTTAGCGACTGATGAGGATCGATCTTAAATATGTGTTTTACATTTACATTTGACATAACAATTGTATCAGTTTTTAGTTAATTTTGCCAATAGTGTACTTAACATTATATTTAGTACACAGAGTTAATCTGCAAATTTTTAAATTATTTCGGCGTTTAAAAGCATCCAGCTTTAATAAGTTGGCGCATTAAATGCAAATTAATAATTTATTTTAGAACGCCCCTGATGTTACGGAGGAAGAAGAAATATCGGCAGATTTGCTGAATATTTCTGGCGAAAATAAAGGGCAGCTGGTGGAACAGATTCTTGAACAAATTCAAGAGGGACAACAGGATGGAACCCGGAAAAAAGTTGAAATAGATTGGGAACAAGATGGTAAACATACACCTATATCTCTACTATTTACTTACTTAATGTCATGTGCTTATTGTAATCAGTGATTTTTCGATTTTAAGTAGAAAAGTTCATATAAACAAAGATCTGTGCAAAACGTGAAAACAAATTCCTGAAGGCTAAAATATGACGCCCAACTTACCTTCGCTCCAAATTCTTAATGTCCTGGTAACTCATCTAACGATAAGATAACACCATCGTTGTCGTAGAAGTTATGTGGCTGTTATTGCTATCAGGATATTGATAATTTGGGCCTTAGTCCAAAAGCTTTTGTTTCCGAAAGACAGTCAAAGTTTTAATTTTTTTTTAAGATTTCTAAATTTTTCGCTTAATAACAGCAGAATTGGCAAGAAATTTCATATCAAGAACTCTTTTGGAATACGAAATCCAGATTTGATATCAGTTTTAATGCTCCCATATATACAGCGTGAGTCGCGAGGAACGAACCAAACTCCAAGACTAATTATATACGCAAAAACAATATGAAAAAACCCATATGTTCTTATCCGATTTTCATTTGTTTTCAAGTTATAGCGTATTAACAAATAACAAATAAACAAAATTATATACATTTACATTTTCTTAATCATAGCGTTATTTTAATACATGTAAAAATATCGCTATTGACCTCTAAACATTTTTTGCTTCGTCTACAAAGAGAGCCTGTTCCTCTCCTATTTGCTTCATGTCTTTCTTCTTTAATATTGGCCGCAGTATTTCTAATACGTCAAATTAGTCATCCCGAGTGTCCACTTTTACTTTATACACTTTCTATTTCTATACTAAATTTGAATAGATGTTTGGCATTTTGTAACACTTTAATCATACAAAGTTGAAAATAAACGTTCAATTACTGTCACAGTACACCGACACATTGTCAAAACAACAAAGTTGTCAAATGTTCTTAAGGCTCGAACATGTCATACTCTGATTATGTGAAAATTTGGATACAAAGTGGAACGCTAGATAAATTACGCTGTAACTTGAAAACAAATGAAAATTGGATAAACACATATGGGTTTTTTCATATTGTTTTCACGTGTATAATAAACTCCTGAAGTTTGATCCGTTCCTCCCGACTCACCCTGTATAAAAAGCTTCATAACTTTTTTGTGGCTTGGTGTATGTATTAAGTTTTCAATAATAAATTTTTATTCCAAAGCATTTTTTCTTCAAAAAAGGTATACCTACTTGGTTGGTTTCGCTCCGAGCCACAGCTTCTGAGATATTTGAATTTCAAATGTTTTATTGCGTCCTGAAACTCATCGTTGCCTTCCTTCATACATTATCCAGGCTTAGGACTGGTCCAAACTCACTAATTTTTATTTGTGAATTCGTGGAATGTGCGGCTGGGTCCAGGAGACGCAACTTTTTTGTTGGACAGATTTTTATACAGGGTGTATCGAAAATAAGTTTCAAAAAATTTGACGCCATGTACAGGGTGTCCATTTTTCGATGTAATTGCAGGGTATCTCGGTAACTAGTAAAGATAGAGACTTGCGGTTTTTACATTACTTCGCTACTTTTTCGTGAAAGAAAACGTAAACATAAAAATTGTCATAGCTTTTTTAGTTTTTAAGCTACAGGGTGTTTTCGAAAATGTTTGCTTTTTGGCAACCCCCTGTATCTCGGTTATCCTTTAACTTATTAAAAAATTGAAAACTGTTTCTGAGAGAGTATTTTAAGTAGAATTCAGTGGCGTGCTTACTTTTTTTTTTCTGAGGGTCTTACTTTTCGAGATTTAAAGCAAACATATGATTTTTTAAATGAGACACCCTGTATAATTTTCTCTTATTTCATTGGGCTATTTTTAAGCTCTTTTAAAATATATAATAGTTGATAGTTATTATTAACAATAAGCGTACAAATCGAGAAATTTAGAAAATTAGGGTAGTAGGCTATGAAACCATTGAAACAAACACAAAAGAATATGTCATTACTGCTAAAAGTAAGTCGTCGCACAGCATTCCCAGTACGTAAAGGGTGCACAATCTGTACTTCTTAGGGCTTCAAAAGATATTTATTTAAAAAATTTTTAGACAAGATTTTATTACTCCAATATCTTTTTCTATGACTTTGCACGAACTTCCAATGCCTCTACAAAAGCCATAACGCTCATTTCGTCCCTTTTGCGATTCTCTTTATTATTTATGATTTAGGTAGATCTTGGCTTTATAAAGGATAGAATCTTAATTAAATTAATTTTTAAACTTGAAAATGTTACTTGATTGGGCTGCCTTCTCTCTGGATATCTATGAAAGTTAGAACTCTATAAGGTAGATATTTAAATTACAATATTGTAAACTTACCTATTTTCATGACGCTCTATAAAGCAAACTAACATGTAGTTTTCAAAATTTTCATACTACTACATTTTCGTCATTTTTTTAAACTTTGGTGAAATGATGACATGTATTTTAACAAACCGTTATCTTTGCCTATACATTTTGAGAAATAGACATGCCAGATAGATATTCCTTTGTTTGTTTCAATGGCTTCATGGCTTATACTACCCTAATTTTCTAAATTTTTCGTATTGTGCGTTTATTGTTAATAGTAACTATCAACTATTATATATTTTTGAAAAGCTTAAAAATAGCCCAATCAAATAAGAGAAAAATATACAGGGTATCCCATTTAAAAAATCATATGTTTGCTTTAAATCTCGCACGCCACTGAATTCTACTTAAGAAAACTCTCTTAGAAACAGTTTTAAATTTTTTAAAAAGTTAAAGGGTATCCGAAATACAGGGGGTGGTCAGAAAGCCAACATTTTCGAAAACACCCTGTAGCTTAAAAACTAAGAAAGCTATGACAATTCTGTTTGCGGCATCTTTAGTTTCACGAAAAAGTAACGAAGTAATGTAAAAACCGCAAGTCTCTATCTTTACTAGTTACCGAGATACCCTGCAATTACATCAAAAAATGGCCATCCTGTCCTTCGGAAACTATCAAGTTTTGTACTAAGGCAAGTTGGGCTGGATCAGTGTTCCTCAAGCGGGAGTACGCGCGAACCTTTTGGGGGTACGCAAAGTTTTTACAAGAGGTACGGGAAGGGCTAAAGTGGTCTATAAAATTTTGAGGTAATATTTGTAACTTATAACATTTTTCTGAAAAATACATGCTTTTTTCATCACGATTTTAGAACATTAATACAATGAATATGATCTTTACGTATTATGTATGCATTTTATTTTTTGGTTTAAGTTGATAGCCTGCAAGAGCTACAGGTTTGTAACTATTTCGACTTGTTTGCAGTATCACTAATAACTAAAAATGTATTTAAGGATTCTATCATTCTAAGTACTTGCGCTAAACTGAACTGTATGCTAGTAGAGGGCCAAATACTACACACAGCATGACCACAAGAATATACAACTATTCTTGTGGTATTACTACATCATTGCCCATCCTTATTTTAGGATTAAGAGGTAAAGACGCCACCACTAAAGAAGTAACGCAACTAAGATCATTCATACAATCTCTAACTAAAACTGCGAATCCTTTGGGCAAACTGATGAACTATTTGCACGAAGATTTAGACGCCATGCATAACGAACTACAAATGTGGACAAATACTAAAAAGCAACTTTATATGGAAATTGAAAAACAAAGGAAGTAAGTCAAAATGTTTTTGAAATTTTGTATTACGAGCCATTCCACGCGAACGGATGGGACACTTTGAAAGTCTTGGTGGGTTCAATGTCACTTTTGACTCCCTACTCATTTTTATTATACGGTCATAATGATATCATTGGTAGGAGGTCCCCATTTTCTCTCGACGGCCCTGCATGTAGATGTTCCTAATTTCTTTGTGACAAGGTTTTTTTTTTTTAAAAATTAAATTTATGTTGCCTACGGTCGTAATGATATTATTGGTAGGAGATATGAAAGGATTTATAAGGGGGAAAACTGAACTACATTGATCTTGCATCGATTCAAGCTCACACACGCTGAAATCTGCATCTGCATCACTGATTCCACATCTGCTTACCATCCAGTACGAGACTCTAGATGCCGCGGCTTAACTTATTGCAACTGATGCAAATCGTTCGACTCCAGTCCACACAGTATGCAGCATGAGTCTTGAAACGATGGAGTCGACGCATGCATCGCCGTATGTCAATTAGTGACGCAGATGCAGATTTCAGCGTGTGTGAGCTTGAATCGATGAAAAATCAATGTAGTTTAGTTTTCCTCCTTATAAATCCTTTCATATCTCCTACCAATGATATCATTACGACCGTAGGCAACACAAGTTTAATTTTTTCAAAAAAAAACCTCGTCACAAAGAAATTAGGAACATCTACATGCAGGGCCGTCGAGAGAAAATGGAGGCCCGGGGAAGTAACTTATAACTTAACTTATAACTTAACCCCATATACATATATGCTTACCCCTCTACTGTGTTTGATAAAAGTGATTTATTCATGCTACACAATTTGATAGTATCGAGAAATACAAATACAAAATATCACAATTTATTCTGTACTTTTAGTATAAGTACCTGTATAATAATCATTTTTCCCGGGAATCACCCCTTCCTCTCCCGCCGGATCTGTCTACATGGACTACAGACTATTTCAAGTTTTATGATTCTTGGGAATCGATGAGTACTTCGCTACATGCTTCTGTGTGTGTGAACAGTGGCGTATTTAGGATTGTGACACGGGGGGGGGTCCATCTTTGCTATGTTAACAAAAAATGCGCTGCAGGCAAAATTTTTGTAGGTGCCACACCCTTTTTTGGACTAGATCAAAACTTAGAAAATCTACGTTTCGATAGCCCGACCCCACTAGAAACAACGTAATTATTAGGATATTTCTCAAAACTTTTTAGTTACAGGTACCTGTTTATGTAGCTTATATAAATAGTAAACATAATATTCGAAATAGATTAGTACCTATCTATTGTACTTTGAAACAGTGTGCAACAAGTTAATATTAAAAGTATGTGGAGACCTTGGGAATCTTCAGCTAATGCGATATCTAGCTACCCTAAACATTCCAGGAAGCATTTATCTTCTGACGCCAAAGTGATCGTGAAAAATGTATGTGAATCGTTATTAAAGAGCGGCCACCCTAAAGTAATTGCCATTAAAAATACCAGTGAAATGACGAAAGTCACATTATCCAAAATGAAGTGCGTAGATGATTGTGACAAAGATGTTATACGCAGGAAAATATACCAAATTACGTTAGATTCTTTAAAAACACAGTTAACAACTGACGATACAACGATATCATGTAGCAGCACAAGTCTTTACCACGCTTTGCAGGAGATGGGATTTAAGTATAAGACAATAAACAAAAGACAAATTATTATGGAGTCCGAAAGATTAAGAAAAATGAGATTTCTGTACCTTAGGGAAATAAAAAAGTTTAGATCCGAAAAACGTTCAATAATTTATCTGGATGAAACGTGGCTTGACACTCATGAGACTGTCAAAAAGGAATGGGTTGATTTAACTGAAAAATGCCAAAATAAAGTCCCTTGAAATAAAGGATAACGAATAACAATAATTCATGAAGGTTGGGAGAATGGATGGATCCATATTTGTTTATTATTGTCGGCAAAAAATATAAAGGATTCAAGTCTGGACTATCATGAAGATACCAGTGCCGCTCTATTTGAAAGCTTTTTTTTACTTTCAAATGTACCAACACAGTGTTATTGTGATGGACAATGCAAGTTACCACAGCCGGCAACTGGAAAAACTGCCAAATGCATCGAGCACAAAATCCGCAATAAAGGAGCTCATGTTAAAAAATGACTTGTACTTCGAGGAAACGTATAGTGAAAAACAGCTGTTAGAAGTGTTAAAGACATTTAGTAAAAAAAAAGAATATGTGTGTGATAAAATGGCGGAAGAAATGGGGCACACTGTGTTCTGACTGCCACCCTATTATTGCATTTTTAGCCCTATTGAATACATGTGGCATCAAATTAAATTGAAAATGAGAGAGTGAAATTCCAGATGAAAGTTGGAAAAATTCGTCTAACCATGTCTTAAAAATTGAAGACTACACAACAAAACCAAATACATCCTCTTATAAACGTGGATGATAGTGAATTAGGAATAGATTAAAACGTCTTATAATTAGAAATTAACCTTCTGTGTATATATGTAAATATATTTTTTTAAGTAGGTATGTATATTAATTGTTATTATTACTTTTACCTAAATGCGTGCGAAAAGTTGCCCTTTTCCGCACGCAATCTTTTCACACTTGTTTTGTACTTATAATAAATTAATATACATATAATACAAGTAATGGTAAAAATAAACATAATAAAGGTATATAATATATATAAGGTATTACTATGGCTTTTCATTTAACTACAAAATCCGTTCCTATGCAAAACACTACCCCTTATTTCATTTCAGTAATATAAACAGTGATGCCAGGTGGGGCCAGGTAGATTTTGCTGGTTGGCACGCTCATCGCCAGTTTTATATGGTAATTTTATCAAGAAATTCTTTAAAGTCGTTTTTCTTTGGGTGTTTACAATATGAAATATAACTATTATTGCAGTTATTAGCAATGTTTCATGTTGTTTATTGCAAATTAAGCCCACGGGGGGGGGGGGGTCAGACTCCTCGGACCCCCCCCCCCTAAATACGCCACTGTGTGTAGACATATTCCTATGCGAAATGTAACAATATTTGTGGGAACTTACAATTTAGAAAAGGTTTTTTTCAGTTTGGTGCCTTAAGTTAAAACAAAGCAACATTCAAATTCCATAAAACGAAGGACCTATAATACCTAATGCATTTTGGCCATCGGGTTCTTATTTCGCGTGGAATGGCCCGTAAAAATGAGATAAAGATCGTTTACGCGTAGGAAAAATTCATATTTTTAATGTTTTTAAGTGCCCTAGGTAGGGATATAAAATGACCGTCATTTAAAATTTATGACATATGACCCATAATGGGTCATTTTGCTTTTACCCACGCTATACAATAATGATTGATGAAATTAATATCCTCTACCTTTCACTGAACTACTACCACTAGACGGTAGAATTTAATTTAAAACTTTTTACTTATGTTTTATTTATTACTTTAGTCTTATTTTCACAATACAGTCACTTAGTTTAAATCATATCATATCTCAACAAGATACCCCAACCGATACAAAAACTATAACGCAATTTCCTTTACGGGCGTTCGAGAGCGGCAAAATGACTAGGTCGTCATTTTGCTGTCACAATGCAATGTGACGTGACTGTCATTTTCGTTATGATCAGGACCTGACCGTGGCATATGACTAAGCCCACATCCCTAGCCCTATGTATACAGAAACTAAGTTTTGTTAACAGAAATTTCAGCTTTCTAAATACTTTTGATTAAAGTTAAGAGGATGGAGGGTGACCTTAGACGGACACGTATAGTGTGCTCCATAGAAAAAAATAAATTCCTGTTAATTATACGATTTTGAATTTTCTTCTATAGCTATATGCTTGTCAAAACGTAAAGAACCAAAGACAAATGTCTTTGAGAGAAACATAATTGTATTTTACTGGCACCAGACAATTTTTTTGTGTTTGAATTTGTGTAACTAACTTGGTTTTTAGATTGACGATAGAGTCGAGCAAACCCCTACTGGACAAACTAGAACAACTACGACAAGAAATTAAAAAGCAAGAACTAGAAATCGTAACGGTCAGAAGTAGCATACTAAAAAACGAACAACGTATCGCTGAACTTTTGGGAAACGATTAGGTATTTTTGCTGGTAAAATTGAGTTCTGTCTTTGGTTCTACTAGTACCTAGTCGCGGTGGATATAAAGCTGCATATATTAAAACTATGGATAAGCTTTAACTAGTAGAAAGAAAGTGGCGCTTATTAGACTAGAAGTAAATGAAGCTTTATGTCGATATCGACTGTACATTATACAGGGTGTCTCTAAAAATGGTCTGTACAAAATGTTAGCACAAATTTTCATGGCTACAATATGACGATATAGCATAACCACCTACCTTAGTCCAAAAGATTATAGTTTCAGAAACACAGGGTGTCAAAGTTATTGTCTTTTTTAACTTTTTTCCAAGTATTTATCAGACTCGATAGTGTGAACACCGCATAACGGAAATCCCGCATAAAGTGAACTTAATTATGCTAGGCCACCACAAATCCTGTAATTAGTCGTTAGCTGGAATTATAAAGAGAAATAGGCAAATATATGATTTTTAAAATAAAATAAAAATGATGCTAGGCCACCGTATACCGTGAACAAACTATACAGGGTGTTTTATTAATATTGTGAAAAAATTCAGGATGAGTTTCCCTGCTTAAAAATATAAAAAAAAGTCCCTACAAGCCTATGTCTGGAAATCTTCGTTTCGGAGATACAGGGTGTTAAAAATTTTATTTTTATTTTTTCTAAATAATTTTTGAAATAATGTCGATGTTTGAACTAAAATTGGTATCTAGGGGGTTTTTGAAATGCGAAATTCAAATTTAATGTTCCTAAAATCCGTAGTTCCTAAATTGCCACTTAAAAGACAAAATCGATGAAGGCAATTTAGGAACCCCCGTATTTCCGAATCGGCTGAAAATAAATGTCAACAACTATATATTTTTGAAATCCGATCACGAAATGCAATTTACTCGTCTGGTTATTTATGAGGATTGTCATTTAAAAAAATGCAAAATGGCGTCGTATCTGTCACTTTTTGACATCTGTCGGATTTGATTATAGCGTAGATAACTTTTGGACACGGGAAATTATGTTACTGTGAAAATAATTGGGGTTTTTAGCTTAAAAGGTCTATTTATTAAAGGGGTCGTGAGACACTTTAAAGACAAAATCGATGAAGGCAAATTAGGAACCCTCTCGTATTTCCGAAACGGCTGAAAATAAATATTAACAACTATAGGTTTTTAAAATCGGATCGCCAAATGCAATTCACTCGTATGGTTATTTATGAGGGTTGATATTTAAAAAAATTCAAAATGGCGTCGTATCGGTCAAATTTGTGAAACTATAAATTTTTTGACATTAAATTTGACTTTCTTGTCGAAAATCATTAAGAAATATGCAATTTGTTTTTTTATTATAGTCAGCCGGAAAATCGCCAATTGGGTGAGACACTTAAAAAAATTTCTCTGTACACAAGAGATTAATTTGACGGAGAAAGTTGAACTGCACTTTTTCCACCATCTCTGCATCTAACTATAAAATGTTTATTGAATTTTGTGTTCGTACCAATAATTCCCATTCGGTGTTTACACTCCTAGAGTACATATTATACCAAAAAGGTTTGAGTTCCTCATAAAAATTAGTAATCTAACGTCGTTAAATCCGCTAAGCGTGGTGGCCAATTTGCAGGAGTATCATTTCCTTTGCCGAGTTTCAGTACTTAGTAGAACATGTAAATTCGATTATCCTAAACGGTTTACTTGGAGCGAAACCTACCAGGTATACCTTTTTTGAACGAAAGATGTCTTGGAATATAAAGTAATTGTAAGAAATTTAATACCCCAAGACACAAAAAAATTATGAAGCTTTAGATGTATGCGAAGGGCTGCTGATTGCGCCCTCTGCAAGATATATCAGATCTGGCGTTCACATCCCAAAAAAACCTTTGATACGAAATTTCGTGCTATAATCAAAATAAATATTTGGGAAAAAAGTTAAATTTTGATGCCATGTAATTAGGAAATTATCAACTTTTAGTCTTGAAATGTGTGCTAACATTTTGTGCAAACTTTTAAAGCCACCCTGTGTGAAGGTGACTTATTTTTCAAACGCCAAACAATATTGACTTTACTGACAAAGTATTTTATGTTAATATTTTATTATGGACGACTTATTACGTTAAGAGTTGTGCAAGCCACCTGCGTTGTTTTTTTTTATAAACATTTGACTGCCTCCTTTGCTTATCAAACTGTTTTTAGGTTAACTGAATGCATACAACGTAATATGAAAAAAACGGCATCAGAGTATACCGTGGAATCAATCATGCCTGCTTGAATTACTACTCTAGAAAGGTAAAAGATATAGGTAAATGAAAAATAACTGCTAAGTTTTAAGGTTTGTATTTTTAAAAAAATTACAGAATCGAAAATATGGGTGAGTTGCTAATCTCCTGAAATGTATCTGTTCTTCTAGTTAGGTATTTTAAATTTTTTCAGGGAGTTTTGAAACCCAAGATTTTAATGTGTGGCCATAAATAGAGTCGCACGGCGTGAAATTATTGGGCTACCTAACTGGCATAATATACTACTAATGATTCATTCTTCGAAAAATGATTTCAAGAAATTTAAATTATCAAAAGTTCCGTAAATTAGTACTGATTATAGTATCTTCATCGTCTAACGCGTTTACAAAATTTTTACGCCGAAGTGAGAATCCCTTTAAAAAAAATCGGTAAAATTAACCTTCTTTTCAATATGACAACCCAAACGCCAACTTAAGCTATAAAGAAATGTACAAATTTTCAGAACTCTACATTTGCAATTGTTGAGAATTGAAATAACCAGAGAGATAAAGTAAAAAGTAAAAAATTGTTATTATGCAAATTACCCATAAACCACTCTGAAAATTACATTTGCTGCGGATTGTCGTTTGGTAACAATTCCTGGACTGAACTTAAGACAATAAGCGTGCATATGCAGCTCACATTTCAGGATTGTTTGCAGGTTCCGTAGGATAAATGTATTCTACGGGATGGGGGTTTGTCGGTGATCTTTAAAAACTTGCCCCAAATCTTCTACTTTTTGTGCAGTGCGAGTTTTGTGTCTCCCACTGCCTTCCTTTCTATTCACCCGTCCTGTTTCTCTAAACAAAGCTACAGATCTAGTAAAAATTTGGCGAAACTAGTCGAATCCATGACACATAAGTAATGTGTGGAATTGAAAATGCTGAATATCATTCCGTTTTGAATAAACCCACTGGCCATCAACCCTTCTACCATTTCTAAAGTGAGCTTTTTGTTCTGCAGTGATTACATATTTATTTAAAAAAACAAACTTCAGAACTTGACAGTTCTACCTTTCAATCACTTTCACCTTTTACCTAGGTTACTTTTCAAGAGTAAAGCTGGATTTATAAACTCGAAAAGTTGGCGAGGTTGAGGTTCAGTTGGTGTTGGAAATAGAAGCTTAATTTAAACTAAAGGGAACACTCAGTTATATTTATACACTCGTTCATGTTGTTCATGTAAAGCTCATGTAAGGTTCGAAAACTTCCCGGGTAGTTCGAGATAATCAACTTTTATGCTCGGAATTCGGAATATCTAACCTCACAACTTGACCATAACTTCAACCTCACCAACTTTTCGAGTTTATAAATCCACCTTAATTGATTCTACAGCATACTTTGAGGACGTTTTTTTTTGTAATCTTACGATACATTAAGATTAATTTACAAGAAATGTAATTTATGTTTCGTTCTAATTCTATTTTTTCGAAATTTTGACAGACATGTTTTTATACCGGGTGATGCATGGCTTAGTTAAACATAGGAAATCCCATGTACATTTTGAGGTGACTAAATATTAGCTCCCCTGTACATTTTAGAGAAAAATTGTATTATAATTTTTTAAAGAGGCCGATATAATAAACCCATGTGCCAAGTTTGAATAAGTTTTAATAAGCCAATCCTAACTTATTCATGGCAAAATTACGAAATTTTCATATTTTAAGTAATACTGCAAACACCAGCAAATAATGTCAATGACGCTATTGTCAGAAATTGACGTAAAGCTGGACATAACGAATAAAGATTATTTCACATTAAAAACAAATTTTCGTTTCACGAATCCGGCAATCCCACATCCAAAGTAAAAGGCACCATTATGGTTTTCTCACATTCTTCATTTAATTTAATATAACATACCTAAGACTAAAGATTTTCGCAAAAACATTAATTAATTAAATGTTTAAACAACCCTCCATTAACAGCTAAACAATATCCTAACCGATCATAAAATTCATTGAGTTGATATTGAGAAATTCTGTCACATTCTAACGAAATACAATTTTTTAGCTGGTCTAGATTTCCAAATTTTACATCTTTATAAATAAAATTTTATAAGTGACCCCACAGAAAGAAGTCGTTTTGCGAAAGGTCAGGAGACCTAGCTGGCCAAAGGATTAGATGCCGTGGACCAATAATATTTCCGTTAAAAATATTTTGCAAGCATTCCCTAACCATGAGAGAATTATGGGCAGGAAACCATCTATTTGATACCAAATCTCCTGATTTTTGCGTACAACTTCTTCTAGTGCGGGTTCAATTCGATTTTGTAGTAAGTCCAAATAGGTTACTGCTGTAAGGTTGCCTTCCATAAAAAATGGTCCAATAATGTGATGTCCTACAATTCCCGCCCAAACACTTATTTTTTGTGGATATTGCGTCCGAGTATCAACAACACGATGTTCATTTTCTTGGCTCCAATACCGGCAATTTTCAACATTTGGTTCGTTGTTCAGTGTGAATGTACATTCATCGGTAAAACAAATATTTCTCAAAAAATCCCTATTATTATTTGCTCTTTCCATTACCTCAAAACAGAATACCATTCTCCGTTCTTCATCACCTGCTGTTGATGTTTTTCATATTTGTAAGCAAAACATTTTTGTTTTTTGTAAAGTGCGCAACACTGTGGTTTGATGTTTACCTTACGGCTTGCCCAAGAATCCTCATGCTAATCATTGTTATTTTACTCCACGTGCAGTAAAATATCAAGATCTCTATTATCCCTTTCTTCAGCTCTATTGACATTCTGAGTTGATCATTTACAGTTATTTATTACAGTGCCTTAGGACTCAAATTTATTAATGAAAACATTTCAAACACTGCTTTTAAATTGTTTCCTGTATAATACCACTTAATCATAGTTACTTTTTCCTTAATGGAATAGCTCATATTTACCTATAATCAAAGCGCCTTCAATGAAAATGTTGTCACTGACGCTACTTTTCGTTTTGTCAATGCCAAATAATAATTTGCTGGTGATTGCTGTATTACCTAAACTATGAAAATTTCGTAATTTGGGTTTATTATATCGGCCTCTTCAGAAAATTATAATACAATTTTTCTCTAAATTGTACAGGGGAGCCAATATTTAGCCACCTCAAAATGTACATGGGATTTCCTATGTTCAAATAAGCCATGCATCACCTGGTATAAGATCTCCTTAGTAACTTGATATAACGTAACAGAAACTTCCCTGTGTATAACGTCACGTGCCACTTTTCAGAAGATTTCAACATAAAATACTTCAAATTTTTGAACTGCTCTACAAGCCCAGATAAGAATGCATTTTACAGGGATCTCGTAAACCAAGTACATACATGGATGACTAAATTAGAAACAAGTTGCGGGTACTGAATCTTGCAAGGCTAGTTTTAAATTAGATATTTGGGCAAAACAAAAAAAAATCTCATTGCCACTTTTTCTCTTCTACAAGATGATTTAATTAAATTTTCAATCTGACGTTTCGTTTTTTTCGCAACCATCATCACCTTTGGTTTTTTAAATAGTTATAAAATTCATTATCAATGCAAATAAGCACCTTATTTAAAATGTTTTTGTGTTTATTGTTGTATTTAGACTCTAGTGTAGGCTTTAAAAACATTTCATTTTATTTGACAATATTCACAATTATATTAGATTTATTTCCAAATGCAACATTCCAAACATTAAAGCGCATAATAAAGAAAAAGTGTTATAACGTTCGATCCCGAATAAAAAGTACAATTTGTAACGCATAAATTAAATTTTACGGTTAATTAAAAAGACAAAGTTGCGAAAAAACGAATGATGTCGGATGGAAAATTTAAGTGAATCATCTCTTAGAGGAGAGAAAGTGGCAAAAAAGAATGTGAAATTTATTTTGACATATCTCTTCAAATAGAATCGGAAAACAATAAGGAACTCACAAAAATTCGGTTTTGCCCAAATGGACGTAGTAGGATTCAGAAATACCCAACTTTTTTCTAATTTAGTCATCTTTGTATCTTCTATGGCTTACGAGATCCCCGAGTGCATTCTTATCTGGACCACCCTGTATATAGGGTGCCCCAAAATTAAATAGCATGGCGTAATCTACCTCCAAAAATAATCATATTTCTTTCTTAATTGTTGTGAGTAAAAGATTTGTTACAATTCAAAAATATCTTATGTTAAAATATCTTGTATTATACTTAGTTTAAAAAGTGTTAATGTCGTTCGTTCACTTGCTGGCAGCAACCTAGCCGTAAATAAAATCCATTTCTCCCATTCTGACTAACCTGTGGTGCTTTATTAAAGAAGGAAAAGTTAAATTCGGCACCAATGTAAAACTTTAGGCGTTCTTTAAAAGTTGGCCATGATAAGTATTTTTTGGCTCACCCTGCATACGCGTATTTTAGTTCATAGAATGCGCAATAAAAAATAATAGTTCACGTGTCCAAGCGATTTTTAGGAAAATCTACCAAAGTGACAATACAGAATTTATTCCATGTTGTATAATATTATGTTTATAGAAAAAAAAATATTATTATTTTTGGGCGTCCATTACGCCCTGAAATGATGGCACTTTAATTTCGGGACCCTGTATATTAAACTAACGTTAGTGAATTTTAAACATTAATTATTTAAGAATCAAATTTGAGACTTAACACACCTATTTTTACTCACAATATTTTTTTTCTGTTAAATGTTGCTCGTTTTAGTTTTTGTTGGATCGTTGTATAAATTATACCTACTTACCTATTATGATATAAAAATGTAGAGTACCTAGAAAACACCTAAGTGCATTGAAAAAAATGTGATACAAAATTGTGTATGTGTGTAGTTTTTTGTTATCAAATAAAGCAATGATTTTCACAAAGTGTCGAAGCTATTTTGTTCTTGGAAGTTAGTTAAGCAAGATGTTATACGTAAATTAGTAGGTACACACAAACCGCCACAAACGAAAAAGCCTACCACAAAATAAAATCGTATTTAAGTTGTTTGTATTTATTGAGTATTTGTTGACTAAATTATTCTAAAACTAACTGGCAATGGATAATATTAAAACTGTCAAATTTTTATTTTTATTCCTGACAACTTAAAACCTTATCGAGTTCGATTTAATACCAGATTTGAAATATTAAAAACAAATAGCACCATCCACAAACGGTCGCTCTCGTTTATGTTGATCCAAGCTTATCCACAAAAGTACTCTTCTTTTTTTAGGGGCTAAATTCTAGATTTTCCCAAATATATCGGAAAATTATAAACCGACCGATGAATGAGTACGAGGGAGGTTTACGTTCAGCAGTGGACATGTTTGATTAATGATGATCGCATGTCTATTTTTGTTCCCCTTTGTTTGAAAATAGAGGAATGTTCATATAAAAGCCCCTTTTGCCTATATGACACAGAATACACTATTGGACAAAAGTAGAGCGACAAAGTGCTTTTATTTCTATGAACTTAAAAAATAAGTTACAGGATTGTACGTAGAAGGGCCACATAAAATAATAAAATAAAAATTTCTTAAAATTTAGACTTATAATACGAAATTTTTAAAATTTCGTCTTATAGCACGAAATTTTACTTTAAATTTTCGAGTTATAACTCAAAATTAAAATTTCGTTGTATTTTTAAGAAATTTCAATTCTATTATTTTATGTGGCCCTTCTACGCCTTCGTACACTTTAAACAAAATAAAGTTAGACAAACCTTTATAATTATAAAAATCGACGAAACGAAGTGCGACAAAAGTAAATCAACAAATTGTGTCCACGGTATTTTATTTTACATATTACCACAAAAAACATTAAACAAATTTGAGAAGTACCGTAGCTAGAGGTATTATGTTACTAGTTAATAGAAATAGAATACCAATTATTATGTATTACTTGCCGACAACGTCGCGGCATTGACGCAATCAATTTTTGAACAGTATTTTCGGGAAGATTTGTTCAAACTTCATTGATTTTATTTACGATTGTTTATTTGGAAATGTTTGTGTACGAATACCACGTTCCACTTCTTCTGATATATTTTCGAATGGATTGAGGTCTGGGGATTGTGCCGGCTATTGCAAAACCCGAACGTTATTTTCCTGAAACCACCCGTGAACAGTGTTTTGGATCGTTATCCTGTTTAAAAATCATAAGGCAGCATTATATTTTGCATTATATCCTTATAGTCAAATCGATCCATGGTGTCATTAATGAAGTTTAAATGGCCCACCCCATTCTATGACAAACAACCTCAGAGAAAAGCACTGCCTTTACCGTGTATAACTGATGAAATGAATAAAATTATTTTGGATACGCTGTATCTGGGTAAAACAAACCATCTTAAAATTTCGGTTTGTTTTGTACCTTCCAAGTAAGCATTCACTATTCTGTTTTAATTCTTTCGAAATTAAAATACCCCTTGGAATGATTAAACCAGCACAGAAATATTAATTGAACAAAAAATAAAAACGCAAAATTATTTTACTCTTTACTTTTACTAAAATGTTTCCTTTTTAGGATAATATTAAAATGTTGCTTTACTTTTGACGCATTACAATATCAATTTATTTGTTTTGATTGTTGGAAAAAGCTTTAGCCTACTTTAATATTTTAAAACACAACGTATTTAAATACGATATGTATTTAATATTATAAATTCGAATCGATTCATTTTTCGAAACTGTTGCTTTACTTTTGTCCGATAGTGTACATAGCTAATTATGTGCTTGACAGTTTTGTCGGTCTTATTTTCAACAATATCACAAAAAAATGAATAATCAATAATATCAAAAAGAACGACGTCAAGCACGTCTATGTTGTGGACATCGAGCGATTCAATTTAATAAACTATTCATTGCCAGGTAGCTATACTACCTAATAATTAAAGAGATTATTGGTTTAAATTTTAAATCAAATAGCTACTTTCAATGTGTTTTAGATTTCGAACTTCACTATCCAGTTTAAGCAACGTACCATTAAATTTGTAATGTTATATAAATTGCTCGTTATACAGGATGAGTCGGGAGGAACGCACCAAATTTTAGGGGTGTATTCTACACGTAAATATAAGTTTTAAAAACACCCAAGAGCTGTAATCAGATTTTTAAGTTATAACGTTTTGAAAAACAACCCTTCATTTTTTTTAATAAATGCTTTATGAAACCTCCGCGGATCGTTAGATATTTGTTAGCTCGTCTATGGACAGAACCTGTTTTGTCGCGTTTTTATTATGTTTTTTTTTCTGAGAGCGTTTATACAGTGGGGTGGTTCTGATTTTTACACGCTTTAAATTTGTGGGCTCATAGGGTTTGAAATAAATAAAAAAAATATGCATCTAAGCATAATTCACATGTACTCTGGCAAATGCAACTTCTAATCATGACTTGCAGTTCATAAAAAAACTTTGTGATTACAAATCAATAGATGTTGAAATATCTGAAATAGCATTATTTCGCAATTATTTATGGTATTAAAATCCAGAAGCTGCAATGGCTTTTCTTAATAAAAAATTATCGGATGAAATAAAGAAAAATGGTCATTAAATTAAATAATATTGATGATGAAGATTATCCGAGACGTATGCATGTAAAATATATGAACACCGTATGATCTGTATACATAACTTCTTCATATCATCGCAATCTTTCCAAAGATTCGACATAAATAGTGATTCTCTAATGTCAAAAACTCAAAAGTAATTATTGATATAGCAGAGAGGATTGTTAAGTTAATGGAATAATACAGTAACATATTAACTAAAAACTAAAATTAAACACAATTTATAATTCAGCTTACATCCAAATGAAAAAAAAAAAATTCCAGATAAAAGTACAGCAGTCAATAGTTGTTAATCATTTGTCTATGCAATAAAATACAACATTTTTTAATTAATTGCATTTACTTTTGACTGTAGACGATACAATCTTGTAATTTAATAATAGTATACGAATAAAGAATAAATTATTATTAATTTTTGAACAAATATTGGAAAAAATGAAAAAAACATTTTTTTTATCTAGCTGAAACTTTAAAATTACAATAGCTAAAAATCTGTAAAAATTTTAAGGAATAGCTACTATTATAAAGTTGAAGTGTGCCAAGTTTCTATTATTTTGAACGGAACTTTGCCCGGGATAAAAAAATGATTATTCAATGCCGAAAAACCCATGTTATTCAGATAGGAAACTTACATTGCAAGTAGGCACGGGTTAATATTAAGGTAGAGTCCCTGGGAGCATAAAAATTCAGATTGCCAAAATAAGAACTACCCTAATATACAGCGTACCTCTCTATATAAGGTCTATGCTTCCTAATCTGCAGACGGGAATGAAATAAATATCGGGCACACAATGATAAGCTATGGTTTGGCATTGTGTTGTGCAGGCTTAAAAATAAAAATAAAGCATCGTCGTCATAATTTCAATCGCTGTAGAACACAAGTAAAAATCGGATTATAACTGTTTTTCTTCTTTACAATACTACAAGTCTATTCCTAAAAAACGTCTTGTCCAAATTGAAGGAGGTGATTCCTTGGCTTATTTTATTACCCAAAGTTTCTTAAACATGGATCCTACATTGTTTTGTTTTCGAGATATAAGGTGTTACAATTTGTAAGGAGAACAAAAAATATGTACGCCACTGGCTTATTCCTTTTTGATAGCACATTTATGTAAAGAGTTTAATGTCTAATACAAAGTACCTTATGATTTCGGCTTGGTTTAAGAAATAAATGCAATTTTATCAAACGCTGATAGGAATAATATGCAAATAAATGCCATTTATTTTTTTATCGAAAACCGTTAATTACACGAGAAAAAGTCTAGGGACCATTTTGGTCGAGTGATAAAGTGCAATTATGAAAATAAGATTTATTTTGAAAAAAACTGTGGCTTATCAATTTATTCGTTAAAAATATCAAAAGACTTGTTAGCGCGGAAGCCACTGGTAGAAGTAAACCAAATATTTTTTTATAAAAAGAAATGCGTTGTTATGTCTAGTTAGTAACTATGTATTAAAATCAATATTATATCTAAGCGGTCTCAAACATATTAAACGATATAAACAATGTAGGACACATAGTTAAATGAATTTTCAGTCATAAAATAAGCCGAGGAATTTATTTAGAATACACTTCTAGTATTTGGGCGTTCCTCCCGATTCACTTCGTATAAATTGGATTAAAGGCTCAAATAGGCTGGTATTTTTTTAAGGGCGTCTTGAACTTCAAAGATTCTATAAGCGAGTTAGGGCACAGGTCAGTAGTTAAACCTAAACGTGCGAAATATTCAAATTACATGAAATTCTAAACCTAGTGTGTATAACTTTAAGAACAAATTTTGACATAATAAATTTAGCACGTTCTAGAATTTGTCTTTATAGTTGTCTTTTTGAAAAGTAAATATTTGCAGATTTAGAGAAAATGTTATGGGTCTATAGAATATCCCTACGTACGCCTTATCAAATTATTTTAAATGTTTACCATATTCCTAACATGTATGTATGCAACCGGTATTAAGACATAGCATTAAAATTTGTGGTAGGTCATTCGATAACTGCCTGCTCGATTTTTCCAATGACTCCAAATCTCCCGTGGGGCAACTTTTCTCTTTTGTGGCCATGTGTATGTGTATGCGGGTTTTGTGTGTACTGTGTTTAGCCTAACCTCATTTTTTGGCGACTTGTTTTGATCTGTGAAAAGAAAATTATTAAAAGTATTGAAGTATTTTAGAGCGCTTTCTTTGATCCACCGATCGATCATTAACTGAAAGAAAGTTGGATCTATGGGTGAATAAAGCAAAGCGACAGGAAACCTATAAAAAATATATATATTATTTTGAAAAATTACCCTTATAGCTAGTCCAAGATAAGGCCAGTATTATGGGAATCTCGATAATGGTAAGAGATACAACTTTGGTTAAGGGAAAAAAGTTGCGCATTTAAAGGATTAACAATAATATGGCACTCAAAAAGTGTCGTTAAGTTTTGAGTTATTTTTAAAAAATACTGAATTTTTCGAATTTTAATAAAAAAAATTTCCGGCGTTAGTATTAAAGTTATATCAAAATTGGCAAATTAACTTAAAAAAATGCATCACAGTTTTTTTATTCGACGTTTTGTTTGAAGCAATCATCAACTTTATAATATAAAATTTTGACAGTCTTTTTTATTCTAAATTCAAACTACTACACATCGTCTCATTACATCTTGAGCATTTCTTAAACACCACTATAAAATTTTCAAGAAACGGACCTGGATCCTAGAACGTTTCAGCTTAAGATTTATTAAGAATAAAAGTAGTGAATGTAGTACAGTAATGACTTAATCTTTTTAATTTTAATCATGGGATGTATAAAAATATTAAAAGTAATAATTTAAGTAATGAATTATTTATTAAATATTGTATATTAGTATTCCAAAACCATACGTGAATATTCATTCAAGTTAGTACTTTCTGCATTAAACTGTCGTTTTTACAAAATTATGAGAAATACAGGTCCGTATCTAGAACATTTCATAATGATGGTCAAAAAATGCTCAAAACGTAATGAGACAAATATCGCTAGTACAGCCTTGAATTTAAAATAAAAAAATACTGTCAAAATTTTACATTATAAGATCAGCGATGTATTATAAAAAATTGTTGTTGATGATGATTGCTGATTGAATAAAAAATTGTGATGTTATCTTTAAGCACATTTAAAGTTGATGTGAGGAAGTTTTGCTTTAACTCTTAATATTAATTTTAATTAAAAATCGAAAAATTCATTTATTTTTGAGTGCATAACTTTTTTCCGATTTAACCAAAGTTGTATCTCTTACCATTAACAAGATCCCCATACTGGCCGACCTTATCATGGACACCCTGTATACCTAACATCACAACGTGTACTTTCCATTTTTTATTACCAAATTAGAACACAGCTTTCAAAGTAGAGAACTACATTTCAAAGTACCAAAACCAAAGACAAGGTTGCAATGAATTCTCCGCTTTACAACAAGACGTTCATCAATATGGCACCGAAGTATATGCGTTCGTCCTGTTGATGGACAGAGTTAAGAAAGATGCGGAAATATACCGGAACTTGATATATTTTGCAGTGTTTTGTGATTTTTAATTCTATTTTAGTGATTATGATGTGTTTTTATTGCTTATTTTTTTATTGTTTCTTGAGAGACTTTCTATTAGTAGTTGTATTTGGTGTTAACCTTTCTTATGTGCGGTTATAATATAATATCGGGTGCTAATGAAATCATTGTGCAACGTTGCGTTAAAAGGTATTTTATCCAAACTTGGGTACACCTTGCGCAGGATCTTAATTTTTGCCTAAATCCCAAATGAACGCAACTGTTGTTAGGCCCTTTTTTTAATGGCAACCTGTTTTTTTTATTGCATAATCAAATTCTTCTCGAAATTCTCTTTTCATTTTTGTTACTCGATAAAAAAAAATAGGTAAAATTAATAATACCTTGATTTAATATAAAAATTAACTTTTATTTGGTAATATTAGGTATAATTGTCCCTTCTGAAGGCATCTGCAAACACAGTGATTGTGTTTCAAAAAAATCGGCAAATTCGAACAATATACGACAGCTTGTCAAGGACACATGTTTTAAACATTTTCATATATTTTAATTTAAATATAACAAAAACAAACTAAACTACAGCAAACATAAAACACAACAAATTGTTCGGTATTATTTTCTTTCTAAAAGAAAAATAGACGACTTTTATAGTAAAATATTTATGTAACATCGAAATATTATTTTATTTGCTTATTTTTTTATTAATATTTCTAATACATACGTTCTCTGTATAATTTATACATTTTTTATATGTTCTCGGGGATAAGAAAGTGTACAAATTTTTATATTTTAGTAAGTCATGCAAAATATTCACTTCTGGCGGTAGTTTCAAAAAATGCCAAGTGACTACTGATAATAGCATTTATTTACTTTACTGGGAAAGTAAGGATAAATAAACCTGTCATTTTTATTT
Organism: Polydrusus tereticollis; assembly: GCA_963920685.1. Taxonomy (NCBI): domain Eukaryota; kingdom Metazoa; phylum Arthropoda; class Insecta; order Coleoptera; family Curculionidae; genus Polydrusus; species Polydrusus tereticollis. The sequence goes on from OY987326.1 coordinate 130,392,454, forward strand.
GTATGAGGCATTTTTAAACCTCTTAAGCTCTTCAAATTTGAATGTTTTTTAAACACCCTTATCCACGACCAAACACGTATAATCTGATTAGTGTTATGATAACATTTCCCTGGATACCAGTGACCTTCATGGCCAATAGGAAACCTAAACATGACCAGCCAAATATATGTTGCCAGTTTTCAGCATTTATAAAAATGATTTATTTATTATTATATTTATATTAATATAAAAAATCGTCAGATTATTATCTAGTTCCGGACGCGTGCTACTATGCACTGCATTTACACTTAATGTTAATACCTGTCACAAAAGGATAATTATAAACTCTGCCGCCACATACTCTAGCGATGTTGGCAACAATTTAAAATGTATCCGAGAAACATCGGTTGTAGCTGCGTGACGGCGATTATCTTCCGGTCTGTACACCGCTTAAGATGTCAATACATTAATTCGAATGCTCTTATTGTTAGTCGCACAGAATTTTTGAAATTGCCACTAGAGGCTTCTTTACAGTAAAATGTCAACATGATTGCTTTGTTCTTCGTTTTATTGCTTTGACAAGCTATTGGACTATTTTCGTTCTTTATTATTACTTTAGGAAGCAAAATATTAAAAATACTACAAGACCTTCTAATAGAAATAAATCGAAAACGCAAGTGAATTAAAATCAAATATAAATGTTAGTTATTTCCAGACGAGGGGGTAGCCACTTTTCAAAATACGTGTACAGGTCATGCATTCTAGCTTCAACTCCGAGATGCGTAGATGATAGAAAAGGAAAGTCAGTGGACGACAGATATGTCAGTGTACGACGGAGATACTTATTATAATTTCTACTGCGCACCCGAAGGTCTAAGCTCGTGCTATATTGCTCGATCTGTACACTTGGCCCGATATCACCAAATTACGGGAAATACTTCAAAATACCGCGAAGTACGATAATACTTTTACCGAATTCTTGCCATACCCTTATTCTTGGTGGGGATAAGGGCTAATATTTCTTATATTTTATTTCCTTTATAACTCTTGTTGTTCTAATCAGCAGTCCGCGACTAGTTTTTATTCAGAAATAGAGTCCACCAGATAAATATGGCATGTAGACCCCAGGATGCCTTGTAAAGTCCTACAACTGGTTGATTGTATTTGATAGTTTGAAACTGTCAGGATCTGATGGTTGGAGCAGACTAGACCTATATTAAATACTATTTTAGGATACACTAGGTCGACATTTTGAATTATTTTGTTACATGTCGCGTTTTTTATTTAAAATAAATTAGCGTTACGGTCGTTTCTTGGTACTCGAGATAGTTCATTCATACATCTTCAAGACGCTTACAAACTGAAACTTATGGAGTAAAGTATTAATACAGGGTATTTCATAGTTGCATGTTAATACTTAAGGGTCGTAATCCTTTGATTTTAAGAAAAAAAATACTAAAAACAATTATCGAATAAGAAGAAACTATAGTATCTGAAAGTTTTCATTCAGAAACTGAATCGGAAACATATTATGAGTATAACGACGAAAACGAGAACGAAAACAATCATGACCAAAAAATAAACTCAAATTGGATATAACCTCCGATATAATATGGCAGAAGAATAATTATGTGGTGTATTTTCATCACTCCTCAATAAGGCACATTAGTTACGTAACAGAAAATATTGACTGGAACAAATACAAAATAAAATTTCTTAAATCCGAATTGTATGATCCAGGACACTAGAGATTCAGACTGTAAAACGTCAATTTATTTGTTATGGACGGGTCACATTTTTAGGAAGTGGGCCATTTAATTTATAAAGTATCGAGAGAAATGAAATAGAAAAAGTATTTAAAGACTTCAGAAAGGCATACATACTGTGTGCAATTTATACTTCTCTGAAAGTTACTATAGGCACCAGGGTACATGATGACTTATGTTTTACACAACGACCTACAAATGCCGACTCTGACAAAATATTGTGACAAACTGATTATAGACTACTACAGACGGACGGACGTCTCGCAGAACGAACTCATTACACAATCACATTTACATGCAATTGCGAACAAATCATATAAACTACCTAGGGACTGGCTGCTACCTCGACCTTAATGATTAGATATAATCAAACAATTCAATAATTAAAAGTAGCTACTTTTCACGGACTTCTTCAGTTAAATAAGAATTACTTCCAAACCAAACTCTTCTAAAGAAAATCTGCTTAAGACGTAGTACTGACTATGTCTCACTTAAAGAACAAACATAATCCAAAGCAGATATTGATGCCTCAATTTATTACCGCTACCAAAACGCAAAAACTGATATTTGCTATTAAATAAAGTTTGCCATATATTTGTTTCGATAACGATGAAAAGAGAAATCATAGATTGTCCGAAAAATACAAATGAGGCTTACCTGAACTAACCTACAGGGGTTAATATAAGTGGTAGAAACAACGTTTAATACAAAAGATGCATAATTTCTCCCGTGTTATCTTTTAGACTAAAACGTAGGCGTATCGTAAGGTTGAAAAACATTTGATAGTTTTTTTTTTAATGGAACACCCTATATATTCCCCTGATTTCAAAAATATGTAACATGGCAACATTGAGTTCAGCCGCTTTTGAAATATTTGAGTTTACAATTTTGATAAATTGAAGTGATGATAATCGAGTTGTCGAGGCGTTCCGCATACTTCAACGTGACATATTTGTCGCTTTACTTTAAATTGACACATTTACTAAGCAATGGCCGGCTAATAGCTAAGTCTAGCCCTAGTCTAAGTCCCTTAGATATTTTTCTGTGGGGATTTCTAAAAAACCGAATTTATTTTGACATACCTCAAACTATAAAAGTGTTGAGACAACGGCTTGAACAAGAAATATTTATGCTCAATACAGATCACCCACGCGATCCATTATGAAATAAGAGAAACTCTTAGAAGATGTGTCAGAAGTCATTGCGGATATATAGAAAACATAAATATAGTCATTTTACTTCACTTTATATACTACCTCAAGGTACCGCAAAATACCTCTAATTGTCGCGAAATACTTCGAATTATTTACGAAATACCTGAAATTACTTGCAAAATGTCATGATTTGGCAATACGTGTACATTTTATTCAAAGTGGTTAACCCCCTCGTTTCGAGTTATATAAAAAGGCATTCTTATTATTAATGAGAAAATACATCTAAAAAACAACTGCTTTAAAGTTGAATTTTAAATTTTAGAAACGTTGAAATTATATTATTTTAGAGGTTTATATTATAAATTGTTAATGTACCTAGATTTAAAAAAATTAACGATAAAAAATGTATTATTTAACCCTTGTAGTATAAGGTGTTATCATCGAGTCGTTAGAGAACAAAGTTTTTCATGCATTTTAATAAAAAATGATTTTTTCAAAACTGAAGAAGCACAAAAAACGAACAACTATATGTTCTGAAAAAATCATTGGTTATTAAATTTTGTATGACGTACTAATGGAAAAAATATCAGTGTCAAATTCTTAAGCCCGCTCCAAACTATTTATATGACTCTCTGAATAAATAAAACTAATTAAATATTCACAAATCCACAAGATTGTGCAAATTTCTTAAATACACGCTGAGGCATTAAGTGATACTATTTGTATAATACATTTATATGCAAAATGCTATTAATTAACTAAATATTTGGATACGTCAATGCATATATACAGAGTGTTACGGAATTAGTGCCATATATTTAGCAGAAAATTTGAAAAAATAAAAACAGAGATTTTATATTTTACTTACCCACACGCTACAGCACCCGTTAAAACGTATTGTGCAGGTAATGTTCGGTTAAATTCTCTACGTTGAAGATTATTTACGTCGTCTTAAGAAATATCTTTTTTGAAATGGTTGGTGGAGATTTTTTACCCAAAAATCAAACAAGCATCTCATTCTTTATTTTATTTTTTCAAAATAATGTACGTCATTGTCTTTTTAATCGTTTTGTTACACGCCTATTTGTTAATTTTATCGTTCGGTTTATAGTATTGCAAATTCTTATTGGTATGCATGACACTATATCAAGATCACTCTGTATATTTCATGTATAACATTATCTATTACTTTATTAAATATTTGGATAAGTCAAATTTGTATAACACATTATACGCTTCCTGATAACTTATCGAACCAGCAACGAAACAATCCTAACAGTACCAAAAAATTGGAAGTGAAAAAATAAAGTTTTATTACATATGCTAATAAAACTTTTAATAAAAAAAATAAACTTCTTTATAAACTAAAAAAATAATAAATTATATTTTTACACGTATGGTGTCGTTTATTGACCATCTCATCTTGTACTACCTTTAATTTTATATTTTGTACGTTTGCTTTTTTTTAGTTGCAAAATAAGGGCTTTTAAGTACGAGTTCAGGGTGGATTTTTACCAAATGCATTAAATTCTGTATCGCTAAGTTTTGATTTAAAATACTAACTAAGAGCTGACTTGCTTAATACTACATCAAAGCTAACTAAAAAATAACAACACTTTCAAAGCTTTCCCATACAGAGTGGTGCGACGCCAAATGCAACAATATTTAAGAAAATTATATTTAAATTCAAAGTAGTTAATTGGCTCTACTTGTTGAAAACCAACAAAGTATTTAAGACTTTTTGTATGGTAAAATAAGAAGAACTCGGTGGCAAAATATTGACACTACTTATTTAGTAATTTAAAAGCTATTAAGAAAAATAAATGCCAATTTTTAAACATAAATAATAAGCATCTGACGCATTAAGAGTCCATCACCGTAATCCCTGACTGGCACGCGACCGACCATACAGCAATGTAAATTAAATGGGGGTTCTTGCGCTCAGCTGTGAACGAATTTCGAGAAAACTGGTAAATTATTTAACTTTGGTTAGTTAAAAGGATATTGAAAGGCAACTCTATATGCAACTTTCAACATGTTGCAGATTTTTCTATTTGGCTTTCGTTTTCGAAATGTATGCAGTAATATATTTATCGCTATTAGAATCGCAACTTTATGCATGATTTTCTCCACATGTAAGTCCTTAATAAAAAATCTGCAAAATGTTAAAACTTGCAAGTAGGATTGCCAATCAATATCCTTTTAACCGAAGCTAAATAATTTACCAGTTTCTCAAAATTCGTTGACAGCTGAGCACAAGAAACCCCATTTAATTTACATTGCTGTATGGTCGGTTGCGTGCCGGTCAGGGCTTACGGTGATGGACTCTTAATAATGAGGGCGTCAGTAAACTTTTCAATAGCTGACAGAGAGATATTTAATAACACAGTAGGCTCTCAATTATCCGATCGCCAGATTATCCGAGTGGGTACAGGCGATTTCCCTGCCTATTATATTTCTATGCAGGCCTGGGGGTTTGTGTTTGTACATATTTTTATACGTTACATATTTAACTAAAGTGAGTCGTAGACGCAGGATGGAAAAAAATAAAAGAAAAAGAGTTGTAACGGTTGACGAGAAATTAAAAGCCCAAAGTCACAAAGTTTGGATGCAGGTGAGGTCGTGGCCGTAATAGCAAAAGAGTATGGAGTAGGTAGGGTTACAGTGGGGGATTAGAAAAGAAACCGGAGGAATATTGAACAGTGGTGCAGAATATAAAAAAATTAAGAGTGTTGTTTCCGTGGTTTACGCAACAAGGAGCAAAAGGTATCCCCGTTTCTGGACAATTTTGCAGTAAAAGCCCTAATAATAAGCAGAGAATTTCCTGACCTTGACCATTTAACGGTCAGTAATGGTTGGCTTACTTGTTGTAAGAAAAAAATGATGTGCGCCAGTTAACCTTATGTGGATGACAGCTTTCTGCAGATACAAATTCTGCTGAAAACTTTAGTTAGACAAACTTTTAAAGTGCTAATCGAAAGTCAGGGCTACATTAGATCAAGTTTATAATTGTGACGAGACTGACATAAACTATAAATTGCTTTCTTTAAAGTCATTAGCATCGCGGGAAGAAAAGGCAGCTCCAGGTCATAAACGCTGTAAAGAGAGGTAATAATGACATGTGCGAATACGTCAAGTACACATAAAATGCCACTTATGGTTATAGGAAAATCCAACAACCATAACAAACATTTCTCCAAATACACAAAGCAAAAAACGCCTGGATGGATACAAATTTCTTTACTGCTTAGTTTGGAGAGCAGTTTGTTCCATTAGTGACCAAATTTTCCCAAAAATGCTCTTTTACTTATGGATAAAGCTCAGTCACATCCTGGAGACTATCTTCATGTAGGTGAAATTACTGTTAAGTCATTGCCGCCCAACGTAACCAGCCTTCCACAACCCATGGATCAAGGTGTCCTTGAAAACTTACAGAATTACAGACGTTTATTTCTTAAACGTGTGTTACAAATGACAGAAAAGATGAACTTACAACGACTCTGCGGAAGATTACCTTAAAAGATAGGGTCTACTGGGTCAAGCTTGGGAATCTGTTCAAGCATCCACAATACAAAAATCCTGGAACAATATTTTGATCCCGGATGATGACACAGAAGACGATTTGCCTCTAAATCAGCTGGCTCTAAGATTAGGGGCGCTCAAGATGACAGCGTTTGTAAAGATGAGATGAGCTTGTTTGATTTAATGAATGACGTGAAGATGTTACAGAACAAGCTGTAGATCAATGGATTGCTTCTGATGACCATGAGCAAGAACTTTCTATAGAAAAAATAGCTGCCTCTGAACAAACAAGAGGTAGACCTGCTTGAAAAAGAAAATGAAGAGAAAGAGTTTGTTGCTCAACGCATCTCTCATCCAGAAGGTTTTGCTGCTTTAGAAAAAGCCTTGCAATATGTGGAGCAGCATCCCGAGTCGACGCCATCAGATGTTATGCTTTTAAAAAGATTGAGAGATATCGAAGCAAGATAAATTCTCAGAAAAAGCAAACTCTTATTAACAATTATTTTAATGTAGTAGAAAATAACTTTTTTTATTCTATTACATACGTTAGGTACATACATTTATGTACAAATATATATGTATTTGATTTCGTATCTTGTTTTTAATCGTTTCTTTACAGAGTTTTTTTTTAAAGTTTGTCAAAATAAACAACGAATGTATATTTACTATAATTACAAATTAAATATTTAAACATATGCATGGGTATTTATCATTAAAAAAGATCAATATATAAAAAAAAAGCCGGATTTCCGAGCTAGGGTACAGCCCACGTTAGTTCGGATAATCGAGAGTCTACTGTAGTTAAAAAAATGGGTTAATTAATTTAAAAAATAATAGTAGGTATATTTTATCTTCCAAAAAGATTAAAATATGCTGTTGGCCAAAAAATTGGATGGGATTTCTTGTGCTCTATTTGGCGACGAGTAGTAAAACATCGCGTAGATTAATCCACCCCATGTTCATTTTTTGCTGAATTGTCTTTTAAATGAGTATTATAATCATTGAGCTGCATAAATAATTTTTAGGCAAGACTTTTGAATAAAAATAGGAAAATAAAAGCGTGAGCGTCTATTAATGCGTTTTTTAAAACTCAGACTAGTTCGTTACCTTTGTGTATGAATTAAACACGCAAAGTTAGTTTTTAGTTAAATCCGAATCAAAAACAAACATTGATAAACGCAGCACATAGGACGATGAAAATTCTTCTGTTGCTTAGTAGCTACCCCCTATATTCTTATAGGAGGAACATAACTGTACAGGGTGTCCGGGTAAGGTTACGGAGCGGCCATCTCGGAAACGATACGTCTCACAGATTTGAAAAAAAAAGCTACTGTTATAGAAATTGCCAAGAGAAATTCATTAAAAATAATTTCAAGTTTCGGAAATTGTCGCAAGAAGGCGCAACGGCTTATTTATTTTTAAAAGTTCATTTCACGGCAAAAAATGCCACTTACCCGTAGAAAACCAAATAAATAATTAAAATCAGTAGATCGTTCGCTACAACTTTTATTATTGGTATTTTTTCAGATTTCGCCCAATAAAGAAGTGGAGGAAGCCGTTAGGACAATTTTTTAAACTGTAATTTTATCGTTATCCTTCGACGGGTTTTCTTTCACTAAGGCTTGTTTAAAAGGGAATTCCTTGGAGTTTAAATAAATGATACAGGAATTGTCACAAACAAGGTTCCTAATAAAATTTTAAGATGGCGCTGCCGTGTTTTCTACTGAAAGAAGAATATCTTAGTGCTTAAAAAATGATGGAAAATATTTCGAACATTTGTTATTTTTTTCTCACTAAATTGCTAGTTCTAAGATTTGTACATATTTTCATGTTAATATTTTATTCAGTGTTATGCATATTTGTTTGGCCCCTTGGCCTTCTATTATATCTTTTATAGTTTATTACACAGTAGGTTATATATAAGATTAGCTGTTACCTTGCTTATTGCGGGCATCGGTAAACGAAAAGTGAATAACTTTTTTAAGAAAGTCAAAATAACTCTTAAACCGTTAGTGATATTGATTTGCTATTTAAACTAGTCGTTTTCAATGTAAATTTTCTCCTATACTACCAAATAAGTTATATCATCCAATTTAAAAATACCGAGAAGAATAAAAAAATAAGTTAGTTTGAAAAACAGCGCAATCTTAAAATTTTATTAGGAAACTTGTGACATGTCCCTAATCATTTATTTAAACTCCAACGAATTACCTGATAAACAAGGCCAAGTTGAAAAAATCAGTTGCTTCTTCCACTTCTTTATTAGGCAGGAGTCGAAGAAATAACAAAAAAAAAGTTATAGTGAACGATCTACTGATTTTAATTTATTTACTTTTGTACGGCTAAGGGGTATTTTTTGCCGTAAAGTGAACTTTTAAAAATAAGAGCCGTTACGCCCTCCTGCGGCAATTTCCGAAACTTGCGATTATTTTTAATGAATTTCCCTTGCTAATTTTTTTATAATGGTAGCTTTTTTTCAAATCTGCGAGACATATGGTTTCCGAGATATGGCCGCTCCGTATCCTTATCCGGACACCCTGTACTATTCATAAAATACAAATTTACACGGATAAATTAGCAACTGGAATTATACATATTATTATGGTTAAATAAATATTATTACATATTATTATCGGCCAATTTGGTCGACGTACACAGTAAAGTATTAGAAACAGATTGATGAGATTAGTCAAATTAAACCAAAAACTACTATGAAATAAAACAAAGAAAAAAACATTGAAAACAAAGTTGTCAGGCCTGCGTGGTAAGCGATTGGTTGATAAAAACCATATTTTATAGTTGAATACCTAATAATGTCTTTTGGATATCCTAGAATAGTTGCGATTGATTACAATAGTTTGAGTTTTTATTATTACGGTTCTGGAATTGTCAGGATTGGACATTTTTCAATAATAACAAAATCCTGAACAGGCCTAATGTTTAATTATAAAGGGCAAATAGACTAAGTTTGGCCTTGACATTAAACACGCTGCAGCATTTTTAAGATGAATCCTATTGCATTCCAATATTAATTTTGTTACTTCTGGTCTAATCAGAAGTTTATATTTTCAGTCAAGATAGGAATGCAAAAGCAATGTGGTCAACGTTAGATTACTGAGGTGCTACACCGAGATAAAGATTTGAGAAAGTCGTTTTTTAATTGTCAATATTTTAACACATTAGGTAAAGAAAACATAACAGTGACTTACTATAATCTACCCATTACAATTCCACAATGCTCTAAAGTTCAGGGTGTTACTTGTGAAACAATATAACTTTATTATGTATCTATATTTTGGGACTTCTTTTATATTTTAAAATAATTTTATCATTATGCATTCCTAACAACCAAAACTCTTTGGTATTTTAAGTTTTAATGCTGAATACTGCGTAAAAATGCAAAATACTTTGATAAGTGCTACTCTACATGATAATTGTCTTTCCTTTATTAAAATATAATTTTATCAACCAATTGTCATTATTGCCTGACCAATTTTCCTGTAAATTAAGGCAAAGCCGGCACAAAATTTGTTACTTATGTAACAAAAGAGGAAAATTATAGCATTGCCAAAAAAATAACGTATTATTATTAGTCTTAATACCATCGGAAATCACCTAAGTAATGATATAAATGACATATCATTACCCAACTTAAGAATAGATTTAGTCGATTTAATTGAATATTACTTTTTTCTCTAGAAAAATGATCCATTAGTCAGATCTTCATTAACTTCTAACAATGTTAATTGTTTTTTTTTTCATAACACTTCCTCTTATACAAGTCGGGACAAAAGTTTATTAGGTACAATAACTGAACTAAAAAAAAGAAGGAATTTCTACTTTTATGAAAGTGTAAATTTATTATGAAATATCCATCAATAAGAAATCCTTCATATTTTGCATGAATTCACACTGTATAACTAACAAACTATTTCCTTGGCAATGTTTAAATTTGTCTTGAAAACTAACTCAATAATTGAGATCCGAGATAATTCGTAAAAAAACAAATAGCTGTAAAACAACACTCACTCAGTTAAAACAGAATAAAATTTGTTTAAGAATTTTTACTACTACAAGTTATAAGACAGTACGTAAATGCACGCTAAAACTTGAGGGTCGCAATATTTTGATGAATTCAAGACAAAAAAAACTCATATCAATATAGGTCTGCAACCGCATTATTTTTGACATACATTAAAAGAACAAAAAATATGTATGCCACTGCCTTTTTCTTTTTTGATAGAACAGTTATGTAGAGAACTCAATGTCTAATGCAAAGTACCTTTTAAGATTTTCTTCATTTCGGCTTCGTTTAGGAGATCAATTCAATCTTATCAAACTCTGATAGGCGCATAGCTATTGCTCGACACACGGGTCTGTGGCTACCAAAAGAATGCGAGCAAAAAAGCCGTCGTCGATTTGCGATGTTGCCACATACCGTTACTTAATTATAATTTAACATTTGTTAGCAACGAAACCGTGGATTTTAATGTATTCATTGAAAATAAATAATAATATATTTAATAAACTATTTTATTATAATTTCAACATTACTCAAAATCTCTTCTTATTCTATTAATGTTGATATTGAAATGGCATGGAAATACGGCAACATAGTGTAAAATCAAAGGAAACACGTGTTAGTTGTCAATTTTAATTGGTTATGAATACAAGTGATGCAATTTTCTCCTTTTTGGAGGACCTGTATATGGGACTTAACGACGGTGAGTCGGCTGCGGCAGTGTTCTGTGATCTATCGAAGGCTTTCGACTGCGTGGATCACGGGATATTGCTGAGTAAGCTTGAAGTGTATGGTTTTAGAGGTGGAACGTTGAATTGGTTTCAATCATACCTCATGGGTCGTACTCAAAGCGTAATATTTAGGGAATCATCTTCCAAATATATGGAAATTCGATCGGGAGTACCCCAGGGCTCCGTGCTTGGACCCTTGCTATTCCTGATCTATGTTAATGACTTGGCAGCTGTTCAAGTAAGTGGTAAGTTTACGATCTTTGCAGATGATACCACAATACTTTGGAGACACAAAGATGTTGATTGCCTCCAAAATGATGTAAACAATGATTTGGGAAAAATTGAATAGTGGTGCGAATCAAATTGTTTGTCTCTAAATGTTTCTAAAACAAATATCGTAACTTTTAAATGTGACCTCCATAATACAGTTCTACATAGTCAGAAACTGCTTAATCAAATTGAAAATAGATTTTTTGGTTTTTTATTGATAATAAATTAAAATTTGTTACTCATTTGTCAAATTTAAGAAAAAAGATTGCATCGGGGTGTTACGCTATTAGAATTATTGCAAATGAGTGGGATGCTTCCACTACCAGAAGTGCATACTTTTCCCTGATAGAATCGCAGTTACGTTATGGTATTTGCTTTTGGGGCAACTGCTCTCAGTATCTTTTTAAAACGGTGTTTATGTTGCAGAAGAGAGCTGTTCGGTACATGTACAATGTTAAACGTAGAGACTCATGTAGACCATTATTTTTATCAAACTAAATTTTAACACTTTCCTGTTTATTTTTGTTAGAGACTGCATGTATGCCTTATATTTAAAAAATATCAAAATAAACTGTCCATCGTGTCTACATACAACACACGACAGTCTTTTGTTCTAGGTCTTCCAATACCAACATCAGCTCGAACAAAAAATTCAATTATTTTTATAAGCAAACAAATTTTCAATCACTTTCCATTAAATCTTAGACAGATACACAATGAAAAAAAATTTAGAAGAGAAATTAAAAATTTTTTATTGGGTAAAGCATATTATACCCTAAACGTACTTTGAGGATTTGTTTATTTGGAGATTATGTATGTTACCCTTGCTTGTTGTTTAAAAATTGCTCTATGGTTATTGCTGATTGTATTTTTTATTTTTATGTTATTTCTGATTATCATGTGTGTGTTTTAGCGACGTTTACAAATGTTTTTATTGTATTTTTGTGTTTAAAAACGTTTGTATGAATATACTGCGTTAGATTTTAAGATATTAACGGTGTTGAGGAATGGGCTAGGGACTTCTTTGAAATGTGTAAGCTTTTTGCTATTTTTTTATATGTATTGATACTATTGATGTTGCTATGTTATAGAAAATATATACCTGCATAATTTTATAACTATTACTGTTTATAATGTGAAAATTACCTTTAATAATTTATATTTTAGATCTGTTTTGTATTCGCTTTGTCATTGTATTCTTTGCACAATAAAGCTTTTTTCTATTCTATTTTTTATTTCTATTCTATGTAGTCGGCGAGGTGTCGCAAAACTTTAATTCATGCGTCTTTGACACTAATACGATCAGAACTAAAGAATCATTATCACTGAATCAATCATAAGGCTGTTTTTTTGATGCAGAAATATATTATTTATTTATAATAGAACTTTATTGAACATAGTTCAAAAGGCCATCGACCGAGGTCCTTCAGCCATCAGAAATATAATTTCCTCTTTTTATTGCATTTAAAACATATCATTGTAGCACGCCCATGATTCTGTTCCCCTTACCGATTCCCCGTAGCCACAGATTGATGTGTCGACCTGTACAGGGTTATCCAACCAAGACTAGACAAGGCGATTTTTTGACTTTTCCTGTACTTTTATAAAAAAACTGAAATAGCCATCTTAAGTCATTTTCTCCCGCGAATTCGAATATCTTCAGCAAAAAACAATTGAACATCAAACAAAAGTACTAGGGGTCACTTTGATATTTTTTTAAATGGGATGCCGTATTTTTAATGAGCTTATCCGATTTCTCATATAAATTTTGATCTAAAATGTTGGATTTTTAATTTTTTTTTTTTTTAATTTTTACGGTAGACGAACATTTTCCGAATTTAAAACTGAAGAAAAAAGGCGTTTTGAATTAAAAATCCAACATTTTAGATCAAAATTTATATGAGAAATCGGATAAGCTCATTAAAAATACGGCATCCCATTTAAAAAAATATCAAAGTGACCCCTAGTACTTTTGTTTGATGTTCAATTGTTTTTTGCTGAAGATATTCGAATTCGCGGGAGAAAATGACTTAAGATGGCTATTTCAGTTTTTTTTATAAAAGTACAGGAAAAGTCAAAAAATCGCCTTGTCTAGTCTTGGTTGGATAACCCTGTACATGCAAATAAATGGTATTTATTTTTTTTAAACGAAAACCGTTCGTCACACGAAAAAAAGTCTAGGGAGCATTTCTGTTCAGTGGCATAAATATGAGAATCATATTAATTTTGAAAAAAATATCATTCTTCTCGTTAAAAATATTAAGCCGACGCCACTGGTAGAAGTAGACCGAATCTATTTTATGAAAAAAATGTATGTTTATACCTAGTTAGTACCCACCAAACTTCAAAATAATATCTAAAGCGGTCTCAAACATATTAAGGAAAAGTTTTTATGGGGATACTGCTGCGGAAGCTCAGTTGCTATGGTTTCAGGGGAAAAACATTTAACTGGTTTAAATCCTATCTTGGGGGCCGAAGTCGAGAGAGTTTTCAGGGATTCTGTTTGTTCTGAGAGCCGAGTTATTGACTGGGGAGTCCCTCAGGGTTCAGTGCTGAGACCAGTTCTCTTTCTTTTATATATTAACGGTTTGACGTCTATCGACATTGGGGGCGAGTTCACACTTTTTGCTGACGATACTACAATACGATGGCACTCTAATAATGTTCTTATGTAAAAAGATATTATTACCTCAGATTTGGTTAAGGTCAAAGAATGGTATGATTCGAACTTGCTGTATCTAAACGTTGAAAAACCCAAATGTAATTAGCTTTAAGTGTGCTGTGGAGGGCTCTTGGTCATTGGTGACTCACCCCTTGATAATTACCCTAGTACTAAGTTTCTGGGTCTTGTCACTGATAGTGGCCTTAAATTTGAGAATCATATCAGGGCACTGAGCAGGAAATTTGCTTCGGGAGGTTTTGCAGTCAAAGTGGTAGTCAATGAACTTGGTTCAAATGCTGCAAAATCAGTTTACCACCCGCTCGTAGAATCTTATCTCAGATATGAAGTGGCATTTTGGGGGTTTTCTAGTCAGCAACTGCTCGGTGTTCCGTTTGTTCTCTAAAAACGCGCAGCGAGATATATTTGTCGGGCCAAAGTCAGGGACTCATGCAGACCATTGCTTTTGCAGAAAATAATATTGACACTGACATCACTGTTTCTTTTGGAGACTGTCACTTTAATATTTAAGATTAGATATAGGTTTTTGAATACTGACTCCTCCTACACGATTCGACAATATCTTAACCTGATCTATTATCATTTACCTAATAACTTGAAGGGCCTACAGTCACTTAAATTGTTTAAAAAAATCTGTGACACGGATGTTGCTGGAGAAGGCTTAGTATTACCTGGGGGAATATTATTCCGATTTACTGTAAGAGGAAAAAGGAAAAAATAATTACTATGTTTCACACCTCATCCTTTGTCTAATTTTAGTTGTTTGTAATTATTTTTGTTTGCATTTCTTCATACTTAGATACTTATACTGTTTCAGCTTCTCTGATAATAAAGCATATTGGGATTTGATTTAATTTGAAACCCCATATTTCGGGAAAGTGATGAAATTTAGAACAAATATACTAAAACGGCCACGCTGCCGACAAGTTTGCCGCTACGTGTGTGAGCTATATAAAGCTTCAATATACCTGGTAGGTATACCGTTGCGTGTATGGCCGCCATTAATAAATTTCACGCCAGCGAATACGTCGTTCTTTTTTAAAACCTTTTTAAAACCGCCACTGAATCATCATCAAATGAAATTTATCAAGTTTATATTATTTCAATATTGTAAATATTACTTTACTTATAGGTCATCTTCTACTTGTTAAAACAAAGGTTTTACATATTATTATGTGCATCTGTATGAACTAACATTAATAAACCTTAATGTTTTAAAATCTTAGCATCGCCCCACTACCATGAACCAAAATCTAAGAGCCACCATTAGACACATAATCAACGTTATCTTGCCTCAGTAAAAATCTGAAAAGTTTTGGATTGGACCTTATTTCCGAAGCCGAGGAGTGGGCTACTATTTTGATCGTAAATACTACGAAAAAAACTGAACTAAGCCCCCACTCTTCATCCACTCTCAATACACTTAGGGCTCAATCAAAAACTTTTCAATAAAAAAATCAATTATCAGGAATTTTGTATCAGTAAAATGAGCTAACACAAGTCTATTTACGAATTATCTCGAATCCCAATTTAAACACACACCTCAACCTATAGGTACCATTTATCATTCCGACCAGCAGAACGCTCTTTCGGCTACCACAGTAGCCACAATCTAACCCAAACAAACTACCCTACAGCCCTGCTACAGCTCAAAGAGCTCGTCTTGCTGCTGTTCGTGCAGCTCAAGGCTCGTTTTGACCTTTTTACCTTGTTGCACTGTCACCACGGTGTTCATAGGCGCTGCTTGCGAATTGGAGAGGCGATGTTCGGAAGCGTCGGAGTTGCGGTGCTCAAGAGAGTTTGAAAGGCGGTTTTCTGAGGTGGCCACGTTGTTGTTCTGTTGCTGTTGCTGCTTGAGGCGGGACTGAGGTCGGCGACGCTGACCTGGAGGAAGGTCTGTACCGTATCTGAAATCACGTGGAAGAAATGTAAAACGTAACAAAACGAATTAATAACTAACCTAAGCTCTCGCAGGCTTGCAAAGAATACTTCGCATAGGGTATGCATTAGTATGCAATCGAATAATACATTTATTGTTCAGTTTGTGTAGGTAAATATAGTTAATAACTTTATTTTATTGGACATAAAAACAAACGACTTGTGTTGTACGTTGTTCTTAGGCAAGGTAGGAAATTCCAGCACTCGCTGAATATGTTCTTTTTTTAGTTTCAATATGGGAAACTACCAGATAAATCTCATGGACAACCAAAGAGATCTAATAAAAAGGTACAAAACTTAGTCCGGTTTTAGTTGCTACAGTAGTTAAAATTTGTAGATGGCAGTTGTGGTTCGACAGGACTATTTTTATGTGACATTCCTCATATAAGCATTAATTTGTCATTTTTGCGACTTCTATATTTTGCCATTGGATTTTTGTACTGGGATGTTGTGAGGAAACTTAATTTAGTTCTATCAATCAAACAAGTAGTATTTGTTCGTAATGAGTTTGTAAAAAAAATGAGATATAACACCCCAAATTGCGAGGGGTCAATCACCCTCCCCCCCTAAAAATGTACATTGATTGGCACTTTTGGGAATCACCGTCTATGATTCCCAAGTGATTTCCAAATATTACAAGTGATTCCCAGGTGATTGTGAAACATTTATGCTAGGGTTCGACCGATACAGTGATTTTTTGCCGATACCGATATATATCGGCAAAATTTTTATGTTCTCTTCAACGTATTTCTATAAATTGTGTTTTCAGTATTACCAAAATCAGAAAATATCGGCACTTAAAACATATTTTACGTTAAAAATCGCACATCTTGTGAAAGGGTTCAAAGGATTATTTTTTGCTAAAACTTCCTAATTTCCAGTTGAAGGTCTCGACGAACGTTGTAACCGCCGCGCCGGGGAATCACCGTTTGAATAAACGGGAAATAATCGACGTTAACGTTCATATGTGATAGTTTAGAAATTTACTTGGTGGCAATTAAAAGCTGAGGACCAGACCAACTTTTGCTGTATTTATTTGCATTTTTTTTAAATTTAATAATACCATGTCAAGTAATATCCCTTCAACTACAAAAGAAAATAAAAATTGAATAAATAATAACAGCCAGACAAGTGGTCGTGAACAAATACAGTCAACGGTTTATAGTTATTTCCGTGGCTCTGAAACGTCTAATATTAATCCTGGAATAGGTTCCAGCAAGGCTCTAAAGTCAAAGAAAAGTCCGTATTGGATGTATTTTGAGAAAAATGTCACTGTGTTACCTAATAAAGCTGCTTCTGCAAGCTGTACTTTATGTACAGCAACAGTGTCACTTGGAGGGGCTGGGAGATCAGCAAATACCACAAATTTAAAGTATCACCTCGAACATTTTCACACTGAACAATTCTTGAAAATTAGTTCGAGAAATGGTAAGTAAATAAAATAAACAATTAAATATTTGTATTTAGGAAAAAATAGAAATACAGTTGTTTCACTCTATCAGTTTAGGTAAATAAAAAGAATGTACAGTCTTAAAAGTTCGTAAATAGGCGGTAATGTAACAGTGTGTTTTAGGACTGTTCGTTTTGCAAACATATATTTTTTTGAATTTACAAAAAAAATTTTTTTTCTTAAAATGTTTTATGTATTGAATATTAATATTAGGTGTTGTAACAATCTTTTTGTGCTTGTTACAACGTTAGTGGATGGCCCGAGTTTTTATCAAATTTTGACCAATTTAAATAATTAAATTTTTTAAAAATTTTTGAATACGCCCCTGTCTAAAAGGTTCTAGACCCAGGCTGGTCTTCTTAATATAATAACCTACGTGTAGGCAACCCGTAATATGACGATGTGTAGGACCAGTTGTCGGAATATCACTTGCACACCCAGATGGTATTATGCGATCTTTTACATTTTTGGGATGACTGCCGTTTTTTTGACGTTGCCTAACCTAGTATTTTGGATGCATTTAGTTTCGGGTCAAACTTGCATCTATTTTCATGGCTTTTTTGGTTAAAATGAGTAGATTCCCGTTTTCAAGTTCAAAGTACCCTCCAGCTTTACTTGTCATTACCGGAAGTCACATGGGTTTTCGAAGCAGTACGAGTCACGAGTGGGAAGTTGTTTTTTTTGATAGGAAAGTCTATTTAAGGACTTTACGGCGTAGTACCTCGGTCTGTTCGTTCTATATACCGGTCCAGAAGACTTGAACAGCAGGTGACGAAGATATAAAAATTAT
The DNA here is from genome assembly GCA_963920685.1 of Polydrusus tereticollis. Lineage (NCBI taxonomy): Eukaryota > Metazoa > Arthropoda > Insecta > Coleoptera > Curculionidae > Polydrusus > Polydrusus tereticollis. The sequence continues at coordinate 130,410,755 of OY987326.1, forward strand.
GGTTTTGTGTTAATTATTCACATTTTATATGTGGCGGCAATGGCCGGATCGGAATTTAACATAGAAGCTGTCTTTTGAGCCTTAAATGGGATTGTTTCGTCACCTAGACCGAAGGAAGCCCGACCACCTGGTAAGTAATACCTTTTGGGTTTCACAAAATGGCGTCCTAATGTTCACGTTTTGTTTTAGGCTTCGTCTACTTTCATTTTTCGTTATTCGTCTACTTTCAATTTTCGTTATTCGTCTACTTTTATTTTTCGTTATTCGTCTACTTTCATTTTTCGTTATTCGTCTACCTCCATTTTTCATTATTCTTCATTTTTCGTCTACTTTCATTTTTCGTTATTCGTCTACTTTCATTTTTCGTTATTCGTCTACTTTCATTTTTCGTTATTCGTCTACTTTTATTTTTCGTTATTCGTCTACTTTCATTTTTCGTTATTCGTCTACCTCCATTTTTCATTATTCTTCATTTTTTGTCTACTTTCATTTTTCGTTATTCGTCTACTTTCATTTTTCGTTATTCGTCTACCTTCATTTTTCATTATTCTTCATTATTCTTCATTTTTCGTTATTCATTTTTCTTTTACCAACTTCATTTATCTTTTATCAACTTGTTTTATCTACTTCTTTTATCTTCTGGTTCTTTTATCTCCTACATCTTTTATCTTCTACCTTTATTACTTTCTACTTCTATTTTCTACTTTCTACATGGATTTAGCCATGAATGTGTTGGAAATGCATTAGTCAGTATTCGTAACCTGGAGTCTTCCTCTAAATCCTTTACCCTGCTATGGATCCCATGTCTGGAATGGAGGATGTTTGTCTTAGAGAGGCCAAGACGAGTGGGGGTGTCATTTTGGATGAAGTTCCTGTTTCGGTGCATGTGCCGGTCACCCCGACGTGCTGTATGGTCAACCGTCCACATTGATCTGATGCTGGAGATTGACGCATAATCCGTCGTGCCTGTCTGCTAGAGTCCTGCCTTACATGAGCTAAGTAGCATATTTTTTCTCCTTGATTACTGTACTAACACCACCTCCGACTAATTTTTATTAAATTTCATAAGATATAATACCAAAAAACCCTTCTTTTGAATTTGAATGAGTAAATTTCATGTGTCTAATAATTCAGGATAATTTCACCTCAATACTTCAGTTGAATCACTCGTAATGTACTATTAATGGGCCAAGAGCCACCTTTTTAGATAATATTGCTAAAATACCTCTTTTTAATCACTTGTAACGTTTCACTGGCACAATGCCACACTCACCGGACTTAACTTTTTTAAATTGATCACTAAAAGTCAATTTGTTAACCCTTAACTTAATTTCCTATGTTATAAAACTTTTATGTGGTGATTTGGTAGACTGTATTATATTTGTATATTCTTCCCTCTGTATATTTTTATGTATAGTGTATAATTACCCTAGCTTCGCTTAAGACTGTTGTAAATTCTTGCAGATTTCGCTTAAAGTGGATGGGTCAATCCAGTAATGTACATATTACCTAAACTGCTTATCTTGTATCATACGAAAACTTAGTTTTCAATTTAAAACCGAAACCTCCCTCGTCAAGGAATGCTTGAGTGGTTGGTCTATTCATTGTAAATTCATTTGTATATTAATCCCTAGTAGGTTTTATGATTATCTAGCTGGAACAGGCTAGTTTTGATTTATGAAACTAACTTTTACTCGTCAAGGAGTATAAGATGGTTATTTTAATTATCTTAAATTGAGATTTATATTAAACAATAAACGTAAGTCTTACTTCCTAACCGAAGTAGCTGTTAAAGGTTTAATTTTTAAGTATAAATCTAGAACTTCCGCAGGAAGTATGCATTTTTGCACTAAGTTATTGAGATATTATATCTGTAATTTCAAACAATTTCTCGATTTTTTTTAAATATGTTTTGTTTACATTTGTAACTTAATTTATAGGATATGTTACTTTTAGTTGTTTATTTAGACTTAAATAAATATTTTTGTACCTTTCCAATTGCTGCATTTATTTGATAGAAAAATTTCTCCTTTTCATTTTATTTTGAGAGCGTTGCTATGACTATTAACATATTTTTCAGATATCTGCAAATGCAGGTATTTTTTAACACGGGGTGTAAGCTTTGGCGCACTTACCTTCCAGTCACTTAATTTATAGTCCTACCAAACTTAGGTGCCGATGGTGCATTTTCCCCACACCGATGGGGTAAGTGCACCACCCCGCAAGGTTTTAAAAAAAATGAAATATTTTCTTAGCCCTTTGACCAATTTTAATTATTGCTTATAGAAAAAGATAGGTTATAAGCTACATAATGACTTACAGGTAACATAGTTTTAATATTCTATGTTTGAAAAAAGATGTATGTGCCCAAAGTCCAATTTGTCATTTTAGGGGGTGCACTTACCCGCATTGACCCTATGTTTGCTTAATAATATTAAGATATCCTTATAGAGTATTGAGATATTTCTATAGCTGTAATTTTCTCTATTTTGACTTAATTTTATTAAGATATCCCTATGAATTTGTTGAGATATTCCTATATCGGTAACTTCTTCATTGTACTTAACCTTGTAATGGATATATCTATATCTGTTTTGAGCGGGTTAATAAGAGACTGATAATCCCGGTCTTGAATACATTACTTACTGACCCAGAAATTTTAGTTACCATCAGTATGTATTTTTTGTCATTCTAGGTTTTGGCTATATCTATTAGTTAGACTTAGCTAGATAATCTTTATCTTCACCCCTAAGCTATTTAGTTGGGAACATAACTAAAGTTTTAAGTTTCTCAATTCTATTTTGGAATAGGGCATGGTAAATGTCTTTATTAATATAACCTGGAAGTGATATTACTAATTATGCATTTGATTCTAAATTCTATCTCACTTTAAATTCTGGCGTAGTGAATGCTATAAGGGACTTTATATTAACTTTACCCTAAATGCTGCTTTACTTTGAATTTTGGCAAAAGGGTAAATGTCTTTAATTATATAACCTTGAAGTTATCATAAATTTCTCAAGGGATTTTAACCCAATTTTGGGGCATTGTAAGTGCTTCGATTGACCTTGCATTGACTTTACTACAATTAATATTTTATTTTCAATTTTGGCATAATGAATGCTATAATTTGATTTAGTTTAACTTAAATTTAAATTCCGTTTTATTTTGGTCACTACCGTTAAAGTAATTACACTTTAATTATGTTCAAAGCTTTTAGTTAGTATTTGACTCCTTTTATATTTGGTGTTTAGAAAGAATCCTCACTTATTCTGTTTGATTTCCTACGATCTAATATATCTTTTAGTGGAGCTGTCTAGCTCATGTCATAACTTTTTCTATGTTATTTTTTATATCTTCTTTCTCTGATTTAGTTGCTTAGCCTTTTATTCAAATTCTTTTTCTATGTTATGTTTATTTCTTCCTAAATGAATAAAACGGGTGTTTGGTGGAAAGTATTATTCTTTTATTAATAAAATAGGAATTGATTAAAAAAATTGTTTTATTCATACTGCTTTCTCTTTCAGGGCTAGGGAACTAAATATTCTATTTACTCTTTTCTTTATAATCTTTTTCAACCCCTTTGGTTGATGGCGCCCAAAAATCTTATCTGAATTAAATCTACGACCTTAGCTCTCAAGCGAATTAAAAAACTGAGTGGCCGTGGTGACCCAAGTAATTAATTAATAAAAATATCAACGAGAACATCTTAAGATAAATAAGAATCTTTTTTTTATTTTTTTTTAAATTTTTTATTTTTTATTAATTATTACAGTGTACCATATTTGTATTTATTTTGATGTTTCTTCAAAAAAAAATATTGTGTAAAATGCAAATTATAAAAGTAATCTGCGCAAAGTAAGTACACCTATCTATAATATATGTTTTTGTTTTAGAACCTGTTAACCAAGAAAGAGTATTAGAAATAGAAATACCACCATCATCAGTCTTGACGTCTGAATCAGGTGATTCTAGCAATCATGGTAAATCAGTTGGTCAGTTAACCATCCAGCAATCATTCCAGAAAAAGCATTCCTGGGACATTAATTCTACTAAAGCCAAACAATTTCATTATCTAATTGGTGAATTAATAGCTTTAGATAATCAACCTTACAATATAGTTAATGACACTGGTTTTAATCGTTTGTTGGAAAAAGCTATTCCCTTATATAAAATTCCATCCGACAAATATTTTCGTCAAAACATTGTCCCCGACATATATGAAAGATGTAAGGATAAAATGCAAAATTAATTAGATAATATGATGGGTAAAATTTCCATTACATCAGATATATGGACTTCTCAGCATAATAATAATGCATACATATCATTAACAGGACACTGGCTTGATAGCAACCTGGATCAAAGATGTTCATTTGTATTATCAGTTAGACATTTTCCTGGCAGTCATACCAGTCAAGCAATTTCAGATATTTTAACTGCATTGTTAGAAGAATGGAGAATCACGGACAAAGTGCACTTATTTATTATTGACAATGCAGCTAATATCCAACGAGGTATTCGCGATATGAACATTCATTTGGAATCTTGTTTTATACATACCATTCAGTTGATAATTGAAGGTTCAATATCAAGTCAGAGAGCTGTGACTGATGTAATTGCTAAGGCAAAGCATATTGTGGGTCATTTTAATCATTCGTCATTAGCGTGTGACAAATTAACAGCCATACAGCAACAGCTCAATATTCCTGCCAAAAAATTATTCCAGGATGTTCCAACTCGCTGGAATTCAACATATTACATGTTGGAGAGATTATTGGAACAAAAGCGTGCTATAAATTTATACATTGCTGAGACACCGAGAATTACAATTACAGATTTAACGTTCGCTCAATGGGAGTTGTTACAAAATATAATAGGACTCCTAAAACCTTTTGAGGAACTGACAAAAATATCAAGCTTTGAAAATTCCACAATTTCAGAAGTAATACCATTCGTCAGTACATTAAAAACATACCTCAGTAGAGAAGATCTACATTTATCAGGAGTTGGAACATTAAAAGAACAATTAAAAGCTAATTTAGAAAGCCGATTTAAAGATATGTTTTTAAAGGAACATCTTACAATAGCTACTTTCCTAGATCCCCGTTTTACATCCAGATTTTTCAAACCAAACCAACTTCAAGTTATTGTTGAGAAACTAAAAGACAAGGTAGTAGATAATACAACTAACGAAAGTATGAGTAAACCAGTTGTTGTGAATGAGGCTGAAAGTGACAACTCTAGTAGTGACGAAAATCTATCACTGAAATATGTAGTAGAATCGACAAAAAAAAAAGAAAAATTAGTGTACATAAAGTATTTTGGGAATCATATGAAGAGTATGCCGGTGTGGGATCTAGCTCAGGAAATAGTACACAAATGCAGGAATCGCCCTCAACCATGTTTGATAACGAAATAAACAGGTACAACTTATTGCCAGTTATTCCCCGAACTGATAACCCTTTTGTTTGGTGGAGTAAACATAAGCTCCAATTTCCTTTGTTGCATGGTCAAGCTGTAAATTACTTGTCAGCGCCATCAGCTAGTGTCTTCAGTGAACAGATATTTTCAGAGGCAGGGAACATATGTCAACCAAGTAGAAATCGACTTGGGCCACAAGGGACTGAAACACTTATATTTCTGCATCACAATCTTAGAAAACTCAATTTCAATTACTAGACATTTATGGTCAAAATTATTGTTTCTTAAACTTTTAGACAAAGCCCACTAAACACAGTACATTAAAGCAATGTTTTGTAATGTTAATCCAAAGTAGAAATATTAACGTTGTTTTGCAACGTTGCTGTTTTGTCTTGGTAACGTAGGTGAGTACAATGTGAATCATTGCTCTAACAACATTTCTTAAATGTATATATTCCGTTAACTATTTATTTGTCTTAACGTTACATTAATGTACAAATAAACGTTACATTTTTGTTACTGATATGTTTTTAGTAAACATGTTATATTTGTTACGTATTTTGCAAATTTAAACATTTAAATAATGTTAACTAACATTGCATTTATGTTCATGAAACATTTAAATATTTCGTTACAATTTTGTTCTCGACACATTGCTCTCACCAGAAAAAATAAAGGTTAGGTTAATTATGAATAGTTAGTCTCAGTTCTCGTTTTGTCAGTTTGTCTGTACGAACGCTTCTCGTGGTGGCGACCTCCTTTTTGTATTTTGAGTGTTTTAGTTCTTGTGGGAACTGTGAAGATTGCGAAAATGGCTGAATCATCAGTTACCAAAGAAAAGGTAAGTAATAAATATTTACCTAATATCTAGCAATAAAGGCTAGTTCCGGTCGCGGATTTACCAAATTTCATGTTCACGGTTCTAAGGTCAAATGGAAAAATGGCGTCCGACACTTTCCAAGAAAATAAAATATTTTAGGTTGCACCACGACAAAATCTTGTTTTCTAGGACTTTTCATTATGTATGTAGGTACCACAATATAATGCTTATCTTATAGCAATAAACTGTGCATGCACCTATATATACTTGTATTTTGGGTTGTATTTAAATGTTCATATTAGTATTATTGTCTGGAGATTATTTAGAAAAAGTGTGTTTATAATTTAATTTTTATTACATCCTTCCTTTCAGACCTTTCGAAAAACTGGCAAGTCATATTCTTCTAAACATTTAAAAAGACTTGTTAAAAGAGGTGTTCAAGAGTCTAGTAAGATTTACTGCAAAAACCTCGTTAGGGATGCCTCCTTTGCCAAGTATTATGGCATATTCAGAAGCAAATAATAGACCTAGTATCATGCCATGTAATGATGCACTATCGTCCAATTCACCATGCTATCCTCCCCTGATTCCAGCATGTCCTTTTAGCTTAACACTCTGTCTTTCACACCGCCTTCCACCAGTACCACCTATACCTATTCTGTAAATAATATTTCGAGTAAACAAAATTTAGATATCTTTAAAACTAACCCTAATAGCTGGGCAGTTGACCATAATATTTCACATAATGCTTACTCTAATTTGCTTAGTACTTATGCATTTTACTGAACCAATTAGACACTAATACAAACTAACCCATAATATTTTATTTCAAAATATAAATAAACATCAGTTTTTATATTATGTGTATTAGCTAAGCACTGCCGATGTTTCGCTGACAGTGACTTAATATACTATTTAGAATCAATATTTTTTTTCTAGGTGCAGTAGGACAAGCTTTTCCAAAAATGACAGATAGAGAATTTACAACGGCGGTAGGAGATTGGCTATGGTTCACTAACCAGCGACAAAAAAGAGAGATGTAAAAAAATATATATATACAGTGTGGCTGATTAAGTGTGCAACAAATTATAATTTTTTTATTATTGGTTTCACAGAAAATTCTATAAAAGTTTGTGCATGTCCCATAACCATTTCAGGTGCACTTAGAATGGCTTCAACTGAAATAGGATACGTTGTAGGGCAAAAAATATGAACGTTCAAAACTAAAGTACCCTTATGTCGAAAAATAAAGAAAAACGGTATTAAGAAAAGTTGTTTATGATTAAATAATATGCCTAAATACAAAGTCATAGTCTTTAAAAAAAAATAATAAAATTTTCAAAACTTTAAATTAACTCTGTATAATGATTTTTTTATTTTTAAAGCAACTACAACCAAATCACTTCTAGACAGCTTTCATCAAATTTAAGCAAATTTGTAATAAGTATTTGTTTAGATTTATATTTTTTTAAATATAACCAAAAAATTCATGTTTGTTGTAAGGATACTACAAACAAATTTCGAATTTTGCAAATATTCCTAAAAATAAGATATATAAGCACTTTTCTCTTTTAATATTAATGTACGTACATTGTAAAAATCTAAAGATCATAGAAGTCGATTCCCTGTGAAATAATAAAAAAATACAAATAAAGCAAATAATCGAAACCTACTAAAACTATCCCTAACATGGAAAAATAAATAATAAAATTATCCGGGTATAATGATTTTTATTATATTCAGCTTTAAGCCGAATTTTGGTTTATATTATTTTACACGGGATCGACTTCTATATGGTCTTTAGATTTTTACTATGTAGGTACATTAATATTAGAAGAGAAGAGTATTTAACTTATTTTTAGGAATATTTTCGAAATTTGTTTGTAGTATCCTTGCAACAAGCATGAAGTTTTAGGTATTTAAAAAAATATAAATCTAAATAAATTTTACCAATTTTCCCCAATTTAATGAAAGCTGTCCGGAAGTGATTTGATTGTGGTTATTTTAAAAAGGTACTATACCTAAATATAAAAAAATCATTGTTATAATGTTATGACTTGTATTTAGACATATTTTTGAATTCTAAACAACTTTGCTTAATAACGTTTTCTCTATGTCTTGAACGATTTTCATATTTTTTGCGCTACCCTGTATTATATTTCAGTTGAAGTAATTCTAAGTGCACCGGAAATGGTAATGGGATATGCACTAACTTTTATCAGGAATAAAATTTTCCAAGACACCAATAATAAAGTTTCCCATTTGTAGCACACTTAATATCGACCACACTGTATAAAAATGCGAATGCGTTGTTTTATTTCTGTTGCAAACTATACATATAAATAACGTTGCCGATACCCATTTAAATCAGTACGGAAACATTGATGTTTTGAAAAATAAATGTTATTTTCAAATATGCTGTAATGTCAAAATTAAGTAACGTGGACAAAACATTAACGTTACAATCAAATAGGTATAAACGTTAGGTGTTTGTAACTTCTACGTTGCTAAAATGTTAATATTTGTTCTAATGTTACATTACAGAAACATGATAATATCTATGTTTTCTAAATAGAATGTTACAAATGCAACATTTATAAGGGGAACATAAGAGGTAACATTGATGTTGAATGTTACATTACAGTTGAATTTTAAAGAACATTACTTTGTACTTTTGCTACATTATCTAATCATTAATGTTACGTTTTTATGTTTAGTGGGAGAATACCTTTTTTATTATTTTTATTGTACATATGGACATACACATTGTATGATTTGAAAGTTCTGTTTTTTACTTTTGCCTCATTGTGCAGGAAATTTTTGTACTTTTGATAATGTTTTGAAGCCTTAATAACAAAAATAAAATAGTTTATCTTGTTTTTTTTTAATTAAAAAACCAAATCGGCATTTATATCCGCACTTTTTTGCCGATACGATATATCGGCAAAGATGCCGATATTGCCGATAACCGATATATATATCGGTATCGGTCGATCCCTAAATTTATGCGATTACCAGGGATTACCAACTGATTCCCAGGGATTGTCAACTGATTCTCAGGGATTGCAAACTGATTCCCAGGGATTGCCAACTGATTCCCAACTGGTTATGTAGTGGTTTATCAGTTGTTTTTGCTATTTTATATTTCGGGTGACTAGATCGGGGAGACGGGCCAATTGAGATTAAAAAATTTATAAGAAATGCCTAAAAAAATATTGTTATGAAGTCCTTCATTTTTATTAAAAATTCACAAAGATCTTTATTTGCCATTTCAATAGGGGTATTTCACTATATTAAAAGATGTGCGTGGTTTTACTTATTATCCAATTATATAAACTGAAAATTTGTACAAAAATTAACCTATAATAATGGTCACGTTCATCAGAACGTAGAGCTACTTCGTATCGGGTGGTTCTCATTCCCACTCACTGAGCGATTACTGTAAGTGGTAGTAAGAACCATCCAATATGTTATAGCGCTACTGGAGCGCTATATTCTGATGAACGCGAACATTGATAAATACAAAATTATTTGATTTTACAATTTGACGCCAATCAGAAGTCAGGTTAGTTCAGGTTAGTTTCTACAAAGCAAAACAAGTTATGAAAGTTACGAACTAACCTAAGCTAGTGTCTTTCAAAAAATATGAGTTGAAGGAAGAAAAATAATGAGTTGTGGAATATGTACCAGTTTAAAGACATATTATCAGTACTGTTCTGTACCTACACAATAATATAGTGTTGCTGTGAATGTCAATTTGGTCATGTCTAAATCTACATGGCTGATACGCTTTGCGAATAATTACTAAATTTCACCAACAACATTGCTATCAGAATCGATCCAGTACCTCTACTATACAGTGTGTCCACGTAAGTTGGCGGCATATGGGAAACTTCTTTATTATTAATTTTACGAAAAAAAGTTATTCTTCATAAAAAGTTCTGCATGGTCCAAAACCTAAAATGCAACCATCAGATGTTAAATTTTTTCAGTTATATACGAGGTTTGTCAAAAAATGTGATTTTTGCTCTAGAGTAAAGTACCTTTCTTTTTGACAATATCGAAAATTGTTATAAAGAAAAGATGTTTAGAATTAAAAATAGCTTTCAAATATTCAACATTGTTTATTTACATTAAAAAAATATTTTTTTCTACATTTTCTCTGCGATTACGTTGGAAATTTAAGTTTGCACATTAATGCATTGCATTTATTAATTATAAATTTGATTAAACAATTATAAATAAACTTTTAAGAACAATTATCTCTTAATTTTTATCGAACACTGATAACCTTTAAGTTGCTTAATCACTAGTTTGTAACGTTCTAACGATGCATTTAAATGAATAACAAGTTGTATGCATAATTTACTTTGTTACAATAAATACTAATGAATAATCACTATCTTCAATTTACTAATGCCTCCACATATCCTCCATTTCTGTTTATACATGTAACAGTTCTATTACAAAATTCTCTTAAGACATTGCTAACCATATGAGGAGTTATATTACGAACCGCTTCTGCAATTATTCTCTCTAAATGGTCAACATCTTGAAATGGCCTTTGAAGGTAAACTTTTTGCTTTAAGTAACCCCACAAGAAAAAATCGAGTGGGGTTAAATCTGGAGACCGCGGAGGCCAAGGAATTTCCGAAAAATGATGAAAAACTCTTCCATTGAAAATATTTTCAATGCATTGACGTACATCTAATCTGCTGTGACATGGGGCACCATCCTGCTGGAACCATATCTGCTGACGTTCAAGTAAGGGAAGGTTGTCAAGAAAATCATTTATTCTATTATTTAAAAAGCACAAATAACGATCAGCATTCAAGGTTTCTAGGAAAAAAAAGGTCCAATTATTTGATTTTTATACATTCCGCACCACACGTTTGTTTTGAACGAATATTGGTCCCGAGTTTTCAACGTAAAATGTGGATTTGTATCACTCCACCAACGACAGTTTTGGCTAGAAACTGTCCCATTTGATGAGAATGTTGCTTCATGCGTAAAAATAATACACCTTGACATAAATGGGTTATCTACTAAGATTCCCTGTATGTCACAACAGAATTCAAATCGTCTATCATTATCTCCTAGTCTTAAAGTATGAATTTTTTTAGGTTTGTAAGGGTGATATTTGTGTTTATTTAGAATCTTTGAAACTGTACTTTTTTTTATATCCATTGGCAATGAAGATGCCCTTTTTCGCAAAGGATATTTAGGATGCTCAGTTGCAGAGAGCATTACTTGCAACGCAATGTCATTATTTTCTACCATGTTTTGGCGTTTTTTTCCAAATTTATTATGTACATCTCCACAAGTCTTAAATTTATTAAATATTTTTGTAACAGTTTCATTGTGAATATTTTTATCTGGATGTCGGAAATTAAAAATGTCTGCTGCTTCTCGAAATGTTTTATACTTATCTCCCACTATTAGCACAATCTCAATTTTCTCTTCCAGACTTAATGTTGGTGGCATGTCTAACTTTTCATAAACAAATACGTCTGTCAAACATAAAACTGTACAATACGGATCTCTAAAAACTTTGAAAAACACTGTTAGACTGCCTAAAAAAAGTGTTTATACCGTGGCACTTTTTGAAATACGATTGTTGACGTTTCTTCGAATTTTCGATATTTAGACAGTTCGCAAAGCCTACTTTAATTATCAGTTTTAAAAAATGCCAGTGCATCCTAGATTAATTATGCATTAATGTGCAAACTTAAATTTCCAACGTAATCGCAGAGAAAATGTAGAAAAAAATATTTTTTTAATGTAAATAAACAATATTAAATATTTGAAAGCTATTTTTAATTCTAAACATCTTTTCTTTATAACAATTTTCGATATTGTCAAAAAGAAAGGTACTTTCCTCTAGAGCAAAAATCACATTTTTTGACAAACCTCGTATATGACTGAAAAAATTTAACATCTGATGGTTGCATTTTAGGTTTTGGACCATGCAGAACTTTTTATGAAGAATAACTTTTTTTCGTAAAATTAATAATAAAGAAGTTTCCCATATGCCGCCAACTTACGTGGACACACTGTATATCAGACATGGTTCTCGCCCCCACTTACAGTAATCGCTCAGTTAGTAGGAATCAGACCACCCTATTTAAAATAGCGCTACTCGAGCGCTATACATACGTTCTGATGAACGCGACCAATGACAATTCGACAATTACAGTCTCACTCAATTTGATGTTAGGTAAGTCCCACTTAAACTTTTATTCTATATTAATTGGTCGTTCCTACTTTGTACTATCCTTTTTAGTATCCCCTGAGGATGAACGCTTAAGCGTTCGAAACATGTAGGGAACTATTTATTTGTTTTTACAATTATTAAACTGCGGAGGAAGACTGCATTGTTTCATTTACAAAACTTTGACTTCACTGAAAGTATGGACTATTTCTTCAATTATAAATTTATTACTTTCCACATACACAATATAAATACACTAAAATATAAGTAAATATACACATAGAAAATAAAAGGCCATGTCAATGCAGACAACTGGATACATCCAGATACTGTTTAGGCCTTTATGCGTCCAAACAGGCGCGACCCCATGGATTTTCCTTGGATGGAGGAATTTGAAATTATTTTTGGATCTGATCAGGATGTTTCCCCTATAGTAATTGCAAGCTTAACTTCATTTCATTCATTAAGAGACAAAAAAGGCCAAATTGAGGACATGTAGAGAGAGAGCCTACTATTAGAAACTAATTTGAACCAACCGTAAATGTGTTAAAAACAGTTTGTGCATGACTGCACATCCAATTTCTGATATTAGAATTGTAGGATATAAAAAATACATTTGAACGCTCCTAATAATTTAAGCGTTAAATTTGCAACGTAACTGTGACGTAGGATAATGTAAACCTTTAAACATACGTAAAATTATGTTACAAAATAAGTAATCAAGCAATGCAATGAAAGGGTGCCGTACAGTCTATCAAGGTTGAGTCAATGTTGGCTTTAATTTTAAAATTTTAGTCAGTTACGTTTTTAATTTAAAGCATGCATAACAAAATAGAAAGTTCATTCTATTTACTAAATAGATAAGTTAATATTTAAGTAACAGTTCACCCAACTAAATCAAGGAAGGACGCACAAGTGCACAAGAATCAAAATTATTTATTTATTCTACACAATACTCTACAGAGAAAATATCTCCAAATGGTATAAAATTTCCTAAATTAGCAAGTTTGTAAGTATAAAAAAGAAAAAACACAAAATAGATAAGACAAAAAAATAACAACAACAGATTAAAATTTTAAAATGTTCCTCCTAAAAGTCTCGAATGACTGGTGAAACAGGTCGTAGTCCAGGAAATTGGAGTTATAATTCCTTACTAATCTATCCACACAGCTGTGAAATCCATAATTAGTCCGATGAGGTGGTTCCTGAAAGAGCTGCCTACTACGAGTATATCTCTGTGGGACGCGAAAATCAACATTGCAAAGTAATTCGGCGCAGTCTATTTTACCATCAACAATTTTATGCAAAAAGAGCACCATGGCATTCTTTCGTCGATTTTCGAGACTGTCCAATCCAACTAGCTGTATCCTAGTACGTTAAATCTTTGTATGGAAATCTGTATTTGTATAGAAGAAATTTAGCAAATTTGTTCTGGACTGCTTCTAGACGATTTGCATGACATTGGTAAGATGGTGACCAAACTATACTACCATATTCCATGATACTGCGAACAAGGGAGTTGTAAAGACATTTTATAGCGGAAATATCATAGATATGGTTACAGTTTCTACGCAAAAAACCCAGCATTCTATAACTTTTAAGGGCAACATTAGAAATGTGTGCGTTGAAGGTTACCTCTCGATCGAAGGTAACTCCCAAATCGTTCATCTTGGTAACATTTTGAAGATTTTCCCCATCAAGGAAATATTGGAAAAGTATTGGTTCCTTACGACGATAAAAACTCATAATTTTACATTTTCCGACGTTAAGGTTAAGGTAGTTCTCCTCGCACCAGTGGACCAACTTGTTCATTTCAGACTGAATCACCTCGCAATCCTTCAAGGAATTTACGATGTAATAGAACTTGAGATCATCCGCGTACAAAAGACATTTGCATTTTTGAAAGTTGATAGTAACATCGTTGACAAAGAGCAAGAATAGTATAGGTCCCAAATGTGATCCCTGGGGTACTCCGGATTTAACCACGATCTCTCTTGATGTTATACCATTAATCCCGACACATTGTTTTCGTTCAGTCAGGTAGGACTTGATGAAATCCAGGTAACAGCCTTCCATTCCGTATGTTTTCAGCTTTTCCAACAACAGAGCATGACAAACACTGTCAAAAGCTTTAGAAATGTCGGTGTAAATGACGTCAATTTGGGATCCCTTTTCTATATTTTGAATGAGGTAATCCTGAAAGAGAGTCAAGTTGGTGGCAGTTGAGCGCCCCTTAAAAAATCCATGTTGTTCTGGAACCAGAAGTCGCTTAAAGGATTCAAATATTTCGTCTGTTAATATGGCCTCAAATATTTTGGGTATTACAGATAACAAGGAAATCCCTCTATAATTCCCAACATCGGTCTTTAAATCAGACTTGAAAATGGGGAACAGGATAGATTTTTTCCACTGTGTGGAAAAGTGGGCTGCATCGAATGACTTTTGGAAGAAAATACACAAAGGTCTGGTCAGTGATGCTGCGCACCCCTACACAAAGACGGGAGGTAAGCCGTCAGGTCCTGAACTCTTGTTTACATCCACAGAATTAATTTTAGTTAAAATCTCTTCCTCGGTGAAACCATGTAGTGTGAGTGTAGCATCCAAGTGCTTAAGGTGCGTTAGAGATATTTTGATATTCGGGTGATCAGTATAACATGATTCGAACTGTTGGGAAAACGCTTCTACTATAGATTCAGGCGTACTCCTTGTCACACCGCCATACTCCATGGTTTTAGGAATTCCTTGATCTTTCTTTAGGGAGTTAACAAAATACCAAAAATACTTAATATTTGATGGAATTGTATGTTCAGTATTGGATACGAAGATAAGGTAACATAGATCCATCAGGTACTTACTCTCTCTTCGAACCTCTGAATATCTGTCATAGTCGAGTTGTAATCCAGATTTCCTGTATTTCTTATAGAGCTTGTTCTTAAAGTTGATGATGTTTATGAGCTCAGGGCTGTACTATTTGGGAAATTTGTCCCTTTTTATCTTTTTTTTAGGAACAAATCTATCAACACCGCTGAAAATTACGTCGTAGAATTTTTGTAGCACAACGTCAACGTCCTCATTTGAATTCATGAAATCCCAGTTTACAGCAAAGAAGTAGCTGTTAAGTGCCATGTAGTTAGCCCTGTCGAACATATAAACCTCTGTTTCAGTCCTAACCTCCAAACAAGGGATGGCTCCAAGACCCATAGAAACTTGCAAGGGAGGATGATATAGGTCTATTCTGCTAAGAGAAACGTCACATCTTGTTACTTTCAAAATTATTATAAACTATATTCCACCAGTCGAAGAGTGTTAAGACTTTACACCTTAAATGTCAACTAGCATTTACTACAGGTTGGCAACATTAAGCACAGGACTAGGTTTACATTTTGAAGACAGTAATGTTGCTCCAATTTGCATTTATTGACTTAAGTTATTTGTGCAAGAACCAAACAAGTCCAACACCGATTTTAATAACAACAGTGGTTTTGAAGATAACTTTATTACTTACTACATGTTTTGATTTTCGCGGCTTTTATAACTTACCAGTTATAATAATAATAATAAGTTCTTTGAGCTAAATCCTGAGAATCCAAGCACCCGCCGGTTCTGAGCAGCACCGAACGAACAAGATCCGAATCGCCAGCATTATAATTAAATTAAAAGAAATACGGAATACACTACAAGGAGTGTTTTGTAAATAAACTTAACTCTTTTTGTCTTATGAAAATATGCCTCGTAATTAAAAATGTAACTGCAGAAAAGAAACGTTATGGATATATCCAACTTTCGGGTGCTTCAGGTACCACCTACAATTTATTACATTCCAAATTTTATAACACAGGAAGAGGAAGAATATATTTTAAAAAATGTTTATTCAGTGCCTAAGCCAAAGTGGACTTGTCTCTCGCATCGAAGACTACAAGATTATGGAGGTGTTCCTCATGAAAAGGGCATGATACCCGAGAAAATGCCAACATGGTTACTAGTTTATGTAGATAAAATAGCAAATTTAAATATTTTCGATGGAAGGAAACCCAATCAAGTGCTTGTAAATGAATATTTGCCTGGACAAGGAATTGTGCCTCATTCTGATGGGCCCCTCTTCTTTCCAATTGTGACTACAATTAGTTGTGGCTCCATACAGTGCTTGAGTTCTTAGAAAATAATGAGAAACGAGCAAAAATTTGTGATAATTGTATGCAAAAATATTCCCTAAATACGCAGTTAAAAAGAGATACTAGAATATCCTTAACCATCCGCAATGTACCAAAGGTTTTAAAAATAAACAGTTTTTTTTTTTTTTTTTTAAATAAACTGTTTAATATAATATATAATATCAAATTTTACCAGTATCTTTTTAATTTGGCCTATTTTGACACTTATTGTAAATCCAAAACTATTATTTTGATACTTTACTCCTACTTCTACTCATTTTGTTGTTCCACAAAACCAACCAATTATGTAGGGGTTTTATTAAACTTTGGCCATATTGATTTTATCCTGGCAAATTGTTTTTACTTTTTGGTTCAAGAATAAGATAAATTTAGATTAAAGCTGTCAAAATTGGACAGAGCTTGTCGAAATTTTCTCCTATAGGCAATGTGCAAGGCTTCTTCTAGCGCAGTTCGAATATAATTAGTAGAAGAATATATAAAAAGTTATACCTATTTGAATATTAGCTGTCGTAGTGGGGGTCATCGGGAGGCCATATTTTAATGAAATATAAATATTATCTGGAGTACTCTATTTTCTTATACATAAACACTTTTTCCAACACAAACGTCTTTCTACTTCGTAAAAACTAATATATTATTACAACTGTTGCTGTCGATTTATTAAATAACTATTAACTGTTTAAAATAACAGTCACCTGTATACCAGTGATTTCAAAATAACTTATAAGCCAAACTAACTTTAAAAATTAAGTTCCGAAATTTACAATTATGGCCATTGCAAGCGCTCGCGTCGGATTTAGTAATAACTCTTCACAAAGGTGTCGTCAGCCAATGGATCAGCCAAAGAGATTAGTTCTAATGTCTTTGGGATTAGCCAAGATGAGAGAGCGGTTGGGGGAAATATGAATTGTAGGGAGAAATAAGTACAATGATTAAAATTTTCATTAAAGAAAAGGTTTTATTTTAAGAAAAATTCATAAAAAAAATTAAAACATAATCTTCTCGGGTTTTGTGCAAAATTTGTTGTTAGCGGAGGAATTGTTGGGAAACGCAAATTCCAGGGCTCTGCTCTTCTCAGTCAGTCAGCCCAGATAAGCAGCAGCGTTGGCAAGTACATTTACAGTGTAATAGTATGATTTTAGCACGGCGATTCCGATACTGGGATTCTGATCGTGAATTCGTGAAGGAAATAAATGTGGCAACACACAGAGACCGAATTCACAACTTGAAAGATTGTATTACACCGACAACATGGCTCAATAAAGAGCACACAGTTGAGAAGGTATAGCAAGATCCAAATACAAAAACTACTCTACCGAGGACGTCCCCTTCCATCAAACGCGAAATACAGTTCAATCAGATATACAGGTCACACAAGCCAAAAAATCTCCAAAAAACTCAAAACACATAAACTTATCCCCATACAAGTCAATAAAAATAACCTAGGTAAATACATAGCTAATTCAAAAATTGAAAGTAAAGACAAATTAACACATAGCGGGGTCTACCAAATACAATGTGATGACTGTGATGCAATCTATATAGGTCAAACAGGTAGAAACTTTAAAACTAGGCTTAAAGAACATAAAACATCCATTTAAAAAAAACCAAATAAAACCGATATATATATTCAACACAAGGGTAGAAAACTCAACCTATTAGAGACATTAGCAATCAAAAAAGCTTTAAAAAATCGATGTAATGTTGTTAACAATTAAATTGAAATACCTTCAGGTGCTAATCTGATACTTAATAGCCTAATTACTTAAGATAAATATGCAATAAACACTGTCAATAATTACCAACGAAAAAACCCATAATTATTATACACAGTATAATTTTCTTAATTTTATTACTTAGATGTAAATACCTCTATAATCACACCTGTAATTTAGTTGTACCTTTGGCCAATACCTAAAATTATATTAATAAATATTAAAAGTTCAAGGCAGGCATTTATGGGATCAGGTTTTAAGGGATAATGAAGTAAATTCTATTTATATTGAATTATATGACGTTCCGACAAAATTTCATCAATTAATATTTTTTTAAATGCACACACTCTATATGCTAGTGATGAGTCGCTGACAGAAACTTTGGACTTGGAGTATAGGTATCAATCAGACCTATGATCAAACTCACAAGTTAACGCGAGCCGTTAATTTCAAAATTAAAGTGAGTGGGTTAAAATCCAATGCTATTTTCCATTTTGGTATGATGCAACTACAGTTAACGGTCGTGTTAATTCTCGATCTCGTCATCCTAAACAGGGGTGACGCAATCCTTAAAGTGAGTACTTTAGCATATTTGAGCCAATCAGGGACGAGTTCGGTTATCAATCGCGGAAATTTTGAAGATTGTTTGGAAATGTCAAGTTGTCAAGCGGTCAATGAACTTTTGCGAGCGGGTGACGGCCACAGCTGGGTTTTATTCACATATTTGTTGATTTTGGGCGATTTTTGCTTCAAAAATTAGTAATCGAATAGTTTTTGGTGAAAAATGCAACGTTTGTTAGATGTATTAGCTCGTTTTTTATAAAGAAATGGAAATATATTAATAACGGTGAGTTAAAAACACAATTGTAAGTACATTGTTGGTATAGATTTTTACAAAGGATTTTACTTTCAGATTATTTTACTTTAAAAATCTTAAAATTACTGAACAAAGTTAATTTGATTTGATTTACAACTCCCTTATAGTGACTTTTATACCTTTTAGATCATAACAAAACATGAGAGGAGAGAATTTCGAGGAGATTTCCTTCTATTTACCTAAATCCGTACCAGCTACTGAATTACACGTAGAAGTGAATAAAATATAAGAATTATACCATTTTTTAATATTTATTGAAGCCTTCAAATAGTTTCCTATAATTTACAAGCTGAAAAATACATGATGTTAAAGTTAAATTCAGCTTTGACAAAAATTTATACCTAATAGAGGTAAGTTTTTAAACTAGGTAGCTAGATACTAGATAATTATTAAAACCTGGATCAACCAAGTATTGTTTCGTACAAATTACACAACTTGTGTTGTATTTATAGATCTTTTAGTAGGTACCTAATGTTTATAAAAAATTGAACCACTAGGGTCACAATTCAAAAGCCCAGGTAGGAATACAAAAGTGAGAGTAGGGCTTTGTCCCTTGATATTCGTTGGGCTTTGATCCATTTTTCTAAGATATTTACAACAGTTTTATAGTTAGAAATAGAATAGAGAGTAGATATTTTTGTTGTTTACTTACCTAAGTGCTTGTAAAAATATCTCATAAGGTAAGGATTCAGGTTAGTTATCCTATCTATCCTATGCAGAGCATTCCTTTGTTTATTTTTAATAAAAATATCAACATTCTATCTTATTAAACCTTTTTTTTACCATTTTATTAATAATTTGATTAGATCGAGATGATGTCTACTAGTATTAAAAAAACATTCAGTCCTATTTTTATACCTACCAGTATCCTAACAAAGAACATATGCACCTGTAAAATTCAGAAACTAAAATATTACTATCGAGGAATGGTAGCCTAGAGCAAAGTTAATACTAGGAATATTTAAATAAGTTCGAATGTTATTTTACTATTTTTTGTTTGTAGGCAAATAAGGCAGAAGCAGCTGGATGCAATACGAAGAACTAGGATTAGAAATTGAGATGTAGAAGGAAAGAATGCCAATAAAGTTGAATTTAAAAATACTTGAAATGTTCTGTCAGAAACATGGACAATGGATAAACTTTAGACTGCAGTAAAGTCGCGACAGGAACAGGGTACAGCCCCATATTTATAATCAAAATATTAAATTATAGAAATTACTTTTAGATAACTTTAGGTATACTAAAATTCTAAAAGAATCGCTTAACATAACAGCATTGTTTAAAAACATGACTCTTTTTATATTTCCTGTATGAAGGTATCTCTGAGACTTCCTTAAAATTTTATCGCAAAAACAGTAGGTATAGTATCTTTCGGTTTAGAAAGAAGTTAGTTGAGGTTACATTTTTATGGCATGTATCACATTCTAGTTACTTTTATTTTAGGTGGAGATATATGTTGATTTAGGACCGGATTTAATATATTTTTTTTTTATATTAATTAAAATGCGACGAGGTCAGTAACGAACAAGGTCAACTCTAAATTATTAAAGACATGTTAAGGGGTTTTAAAATATTAATTGGTTAAATTACCACGTTTTTCCGGAGGTACAGGGAACAGTATACTTATGATTTCCTGATCGAAAATTTTTTAGTTTTCACACTAATTTTAATATTACATAAAGAAGCTGTCTCAAAACATCACCAAAAGGATTAAACAATCAAGGTTACAGTTTTATAATAATTATCAAATAACAAATAAAATACTCCCGAATACGATTTTGTTTTGAACAAGTTTCTTTTGAGTTTTGGGTTACTTTTTTTAGTAAGCAGAAAGTGACACATATAAAATTCTAACGTTAACTAACTTCTTTTTAAACTGAAAAATACTATAGCTTTGTCGTGAAACCAAAATACAAAAAAAATTTAGCAAGTTCTTGATTGGGATTGGGAGTCAAGATGGCCGCCGCTGAGAAATCTTGTGATAGCGACGCTCCTGATAAAGTTCCTTTTAAGTGCTGTAAAAAAAAGGTTTCTAGTGTTGCATTGTGCATAAAGTGTGGAAGTATCTTCCATAAGTCCTGTGCTAAAAGAGATTGGGCGAATGAGATCAACTTTATAGACAAAAATCGCCTTGTATGCTGCGGTAATGATAGTGAGGTTAAAAGTGACGTTTTATCAAAGGACCTAGAAATTAGCTTACTGAAAAAACTTTTGATAGAAATGGAAGATAAGAACCGAATCTTGCAAGAAAACTGCATGCTATGGAAACAAAAATTCCAAGGATCCCAAGTTTCTGAAGGAAAACAGAATAAAAAAATTATAGAATCCATCAAAAAAAATGGTAAACAATCGAAATCGACGTACGTCGGAACCGGCAATAGCATCGAAAACGAAGTTAGCATCGACCTACCAGTCGCCACAGAACAGGTAGAGTCACTCAACCACTCCAAGGCCAACGGCTCCAATGCATCGGCTCCAAACTGTGATAATCCTGAATCAAATCGTGACCGTATCGATATTTACCATATCGATACCGATTCTCAGCTGGACTCAACCTTAACCTCAAACTTGACACCGAACCCGCAATGGACAGCTCCTGTAAATGGTACTGGAGTTAATAAACCTACAGAAAACAACAGTAATAATCAACAAAATGATACAGCGCCTGGGCTAGCAGTAGTAACCCCAAGCCAAGTAAGCAGGGCAGTTGATGCTGCACTTAATCAGCAAGCACCTGGAGTAGACAAACAGATTGGCAGTGAGGAAGCAGACAGTTGGACCAAGGTTGTTAGGAAGCCTAAACATAGACCCTCTTCTGGTAGGCCGGCTCCTCTTAGGGGCTCCAACGGTAATGAGGGAAATCTTAAAACAGCACCGAGAATGGCATTTTTGTTTTTGTCCGGACTCGCCCCAGATGTCACCCAAAGTGAGGTGCTGGACTACCTTAAATGTAATGGAATGGGTGACAGCTGCAGATGTGAAAAAATGCAGACAAAGAAGGACAAACATAAAGCATCCTTTAGGCTTATTGTACCTCAGAGTACTCTAGACCAATATCTGTGCTCAACACTGTGGCCTAGGGATGTTATCATAAACCATTTTATGAACATCCAGCGCCATTAAATGGCAAAAGTCATAACAATAAACCTGATAAAGTCAGCTTAAGTGTACTACACATAAATGTGAGATCAATTCGGCAAAAAAGTGGTCAGCTTGAAGCATTTATCGCTGATAAAGATATACACATTTTGTGCATCTCAGAACATTGGCTATGTCAAGAAGAAGCTACTATCTTCCAAATCCAGGGCTTTAAAGTGGCAGGGTACTCTGCACGAAGTGAAACTTCTGGTGGGGGTACTATGATCCTTGCCAGAAATAATCTTGAGGTATCAGTTTGTACAAACTCTAGTTTTAGTATCGACAAATGTATTGAGTATTGTTCTGTCTACGTGAAGCATTATAACTCTTATATCTTGGCACTGTATCGTTCGCCCTCGGGCTGTTTTGATACCTTTTTGATTACATTAGAGAAAATTATGTCTGGTTTTAAACTTGGCACTAATATCATAATTGCAGGTGATTTTAACATCCACTTTAATACAGGCCATCCTGAGGCGGTGAAATTCATTGATATTGCGGAAAGCCTTGGTTTGAGACAGACTGTTTTCCAGGCCACAAGGAGGGAGGCATGTCTGGATAATGTACTTGTAAGTCCTGGTGTGACTGTGAGTTCTGTGAATGTTGTAGAGATGAATGTCTCGGATCATATGGGTCAAGTGTTGGAGTGTGTGGTAGAGCGCAGGGGGGATGGCTTTGTTGAGTCCCATAAGGTATGTAGACCAATGACTCAGAGGGGTCTCCTCTTGTTCTATAGTGAGATATGCAGTGCCCCCTGGGATTTTATCAATGACAATACTACTGTCAACCAAAAATTTAAAATCTTTGTAAACACCCTAGAGAAAGCATATTTTGAATCATTCCCAGAAAAAACATATGTCGTAAGATCTGACCAATCTTGTAATATCTCATGGTTTAATAATGATCTTAGGGAAATGCGGAATAATCTAAATTTTTTACATGAGCTCAAAACACAGTATAGTATTCCAGATATAGAAAATCTATATAAAAACCAACAAAAAAAATATAGACAATCTATAAATGAGGCTAAAATCAGGGCAAATGATAACTTAATCCGCACTTCCACCAACCCTAATAAGGCCATGTGGCAAATAATAAATAAACATCGACAAAAGACCCAGGAAACCCAGACCGTACCCTCACCCAGCCCAAATCAATTCAATGACTTTTTTTCTAATATAACAGACCATGTGATTCGTAGTATTCCGGATACAGATACGGACCCCTTAACATACCTAAACAACGTCACTAAACCTCAGACAGCCTTCTCGTTCGCGGAGGTAAGTTTTAATAATATAAGGGAAATCTTGGATCAGCTAAATAACAAACAAAGCCGGGACATATATGGTCTTAATATAAAGCTTATAAAATCTGTTAAAAATGAAATACTTGCTCCACTGACCAAATTGATCAATCTGTGTTTAAGAAATGGTGTGTTCCCAGATGTTCTTAAGGTTGCATGTGTAACTCCTATCTTTAAAAAGGGGGATCGAGAACAACCTGAAAACTACAGGCCAATATCGCTTTTGCCTGTGGTTTCCAAAATTCTGGAGAAATGTATGGCTATTCAAATGGTAGATTTTTTCAATACCGAAAATGTTTTTTCCCCCAGTCAATTTGGATTTAGGAAGGACAGAAATACAGTTCATGCCGTGATGGATCTTGTATCTGCCATTCTGGATGCTTTTCGCAGGAAGCAGTATGAGTCTGTCATATTCTTGGATTTGAGCAAGGCCTTCGACTGTGTTAACCATGGTATCCTCCTCCGCAAACTTGAATATTATAACTTTAACTCTAAAAGTGTGGAATTGATACGTTCATATCTGGAACACAGACGTCAAGTAGTGAGGGTGGCTGGGGTGTCTTCAGCAATGAGTCAAATCAAAATAGGGGTGCCCCAGGGGTCAATTCTGGGACCCATACTATTCTTAATATATATCAATGACCTTCCTTTTAGCGATATAATTTCTAAATATACCCTCTTTGCTGATGACACCACTGTCTCTCTTGCCGCTGATACGTTGGGAGGCGCGTTGGAGGCTTCCAGGTTGGCACAGGATAGGGCAGAACACTGGTTTTGTTCTAACAGGCTGCTGCTGAACGCGGATAAGACCCAGATGGCGATTTTCTCCCTTAGAGAGCTACAGGGTGCACCAAATGTGTCGTCAGTGTCATTTCTAGGTGTGGTGCTGGATCCGGAATTGCGGTGGAATGAACATGTTGGTGCCCTTGCAAAGAAGCTAGCCAGGAGCATTTATCTTCTTCGACAGATCTCTCAGTGTGTCTCCTCTGATGTAAGACGAACAACATATTTTGCAGTTTTTCACACTCACATTAACTATGCAATCCTTGCATGGGGACATTCGGCAGGGTGGCGAAGAGTTTTTGGACTGCAGAGGAGGGCTGTTAGGGTGATATCTGGTTCGGCCTATAGAGAGGATTGCAGGAATACTTTCATTAATTTGAAAATCTTAACTGTGCCTTGTTTGTATGTGTTTGCGTGCCTGGTGTATGTGAGACAGAATCTCGATTCGTTTTTGACGCATCAGGATGTGCATGAATATAGTACCCGAGCCAGGGGTAATCTGGTTCCTGCTTACCAGCGCCTGCGAAGGTGTCAGGATGGCCCGGGGTATTGGGCGATCAAGTGCTTTAACGCATTGCCTGTTAGGATAAGAGAGTTGCCACTCTCAATGTTTAAGAGCCGTGTTAAAAAGTTCCTTACTAGTCATGCTTTCTACTCCCATGAGGAGTACTTCAACTCAAATTTTAATCTGTTGTAAGCTGTAATAGTCTTTGTAATAGTGTTTTTAATTGATTTTATATATTTTCGTGTATTATTTGTTAGTCTGGACGTTATTATTGTTTATAGTCCATATTTTAAATTTGTAGTAATGATTAATAGGTAGTATAGTAATAATTTTTATTTCCAAATTTTATATTCAAATTTTTTGACGTGTGTAAACATTTGTATGTATTGACATAAATAAATTATTGATTGATTGATTGATTGATTGATACGATAATATTTTAGTCTTGACAATTGTGTTGAATATTATTAGCAGTACCTACCTACCAGATTTTGTAAAAATTGTAAATGTGATTTTGCTCGCTAATAAATAAATAAGTAAGTAACAACGAAAATACTTTATATAATGGTTTTACTAAATTAATATCTAAAATTACAGGAGTAACTTAATTGTTAAACCAAATTTACATTTTATAACGTAAAATTACAACTGGAAGCAGCAAACTAGTGTCATGTCTCATGGCTTTGTGTTTCATGTGGTGGGGTTTTCTCTATCTACTGCAACTAGATATTCCAAAAACCTAAAATTGTTAACAGCTTTTTACAAATTAATTTTTTACCTAGCTACAGGGCATCCTGGAATGTCACTCCTGAAGTTTCCCATTTGACAAACCTACTTTTATGATTGCTCAAAAAAGGTTTGTTGAATGAGAATTTTGGAATGAAATTCAAAAATAAATCAAGTTTATTTTAACATATTCTTAAATTGTATAGTAATTATCCCCATGGCAGAAAGCAAAAACTAAAATGTCTACACATTACTAACGTCGAATAATATACTATGTAGTTTATAGTAGATGAAAGCGAGACCTTTTATGTAGGGTTGACTACAGCCAATTATTAATGATAAGCCTTAGCACTTTTTTTTTATCAATTTTAAGTTTACACTTGCAAACGATTAGGTCAGGTTAGTCAACCGAAACGTTGTGTTCAAATCAAAATAAAACGAATAAGGATTAGACAAATTTCGACCTTTGTCATTTCATCTTTAAAATAATCTTCAAGATTTTACCTATTTCTAAATGACTGCAAAATAATATTGTCAAATGCTGCCTGCTAAAGGACACAAATAGACATCCAAATACGAACAGTTTAAAACGTAGTGTTCAAAAATTCGACAAACAGTTTAAAATGTAAAGTTAAAAACTCTTTCACACTATTATACAGCGTTATAGATGAGCAGCGAGGTAACACTATTTTTAAACCCATAAAGTGGTAGTTGTTTTATATTATTAGACAACTTGTTAAAAATTTGGATGACAGTATAATCCGGTCTGTAAGATATTGTTCATTCTTTTTGACATGTAACAGGCACTTTAATATGTACTGAGATAGAAAAGTGGGAATTTTTAGCTGTATAAATGCCTATCTGCAGTTTTTTCTCCAGCCTAGTCCTAGAGTTATTCAAACTACTATCCTCTGCAGACCAAAAACTTGCCCTGACTGGCTTGCACAGCCTCATGAAGATGGCAAATATATACCATCCTCATTGTAACCTCTGACACACAATTTTTGGCCATGGCTTTTATATATAAGTTATTAAATGGTCTTCTCCCATCTTACCTTGGTGGATTTATTGCCCATAACAGTGATGTACATAATTACCCTACTCGAAATAGAAATGATTTTTATATCAAGAGGACTAATTCCAGGAGAGCTATGAATTCTTTATTTTTCAAAGGTCTTAAAGAGTACAATGATCTACCGAGATATGTCAAGGAGTGTTCATCGATTAATAGTTTTAAAAGAGAGCTTAGGACATTTTTTAGAAGTTAAGATAGGCTTTTCCGATATGATGATGTTTTGTAGCCTAAAATATAGATTTTATTTGAGTTTCTAGTGTTATATCTGAAGTATATTAAAACTTGTAGGAGTGTTTTTTAACAAACATCAGTGCACTAAGAATCAGAATACCTGGAAGTGTGAGAATCTAATGCTGCCGAAAGGTTTCTTTGCATGACTCAAGTGGGCTTAAGGAGTAGATTTTACGAATAATTTTTTTTTGAAGAATAAATAATCTTTGAAGTTCTGAGTAGTTTGTCCTCAGTAAAGCACAAAAAGAGTTAAGTGGCTGTGGGCCAAAAAATAATATATATTTAACAATTGTTTGGGGTTCATAAAGGTTTTTAAGTTGACAAAGGCATAATAAGCAGTTTAGTTTTGCAGCAACATTGTCTACATGGGCTGTTTACTTTAATAATTGTGAGTCTAGGTGAAGACCCAGAAACTTGCATTGTTCTACTCTTGTAATAAAATTATTATTCAATTTTAAGTATAAATCAGGAACCTGCTGCTTTTTATAGAATGCCATGTAATGGGTTTTATTTGTGTTAACAACTAGATGATTTGTTTGGCACCAAACAGAAAATCTAAGCAGAATTGTATAAGTTATTTCAAGTAGTTGATTAAGTGTAGAAGCAGGTATGACTACTGTTGCATCATTTTTTCAAATCGATTATAAATAAAAAAAGCAAGGGAGAGATTACGCCTCTTTAGGGAACGCCCTATCTGATATTTAGTTTCTCCGAATAGGAGCCCCAAAGTTTTACTCTTATTTGGCGATTAGAGAAAAATTATTCCAGCCAGTCAGAAATATTACCACGTATTCCCATAGCATGCAACTTTCTGAGCAAGATGGCAGTGTCGACGCAGTCAAACGCTGGGCTAAGATATGGAGTGATATTTTGGGGTAGTTCAACGGAAATACACAGAATTATAGTCATGCAAAAAAGGTGCATCCGAAATATTTTTAGGATGAAACAGCAGGAAAGTTGTAGGTCTGTTTTTGTAGAAAAAAATATTCTGACGGTAACAGGAATGTACATTTTGGACTCTGTAATATTTGTATTTCATAATAGGGATCTTTTCCTCGATTTTAATGTGAAACATGATTATGACACTCGCCATAAAAGTAATTTAGTACCAGAAAATTATAACTATACTTACATACCTCCAAAAAAATGTAAAATACTGCATCATAAAAATTTTTAATTGTTTCTCAGACGAAATTAGAAACCTGCCAAAGAATAAACTAAAATATACCTTAACAAAATATCTAGTCAGTAAGGCCTTCTACAACCTTAATGAATTCTTTGATGATCCTGATAAAGGAATAATTCAGTGTTAAATTTTAAATGTTTGTTACAATTTTAAGCATGTGTAATTTTATCAAAATTGTCATTGTCTAAATGTAATGTAATTACAAATTTAAAATGGTTATTTACAAAAATCTCTCCAGACATTGTTCAACAGCCCCTATTGGTTTTTTTTTTATTATGTTTATAGTAATTGTAAGCATCTTATTATTGAACAAATAAATACTATTGTATTGTATTGTATTAAATCCAAAAATAGAGCTATAGTATAGTAATTAGAATCTATTGTTTTATAAATATATTCCAAGAGATCGTAAGCAGCTGTGCTAGTAGAGAAGTTTGAGCAATACTAATAAAAAATTAGGTAGGTACTATATTTTAAGACGGGACCTACCTTCACATTATTAGATAATGATCCTTTTATTAGTGAATAAAATTGAATCGAGTTTAATCACATTTTAATCTTCGTGAGTCCTGATATGTGCTGGTAATTTTAGGTTGGTCATATCCTATAACATCACATTATATCACTGAGAAAAAGGCTAAAATAAAAAAAAAAACTAAAATTATACAATAAGTACATACTTTGCTTTCACTGCGAATAATCTCTTGAGTTATCTGTCTAGTTGAAAAGCATCTCATACCATAATCTCTTTTTTTCTAAGTGAGTTTTCTGACACAAGTTGTTCTCAATTTCTGTTAAGCAGATAAATTATTGAGTACCTACTTTAATTTTCATGCAGCAACCACATTCTACTGATGTTAATACATAAGTGTAAGCCGGACTACAAATACAAATACTAATAATCTTTATTCCCACTACGAGCCCTAAAGTAATTAAAAGTATATTTAATATGAAGTACCTAGTAGGTAAATACAAATAATTGTTTAGTAACTAACCTCTTTACGTATCAAATATTTTCTTTTACCATTTTCTTGGTGAAAACTTGTCACAGTTACCAATTGAAATAAACTTTGTCTTGTGTCTGTGTTCTTTACTGGTTAATACTTTGATTCCAATCCATATTCTAAAAAAAACAGCTGTAATAATGTAAATATGTAAACAAGCAGTCAATTGAAATATATAAATAGGTACTTACGACATAAAATAATGTATCTCGAACGCACACTATAAAACTTTCTCTCTAAAATCTAAAATCTATACTATTTTTAGGTTAAGAATTCTGACACTTAAATCTGACAATCACATCCGATAACTTTAACGGCTCAGCTGTTTCTCCACCACAGTGAAAAATCAACAAGTAGGCTGTTTTCGGTTGTTGTCATGGAAACACTCACGTTAAAAGTTAAAGTGAGCATTTGATCATAGGGCTGAATGTATCTCTAATCTCTATCTATTTTTCATATTTTATAAATTTCTAGGGGGGGGGGGCAGCAGCCCTCCCCTACCGCTCTTGACTCCGCCCCCTTGCACATATCCTATACGTAAGTGTACCGGAATCTAAATCTAACAATAGTATGTCTGTGACATAAATGTGTTTGCATTTGGTTTAATAAATTAATTTATTGTAAACACAAATGAAAGGACTGGAACAATCAAAAATAATTTACTACACATAAAATTATTTATTAAAGTCTACCGTCATATTAAACAAAAAGTATGATTACACATTCCACTTAAGAGCAAGATACAATCTTAGAATAAATTGTGCTAGAATTCTCTGATTTATAGAAGTATGCAAGTCAGTGAATAACGAAATTCCTAAAGATATTATTACATTGGGTTGTTCAAAAGTCTTGCATAAAATTCATATTTTAGTTATTTTTAAGAAAAATGTCTAAGTATCTTCGAATAATTACACCAAAGTACGGCGGTGCGCCATCTTGTTGAAACCATTTTCTTTTATGGACTGGATCAACCTCGTTAGCAAAAATGGGAGGAAATATAAGTAAAACTGAGCAGTAAGATTTTCGTCAAAGAAATATGGTCTTATAATTCATAATTCTGTTATTAATAATTATTTCAGTCCACACATTGACTTTTTGAGGATGTTGTGTATGTCCTTCACGTATCCACTGTGGATTTTGTTCAGACCACAATCGATATTTATGTTTATTGATCATTCCATTTAAATAAAATGTAGTCTCATCAGAGAATATATTATGGAAAAAAAGGTTGTTTTTTGCCATAATTTCCTCACAGAATTGTAATCTCCTATCGTAACCGTCCTCGAGAAGTTCCTGTACAACCTGCACTTTATATGAGTGATACTCCGGGCTTTTTAAGTCTCTGTACGGAAGCTCTAGTAACATCGTTATTAAGTGCTAAGGTATTAGTTGAAGAATGCGAATTTTCACTTACTGATAGGAGTATATCAAGTTTCTTTTATCTTCAGTTAAGGCGGATAGTAGGCCACTTCTAGGTAAATCACGTACTGTGGTCGATAGAACGATAGGGAACTAAACTACCCAAATACTAACATTTGCTTACAATAAACGGTGATATGAAACAAAACGGTGCAAAAATAATGTAGAAATACCAATTAATAACAGATTTTTGGGAAGTTATTTGGGGTAGTCTTGTCGTAACGAAGTGAGCAAACTCCTACGTTTTTGATATTATGGGATTTAGTATTTGAAGACCCAGAATATTGCAGAAAGATGAACAACAATTTTTATCAATTTCCGTATTTTGGCGTGTTTCTTAAAAATAACTAAGAAAAAATATGAATTTTATCCCAGGCTTTTGAACCACCCAGTAGAAGTATACAAGTTAGTGAATATCGAAATTCCCAAAGATATTATTATATGTCAGAAAGTAAAAATTACCTGTCATAATTCAAAACCTTATAAAAAACAGACTGACAAATCATCTATACCCTATTGATATTCAAATTGATATGACTACAGAATGTCCCTGGAAGGGATTACCTCTACCACAAACGAACATAATTTTTGGGTTTTCTGCAAAAAGTCATTTGTTTGGAAAAAATATACGATTTGTGTTTGGAAAATTTAGGTTTTGTTTACAGGAAAAACCTTAAAAATATTAATTCGGCTTAAGAGTAAACTAGCTTTTTTCGTTTTTAAGGAAAATGCTATTAGAAACTAATTATAAGGACTATTTATATTTTTTATTCAGGCTCAAAATTGTCTTGTTAACTCGATTTTTTCATGCCTGCTTTTTTTCGAATGTAAAGAACACAACCAAGATCGATTAAAAAAAAACTTTCTTAAGCCTTAAATTATGACCAAAAAAAATAATCCTAATCAACATTTGTTAAAGCATTTTCCTTAAGAGGGAAAGTATAGGTAGTTATACTCTTTAAAAAAAAAAAATATTTCTTGAGATTTTGACCTTGCTGCATACAAAAACTAAATTGTCTTTTAAAATTTCAAAGACTAACACTTTAAGATTTAGATCTACCTAATAACACTTATTTGGAGGATGATGCGATTTCTATGCGTAACGTGAGTAAATTTTTAAATTTGAGGACCACATAATAAATGTATGTCAAAAGCTTTCTTCTAGTTGTTACGTCATTAGGTTTTTATAACTTGAACTTTCTTATAGCAAAAAAGTCGTTTTAAGCTCTAATTGGTTCCCACCCCCGTTATGGTATTTGTTTTTGGGACTCTTGTTTACAATATTTGTTCCGATCTCCGTCTGTGTTGCAAAAAAGTGATGTGTGTGTGGTGCTAACGTTTGTGATTCTTGTTGTCCTTTGTTTTTTAGAAACTGAATTTTGACTCTTTGTTCTTTTAGAAACTGTTTGTTTAATGTTTAAAAGATTATAACACACGTCAATCCCTTTCCCCCTCGGTCTAGCCAAATTAAAAATTCTTTAATAATTTAAAACTTTATTGGAAGAAACTGCAGCGTCTGAAGAAGCCTAACCAAAAAATTCTTGTTATAAAAGTTGCATCACTCTTGATGAGTATTATCACAGATAATAGAGGTTAGTTGTATAGTCTCTGGTATTATGATGACGAAATTTTAAATCTTAACTATTATTTCTAACTTTTCTAACGTGTTAAGACTACATTTATGTCAGTTTAATTTAATATTTATTTAAGTGTTTTAGTGCTGTTATACTCTTGAATATTCTGTTTGTTATTTTAATTAACCTTGTAATTTTCCTTAGTCAACAAGATCAATGCCAATAAAGGATTTTTTGAATTTGAATTTAAAAATAAAGCTTGCCACTGAGCGAGTTGATTAAATTTATTTAAAATTGTACATAAAGCCATAACACTATATATTATTATACTTACTCACTACTAATGGTGACCTTTTTTACCACCTCCTTCGTACTAGCTATAGAAGCATCGATTTTACTTAGAAAATCACTGATATTTTCCTCGTCAAAACTACTCCTGGTACTACTGGCCGTGGACATTCTGTTCTGATTCAAATTCTCCACACTGGGGCTAGCTAAGGAGGATTGGGAGCTAGTGGATTGCGTCTCGGAGGGAGAATGGATATCATTGGCATTGTCAGGTTGAGGTATCAGAAGGTACTCTCGGAGGAAGAGACTGTCGGAGGCCCAGAGCCTGTTTGCTCTACGGATTTGTTCTATCTAAAAGATCGTCAGAGCAAATTAGGCATAGTCATATTGACAGGACGTAATTTTTATTGATCGGCACCGAGAGTTAAAGGAAATGCCTCATTCCCTGGACATATCAAATTAAAAACTGAGCGAGTCCGGATCAAAAAAGCTGAAGGAATGATGCAGTAGAAACTTTTCTGGGATGGAAACGCAAAGTAGTTAATTTTGTGCATATTATGGTAAGAGAATTTTATTTTCAATCAACCAATCAAATGGTATTGATAAGCATCACAATACTGTACAGGGTGTCCAGTTTTCGATGGTTTTACGGGGTATCTCCGTTATTAGTAAAGAAAGAAGCACTGTGCTACTGCTTTGTGAAACAAAAGATGTCGCAACCAGAATTTTTCTAGTTCTTCTTGTTTTTGATATACGGAATGTTTTTGAAAATTTTACATTTTGGGGCACCCCCATATTCATTTTACCCTGTAGCTTATCAAAGAGAAAACAAATGTTCTTTTTGTAGTTTTGTAGTTTTTTACGTAGAATCCAGTGACGTACTCAAATTTTCTCTACGTTTAATAGTTTCCGACAAAAAAACAAACTTGTTTTTTTTCAATGGGTCACCCCATATATTTTTTAATAATATAAATTAGTTTATAACAAGCTTCTTAGAAATATATATCTTATTTTTATTTTTAATATTAAGCACGGAATTTACGTTTAATTAAAAAATATACATTTTTTGTTAGTAGGCCATGACGGGTATTTAAATAAACTATTACTGCTATGATAATTGCTGCAGAAGAAATATATTTTGGACTCCTTAATCTAATTAGCAGTTATATTTCAGTAACAATAATAACAATGCATAAATCGAGTTGTGTTTTACTATGTAAAACATAAGAAACAAAAGCTGAAAATTTATAGAACTTTCTCATAAATATTGCTCAAATTTTTCTCCATTATACCTTAGACATGTTTCACACGTAGTTCTTATTCGCCTTAATGAATTTAAAATAATAAAATACCTCGTTTGTAACTCCCTAAATGTTTTTTTAGTGGCATTTCCTAAATCTGCAATTGTTTGGTATTATGAAGAGTCGACGGAAAAAACGATGAAACTCCATTATTTGGTTAAATCGAGTTGTTCAGATCAGAATGTAGGTAGCGGCGAGATTAACACGTTAGCCTATCTAAAATCGCGAATAAAAATAAGACTTCCAATATTTTAACCTTAGAAGAATCTGACTACTCCGGAAAAATGATAAGGTTCCAAGCGTAACACGAAAAAACGCTGAAGCTCCCAAATTCCGAACTTGTGCCTACGTGTCGACCCATTAGTTTTATAGATCGCATAAGAATATTTACTCATTTTAAAAGACGTTTACAGTAGGTAGGTGCATTTTGTTGCCTGAATCCTAACATTTTCTGCTGTGTACGTGTGTATTGTAGAGTAGTGAGTTACATACATTGTTCAATATGGAAAAGAATAAAGAAAATAAAATGGACATATTGAGAAACTTTAATAGTTATGGAACATATGATGAACAAAACTTATATCTTGGTGGACTCATTACCGTTGTTCCTGTGAAAAGGCGTAGACCCAAGAATAAAGAAGAATGTGTAAACAAATTCAACGATGCCTCGTATATCTTTAGAGTTAGCAACATCAGCCAGGGTTCGCCTTTAGATACTTAAGTATGTTATAAAGCATTTCTAGCTCTACACGGTAATACTGGTCGCCGAGTGCAATTTATTCAAAATTCACTTAAATTGATTGGAACACCACCAAAAGATCGCAGAGGATTACATTTAAATAGACCCCACAAAATTGTGAAAGGTATCGAAAAACTTGTTTGCACTCATATTGCATCGTTTAAGGGAAGATCTAGCCATTACAGTATTTCAAAAACAAATAAAACTTACTTACCCGAGGATTTAAATATATCCAAGATGTATGATTTGTTCAAGGTGCAAAATCCAAACATAAAAATATCATATAATTCCTACAGAAAAATATTTAATGAGAAATTTAACATAAGCTTTGGCTATCCCCGTTCAGACATCTGTTCGAAATGTGATGAAATGGCGGTTCAAATAAAAGGCTTAGAAGGAAAGGTGGCCAATGCTTCTAATGCCAATGGTCCAGAAGCAGAACGTTTAGATCATCTTTCTCAGTTGCGAAATCTTGAAACAGATAAAGCTCTGCATTTGCGAAAAGCGAACACGTTTTATGAAAGGAAGCGGCAAGTAAAATTATCAGCAAGACAAAATGTAGCCATGGAGGGTATTTGTATGGATTTTTCGAAAAATTTGCCGATACCAAACATCACGACTAACGATGTATATTACAGCCGTCAGCTCTCTTTATTCATATTCAACATACACGTCTTGAGTACACAGCAAAGTATATTTTACTGCTACCCAGAAACTATAGGCAAGAAAGGGAGCAACGATGTATGTTCACTGCTACATAATTTTATTTACAACTACTTAGATCCTAACGTAAAAACCCTACAGATATTTTCGGACTCCTGTGGAGGACAAAATAAAAACTTTACAGTTTTTCGTTTCTTGCATCATGTTGTCCATTATGAGCGGAAACTTGACCACGTTCAGATGACTTTTCCTATCCGTGGACACTCTTATCTAGAGTGTGATAAGGACTTCGGCATCATTAATCAGAAATCAAGAACTGAACAACCACGTGACTGGTGTGAAGTCGTGAAGACAACGCGAGTGAAGCCCAGTCAATTTGACGTCGAAGAGGTGCAGCAAATGTATTTTCGATCATGGGAACAACATTTACGGCCTCTATACAAGAAGAAGTGTCCTTTCCCATCAAGACCCCTTAAAGAATTAAAAATTTCCGTTGAGCATCCACGACTAGTCTATTACCGGGACTCGTACAACGGAGCATGGCAGTCTGCAGACATTGTAGGAAAACCTTATAGTAGTAAAGCAATGTGACCCTCAGCTCAAAATCCCATAAGAAATAACATTGCGCTGAAATCTGCATTTTTATCGCCATTTTAGGGCGTGGCACTTTTCCTGGAAGTCGCCATCCTCTCTTAACCTAAGTAGAACCCAGCTACTATCGCCATCTAGTGAGTGACGTCATAACTGCTCGATGCCGGTAATATATGGCCCTATTGGCCTGGCAGGTCAGCGACCCCGAGCGGTGGTCACCCAACGATCGCCCGAGGGTATCCGATGTCGGTAATATAGGACCCGTCTTAGCCTAAGTGGCGCCCCCCCTGGTATTATCAACCCTCATTATTTCAAGATTCTAACCCAACTTTATGACCCATGGTCACGTGTTATTACATTTATAGCGGAGGAGAGATGACGTAGCACGTTCCCAATAGTACCCAAACCCAAGTACCTAACCTGAACATCTATCTAAATAATCAATATTGAACAACATAATGAATAAATAATAACAGAAAAAAAGTTTGTGCAGTCAGCGGGAATTGAACCATAAACCTCTGGGGCCGAACCTCAAAGCCTTGCAAAATACGCTACGAGAGCATATAGATTAAAACTGCTAAACAATGTTTGACAACGTGAAACCACGGGGGCACATCTGATTAGATTGCTGGAACAAAAGGTCCCTTAGTGGGGTTATGGTGGTGTTTTATAATGTACAAAATTAGGGTAAACCAGGCTGGGAACTCCAATGTTAATTTCGGAGGGATTTTTATGACTCATATCTCCGGAACCAATGGGCCTAGGATATTGCGCATGCGTAGCTGGGGTCTATGAAATGGGTTCTTGCGCATGACCCGAAAATGACACCTGTCACCTGTCAATTAAGAACTGTCACATGTCAGATGTCACCTGTCAAATGTCAAAATCGACAGCTGATGTATGTCACGTGTTTAGGGTGACGTCATGAGTCGTTTAAAAAAAGAACGGGGTTGATCGGGCCAAAGTTGGTATAGCTAATGCCCTAACGGCAGGGCAGTATGCATGCGCCATAACATGTCATCAATGAACATTGTTAGAGGCCGCGTGGCATGTAATTAGACAACTGGGGATCTAGTATGTCCTTTCGGCAAACAGTATTTTCAGGCGTCATCTATAATTACGTTCGCGCATACTCCCGCTATCTGGGTACAACCTGAACTTATGCAACCAGAAGCCCCTATCAGCAAATATTGCCTTCACCAATTTATTAACAAACCTTAAGTGTGGCGATGATGACAAAATGGCGGTAAACCTAGCTTTTATAATGCATTCACCATTTTATCGACAAACCAGTACTAATGGCGTTGCCAAACCAATATTTCCCCTTATTCAACATAAAAATTGTCGAAACGGCAACACCGCCGTTCCAATACTGAAAATTTAAGAAAATACGCTTAGGCCATATTGTAATAGCCGTTCGTACAAAAACACGTATAAAAGATATGCGACATTGATAAGAAACAAAAATAATATCCCAGACGTTATAGCTCCATAAGCCACACTAATATTCTATCAAGAATATTATTCGATATACAAGATAATAATAAACCAAAACAGCTATATTAGAATAATTTAAGATCAAGGACAAACTTATTACCAACCTCGTATGTATTATAATATTAAGTTTACATCTATGATAAATAGTACGGAATTTAAAACGCCAATGAACTTAAAAACTAAGAAAAAAGATATATACAATAAAAGCAATACCCTTGTATATTAAATACTTCTGATCGATTATTATTAAGAACATATCAACGGGGTGATTAGATAAATGTAAAATTTAGTCTAATAATGCCAAAACGCAGCTAATAAACTTCCCGAGAGCCAGAAGTAAATTTCGTCAAACCAGACTGCAAGCCAAAAATCTAAACCTCAGCTGGACCAGACTGCGATATTTGATATTAGAGGACATCACGCAACTCTTTTTACCATTACACAAGATATCCAAGACAGTGCGTTTTTGGTTTTCAAGAGACGTACTGACAAAAATAATCTACATCGTAACACTAAAATTTACCACATGATTACAAAAACATGCTTATTTACAAAATATGAATAGAAGATAAATACAAAATCATATACAAGGTATTAGTTGACATAATAGCCATTTTAACGACAATATAATTAACATCAATCAAAGATAGTTAAATAATATGGTATATTTTATATCAAGGAATGCTAAAAATTTTTTTAATTAATACAACATTTGGTATACACATACAATAAATTCAAATTAGGTTTTCAAAAGTTAACAACCACGTATAATATATGATAAGTTTATAGAAAATATTATAGAAAAAAAAGCTCAACCAACACTAAAAATACCCGAAAATAAAAATAAACAAGGCCATCAATTTTACCCAAAGGTAGGTACTTATATTTACTCTGTATACAGCATTTATATCAGGCTCGTGTAGACACTTGGCATACTAATTAATTACTAGAGATGCACAAATGATATCACACATGGTACTTGTATCTTATATATCTATAACATTAGTAGAAATATCAGTTTGTTGACTTCGATGTAGTTAACCTTGATATTAAATGCAACTAAATAGTATTGCCGTAATTATTATAGGTCAAGCGTTGAAAACAATGTTTAAATCTATTTACAATTGTACAAAAAACAAAGCAGCTTGCTTCTATAAATAATAATATATATACAAGGTTAACCGAAAAGTTGAGTATGAATATAGATAAATTATTAATAAAGTTTATAGGTACATCGTTTCCTAATTATACCGGTTACCCGACTAAGTTTAATTTTTCCTATAATGACGTACATTGTAAACAAGTAAGATCTGGGAACTTCATAAAAATAAATTAATATACATTAGATGACCTTTCTAAATTCTGAGAAATGTTGCGACATTGAAATATCTTATATTATACGGTTCACTGCACATTTTATTCCTCGAATAATATTTAAAAAATACCAAGAGTAGTAGATAACTAAGTAATTGTATATAACATTTAACCTGGTACAATGCCAAGGTTACACCGGTAACCGTGAACGTCTGTGACATTAACACAGC
The DNA here is from genome assembly GCA_963920685.1 of Polydrusus tereticollis. Taxonomy (NCBI): domain Eukaryota; kingdom Metazoa; phylum Arthropoda; class Insecta; order Coleoptera; family Curculionidae; genus Polydrusus; species Polydrusus tereticollis. Next base: position 130,449,541 of record OY987326.1, read on the forward strand.
CTATGCATTATTTGTTTATTGAATTATATGACGGAAAAAATTGTAACAATATGATATGTGACTAAAATGCAAATAATTTTAAGTGTATTCTAATTACGTCACCAGCTTATATAAAATTCAGCTATAGAGTGAGTTAGCGGGCAGTTTAGTAATATTCTTATCTTCAGAGTAAGAGCCAAATATTTATGAGATTTTGTTTAGTTGTTAAATATACAGGAGATAGTTATTTAACAATCTTATTCTATTTTAGTTTTTAGATAAAATGCTTGTATATAATTATTGTGTAATATTTTGAAGAAAACACTTAAATACGGTAATAAATTCATAAAAATTACAAGTTTAAAAAATAATCTTAATAATAATTAAAGCAGAATTAGGGATTCATTGTATATTTTCTGCACAGAAATGTGCAGAGGCCTGAACCTATAAACTTTCCACCACATCAGCCGCTGATAAAAAAACTACTCATTTAAATAACCCTACTTAATATCAATAACGTCTGTTTTATTACTATAATTAAATAAAACATTATATTCACTTACACATAAATAATAGTCTTTAAATGGACAGCTAAAATATTGAGATAAATCAGGTATCTTGGAGAGTACAAAGGTTTTCAGTGAGCATAAAAAATAGAAATAAAAAATACATTACAAATAAAGAAGGCTATATTTTATAGTCAGCATATGAGGGAAAAATAAAAGTACACATAAAAAAGACACATATCACTAATCTCGTATATACTACACAGATATAAAAAACCAATACAAAAAATAAAATGGCATATCGTCAAGTTCAAAAGACCCTGTATATAATAATATTTGGAGTACAGTGTACTACTTAAATATATAAAACAAATTTCAGATTAAAAATTATAAAATAAACCATTCTCCTGCAATTATAATATTAATATCCTTGTGAATCCTAAATAAAGCAAAACAGCATACACTAGTCAAAGGTCAAAGCAGTACCATTTTACTAATTCATCAACAGATCCGATGCACATACTTACAAAGCCAATTAGCATAAATAAAGCATTATCTAAACAAGACTCGTTGGTAACTAACGATCTACATAATGATGTTGCATTTTTAATTATTATAAACAATTTTAAATTATGTCTTCTTCTTATACAAGGTGAGAGAAAAGCACTTGTCTAACTAAGAAATAAAATAAATTAAAAATATGTTGGAAACACTACATTAGGAATATACCATGAAAAATATTTCAACTGACTGAATGTGCTTGGTATGTACCTAAATTGTTTGATATAAATTAGGATTTGAACAACAGAAACCCGATAAGGAATGATCGTCTATAGATGTACTAGGTCATAACCCTTGCATAAGACACACTCAGCATGTTCTTGCTCGATGAACCAAGAGGTTTGACTACATAAATTATTATGCAGTCGGTACTCTCTTACGGAGTCACTACCTAATGCATTATAAAAAAGTCGACGTTTTTAAAAAATTCAGACTCTTCAAGATCAAAATAAAAATGTTTAATAATTATAGCAAAATTACCATGATTTATAGAGATTCGTACTTTACACTAAGACTTACGAATGCCCAAGAATACGTAAAAAGTAATTCAAATTAAATTATTTATTGTCAAGAAAAATATTGCAATGTGACAGAATGTGGGGGGTAAAAGCTTAAAAATATAGTACTTTTGCAAAAATTATACAGTAAACAATAAAAGTATCAGTCAAAATTTTCAGTAAACATTCAAGGATATCCAAGTCTGTATATTATTTATTAACACAGCTGTATATAATAATATTCAAAAACTAAGGTTTACTAGAGCACACTGTATACAGCATGGTAGAAATACTTTAAATATTTCATATTCTAATTTGATAGAAGAATAAAGCATAATTATAGTTTAAAGTCAAGCCTATAAATATTATTCTCAAAAGAAAGGTACCTTGCTCTGTACGAAAAGTAAAGTGCTAATATTCAACCAAGAAAATACTATGGTGTGCTATATAGGTTCATAAAAATATATAATAAAAAAAGACAACAGGCTGTTATTTTAAGTTATATAAAGATGTAGAATATTTCCTTAAAGAGAAAGCTCCTATCAATTTTTCATAAGAAGCAATAAACAATTTAATAAAATGTAAGCACCTGTATAAATTGAGAAAAAATTGAACTAAAAATATGTATCGATAATAAAAGCAATTAAAAAATATGTATGTAATAAGATAAGATACCTATCTATAGCGAACAAATATTGAACGTTTCGAACCCCAGAACTAACCCTGTATATACATTTACAAACATCGAAAATTAAGCAAGTTAAATAAACTAAAAATATACCTTGTGGGAATTCACAGTACTATAGAGAAACAAAATAAAAGTAAAAATACAATTCACAGAAGTAAATCAAACTTACATACAAATATAATAAAATTTACAGGATTATTGTTCAGTCAGTATTCTCATGGCAAAATTGTCATGATTTATAGTGATTCATACTTTACACTAAGACTTACGAATGCTCAAGAATACATAAAAAAGTAATTCAAATTAAATTATTTATTGTCAAGAAAAATATTGCAATGTGACAGAATGTGGGAGGTAAAAGCTTAAAAATATAGTACTTTTGCAAAAATTATACAGTAAACAATAAAAGTATCAGTCAAAATTTTCAGTAAACATTCAAGGATATCCAAGTCTGTATATTATTTATTAACACAGTAATTTATTAAGCACCTGTATAAATTAGGAAAAAAATTGAACCAAAAATATGCACCAATAATAAAAGCATTTTAAAAATGTGCGTGTATTAAGATAAGATACTTATATATAGGGAACAAATATTGAACGTTTCGAACCCCATAACTAACCCTGTATATACATTTACAAACATCGAAAATTAAGCAAGTTAAATAAACTAAAAATATACCTTGTGGGGATTAAAAGTACTGTAGAGAAACAGTAAAAATCCAATTCAACACATGGAAAGTGGTAATTTTAAAATATATTCTGCACTTGGCATATAATTAAGTCGATTATGACATTTGTAAAAATACCCGATACTCCTAAACTTTTGCATAAAATAGATTATCTAATTTTAGGTAGCCTTGATATTAAAATGCATATAGTTTGAATACCGAAACAGTAGAAATTTAACGAGAAATATTATAAACATATTTAAATTATGTGTAGATCAGAGAGAAATGTATGTATCTACCAAAGACGAAATTGTATTAATTTATTCTATAAAAGACAACGTGCATACGGGGGAAGCTAATAAAAAAGTCATTTTTATTTTATCACATTTTTCCAAAAACTATTTAGCTAAATTATTAAAATTTAATACACAATGATGTCTAATTATGTTGACACATTGTTAACAAAACTGGTGTTTTTCTAGTCGCCCGTTTCTGATATAGGTACATTTTGATATTTGATTATTAGTAATTATATAAAACGATAGGTAAAGTCGATACAAGCACGGCTTTTTAAAACGAAGAGGGTTAAACATTTAATATTTATCAAATGTAAGATACAAAAAAATCAAAGTTCTACTTACAACCTAGAATATAAAGCTAAAAAGCCAAATTTTTATCAGATAAACGCTACGTTAAGGTACCTACCGTTCAAATGAAGGAAATGAAAAGTTCGCCAATTTTTGCAGAAATTTTATATCTACGAAAACATGGTTCGGGGAAGCTTCTGAAAAAAACTTTGGAACAGAGCTGTTCCGGGGGAGCAGGTCTGTTCAGGGAACAGGTCTGTTCAACAGGTCTGTTCCGGGTTTTCGTAGATATAAAATTTCTGCAAAAATTGGCGAACTTTTCATTTCCTTCATTTGAACGGTACCTTAACGTAGCGTTTATCTGATAAAAATTTGGCTTTTTAGCTTTATATTCTAGGTTGTAAGTAGAACTTTGATTTTTTTGTATCTTACATTTGATAAATATTTAATGTTTAACCCTCTTCGTTTTAAAAAGCCGTGCTTGTATCGACTTTACCTATCGTTTTATATAATTACTAATAATCAAATATCAAAATGTACCTATATCAGAAACGGGCGACTAGAAAAACACCAGTTTTGTTAACAATGTGTCAACATAATTAGACATCATTGTGTATTAAATTTTAATAATTTAGCTAAATAGTTTTTGGAAAAATGTGATAAAATAAAAATGACTTTTTTATTAGCTTCCCCCGTATGCACGTTGTCTTTTATAGAATAAATTAATACAATTTCGTCTTTGGTAGATACATACATTTCTCTCTGATCTACACATAATTTAAATATGTTTATAATATTTCTCGTTACTCTAAAATTTCTACTGTTTCGGTATTCAAACTATATGCATTTTAATATCAAGGCTACCTAAAATTAGATAATCTATTTTATGCAAAAGTTTAGGAGTATCGGGTATTTTTACAAATGTCATAATCGACTTAATTATATGCCAAGTGCAGAATATATTTTAAAATGACCACTTTCCATGTGTTGAATTGGATTTTTACTGTTTCTCTACAGTACTTTTAATTCCCACAAGATATATTTTTAGTTTATTTAACTTGCTTAATTTTCGATGTTTGTAAATGTATATACAGGGTTAGTTATGGGGTTCGAAACGTTCAATATTTGTTCCCTATATATAAGTATCTTATCTTAATACACGCACATTTTTAAAATGCTTTTATTATTGGTGCATATTTTTGGTTCAATTTTTTTCCTAATTTATACAGGTGCTTAATAAATTACTGTGTTAATAAATAATATACAGACTTGGATATCCTTGAATGTTTACTGAAAATTTTGACTGATACTTTTATTGTTTACTGTATAATTTTTGCAAAAGTACTATATTTTTAAGCTTTTACCTCCCACATTCTGTCACATTGCAATATTTTTCTTGACAATAAATAATTTAATTTGAATTACTTTTTTATGTATTCTTGAGCATTCGTAAGTCTTAGTGTAAAGTATGAATCACTATAAATCATGACAATTTTGCCATGAGAATACTGACTGAACAATAATCCTGTAAATTTTATTATATTTGTATGTAAGTTTGATTTACTTCTGTGAATTGTATTTTTACTTTTATTTTGTTTCTCTATAGTACTGTGAATTCCCACAAGGTATATTTTTAGTTTATTTAACTTGCTTAATTTTCGATGTTTGTAAATGTATATACAGGGTTAGTTCTGGGGTTCGAAACGTTCAATATTTGTTCGCTATAGATAGGTATCTTATCTTATTACATACATATTTTTTAATTGCTTTTATTATCGATACATATTTTTAGTTCAATTTTTTCTCAATTTATACAGGTGCTTACATTTTATTAAATTGTTTATTGCTTCTTATGAAAAATTGATAGGAGCTTTCTCTTTAAGGAAATATTCTACATCTTTATATAACTTAAAATAACAGCCTGTTGTCTTTTTTTATTATATATTTTTATGAACCTATATAGCACACCATAGTATTTTCTTGGTTGAATATTAGCACTTTACTTTTCGTACAGAGCAAGGTACCTTTCTTTTGAGAATAATATTTATAGGCTTGACTTTAAACTATAATTATGCTTTATTCTTCTATCAAATTAGAATATGAAATATTTAAAGTATTTCTACCATGCTGTATACAGTGTGCTCTAGTAAACCTTAGTTTTTGAATATTATTATATACAGCTGTGTTAATAAATAATATACAGACTTGGATATCCTTGAATGTTTACTGAAAATTTTGACTGATACTTTTATTGTTTACTGTATAATTTTTGCAAAAGTACTATATTTTTAAGCTTTTACCCCCCACATTCTGTCACATTGCAATATTTTTCTTGACAATAAATAATTTAATTTGAATTACTTTTTACGTATTCTTGGGCATTCGTAAGTCTTAGTGTAAAGTACGAATCTCTATAAATCATGGTAATTTTGCTATAATTATTAAACATTTTTATTTTGATCTTGAAGAGTCTGAATTTTTTAAAAACGTCGACTTTTTTATAATGCATTAGGTAGTGACTCCGTAAGAGAGTACCGACTGCATAATAATTTATGTAGTCAAACCTCTTGGTTCATCGAGCAAGAACATGCTGAGTGTGTCTTATGCAAGGGTTATGACCTAGTACATCTATAGACGATCATTCCTTATCGGGTTTCTGTTGTTCAAATCCTAATTTATATCAAACAATTTAGGTACATACCAAGCACATTCAGTCAGTTGAAATATTTTTCATGGTATATTCCTAATGTAGTGTTTCCAACATATTTTTAATTTATTTTATTTCTTAGTTAGACAAGTGCTTTTCTCTCACCTTGTATAAGAAGAAGACATAATTTAAAATTGTTTATAATAATTAAAAATGCAACATCATTATGTAGATCGTTAGTTACCAACGAGTCTTGTTTAGATAATGCTTTATTTATGCTAATTGGCTTTGTAAGTATGTGCATCGGATCTGTTGATGAATTAGTAAAATGGTACTGCTTTGACCTTTGACTAGTGTATGCTGTTTTGCTTTATTTAGGATTCACAAGGATATTAATATTATAATTGCAGGAGAATGGTTTATTTTATAATTTTTAATCTGAAATTTGTTTTATATATTTAAGTAGTACACTGTACTCCAAATATTATTATATACAGGGTCTTTTGAACTTGACGATATGCCATTTTATTTTTTGTATTGGTTTTTTATATCTGTGTAGTATATACGAGATTAGTGATATGTGTCTTTTTTATGTGTACTTTTATTTTTCCCTCATATGCTGACTATAAAATATAGCCTTCTTTATTTGTAATGTATTTTTTATTTCTATTTTTTATGCTCACTGAAAACCTTTGTACTCTCCAAGATACCTGATTTATCTCAATATTTTAGCTGTCCATTTAAAGACTATTATTTATGTGTAAGTGAATATAATGTTTTATTTAATTATAGTAATAAAACAGACGTTATTGATATTAAGTAGGGTTATTTAAATGAGTAGTTTTTTTATCAGCGGCTGATGTGGTGGAAAGTTTATAGGTTCAGGCCTCTGCACATTTCTGTGCAGAAAATATACAATGAATCCCTAATTCTGCTTTAATTATTATTAAGATTATTTTTTAAACTTGTAATTTTTATGAATTTATTACCGTATTTAAGTGTTTTCTTCAAAATATTACACAATAATTATATACAAGCATTTTATCTAAAAACTAAAATAGAATAAGATTGTTAAATAACTATCTCCTGTATATTTAACAACTAAACAAAATCTCATAAATATTTGGCTCTTACTCTGAAGATAAGAATATTACTAAACTGCCCGCTAACTCACTCTATAGCTGAATTTTATATAAGCTGGTGACGTAATTAGAATACACTTAAAATTATTTGCATTTTAGTCACATATCATATTGTTACAATTTTTTCCGTCATATAATTCAATAAACAAATAATGCATAGGCTGTGTTAATGTCACAGACGTTCACGGTTACCGGTGTAACCTTGGCATTGTACCAGGTTAAATGTTATATACAATTACTTAGTTATCTACTACTCTTGGTATTTTTTAAATATTATTCGAGGAATAAAATGTGCAGTGAACCGTATAATATAAGATATTTCAATGTCGCAACATTTCTCAGAATTTAGAAAGGTCATCTAATGTATATTAATTTATTTTTATGAAGTTCCCAGATCTTACTTGTTTACAATGTACGTCATTATAGGAAAAATTAAACTTAGTCGGGTAACCGGTATAATTAGGAAACGATGTACCTATAAACTTTATTAATAATTTATCTATATTCATACTCAACTTTTCGGTTAACCTTGTATATATATTATTATTTATAGAAGCAAGCTGCTTTGTTTTTTGTACAATTGTAAATAGATTTAAACATTGTTTTCAACGCTTGACCTATAATAATTACGGCAATACTATTTAGTTGCATTTAATATCAAGGTTAACTACATCGAAGTCAACAAACTGATATTTCTACTAATGTTATAGATATATAAGATACAAGTACCATGTGTGATATCATTTGTGCATCTCTAGTAATTAATTAGTATGCCAAGTGTCTACACGAGCCTGATATAAATGCTGTATACAGAGTAAATATAAGTACCTACCTTTGGGTAAAATTGATGGCCTTGTTTATTTTTATTTTCGGGTATTTTTAGTGTTGGTTGAGCTTTTTTTTCTATAATATTTTCTATAAACTTATCATATATTATACGTGGTTGTTAACTTTTGAAAACCTAATTTGAATTTATTGTATGTGTATACCAAATGTTGTATTAATTAAAAAAATTTTTAGCATTCCTTGATATAAAATATACCATATTATTTAACTATCTTTGATTGATGTTAATTATATTGTCGTTAAAATGGCTATTATGTCAACTAATACCTTGTATATGATTTTGTATTTATCTTCTATTCATATTTTGTAAATAAGCATGTTTTTGTAATCATGTGGTAAATTTTAGTGTTACGATGTAGATTATTTTTGTCAGTACGTCTCTTGAAAACCAAAAACGCACTGTCTTGGATATCTTGTGTAATGGTAAAAAGAGTTGCGTGATGTCCTCTAATATCAAATATCGCAGTCTGGTCCAGCTGAGGTTTAGATTTTTGGCTTGCAGTCTGGTTTGACGAAATTTACTTCTGGCTCTCGGGAAGTTTATTAGCTGCGTTTTGGCATTATTAGACTAAATTTTACATTTATCTAATCACCCCGTTGATATGTTCTTAATAATAATCGATCAGAAGTATTTAATATACAAGGGTATTGCTTTTATTGTATATATCTTTTTTCTTAGTTTTTAAGTTCATTGGCGTTTTAAATTCCGTACTATTTATCATAGATGTAAACTTAATATTATAATACATACGAGGTTGGTAATAAGTTTGTCCTTGATCTTAAATTATTCTAATATAGCTGTTTTGGTTTATTATTATCTTGTATATCGAATAATATTCTTGATAGAATATTAGTGTGGCTTATGGAGCTATAACGTCTGGGATATTATTTTTGTTTCTTATCAATGTCGCATATCTTTTATACGTGTTTTTGTACGAACGGCTATTACAATATGGCCTAAGCGTATTTTCTTAAATTTTCAGTATTGGAACGGCGGTGTTGCCGTTTCGACAATTTTTATGTTGAATAAGGGGAAATATTGGTTTGGCAACGCCATTAGTACTGGTTTGTCGATAAAATGGTGAATGCATTATAAAAGCTAGGTTTACCGCCATTTTGTCATCATCGCCACACTTAAGGTTTGTTAATAAATTGGTGAAGGCAATATTTGCTGATAGGGGCTTCTGGTTGCATAAGTTCAGGTTGTACCCAGATAGCGGGAGTATGCGCGAACGTAATTATAGATGACGCCTGAAAATACTGTTTGCCGAAAGGACATACTAGATCCCCAGTTGTCTAATTACATGCCACGCGGCCTCTAACAATGTTCATTGATGACATGTTATGGCGCATGCATACTGCCCTGCCGTTAGGGCATTAGCTATACCAACTTTGGCCCGATCAACCCCGTTCTTTTTTTAAACGACTCATGACGTCACCCTAAACACGTGACATACATCAGCTGTCGATTTTGACATTTGACAGGTGACATCTGACATGTGACAGTTCTTAATTGACAGGTGACAGGTGTCATTTTCGGGTCATGCGCAAGAACCCATTTCATAGACCCCAGCTACGCATGCGCAATATCCTAGGCCCATTGGTTCCGGAGATATGAGTCATAAAAATCCCTCCGAAATTAACATTGGAGTTCCCAGCCTGGTTTACCCTAATTTTGTACATTATAAAACACCACCATAACCCCACTAAGGGACCTTTTGTTCCAGCAATCTAATCAGATGTGCCCCCGTGGTTTCACGTTGTCAAACATTGTTTAGCAGTTTTAATCTATATGCTCCCGTAGCGTATTTTGCAAGGCTTTGAGGTTCGGCCCCAGAGGTTTATGGTTCAATTCCCGCTGACTGCACAAACTTTTTTTCTGTTATTATTTATTCATTATGTTGTTCAATATTGATTATTTAGATAGATGTTCAGGTTAGGTACTTGGGTTTGGGTACTATTGGGAACGTGCTACGTCATCTCTCCTCCGCTATAAATGTAATAACACGTGACCATGGGTCATAAAGTTGGGTTAGAATCTTGAAATAATGAGGGTTGATAATACCAGGGGGGGCGCCACTTAGGCTAAGACGGGTCCTATATTACCGACATCGGATACCCTCGGGCGATCGTTGGGTGACCATCGGGTGACCACCGCTCGGGGTCGCTGACCTGCCAGGCCAATAGGGCCATATATTACCGGCATCGAGCAGTTATGACGTCACTCACTAAATGGCGATAGTAGCTGGGATCCACTTAGGTTAAGAGAGGATGGCGACTTTCAGGAAAAGTGCCACGCCCTAAAATGGCGATAAAAATGCAGATTTCAGCGCAATGTTATTTCTTATGGGATTTTGAGCTGAGGGTCACATTGCTTTACTACTCCTTATGCAAGCAACAGCACCGGAGAATTTCGCCTTCCGACTTCTCTCTATGAAGGTAATAATAATAATAATAAATAATTACCTACACATGTTCACACTTTTCTCGTTGGTTGCAGATCTGATCCCCCTTTCAGCCGAAAAATATCAAGATTTAATCAAACTGGCCAAATATTGCAGCGAAGAATCAAAAGAATTTTTTTTTGGACTTCCTCATAAAAATAAGAAATAATTGCATCATATACATAGTGTTTTGTTCTTTTTTATACATTGATACGTTTTTATAAGTTATTTTTTATGCTTTCCTAACAAAACATTAATGTAGGTACTCAATAAACCGTTGCGTTTAAGATTATCTCACCGTTTTTCCCCATTTCATTTGGAGCATTAAGCATGTATTAAGGAAATGCGTAAAATTTGTTATACTTTACTAAATTTCTATCATGCAAAAACGATTAATATGAGAATATCTTTGTAAAAATTAGGATTTGTGTTTTTTTATACTATTATTATTACGTCAGTGCCGTTTTATATCTTGAAATCGCTCTCCTGAAAATTTATAAAATTCTGAGTTTCATCGATTTTCCCATCGGGTCTTCAAATAGAATAAATTTTATTTTCAAGGTATCCCCACAAGAAATCCAAAACCGACAAGTCGGGTGACCTTGGTGGCTATCTTACAGGTCCATTAGTCCCAATCCAGTAGCCTGGGAAATTATTATTTAAAAGTAGGCCCTGATAATTAGCGCATTGTAAGAGGGTGCTCCATCTTATTGCAGATGCAAGTTATTGAGACCCACTAAGGGAACGTCTTCTATTATTTCCGGCACAACGTTTTCCAGAATTTCCAAATATTTATTTGCATCAAGGCTGCCTTCAAATATATTATAATTATTTTGCTTCCTAGTATAAAACATGAAACGTTAATATTAAACAGGAAAGAAAAATCCAAAATTCTTCACAAATATTTAATAATTCGCTCTACGCGTTTCGGTTTCTTAAACCATTTTCAAGAGCTATCTAAAAAGTTTATTCATATAATAATCTCAGGTATAAATCAAAATAATTTGGTGTTACTTACATAATATAGACAAAACTTTACATTAAGGACACAAACAAGCTCACAATGGCGAGCACAGGTTTACTAACTATATAAAACGGGATAAACCCAAAAAACATTTAAAAATAAAACACTTAAAAAATAAAACAAAATACACCGAACCATAGCGACATCTAGATTGTACAAAGAGAGGTTCCATTATTTAAACAATCATTCACTACTTAAACTCGTTTATAATTCTCGCCGCCTCCCTATAGTGGGCGTTGACAGGATCGTTCAAACACTCAATTTGATTATTTATCTCTAATTTCGCTATTTCAATATTTTCTAAAAAATTCAACTTTAGGCCTATATTCGCATTATGTAGCATTTTAAAGTTGTCTTTAGTATTAAAACTATGTAAATTTTCTCTTAAATGTAGGCCAAAAGCTGATCTCTTGTCATTAGGCGATTTCTGAGAGTTTAAATGTTCTTTTATTCTAACATTAAAACTACGTCCTGTCTGACCAGCATATTTAGCCGTGCAAGAGTTACAGGATAACAAATACACCCCACTCTTGTCAAGCACGTTAATTGAATCCTTTACTCTCGAGAATAAGCTACGTAAATTGTTTACCGATTTGTAAGCTATTTTAAAATTGTTGTTTAAAGACTTCAATACATTACCCACTCTCAGAGAAACAGTGCCCAAAAAAGTAAGCCTTATATACCTAGGAGGTTGAAAAGATGTTATGGTCTTATCCAAGGGGTCAGTCAACACCCTCTTAAGCATGCCATTAAATTTTTTTCTTATTAAATTATTGATTAGTGATATCTTGTATCCGTTGTTATAAGCAATTTGAAAGATGATGTTCTTTTCCTTCTCAAATTCTAAAGGTAAGAGTGGGACAGTGAACAGACGATGGATCAAAGAGTTAAAAGCTGCCATTTTATGAGCTAAACAATTATTTGAGTCAGCAGGTATAACATTGTCTGTATGTGTGTTTTTCCGATAAATAGCATACTCAAAAACGTTATTCACCCTCTTTATTGTCAAATCTAAAAAATTCAGACAACAATCAGATTCTATTTCTTTTGTAAATTTGATGTGGTTGTTTAAAGAATTTAAAAACTTGAAAAAAATTTCCAACTCATTCCCTGTTCCTGTCCAAACAGGACGTAGTTTTAATGTTAGAATAAAAGAACAGTTAAACTCTCAGAAATCGCCTAATGACAAGAGATCAGCTTTTGGCCTACATTTAAGAGAAAATTTACATAGTTTTAATACTAAAGACAACTTTAAAATGCTACATAATGCGAATAAAGGCCTAAAGTTGAATTTTTTAGAAAATATTGAAATAGCGAAATTAGAGATAAATAATCAAATTGAGTGTTTGAACGATCCTGTCAACGCCCACTATAGGGAGGCGGCGAGAATTATAAACGAGTTTAAGTAGTGAATGATTGTTTAAATAATGGAACCTCTCTTTGTACAATCTAGATGTCGCTATGGTTCGGTGTATTTTGTTTTATTTTTAAGTGTTTTATTTTTAAATGTTTTTTGGGTTTATCCCGTTTTATATAGTTAGTAAACCTGTGCTCGCCATTGTGAGCTTGTTTGTGTCCTTAATGTAAAGTTTTGTCTATATTATGTAAGTAACACCAAATTATTTTGATTTATACCTGAGATTATTATATGAATAAACTTTTTAGATAGCTCTTGAAAATGGTTTAAGAAACCGAAACGCGTAGAGCGAATTATTAAATATTTGTGAAGAATTTTGGATTTTTCTTTCCTGTTTAATATGAGTAATCTTCACCCCGGAGATATCTATGATTCAATGAAACGTTAAGGCCAAACCTACCTTGCCGTTCGAGTGGAAATATTACATGCTGATTTTCCTGAGACCAAAACCTCGTATTGTGCGGATTAAATATACCAGCACTGGTAAAATGAGCCTCATCAGACCATATAACGGTTCTTTCAAAATTATTTTCCCTGTTAATATTTTGTAAATACCAATTACAGAACTCTATACGGCGCTGTGCATCGCCAGGATGTAAGTTTTGTACTAGGTGGAATTTATATGGCTTAAAATTAGGGATCGACCGATACCGATATCGGTATATCGGCCTTCTTGCCGATATCGGTATCGGCCCATATCGGCCAAGAGTATATCGGTATCGGCCGATATATTTTTTAAAGAAATTAAAACATAAATTTATAAAGTAAAATAAATAAATAAAGAATTTTTGAGCTCAATTTTAGTAGTCTGCACTCCAGAAAAATCAGTTCCTTCAGCTTTGTCGAGATAAATAAAAAGTGTCTTAAGTATAATGATATTATTTCTGATATAGATGCACTGTTCTTACTAAAAATGTTGGTAATCTCTTCAAAGGGTTATAATAAGTTTCATAAGTTTTTTGCCAGTTCCCACTGGTGATATGCTAGTTCCTTATCTTTTAAAGCTGAATTATCCATTATAAATATATTTAAAGCGTTTTTTTTTTCTACCAAACGTTCCAACATATAAAAACTTGAGTTCCATCATGTAGGTACATCCTGAACCAAAGATTTTCTCGCCATATTAAGAGTCTTTTGAATATTCTTTAGTCTATCACAAGCCAAAGAGAAGTGACTAAAATAAGTTACTATACGCCTCGCTTTTGCCAATAAATCCATGATTGATCGTTGACTTTCTATCGAGTCTTGTATGGCTAATTGTAAAGATGTATAAAACAAGTTTGGTGTTTTAGTTTAACTTCGTCGATGCCCTTTTTTATGTTGGCGGAATTGTCAGCCAAAACCAAAAGAACCTGATTATGAACTAACTTCCATCTCTTCAGTAAATCATTTAACATCTGGGCAATATTTAAAGCTGTATGTGTTCCTGGAAAATGTTTGCAGGCCAGTACAAATGAACATCTTTCAGTCGTTTTAAAATCCATCCAATAAGCAGTAGAACACATAAATGAATTGTTATTGTGTTTGCACGTCCATAAATCTGTAGTTACAGAAACTTTAATGTTTTCTTCTAAGGAAAGTGATGATGATAATTTTTCACTAATTGCTGAAGAACATTTTTGGTAAATATCAGGAAGTATATTTTCTCTAAAATATTTATCAGAAGCATATTGTAACAAGGATCCAATTTTTTTAAACGCTGTTTAAAGCCGACATCATTCAGAATACTGAAGGGTTGTATACCTATAGCTAATAATTCTCCGATAGAATAGTGAATGTCTTTAGATTTAGTACTATTGATGTCCCATAACTGCATGTTATCACAGGATTCAAATATCTTTAGCTGTGTGGTTTTACTTGAGCGGGCAGTTGAACAAGACGAACATTAATTGTAGCTAATTTATATAGCAAAATATCCATAATAGAAAATATAGCCGATATATCGGTATCGGCCGATATCGGCTATGCATATATCGGTATCGGCCACAAAAAATCATATCGGTCGATCCCTACTTAAAATTGTGTTTTTTTGGGATTGTTTGAACTCTTGATTTAACTTACTCCGACCGAACCTTCAACCGCTCTGCAAGAACTAGTTGGATTTGTTTGAAATAAAGCTAAAACATTTATTTCATCAGTCTCGCGGTTTACCTTGTTGTAGATTTTAGGCCGAGGTTTAGAAAATGAACCGTGTTCAATTCAATTTGATTTCATCCTTAGAAAAATTCTTTTATCCGGCTGTCGTTTTTCGGGATATCTACAAGTAATTTAAGAAATTTAATAAATCTTCATAGAGATACTACAAACTACTATTGAAATACACTTCTAATGATTCATTTGCATTTTTATTACAATGGACATAACGAGCATGTCGTATTTTTCGTTATTTTCAAAGTTTACATTTTCTGCCATAATTAGGACAAACTGATTTTTTACTAATAATCAGATATTTTAAAACAACTTAGAGAACCTGAATACTCTGACAGAAACTAAAGAAGTCTTTAATATGACATAAATGACTGTGTTTTTTTTTCTTTGTTTAAATACCCGTCATGGCCTACTAACAAAAAATAAATATTTTTTTAATAAAACGCAAATTTCGTGTTTAATATTAAAAATAAAAATAAGGTATTATATATTTCCGAGAAGCTTGTTATAAACTTAATTAAATTATTAAAAAATATATAGGGTGACCCATTTAAAAAAAGCAAATTTGTTTATTTTCTCGGAAACTATTGAACGTAGAAAAAATCCAAGTAGGTACGTTACTGGATTATACGTAAAAAACTACAAAAAGAACATTTACTTCCTCTTCGGTAAGCTACAGGGTAACCTAAATATGGGGGTGTCCCAGAATGTAAAATTTTCAAACACATCTCGTATATAAAAAACAAGGAGGACTAGAAAAACCACCGAAAACTGGACACCCTGTACAATATTAACTTAAACCTACAACAATAAAAATATACAAATTATATACCTACAAAACTTAAACTAGGCTAAAACTAAACTTAAACTGCAGTAAGATACTATTATTACACCAGAGAACTAGACTATTTAAAAATTCATTTAATGAATAGTTTGTAGAATTTACAAGATGAGTTAGTATTTTTTGAAATTTATTGATAGGAAAATTATTCATAATATGTGTAGGTATTTTGTTATACAGGGTGTTACTTAATGATATGCCGTAATTCCAAGGGCGCATTCCTGAACCAAATTCAAGTAGAAAAGTTCCTATGTGTCCTAAAAAGTCTAGTTTTCAAGATAAAGGGTGTCAAATTTTATATTGTTTTCGGGTTAAGCAGCTAAAAATACAACTTATTTGTCTGTTGATATTTTTTCGTATCTTATTTCGTTTTCGAGAAAAAAAATAAAAGGCACTTGCACGTCGAAAAATTTTTTTTCTCGACAACAAAGCAAGATACGAAAGAATCTCAAGAGACAAAAAAGTTGTATTTTTAGCTGCTTAACCCGAGAACAATATAAACTTTTTAAACA
The DNA here is from genome assembly GCA_963920685.1 of Polydrusus tereticollis. Taxonomy (NCBI): domain Eukaryota; kingdom Metazoa; phylum Arthropoda; class Insecta; order Coleoptera; family Curculionidae; genus Polydrusus; species Polydrusus tereticollis. The sequence continues at coordinate 130,466,051 of OY987326.1, forward strand.
AGTCAGTGGCGTACATTTTTCTTGTCTATATTATTCATGAGACTGCCGCCCGAGACGCCACTGGAACTCATAACTATCATCTAGTTAGCGTTAACTTAGCGTCTTCTCACAAAACACAACACTGCCAAATTTCACCAAAATCGGCAAAAGGATCTTTGAGATATTAATAAAAAACTGATTTTTTCTTTAAACTTTGACACCCTGTATCTTGAAAACGAGACTTTTTAGGACACATGTTTACATGAACTTTTCTACTTGAATTTGGTTCAGCAATGCTCCCTCGGAATTACGGCCGATCATTAAGTAACACCCTGTATAGGCTATTTCCTTGGTGGAAGAGAGAATGTGATGTTAGTGAGCTGCTAGACTGTGGCACTGTAATATTTTGATTAAATCTAGTGGTATGGTTATGTACATCACTTCTTTTTTGAAAATATCCTTTTAAATTGTAATCGTGTAAGTGCCTCAGAGTATCGAAAATTAAAACACCAAAAAATCAGTTAGTATAGTTTTTATTGCAAACAGTCCTGATGCTAATTTTCTTGTAACAATATTTATATGAGCATCCCACTTTAAACCATTATCGATTGTTATTCACAAAAACTTCATCTCCGATACCATACTTAGTCTAGTGCTCTAAATTTCCACGTTTAAAGTTTAAAGTACATTTATTTTTAAAACTTTGTTTTGCCTAAATTTAGAACAAGACTATTAGAATCAAACCAATTCTTAAGCAGTGATAAATCCTTATTTACTTCCTACTGTAAATTTTAATCGGTTAGAATTGCGTTCGCTTTGCGAGTTCATGCTTGTACTGTATTTAATAATAAAAATGACCGGAAATATCGATATTTTTTATGCTATTATTTTGATGTCGTTAAACGTAATTAAATTACTTAAAATGCCGATATAGCGGAAACAGTACACGCCTATTGGCAATGTCGACGCACCTTAGTGATATTTTGGCTATTCATAACAAGGTATTTGTAAAGCATGCAAAGAGCATTACGGCACAAGAATAAATATATTCTTGTGATTACAGTATGTTCCAAATAGAACAATCCACGAGAACTATTTATTAAGTTAAAAATAAAATTGAGATTAAACAAACATGTTATGTTTTCCTGATAGCAAATAAAGGAAAACAGTAGCAACAGAACCGATCCCACGACATTTAATCGATAATTTTAAAAATAAACAAGAAAACATGCACTTGGGGAAGATAGTGTAATTTAATACACTTCCAACAACTTGGCAATACCTGTGAATACCTACTACTGTAAATTATCTGTGTTCTTGGGTTATTTCCTGAAATTCCATCCAGCTTTTCTGGAAAAATATATGTGAAAAATGATTAGAAGTAAAGTAAAGTAGGTATCTACTTCACTAAGGATGCGAGTATTGGCCATACATTTTCAGAAAACATCTTTTTATAGGTAAATGAGCAAAGATAAATTATTTTTATTTTTTACCTTTCATATCTTCTATCCGATTTTATTGAACTTATGCTCGTTTGAAAGACAATCTCATGCTTATTAAAAAACGAGGGGTCGGATTCACGTCAGTCGGACTTCCGATTAAGCGAGGAAAAAAAATTAAATATTGCCTTTGAAAATAAATTAAATTGCGAATTGGCTTGTTATTTTTTATAGTAATTTTAATGCTCCCTTAAATATCCGGAAATATATTTATGAGACGTCTCTTGACATTTTGCTGTATTTTGCTCGGTAATTTGCAGGTTTAAAAATTACGAAAAATTGAAAAAAAAAATTCCAACTCGGACTCGATTAAAAAGGAATCTCTTGGGAGTTTAAATAAATTATTCAGGAGTTCTCACAAGTTTCCTAATACAATTTTTAGAATTAGATAGATAAAGGAGACAATTTGCACTAAAATTGACTCGTCCAAACCGCAAATAAAAAAGAATGCAAATAAAAGTAAAGTGTCATGCCAACGAAAAAACTCTTCGCTATGTACATCACATTAAACAGTAATAAGGCTGTGTTGTAGATACTATAACAATTATTGAGTATACCGAATTTCGCTCGTTTTTCTTAAAAAATGAGAGAGACAGATCCAAAAGATTGAAATAAAATTATAATTTTAACACCCCTATCTTGCAAACGAAGCGTTCTTGACCACATCTTTATATAAACTTTTAATCTTAAAAACTCGCTTAGAAATAACTAAGGAATTGTCCTGTGAAATATCGGACACTTATTGAAAAACAGGAAGAAACAACCAATAACCCTTTTTTTTATGGATAATCAACAAATCTTCAAAAATCTCCTGACGTTTTTTTGTATTTTGGGTAATTTTTAATTATAACCAAAACAATTTTTCAACAGAACCACAAAAAAAATATTCTATAATAGGTATTAATATTTAATTTAAATTCTTGGACCTTCTGTTAAATTTTAAAGTGTTTTTCTTGGGTATTAGGTCCCTTGATAAATCAATTAAGAATTAAAATGAAACCATGTAGAGTCTCGAAAGTTCTCTGCATATAGACATCGCGCTATACAAAAAGCTAAAGACGCACTACTTTTAAATAATTACCCAAAAAAACTAATTGACACAATTAAAAAAAAAGAATATACAAGTTCTACAACCCAACCAACAAAAAAGACACAAACCTAAAAACAAACAAAAAAGACAGATACATGACATTACCATATATTCCCAATTTATCTGAAAATATTCAAAAACTATGTAAAAACCAAAACATCACCGTCGCCCATAAAGGTCATAACCTTCTTAACACCAATTAAAATCCAAAATTAACAAAGATAAAAAAAATCATGTGGTATACGAGATCCCGTGCAAAGACTGCAATAATGTTTACATAGGCCAAACTGCCAAACAAGCCAATACCTTAAAAATAGAATTAACGGCCACAAATACGATAAAAAGAACAAGACAGCCCTTACTAACCACGCACAGGACAAACAACACAACTTTGAATTCGAAAACACAAAAATTCTAAAAACCGAAAAAAACACCAAAAAAAGGGAATTCTTGGAGATGATATATACAGTGTGGTCCATTAAGTGTGCAACAAATGGGAAACTTCTTTATTATTGGTTTCTCAAAAAATTTTATTCTTGATAAAAGTTGGTGCATGTCCGATAACCATTTCAGGTAAACTTAAAATGGCTTCAAGTCAAATAGGATACAGGGTAGGGCAAAAAATATGAAAATCGTTCAAGAGTAAAGTACCCTTATTTTAAAAAATAGGACAAAAGGGCATGAAGAAAAGTTGTTTAAAATAAAAAGCTATACTCAGATTTAAAATCATAGTCTCCTATCTCAAATATAAAAATTTTTAAGATAATTCGATGTAACCCTCGTATTATTGGTATTTCTATTATTCAACTTAGGTCCATATTTAACTTAAGCAAAATAAATCAGATATGCCTAATTTTTTAAACATTTTTCAAATCAGTATTAATTTAATTGAATTTCTTCGTTTTTTAAGCAACCCCAGACTTTACCACTGTTGCAAGGATATTTAATATTACTTTATATTTTAATATATGATAAAACGCCTATATCAAATATTTCTTATCTAACGCCCAAAAAACTATATTTTATTTTTTTATTGAAATATCAAAGAATAAGCCAGGTAACACAATATTGTACTGTGCTAAACACCCTTTGGCGCAGCAGGCCATGAAAATTCTAACTAAAACAAAAAGTTATTTGACAAGCTGTTTGTTCTTATGTCAAAGGAATATTGATATTGTAGGTTGAGTTAAACTTTTTATTGTATTAAAATGCCCCCAGCGTTTCATCTTACATTAGTTGAGAAGGCAGAGTTAGTTTTAATATGTGGAGAAAATTACAAAGCTATGCGTGAGGCTGCAGATATTTTTAATGAACGCCATCCAGACAAAATAATTCACTACTCAACCGTAAGTAGGATTTTAAGTTTTTTCAAATAGACGGGATCATTGGCTTATATATAATTACAAAAAATAACGTGTAAAAACTATGTGCACCGAAGATAGGCAGCTTGATGTACTTCAGGCAGTAATCGAAGATCCTACAAGATCCACCCAAGAAGTTTTTGAATACACAGGAATGAAAAAAACATCTGTAAAGCGCATACTTAAAAAGAACAAGTATCGTGCCTACAGGCCTAAATTTGTATGTACATTTCAAGAAAGAGACTATGATTTGCGTTTTGATTTTTGCATATGGATTCAAGGAGAAATAGAAGAGAGGAGAGATTTTCATCGGCACATACTTTTTTCAGACGAATCCACTTTTACTACAAACGGTGTTGTCTCGTCGCAAAATTGTATTACAAAAAAACAAATGTTTGGTGTGGGATACTAAATGACAAGTTAATTGGTCGATTCTTCTTTAGAGACAATTTAATTGGCAATAGATATTTAAATTTTCCTCAGAATGTATTGGGAAACTTTATAGATAACTTACCGTTAGAAGAACGACACAAGCTATGGTTTCAACATGATGGGTGCCCTGCACATTGTGCTAGGGCAGTTACGCATTGGTCTAATCGAGGTATTTGGAAACAAATGGCTAGGACGAAATACCGATCCACGGTTGCCGCCTCGTTCGCCTGATCTTACACCACTAGATTTCTTCTTATGGGGACACTTGAAACAAAAAGTGTATAAAGACCGACCTTTCAACAGCGCTGAAGAATTGGAAAATTCTATAAGGCACCATTGCCGTAATATTCCTGCCACGGTATGGCGATCTACTCTTAGGGAATTTTATGAGCGGACGAACAGATGTATTAAGCGAGAAGGCGGACATACAGAGACACTTCGTTAGTTAATTCTTTATATTGTATTTTATCATTGTAACTGTTACTTACAATTATTATAGTTTCATACATTTCTATGGCTGTATTTCATTTTTTAACTGCCGATATTGATATTAATAAACATAGATTATCTTTGATATTTCAATAAAAAAATAAAATATAGTTTTTTGGGCGTTAGATAAAAACCATTTGATATAGGCGTTTTATTAATGAAGTAATTATATTCGAGTAAATATCATATATTAAAATATAAAGTAAGATTAAATATCCTTGTAACAGTGGTAAAGTCTGGGGTTGCTTAAAAGACAAAGAAATTCAATTAAATTAATACCGATTTGAAAATTATTTAAAAAATTAGGCATATCTGATTTATTTTGCTTAAGTTAAATATGGACCTTAGTTGAATAATAGAAATACCAATAATACGGGGGTTACACGGAATTATCTTAAAAAATTTTAGATATATTTGAGATAGGAGACTATGATTTTAAATCTGAGTATAATATTTTATTTTAAACAACTTTTCTTCATGCCCTTTTGCCCTATTTTTTAAAATAAGGGTACTTTACTCTTGAACGATTTTCATATTTTTTGCCGTACCCTGTATCCTATTTGACTTGAAGCCATTTTAAGTACACCTGAAATGGTTATCGGACATGCACCAACTTTTATCAAGAATAAAATTTTCTGAGAAACCAATAATAAAGAAGTTTCCCATTTGTTGCACACTTAGTGGACCACACTGTATACAAAAAAAACAAAAACTGTGTAAACCTAAAGAACGACACAAAAAATTTAAGCAAAATATATTTCAACCTCATTAACTAACTTGTCCTATTGTCTTTTTTAAAATTAAAATAATAACAAAAACTTAAAAAATTATACTCTCTGTTTTACCACCTAGCCTCCTTAATCAAAACTAACATACAAAATCATATATCTTCATATAGATGGATTTCTTTTAACACAGAACCACATATTATTACAGATCTCTAGATATCAACACTAAAAAATTGTTTTCCTTCTTGACCTAAACTGTTGGTCTTTTCACCTACTTTCGTACATGCCCATAAGATGGTAACACTTGCCACCATTTGTTAAATTAAATTAATAATAATAAGAAAAGAAAATTCCAAAGTTAAAAGAATTTCTTCAGTTGATAACAGCATGAATACGCTTAAGTTTGTAAAGTTTTAATTTCCGTAATTTTAAACAAAATGTTTGTGACGTACATGTAATTGTCCAACATGTGGTTGTGAGATGACGAAAATCTTTCATATCAAGGTAATAACTTCTTGTCTATAACCTATTGAACTCCTATACACTAGGTAATTAACATTTTGTCTCAATTTCATCCAAAATGAAAAAATTGTTTCACATATTATGACAACTTATAATTAAAACATACAGGTTTCTATTGTTACAGATGTTCAAAATCTGATGAAGGCCCACGCTACGGCCGAAACGTAATTTTAGTTAGAATTAAAGAACTTTCGAGACTCTACATGGTTTCATTTTAATTCTTAATTGATTTATCAAGGGACCGAATACCCAAGAAAAAAAAACACTTTTAAAAAATAGGTATTAATATGAGTTATTGAATGTCATAAATTAAAATGTTTCTGAGATCACCATCAGTTAGGTTCAGTTTAATGGTGAACCAGGTTCGCCATTAATTATATAATATGTCTAGAGTTTACAACCCTGTCGGAAATAATGTCGATATTTTCAATACCAGTTATAAGAAAAGAAACTTAAAAATCAAATAAATCAAACTCTTTTATTTTTTTGTCACCCAATACCTACTTGTACTTTGTTGTGGGACTGTTTCAGGCAAAGTCTGTAAAGGGTACCTAATAAATAAATCATCCTAGAAACTGGATAATATTAGTTAAATTGTGTATAAGTTTAGTGTAATGACCATAAATCATTATACAGATACACAGACTCCTTTTTGTGAAACCTATTATAAAAAAGCTGAAACAGCACCTAAAACGTTAATGTGTGCTTGAAACCTTAATCCTCTTGATTTTGACATATAAAATGAATTATTCTCAGGCTAGGATAACTTAAATGGTGAAGATCGTTCCCCGTTCGTTTAGTTCTTCAACCAGACGATGATGGCGCTATTGTAGGGATTTTGTTTTATAAGGTTGTTCATATCCTAACCTTGGTAGCGGCAAAACATGTATTTATAATGAGCGTGGGGACGTTCTCTATCTTTCTCTCTCTGAATTCAACCGTACCAGCTAAGGTGCAATAAAGATGAAAATATGACTTATATGCTGATCCATAATAAAAATATCTTGACATTTTAAAATTAAATTTTTAAACAAAGCGGCGCGACGTATAAGTTTATTAAGTTTCTTCTGCTAAAATGGTGATTTATTGTTGGGTTCCCGGATGTAAAGTACAAAGTGAGAAACGTGTGAAAATGCACAGGTTTCCAAAAAGCGACCCGGTAAGTTTTTTGCGAAGTAATAAAAAGGGTGTATAGTGAAGAGCCAAAAAGGCACCTTGCGCCTATACTGTATACAAAATAGTGTTGCTATCTAAAAAAAATGTATGCAGGACACCTTTTGATCCTGAATAATCATAAACATTAGGTACTTATATACTGATTTTCTTAGAGTTATGACGGTTTACGATCTTAGTATATTGTCCGTGCATTTTTAGACGCATAAACTTTGGGTAAATGATATTCAAAATCCATTACTCGGTAACAAAGACAAGATTGGCACTCAAAAAACTTATAGAGGATCCTATTTAAAGCTGAACGCTGTTCCTATGTTAATTCTTTACAGCACAATCCTAGGTAAAATTGCCTTGTTATTATATTAATTTATATAAATATCTAATATTAATAAAGCTTGTCGCCATATCAGAAACGTAGTTACAACTTTCTTTTAATCTCCCAAAATATATCGACTTTAATTCAAAAGGTTCGCGTTTCTAACTTTTTCATCAGAGTTAGAAGCGCGAAAATTTGAATTCAAAGTTGTAGAATTTAAATTTTCATGCGTGGTGCCGACCCCCCGCCCCTCGCCCATAGTGCCACATTTAGTTCTTCAACCAGACACGAATGGCGCTATAAGGGAACCAATTTAGTATGTTGAGTTGCCTATCTATCCCTACCATAAGCGCATCTCCCTTGTCTATGATTATTCTTGACGCGCGGAAATTTGTTTAAGTTGATTGCATGCGAAAAGTTCTTATTTTTTTCTTTCTTAGTTCTTTAGTTCTACCATGTTAAAAACTTACTTAAATATTAAAACAATGATAATCAGGGACTTGTTACATTTAGGTACTTTAGCCCCGGAAATTTTATTTACCTAATTTAAATAATATTCCTAAATATTTGTAATATTTTGTAGGTAAGTATGTTTAAATAAATAAAAAATTGTATTAGACTTTTATTTAATATGAGCAATGGGTTATGGTAAATAATAAGTTTTTGTGGATTAATTCAAACTGTTTATTTTAAAAGAAATGAAGGCCACATCCATATTAAGGTATAACCAACTAGTAAACCTTAAACAATCTCGCTTTTATGAGAACCCATATTTATTTGTTATGTAGGTAAACAAATATATAAGGGTTCACAACCACCTGGCCTCCACTTTAAAGTCTAGTCAGAACTAATCAATCTTAGGTACCTACATTTTAATGAATTGAGTTTATCATACATTTTTGTATATACACACACAGTTCTTGTGTTTATCCAATAAGCAAATGTAAAAAGGGCTTAAAATGGGTTGTGGAAGCACTACCTATACCTACACTATTTAAAAATATTAGGTGCTTAGATATGCTCCTTAAAATAGCTTTGAAAATATCTACCTAATAGTGAGACACATTTATAAACTTTTTAATGCAGACCTTAAATTTTTGCAGCTAGAAATAAGGCAGTTTTAAAAATAAATGGCCTAGGTGTTGCTAAACATGATACAGAATGCATAAAAATGCTGGATAGCTTTTCTAACATTTAAATTTTTTTTAATATTGTCTCTCATTTTTGCCCTTATGATATCTCTAAACATGCCAAGGCAAAAGTAAGACAGTGTGTGATTGCACTAATTTTAAATGTATCTTTTTTTTTCTTTGGTCTCTCTTATACTTTGTCTCAGTTTTTCACTTGAAAGTGTCTTATATTTGATACATTTTAAAGAAGAAGATGGTTAGTAACAGATAGACGCCACCTTACTTACTTGTTTTATAATAGGTTGTAAATTGATTGCAACTTTACAATAGATTATTTTTGAAAATAAGTTTTAAGGACCAGAATGAAATTTTTTTTGGCATCCTTCATCAAAATTTAAAAAATAATATACCTAAATATTAATTACAGTACTTACTTAAATGACTACAAATTTAAACTAACACTACAAATTTAAACTAACTTGGCAGAAGGGTTGTCAAAGAAGCTATTTATATGCATGAATACCTATATGAAATAACTGAAAATCGTCCATGGCACTATAGTTCATGCAAAACAAAAACCGATGCACGTCATCAATCAGATGATAATTTTATTGTAAGTTCGTAAGAAAAAAAAAAGGAAAGTAAATTTGGGCAAAAAGTATTAAAACTTTATAGAATATTAAATTTACTACAAACTTAAGTAAGTACCTACCTACCTATTTCTGTATTCTTAGAGAATTGTTTGATGTATTGGAAAGTTCAAAAGAAGTTTTAATTTTAAAACTGATCCATTTTGACAATACTAAGGTACAAAATTTAAAATAACAGGAGTACCTACCTACCAGATTGGAGATCAACATTTTATTTAAAATAAATTTCTCAGTTGTTAAGTATCACACAAGTTTATGAAGGCCTCAGATTTATTTGTAAATAAAAAAATAAGAATAATTCTTTAACAATTATTGTTTTGATACATAATTAATATATACCTAAGTATCTTCAGAGGCAATTTAAACCAAACTAAGTAATATTAAAGAATTAATAGATTCGTCCCTTACTTTGTGACAGTACATTTTAAGTTATGTGAAATAAAACCAAATTATACTTTGTTATATGTCAAGTATAATGATAAAATATATGGCGTTACGGCCGTTTCGTAATACAACTACATCTTCAAAACGCTGACAAGTGAGACTTTTGGTTTTATTTTACATAAGTAATATTATGTTATGATAAACCCTCGGATAAACCACACACTTTCAAATAAAAGTCTAGGGGTTAAAAAAAGAAGTCTGAAAGTTCTATTTTTACAAATAAAACTGAACAAAATTCACTTGAGTTTGGGGTTAGAGTCATAACAAAAAACATGTAGTAAGCAGCGAGTGTGGTAAGTAGGTAGGTAAGGTACGAGGTAAGGTAGACTTAAAATGAAGTTTTAAAGTACCATACTTATCTGACAGAGAGATAGATACACTGTGGCCAGGTTACTTAATAAGTTTTTGGTAAACAAACCCCCGAAAAATGTAAATAAGGGCCCTTCTTTGGCCAACTAGATGTGGCTCATACAATAATCTGCATATAGGTAGCAATGCTGTGGATTGTTTAAAACCATTAAAAGAAGTACCCTTGTATGAGTTATTAGTGTACTTACAGTCACATTATACTTGAGAGCTATTCCTTGCAATGTGTCACTATTGCTGACAAAATGCTTCATGTAGTTTTCGTTTTTGGTAGCACTCTTACTACTTGTAGAGCCATACTTTTTCAATGATCTGGCACTATCTCGAATAGACAGTTTTTCGTAGGAGCCTCTGTCCACACTTTTATTAAACGATAACAAAGACATTGGACTGAAAAAACGGTAAATTTTAACAGGTTCGATTCCAGAAAAAATCTTGTTTATATTTACGAAGAACTACTCTAGACAATCTAATCTCTATAAATGGCCTTATTTGACTTAGTTTTCAATATTTCCTGATAAGCGCGTACTACCACTAGGCTATTATCACATTAGATTCAAGAGATCACATTCGTTGAGTAGATACTAGAAAACCGACTATACAACGGAATAAATGAAATCTGAAATATTTTGACGAAACTCACATCGACACTTCTTCGGCTATCATCTTCTGTCATTAAAGTCATGTGACAAATACAAGGACCTTCTGATTTTTTTGTGAAAAATCTGCACTACGTTGCCAAATTAACCAGTTTATCTATGGTTCTATGAATTGAAATTGAATTCAGTCGCAGTCGAAAAAGGATCTACAAATAATCAAGCTTAAGTTTTTAGGTTAGACACAAGTGCTTTAAGTCTAAGCTTTTAAATCTACATAAACCCAGTTATATTTTACTGTGGGCAAGATTTATACAATGATCCAATAACAAATATTTAACCGGAGTGAAGATGGCAGCCAAAGATAGCAGCCAAATTTTCCGGAAATACCCGACCGTCAAAGTACCATCCACCATTGCATATACACTGCTCATTCTAATTCTATTTAAATAAAATAATAACTATGTTATCTATAATTACTTTTCGTAGATTGAATTCAATTACCACTTATATTTTTAATATAATTTAAACATATTGTTTAGTGACATCCTCTTGCACTACCTTGGATCAAGAGAAAATAATTTAAAAACATTATTTTTGCGATTTTCTTGAAAACTGTACATACTATCAAGTTCATATTTTGCAAAGAGGTCTAGGAATATACAAGCAATTTTTTAAACCAGTGACATCCTCTTGCACTACCTTGGGTCAAGAGAAAATAATTTAAAAATATTATTTTTGCGATTTTCTTGAAAACTGTACATACTATCAAGTTCATATTTTGCAAAGAGGTGTAGGAATATAGATGCAATTTTTTAAACCAGTGACATCCTCTTGCACTACCTTGGGTCAAGAGAAAATAATTTAAAAATATTATTTTTGCGATTTTCTTGAAAACTGTACATACTATCAAGTTCATATTTTGCAAAGAGGTTTAGGAATATAGATGCAATTTTTTAAACCAGTGACATCCTCTTGCACTACCTTGGGTCAAGAGAAAATAATTTAAAAATATTATTTTTGCGATTTTCTTGAAAACTGTACATACTATCAAGTTCATATTTTGCAAAGAGGTCTAGGAATATACAAGCAATTTTTTAAACCAGTGACATCCTCTTGCACTACCTTGGGTCAAGAGAAAATAATTTAAAAATATTATTTTTGCGATTTTCTTGAAAACTGTACATACTATCAAGTTCATATTTTGCAAAGAGGTGTAGGAATATGGAAGCAATTTTTTAAACCAGTGACATCCTCTTGCACTACCTTGGGTCAAGAGAAAATAATTTAAAAATATTATTTTTGCGATTTTCTTGAAAACTGTATAACTAAATAATTTAAATTAAACAAAGATAAAAGTTTATGCTTATAATATATTTAAATGCTTTATACATAATCCACCTAAAGTCTAGAAAAAATATGTCACTTATAATATCCCTACTGCTTAAAATTTTCTGTTAATAATTTAAGCTTAAGGGATATTTGATTAGAAAATTTCATACCAATTTAATATTATATTGTCATCAAAATTTATATTTTTTTATCATAGGAGACAACATAATAATACATGAACATAAGCACCAAAATAATATTTTTAAATTATTTTCTCTGAAACCAAGGTAGTGCAAGAGGATGTCACTGGTTTAAAAAATTGCTTGTATATTCCTAGACCTCTTTGCAAAATATGAACTTGATAGTATGTACAGTTTTCAAGAAAATCGCAAAAATAATGTTTTTAAATTATTTTCTCTTGACCCAAGGTAGTGCAAGAGGACGTCACTGGTTTAAAAAATTCCTTGTATATTCCTACACCTCTTTGCAAAATATGAACTTGATAGTATGTACAGTTTTCAAGAAAATCGCAAAAATAATGTTTTTAAATTATTTTCTCTTGATCCAAGGTAGTGCAAGAGGATGTCACTAAACAATATGTTTAAATTATATTAAAAATATAAGTGGTAATTGAATTCAATCTACGAAAAGTAATTATAGATAACATAGTTATTATTTTATTTAAATAGAATTAGAATGAGCAGTGTATATGCAATGGTGGATGGTACTTTGACGGTCGGGTATTTCCGGAAAATTTGGCTGCTATCTTTGGCTGCCATCTTCACTCCGGTAAATATTTAACTAAACTCACCACTCACTACCGGCCCCATTAAACAAGACAACAGTTTCAGAATACTGTAAATTAACAGTACATCAATAAAGAACTTAATTTATTAGAAAAACATTAATGTCACGGGATTTGCACGGGATTCATAAATATTGGGGATTATTAGAAAAGCAAATAACGCTAGTTGATCACGTATTACTGATATTACATGATTTATATGTTTGTCAATACGGCAACGTGTAAACATTTATGATCGATGAAAATATCTCTGTTGCTTTATCCTTAGGTATAAGATAAAGAAAGAACTATTGGCATTCTCATGTCGTGAACTTGGCGCTCGAGCAATAGCAACATCTTCAAAGATACACAAAAGGCGTACCGTGTATAGTACATAGAAATAAGAGGTTGGTCCCCTCCTATTCTATGGTATAGTAAAGCACAGAACAATAAAGGTTAGAGAAATGTTACAACAATGTTAAAGTTTCGAAACATGGGCCATCTATGAACCAACTGCATGGCTAACCCACCGGCAAAATATAATTATATTTTACCGATAATATCATGATGGCATTATAGAAATCTGACATACCGACTGAAGAAATGCCCGGGAATATTTGAAAATATATTATAATTTTTAAATAAATTTTAGTTTTGATTCGATTTGACTGTAACATTACAGTTGGATTTCAAAAGATATATGTTTCGCAGGAATACACAAGCTGCTCGCCTTATAAGTAAATGTGAGCAGCTTGTGATAATTTCTAACCAATTTAAAAATATATCTTCTGGAATACAATTATATAGTAATGTTACAACCAAATTGAATCAAAACCTTAAAATTTATTACACATTAATTGTTTTTATTACTGTTTTTTTAATTATAAAACAATGTCCAGTGAATTTTCATAATAAAAGAAAATATGATCAAAATATATTTATTCAGAATAATATTTAAATTAAAAAGATACCTACATATGATTTAAGAATACAATATACAACACTAAAGTCATGATATTTTTAAGAAATTAGATTTTCTCACTGATAATTATTACAGCTAAGGAACCCTAGGAGTGTGGTTAGACTGAAACAGAAAAAAACAATTCTTTGCAATTAGGATATAAGGTACAATAGGTACGAAAACTTTTATATTTTGCCCAATTAGAGTGAGGAGAGAAACATTGGCCAGTTAAATTGCATAGCAGGTGCAATGTAGTAATGCTGGTATCAGCTGTACCCTCCCCGAGACACATGTAAAAGCTTACACTCTCAAGGACTACATTCGAGGACACTGTATATTCTACTGTATAACCCCATACTGTACGAAAACAAGTAAAACCCAATTAAAGGAACATATTCCAGTAAATACTCTTCATACCTATCACTAAATTTGCAAACAAATCCATGGAAAAAATATAATACCTATGTTATTCTTCCTATATTGGATTTTAATTTATTAAATGTCAATTTTTTATTAACTCAATAATGCCCAGGTTTATAGGTTATAGTTAACTTCATTCTCCAGTTCATCTCAGGCTAAACTGTATTTTTGAAAATAAACCTAACTAACCTAAACATAAGTAGACTAAAGAATATCAATAACGGTATACATATATCCAATGTTTAACTACAAACAAAATGTTTGTCCTGTACCTAGACACAGACTAATTAAATAGTATTTAAACCAAAAACATTTTCTAAACTTGTATTTTATAGAAGGCAATGCAGTAAGTACTTAAGTGAGTATTTATTTATTTCAGTTAGTGGCCGACTATATTATGCAAGTGATATCAGTATTTTGATACATTCACAGGCAGTTATTAGAAACTTACAAGCTACAGAAAAATAAAGATTACTACAAGCTGTTAAACATAAGAGAAAGTGTAGGTGTATGTAAAAATATTAATACTTTAACTGCACTGCAAGCAACGTAGCTTAACAGAAGTGACTCACCAGTTTTGAAAAATAAGGAAGGAACTAATTAATAACATTTTTACCCAGACACACTTCAAAAGATCATTATTAGAAAGTTGTGAATCTAAAACTATACTTATCAACTTACTTTAGTATAATACTTACAGTAAATATACTTCCAAAAATCATCAATCCCAAAGCATGGTCGACAGCGAAGTTTCAGCTAAAAAATATCCCAAGAAAGAACTTACTTGCTCATGAAAAAATAAACTAAGGACTTAGATATCACTATAAACTTACCAAAAAGCCCCACTAATTCATTCCAAGATCAAATTAAACCCATTTTATAAAGAAAAAAGTCGTGGAAAAAATCACAAACGCGTCAGAAGATCAGACGAGAAGTAAACTGTCATTGTCATAAAAATTAAATCAGTGTTGTCAGTCTGTCAAACCCTCCCGCCCCCCTGACATGAACTGCCCATAAATTGCTTGTTGCCCTACTCTCGTATTTTAGTGACATGCCCCTGTAGTAAAGTAACTTAGAATTGGCTGGAGTTAAAGGACAAGAAGTCATAGAAAAATTTTGAACAGAAGAGCAACTTTTTTTTGGGAAACTAAACTGTCACTTGCACCGTAACCGTTTAAGATTAGTTTACCTAATATTTACTTGTATTGTTTAGATTACAAATAACTAAGTTTAACCTCAATCAGGGATCCGGGCTAATCTAAGATTAAACCCAAATTGAACGTTTGCAATGTGTAGCATAGGAGGCAAAAAAAAGCACATAATATTATGATGGGCGCTTTTTATCCGTGGTCTTTATTCTTGGAACTGGGGAATACTGTTCTCAGGAGAAGTGGCGGAGTTCTCACGTAACATTTTCGCGCTCTAGTTGAATATGGACTGAATAAGTTTTTGAGTTCTGTGGACTGGAATCCAAAGACTACGACACGACAACTACTATGCAATTTATAGTTTTAAAGCTAACTTATTAGTTGCGAATTAAATTTTGGCATTTGTACTGTTTCATCTTAAATTTGGTGTCAGCGGATGAGCGCGTGAGACAACAAAACAATTTCGGCAGCTTTATCATAGTTAACTAACCTTTATTGCCTTAGTTTTAGTTGCAATGCCCACCTGTCTTAAAGACAATCAGCCAGCTATGAACCTTTATTGTTCTGCGTTATTACATCGTCGGTGTCGTCGTTCCGTCGACTTCGAAGGAAGTTAGGAACTTTCCTGATATTAATCTATTTCGTTGGTATTGAAACTTTCACTTGTTTGTCACTGAAGTCACTGTCACTTTCTGATCCTGCCTGTCTTTTTTTTGGAAATTTTCGCTTTTTAGGTGTAAATAGAAAAAAGTATTAAGATTTTTTTGAAAGAGAGGAAGGCACTTTAAACTTTGATCTAACTTTCGAATAAGTTAAGGAATAAACTATACGATGTCTTATCAGCTTTATAGAAACACAACTCTGGGACATACACTTCAAGAAAGTTTAGATGAGCTTATTCAAGTAAACTTTTTATTTATATTTTTCTTTTAATATTTCCTTTTATTCTTTATGTACAAAATATTGATTTATATAAGTTTGGACTGACTGAAGTTATACTGGCATTTAAGTACCCATATTGTTTGCAACTTACAACTGATAACAAGAACATTTTAAAGAAACCCACTGAGTACTGAGTGAATAAATACAATTTAGACCTATAGAAAAGAAAGATATAAAAAAACATTGACTGTGATAATGTATATGTTATACATTATCACATGTTAATATACAACAATGTTTTAATATAATGTTTTCTATTAGGGTTATGAATTATGATAATTTAAGTTACTTTTAATAAAATCGTTTTGCCATTTTAAAGTAATGTTTGAATTTTATAATTTTTGTTGTATTTCAGTATGGCCAAATAACGCCACAACTAGCTTGTAAAGTGCTACTTCAATTTGACAAATCAATTAACCAAACCCTAGCAACCCGAGTAAAATCAAGGCTGACATTTAAAGCTGGCAAACTTAATACCTACCGATTTTGTGACAACGTATGGACATTTATGCTTAACGATGTGGAGTTTAGGGAGGTGCAAGAGATCACCAAGATCGACAAAGTAAAGATCGTGGCCTGTGATGGAAAAAGTACGGAAAACAATTAATTATTGGGTGCTTGGTGGTTGGAAACAGAATGCTTACGAATTATTTAACAAATGTTTGATCATGACCAAAGTGTTTCCATGTGGTTTATAATTTTTAAGCAATCTGTGAGAATTAGTTTTGCTGCTTTAAGTAGTGGGTAGGGCTTTCTATGAATAGCACTGTTGTATGTTGAAATATTATGTTCCACTTCTAAAGGATACTAAAACCATATTAACCTATTCATATTAATAATATATATTTGAGGTGTACTCTAAATGTTTGAGACTTTTTACAGAGACTGTAAAAATGGACATCTTCAATCCCATATAAATTAATTTAAATGTTTAATTTATCAGGATGATTTTTCATTTCAGTGTGTTGTATCTTAAAAATTTTAAGAGATTGAAGATAAGTTGAGGTGAATTTGCATAGCCCTTGAAGTCCTATAATTTGGTATTAACTTGAAAAGTTTAGGTTTTTCAGATAGCTCTCAAAATATTTATAACAATATTTACAATACTATACTCTTAACATTTGATATAAATATTCTAATAATATGTTTAGCTACAGTCCTCTTAGAAATTACATTGCAAAGATCTATTCTTTTGAGTTTGCAAAAATGCAAATTGTACCAATTTAATTGTCTATGGAATGTCTGCTAGATCACCATTTATGGGCACAAATTTGTAAGACTAATGAGTAAGCATAATGTGTGGATCTGTACCTACTCAATTTTTTTTGAGAGACATGCTATCGATATAATATCCCAACCTCCCAAATTTTGACATTGAATTTAAATTGTTTGTCATAATGATATGATGGATAAGGGACAATATTTCTTGCTAGATCTTTTTTAATGTCATGCTATTTTTAATAGTAATAATTCACAAGGTGGAAATATGTATGCAAAGTCACTTGAACCAGCAAAAAACATTTGGAAAATTAAAAGGTGATCTTTCATCGCAATCTGAAGTGCCGCCTTCTTTAATGCTTTTATCACTTTTAAGTTGCAATGAGTGTGTTTAATGAAATGTTTTAATTAACTATGTTACCCGGTGTCAACGAGATCATTGTACAGGGTGTTTTTTTTTCGTTGACATTATAGGGTATAGGCTAAACGGTAAGAGATACAAAAAAACTAAGATTCTTGAAAGTAAATGTCAACTTTCGTATGTCTTTTAAAAGATAATAATGAAAAAAATCCCACTCAAGCATAACAGTAACCACTCAAATTCAAATTTGAAATTTTAGCATATCGCTGTGGTGTTATGTACATACATAGTGTTTTTTTTTTCGTTGATATTATAGGGTATAGGCTAAACCGTAAGAGATACAAAAAAACTAAGATATGTGTCCCGTTATCTTTTTTAGTGTTTAGTTTATTGGCACAATCAGATGTACGCTAACTAGATTGGTTTAGAAGATACAGGGGATTTTCAAAATCGGCGATTTTTATTATTTCTTATGGCTCCGTTATTTATGGAGATAAAAAGAAACTTTTAATAGCAAAGTTTTATTATGACTTTTTACGTAGAATCCAGTGGCGTATTTAAAAAAAATATAGATGTCTTAATTTTTGAAGTATTATCAAAACTAGCATTTTCCTAAATGGGTATCTGGGTGTCTCAAGAAATTGAATTTTTTCTTGCGATTGCAACAATATATAACACATAACACTTAATATTTTGCTTTGTTCTAAATAGCTAAAATACCAAAAAACAAAATTTTTTTTTAGTTGGCCACGGATTGAATTTTTTGAGCGTTTGTTTTTGTTTGTTCACATGTCATAAAATTCATTAACAATTAGTATTGGTTTTGACACTTGTTAATGAAATATTTTCGATTATATTTTTTTAAAAAAGGAGTCCAAAATGAATATTTTTTAAAACTATGAAAAATTAAACAACAAATAAACACGCAGCTTTAGACCTATATTTTAAGCGTTATATAAATACATATAATAATTATACAAATAAACAAATATTTCAAAGATTATATCAGAATTTAAGTGAGTATGGATCATTTGGAAAACCAAGAGGTAAGATTTACAATAGGGAAAATAGAGAAAGAGATAAAATTAATACATTAGCTTGTATTGCTGCTGATCCGACGGTATCTAGCCGTAGTAGAATTTTGTCAGTGGTATTTGCAATAGATTAATCGGAATCCCAATTTTTTTCAAAATATAATATAGACTGACGAGACTTTTATATCTAGCGAAGGAATTCTTAATCGACATGACAATCGGTATTAGTCGAACATAAATCCTCATCAGACGGTCGCCAGGGTACAACAAAGACGGTACCATGTATGCTGCCGCGTTAACGAAAAACGCCTCATATGATTCAAGTTGAAATGTTCATAATAAGCCCGAAACGTTTTAAAACTCATAGCATCACTATTTTTAATAAAAATTATTTGCCAAAATCATTTAGTTTAAAGTTTTGTATGAGACGTGTTTAATTGGGGACATTTGGGGCCTATTTTTGTTCATTAATATTAATAATTGCAGGTAAGGTATTTCTGTGACTTTCATATATTGCCTAAAAACACTTTATCTACACATGAGGTATTTTTGTGTCATATTGTATCTTACTTTAGTTTTAATGTGACACAAAAACACCTTATGTGTGTAGATAAGGTGTTTTAAAGTAACATATTATAATAATAAAGATCACGTGTCCTTAATACCCTGCTTCTAATTATTATTGTTGTAATGTTGAAATTTGACATTTAAATAATTTAAGAAAAGAAACAATGAATCCAGCTTTCAAACTATTTTATTGCAAATATGTACCGGAATAACATATTTAAAAAAAGGGGAAACGTTTAATTATTTAAATTATTATAAAAAGACAGATAATAAGATTTAATATTCAACATCTGTGGACAAATTTACTACTTTATCAGAAATAGGTAGTTCCTCCCAAAAACGTCTTCGATTTTCGGGCATTAAAGGACATAATTTTAATAATAAAAGTTTCCTTAAATGCTTCAACTTCCACTGCTTCTCTAGATTCACTAATAGGTTACTTGGTTTTCTTCTAGTTCAATATGCTCAATAATTATTTCCCCAGCTTCATATTCGATATCTGATATTTTATTGGTATCTTCACCAATCTTTATTATTAGGTACTTGGTTTTCTTCTAGCTGAATAATATTCTCAATAACGATTTTCCCAACTTCATGATCGATTTGACATACTTCAATCCCATCTTGACTAATCTATGCATTACCAGCTGGCATGGTATCTCTTTTGGGATTATTAATGTTTATTGGTAGTGGGGATACATTATTACTATCAGGATTTACAATCGCAACTTTGTCATATACAGCCATTGGTTCCAATGTCAAAATATCATTATTGGTTCTATAATCAATTGATAATTGTTTTGGTAATAAATTAATGTCATTAATAGAAATGTCTTCTCGAACTCCAATGTTATTCACAACTGAATTTTCCAGCGTTAAAATGGCATTACTAAATAATGGTGTGGTGAATTTAGGTAGTCATTATCAAAAATCTTATCCTGGCGTTCAAAATTTTGGAGAAAATCAAGATTATCGTGACAAGATGCTTGGTCTGAATCAGAACTATTATTAATTGCTAAAGTTGATTTTACCATTTCCAGGATTTTCTTGCTTCGTGACGACATTCTGCAAGAACATAGATATAAAAAAAATGGTTAATTTCCAAAAAAGTATTTAACACTAATTCAATACATATTTTTGTTTGAAGAAAGGATGCTAGTGGCCACAGTATTTTGCAACGTATTACAGCTTTAATAATAATATTACAAAGCGATTTTTCAGCAATTTTTTTTCATCATAAATTTAAGGCACCTGTTATAACTGTATGGCCTACGTTCATAAACCAGCGAGCAAAGAACACTTTCAAATTGGTTGACATTTGAAATGGAGCCCATTGTAACCCGTGATTTGTGAACGCTTATGGTATGGTCGTAACGTGACACGTCTCTTCGGTGTATAACATAACTTGAAATTCGACTATGATGAACAAAAACCAAAGTATATTTATAATTATTGGCAACTTCATTAGCTGCAAAATATTATTTATTGGATGATATTGATATATAGTAGGTTATAGGTTATAAAAACTCCGTATCTTAAACTTTTTTGAAGTGCGCAAACTCGGTCAAAATTACCAAGCTCTTGACCGCGGTAAGAAATGTACACTTTGGGAATGTCAAAGTGAGTTTATGAACGCTCGGAAAGTAGTCACAGAGTAACAAAAATTGTATTTATGAACGATGCTTGTCACAAAAATGTAAGAAATGTGTACTCTGTAACATTTATGAACGCACCCCCCAGTGCAGTTAAGGCTTGCTCTCGGTAAGTTGAGGCGCTTTACAGTAATATTTGTAGATGGGGCAGTCTTACATCACAAAAGTGTCAGATTTGCAGTTAAGGTAAAAGTATATCTGGCTATTCTTTCCAAACTAAAGCAAGATAAGGCGTTTTTGCTTCACATTTAGGTAGAGAATTGCTTGATCTTTCATATGGCACACATATCTCGATTTTGAAAAAAAATGTAGTTAAGGCGTTTTTCGTTAACACGGCAGTATGGGTGGCGCTATATCAAAACAGGGTCCTTAACTACAGGATTTTTAATGAAAATGTAAATGCTGAAGGATAAAGTCTGTGCGTTTTAAGAAGTCCGATATCGGATTAAATCACCAAGGGATGTTATCGCTTTTAAAACAGTAAGTCGGTTAAGTTACAATATCTTCGCACCTTCGCTATACTTGATCACACTGAACATCCCACTGGTTTACTGTATTCTATTACTGGGCGAAATCAGAGGTTTCAAAACAAAATTATCTTAGAATTACGCGTTGAGCATAAATAATAATTAAATAGATAATTAAATTATTTTGCTATTATTATAGTTAAATCTATATAATAATCGCTATTTTCCAAGAACCAATTAAAATTTGCTCAAGTGCGGGATGGTTAAATATGTTAAAGATTTTGTCAGGTATATAGGTACTTTTCCGATAATGACATTATTTTGGGATTATTATAATTAAATCTTCATAATAATTACTATTTTCCAAGAAATAATTAAAATTTGCTGAAGTGCGGGATGGTATGTTCTACTTTATTTTAAATAAGTAGTTGGGCTTTTCACTTTTAGTTTGTTTCTCATTATGTGTGAATTAAAATCAGTTATTAAGCAAAGTTATGGAAAATGTTCAGCAAGGTAGCACATCGCCTAGAAGGCATTTATCTCCAGGTGAACGCCGTTTGGTATTACAAGTGGAACGTTATTTTACTTTAGAAAAAGATAACTCGGGCCCGTTAGAGTCTGTTTTGGCAGTGCAAAAACGAACGTCTGATGCTTGCGGCATTTCAGAGAAGACCTTAAGAAGACTTCGAAAAAAGAGTGAAGAGGATTTGGACAGACCATATAAAAGGGTTCGACTCCATTCAAAAACCTTGGATTTATCCCAAGGGATAAAACTCTCTATTAGGAATATTGTTTATGATATGTATAAAGCCAAGGAATATGTTACCCTCAATTTGTCTGAATACTACAAAAGCTAAAAAATTATTATTTTTCTTTACCTAAACTAATTTTTTATTTACTTTAAATTATTTTATTTAGAAAATGTAATTCATCAACATCCAAAATTACCTTCAATATAATTTATTGTTTGAGAGCCACCGACATAATGCTCAAGAGGTTTTATGGCTTAGCGGACTTCTTAAAACGCACAGACTTTACATCTAAATTTTGGAAGAATGTGTAGTAATCGAGTTGGATAACGTGCCATTAGCTGCAAGAAATAATGTTTATTTAGAACAAGACGGTGCTCCAGCATATAATAGCCATATGGTAAGGCACTTACTAACTGCCAATTTTGGCGAAAATTGGCTTGGTACATATGGACAAACAGATGGCCTCCGGATTCCCCCGACCTGACACCACTCGACTTTTATTTCTGGGGATTTATTAAAAATGAAATATATAAAACCCGAAGTAATACTATAGAAAAACTTAGAGCAAATTTTATTAATTGCATTGGAAGAGTGACAAATATTAACATCTATAACGCGACTCATTCAGTTACAAGTCGAGTCCAAAAATGCATCGAGCAGAATGGAAGACAACTTGAGCACATTTCGTGATTAAGCACCTATGCTAATTGTTATACAGGGTGGCGCATCGAAAACGAAACAGAGACATTTACTGGCAGCTCAGTTCTTTTTTGGAAAAACGCTTAGACCCGTCGATTTTGTTTTCGAGGGGGACACAAAATTGACAAAAAATCACGTTAACACGTGCAGCCCCTTGGGCGGGGGTGGCACCACCCCTAAAATCTTAAATGGAATTGGGGGTCGAGTGATACCTTATTTTAAAGGTCTTTCAATTCCCTTTATAATGATGTAAAATTCATGTACTTCAGTTCAGTAGTTTTGGAGATTTATTGATTTAAAGCTTAAAGTAGACTTTAATAGGTACATCAGATTAGTTTTTACTACTTTCAGAAGAAATTTGAGTAAAAGCATTTACTTAATAAGTAAGCATTTACTTAATAAGTAAATGCTTTTCTTCACTACGCTCATGGTTTGTTTATCATTTTGGTGTTAAAAATTGCGATTGGAGCGTTTTTTGTGGCAAAAAAAGTTGTTTCTTGAAGAAAGATAAGAAGGGAATATCTCGTACTTATTTTAAATAGGAATTTGGTACATAGTTTGCGATTGATTCGACCAAACCTTGTTGTTAAAATACCTTTTAACGCTTTATACATAAATTAACCATGGTATATTCCACGGCAGAAAGGGTTAAAATTAGGGTTCGACCGATACAGTGATTTTTTGCCGATACCGATATATCGGTATCGGCCGATATAAAATGCCGATACCGATATATATCGGCAAAATTTTTATGTTCTCTTCAACGTATTTCTATAAATTGTGTTTTCAGTATTACCAAAATCAGAAAATATCGGCACTTAAAACATATTTTACGTTAAAAATCGCACATCTTCTGAAAGGGTTCAAAGGATTATTTTCTGCTAAAACTCGCTAATTTCCAGTTGAAGGTCTCGACGAACGTTGTAACCGCCGCGCCGGGGAATCACCGTTTGAATAAACGGGAAATAATCGACGTTAACGTTCATATGAGATAGTTTAGAAATTTACTTGGTGGCAATTAAAAGCTTAGGACCAGACCTACTTTTGCTGTATTTATTTG
Source organism: Polydrusus tereticollis (assembly GCA_963920685.1). NCBI lineage: Eukaryota > Metazoa > Arthropoda > Insecta > Coleoptera > Curculionidae > Polydrusus > Polydrusus tereticollis. Next base: position 130,490,223 of record OY987326.1, read on the forward strand.
CATTTTTTTTAAATTTAATAATACCATGTCAAGTAATATCCCTTCAACTACAAAAGAAAATAAAAATTGTATAAATAATACCAGCCAGACAAGTGGTCGTGAACAAATACAGTCAACGGTTTATAGTTATTTCCGTGGCTCTGAAACGTCTAATATTTCTGCATCACAATCTTAGAAAACTCAATTTCAATTACTAGACATTTATGGTCAAAATTATTGTTTCTTAAACTTTTAGACAAAGAATACCTTTTTTATTATTTTTATTGTACATATGGATATACACATTGTATGATTTGAAAGTTCTGTTTTTTACTTTTGCCTCATTATGCAGGAAATTTTTGTACTTTTGATAATGTTTTGAAGCCTTAATAACAAAAATAAAATAGTTTATCTTGTTTTTTTTAATTAAAAAGCCATATCGGCACTTTTTTGCCGATACGATATATCGGCAAAGATGCCGATATTGCCGATAACCGATATATATATATCGGTATCGGTCGATCCCTAGCTTAAAATTATCGAAATATTTTTCGGAAATAATCAGTGCGCTAATAGAACAGCACAAATATTTAATGAGCGACATGAGAACAGTAAAGCCGCAAACACACTGAGCTCACGTCACGTCACATTACGTAAGCTCACGTGCTATTACGTTACAGACAAAAAGTGTGAAGCGTTGTTTTACATAGTATGTCAATACATCAGAACCACACTGAAGTCATCTCATGCGAATTATGTTACATCCCCAACGGCACGCGTGCTAGCATGTGCTTATTTTCTGCAAATCCACACTTTTCGTCTCACGTGAGCACTCGTTTAGGCGGTTTTGTAGAGAGCTGGTGTGTTGTTGGTGAATTTATGTTTAAAAATTGAGGAGGTTTTGATAGAAAAAGTAAGAGAACATGCTGGTTTATATAATCACGGATTGCCTGAATATCGTGATTAACATATTCGCCAAGCCGCTTGGGAGGAAATTGGAAAGAAGTTAGAAATACCAGGTAAGCACATTATTTTCTTGGTTTTTGCTGTTGTTTCACTGAGTGAAGGCAAAGTTTACAGAAGAACGATAAAGGCAACCACAGTTTCTATTTCCTCTTTCCAGTCCGAAGAACTGATTGAGCTGGCGCTTTCTATAATTTAAAATTTACGCAAAATAAACAAACAACACAAACACAGTGAAATCAAAGAAAGACTGCCCGAATTCATATATAAATTTGTATACCACATCATAAAACGTGATGGTAGTGTGTTTCTAGTATGCTCTCACGGCTAAATCATGACAACATGATAGCACGTGACCTCACATGACGTGAGCTCAGTGTGTTTGCGGCTTTACGTGCATCGAATAGTAGATTCTGTAACGAGGTTCCTCACGCTCGCGTTCGGAATCTTCCACTCGGATCGAATTTTCATTCTAACCGAGTAGCAGACTATATTTTCTCCACGACCAAAAAGTGCGAATAAAAACAAATAAAATCTGTACAAAGCAATTAAGTTATTTATTCGCAATATTCGTAATTTCAGGTGGAGTATTATCCAGTTCCATATCTGATTCATCCGATTTTTCACTTATTTTTTGACTTGCACTAAAATTTGTCTGAAAATAATTATTACAACGCGGCCATTTTTATCTGACACTGACAGTTTCGAAATTCATGGCAACCTATGTCGTTCACATCAATTACAGAATATTCATTCCGTATCTTGTTATGGAATAAAAATACACGCAAAACGCATAAGAAGCAAGTTTTTCAGAATAAATATTCCAACTCAAGAGCGAGAATTTTTGCATTCTATTATCAAAAATGATTTTGGAATTATTGCATTCAGTAATGGTCGTGGAGAAAATATGTTCTAAAACTTGTAGCTAATTTTCGGGAAACTAGATCAGTCGCCAATAAAAAACGCAACATTGCAATGGAAGTGGGGGTTTTAGGGCAAGTTGATTGACTTTTGATCGGCGACTACAATTTTGTGAAGATATGAGTGAACGAATTATAAACGATGAACATTTTCTATTCAACACTTGCTTTTCCGACGAATGTTCCTTTTTCTTAAATGGAGTAGTAAATCGTCATAACTGCCGATATTGGCCCGATTCTAATCCCAGAATTTATCGTGAGGTACACACACAGCAGCCACAAAAATTAAATGTTTGGGCTGGTATTTTTGGCGATCATTTAGTTGGTCCTTTTTTCTTACCTGGAAATTTGACCGGTGAAATGCATTTGGAATTACTGCAAGACGCCATAGATCCTGCATTAACAGCCATAATTGAAAATCAGAATGATCGGCGGTACATTGCGAATAGGTTGATGTTCCAACAGGATGGTGCCCCACCACATTACGCATTACGTGTTCGACAATATTTAGATCAGACGTTTCCAGGTCGATGGATTGGTAGAAGAGGTGCCATTGAATGGCCCCCAAGATCGCCAGATTTATCACCTTTGGATTTCTTTCTGTGGGGTCACTTAGAAAGCAAAATCTATGCTACTCAGCCAACCACGTTAGAAGATTTGCGACAAAGAATTGTGAATGAGTGCCTTCAAATTACTCCTCAAATATTGCAAAATGTGCGGCAACGTTTTGAGCAAAATCTTTATTACTGCATGGAGAGTCATGGTGGTCATTTCCAACATTTACTTGGCTGACGGGTCAGTTCATTTTTCATTTTTACACTACTTTGCTGCCAAATGTATTGATCTCCACTAATGATGATGTATTAGAGTTTTATTTAAGCTTTAAATCAATAAATCTCCAAAACTACTGAACTGAAGTACATGGATTTTACATCATTATAAAGGGAATTGCAGGACCTTTAAAATAAGGTATCACCCGACCCCCTTTCCATTTAAGATTTTAGGGGTGGTGCCACCCCCGCCCAGGGGGCTGCACGTGTTAACGTGATTTTTTGCCAATTTTGTGTCCCCCTCGAAAACAGAATCGACGGGTCTGAGCGTTTTTTCAAAAAAGAACTGAGCTGCCAGTAAATGACTCGGTTTCGTTTTCGATGCGCCACCCTGTATATAAGCATATATTATGAAATAATTGTTGAGTTGTTATTATAAATTTTTGTTTGTTTTTTGTAGTTGTTGTTGTTTTAGTTTATCAATGTTTTAATATTCCTGTTAACTGGGTTTTAAATATACCTACAATAAAATAAAAGAATAATGATTCAATCCATTTTAGCTGTTTAGAACGAAGCAAGTGTTACATATTGTTGCAATTGCAAGAAATAATTCAATTTTTTGAGACACCCAGATACGATAATAGATAAGAAATTTCTAGTTTTGGTAATATCTCAAAAATTAACACATCTATATTTATATCTACGTAAAAAGTTATAAAACTTAAACTATTGAACGTTTCTTTTTATCTCCATAAATAACCGAGTCATAAGAGGTAATAAAAACCGTCGATTTTGAGAATCACCCTGTATCTTCTAAACCAATCTAGTTAGCGTAGATCTGATTGCGCCATTAAACTAAACACTAAAAAAGAGAACAGGACACATATCTTAGTTATTTTGTATCTCTTACGGTATATACCCTATAATATCAACGAAAAAAAAAGACTATGTACATAACACCACAGCGATATGTTAAAATTCCAAATTTTAATTTGAGTGGTTCTTATTTCACACTCGGATTCTTTCCATTATTATCTTTTGAAAGACATACGAAAGTTGACATTTACTTTAAAGAACAAAATGGCGTTTATAAAATAATGCTATTGGCATGGTAAAAGTAGTTGGGCACTTTTATAATTTGTACTGTTAATGATTTCCAAAGAGCCTTTAGATGATTAGGGATACTTTAGATCTGTTTATTTTATGACTCATTTTCCCATGTCAATGACATACATTGTCTTATTGACGCCATCCTGCTTTTTGTAAAATGGCTCTTTTAGATCCACTCTATATGGCATACTCTCAGGAGCGTATAGGGGAGGTCAAAATACTCCTAATTTGTCATAGAAAAAAAATTCCTAAAGTGCCTCTTAACGGAGATACAGAGCCCCAAAGGGGTACTCAGCGACGGCTTTTCGGCTCTTAAACTTTTGAACCGACATGTATAATTTAATGAGATTTTAATATTTTAAGTAGACCATCAAGACTCATAATGTATGTAATGTATTACATCGTCAGGGAAGTCAGAAACGGACTTGCCACCACACTCGTTGGGCCAAAATTTTTGCAGCTTAAACTGTTTTTTTAAATACTCTGGTCATTCCTCTTTAAAAAAGGTATTCTACATTATTTGTTTCGATAAAATTAGCCGTTTTCCAAGAAAATAAATTTTTTGTATAACACGCTTAAGCATTGACTTTCGAAATTTATTTAATTATCAAGTTTATTAACATAAGTTATTTCAACACAGTAACCAATCGAATAACAACAATGGATTGTTTATCTATATGAGTAATTTGACGGCTTACATCAAAAATGTAAATATAAAAATTGTACTTTTTTCTTATAAATTGTTTTATGGTGCTACACAAAAAACAATCGAGCATTACATTTGTGACATATGACATAAAGTTGTTAGGTTTTAAATGGAAAACTTTTAATTCTCTATTCAGCTATATATACTTTTATGATGTTTTTGTGTAAAATACGTAAAGTAAATTTGCACAATAAACATGCACGCACAGCAAACTAAAAATGAGATCTGTTTATATTAGAAATTTTGACGTTATCTAGCTGTTAATAAATGCTGATTTAATAATGAGCTTTTGCGATAGTGAAAAACGTAAAGGGACACTTTAGGATTTTTTTCTATGATGAATTAGGGTTATTTTGACCCCCTCCATACACTCCCCAGAGTATGCCATATACTTACCGGAGACCCTGTATATAAAATTAATTTCAACAAAATAAAATTGACTGTGCGATTTTTGATCAAATAGGCCGTATTTCATTTTTTTATAATGCTGATCTATATTTACGTCAGGTCAATTACGTCAACAGCTATTAATATTGAGTTTACTGCTAGTGGTTTGCCTCTCGGTTACATTATTTTTAACTGATACTAAATAGTCATGAAAATGCATTAGTATATTTGCACTGCTTTTTATTATTATTTTATAAACAGAAATTTTGCAGTAGAGACCTGAACAGAATCATGTTCTGTTTATTAATTCTATTTTATTTTTTCGTTAAGCTTTATAATTTTAAATACTTTCAGAGTTTCAACAGATAATAAATAAAAAAAAAACCGAAGCTAGTTTTTTTTCCCTGCAGGTCGCTTTTGGTGTACCCATGTATGTATGTATGTATGTATGTACTTACTAACATTAAAACTCTTATTTAGATTTTGAATAAATGATTCAAATTAAGATTAAAATGTAGGGCATGCGACTTACATATTATATTATAATATTATTGGGACAGGAGTATTTAGCTGCTAATTACCCCGTGACAATCTAGTCAGTGTTAATTATTATACATTTATTTGCATGGTGTAAAGTTTCATTAAATGCAAGACCAAACAGAACATACCGCATGCGCGGCTGCAAGTTTTGTGAAATTCCCATGCAAGACTAAAAATTAGAACCTGTGCTATGTATTTTTAAATTCAATTTAATTCCATTTATTGTATATAATTTCCAGGTATGAAACATTACAACGTCAAAAATCTATTATATGTATATAATAATCTATATCTAGGTATTAAGGTAGCCGTAACACAAAACACTATTTCATTTAGGTTAGTTTCTTCTTTCCTCTGTCCTCACACATACACCCACACTCATGCATACTGTAACTAAGAAAGTATATTATAAAACATTATAGATGGCAACATTACAAAATTACATTCAGATATCTTAAAAAGTAGAGCAGTTAGTAACAAAGAAAGAAAAGTAAATATATGATAACGGAGATAAACATATAAATAATACTAAATAACAAATATTGGGTCTTCTCCGCATCCTCTTAAACGTCCTTAATTTGTTATATAAACTAAAAGAAAACAAGAACAAACAAACGACAGTTCAATTAGCGACAAGAGGCCCTTATACAGTGAGTACCAGAAGTAATGTCTAAGTTCATGTAAAATTCAGCGGTGTGTTTTTTGGAAAAACGCTCGGACCCGTCGATTTTTATTTCTTATTTTTTTATGGTAAATTCATGTATACAGGGTAGCCCAAAAATAAGTTACGACCATCAACTTCATTTTTTCAAATGAAAACATCTGTTTTTTATTTCATTTCTGAATTATGCTTCGAATTCTAAGTATGTTTCATGTACCATGTCCTATACCTAAACTGAACAGTTATCGAAAAAATTACGATTGAACATATCAATAAGTAAGACCGGTTTATTTAAAAAGAACAGAACAATAAATCAAATTAAATGTTGAAAATGTGCGCCATTCACGGCTTGACAATATCCAATGCGATCAATAAGCTCTCTTTGTACGTTTTCAACCATTTCCGGAGTTATGGCAGGCACTTCTCTTCGGCTCCTTTCATTCAACTCCTATAGATTGTTTGGCCTGTCAACAAATACTTTCAATTTGAGGTAACCCCACAAAAAGAAGCCCAGCGGAGTTAGGTCTGGCGACCTAGCAGGCCATTCGATCGGTCCTGTCCTTCCTATCCATCGATTGGAAAAGGTTTCATCCAAAAATGTAGGCACAGTGGCAATATAGTGCGTAGGAACACCATCTTGCTGGAATATCAGTTCTTCCCAATGGATTCGGAAATAAAGTCACTAATGCTGGAATTAATTCAAGTTGGAGAAATTCGAGATATACTTGTCCAGTTAAAGACTGTTTAAAGAAAAATGAACCAATTACTTTTCCGCGCACTATTCCACACCACACATTTGTTTTGTGAGGGTACTGGCTATGAACCTCTATCATCCAATGTAGATTTTCTATTGCCCTATAACGACAATTTTGTCTGTTCACATTACCATTCAAACAGAACGTAGCTTCATCGGAAAAAATAATATTATTATCTAGATTGCACATATTTTGTATGCGTTCACAAAACTCATTTCGCCTATCAAAATCATCTTCAAATAACTCATGCATTGGAATAACTTTGTACGGGTGATATTTGTGCTTTTGAACTAATACCATTGAAAAAAAAACACACACAATGGAATGTTTTGCTCGATTTACAAATAAATCCTCAGAAATACGGCCTTACTTATTGATATGCTGAATGGTAATTTTTTTCGATAACTGTTGAATTTAGGTATAGGACATGGTGCATGAAACATACTTAGAATTCGATACAAAATTCAAAAATGAAATAAAAACAGATGTTTTCATTTGAAAAAAATGAAGTTGATTGTCGTAACTTATTTCTGGGCTACCCTGTATACATGAATTGACAATCGAAAAAAAATACATTAAGAGATAAAAATCGACGGGTCCGTGCGTTTTTCCAAAAACACACCGCTGAATTTTATATGAATTTAGACATTACTTCTGGGACTCATTGTATACAGCTACTTAAAACTTAAACTCTTCCAAAACTTAATCATTTGACAAGCTAATTACCTCAAGCAGCCTCATAAAATTCAGTCAGACTATAAAATGTATTGCATACTAGGTGCTTTTAGCTTATTCCAAAAAATGCTCAGTTCCGAAATTGCTTTTATTTCATTTGGCAGGGATTAAAAATACAGTTAAGTATGGACACTTTTCGTAAAAACTTGTTCTGTGGATTGGTAAACAAAGATTGTCATTTCCCCGTGTTACCATATCATTACAATAGTCTCGGTTCTTAGGAAACCTATTGATGTTTTTCTTTGTGTACACCGGCTATGTTGAAGATGTTCAGAGAACGAACCGTTAATATCTCCAACTTCCTGAAATAATCTCTACATGATGTAGTACTATGCTATTTCATTATTGCGCGTATTACTCTTCGCTGTGCCAAGAAAATTTTTTGTGCGTCAGCGGCCCTAAACCAAATAATAGTTTTATTGAATTTGTACCACGTTGACCATGCAAAAATCTGATAACGTAACAGGCGGTATTAATTCTTTCTTCGATGCTACTTATATTTTTCCTCCAAAATAGATTATCCTCAATAATCAACCCTAAACATTTTGTTTTAAACATTTGTGGAATCGATCGTCCATTCTTAGGAACTGGCAGGTTTCCTAAAACAAAGAAATACTGTTTTTTCATTATTTAGTTTTAACCTATTAAGTTTACACCAGTCAATTATCATTGCGACAACCAACATAGTCTGTTCTGAAATCCGTCCGATACTAATGTCTGAGACAACACATGACGTGTCGTCGGCATACTGAAATATACTGCTCCTGCCAAATCATTCGAAAAAATAAGAAATAATAAAGGGCCGAGAATAGATCCCTGGGGCACGCCTGATGATATCAAGGCTCTATTTGAGAAAACTAAAGGATCTTTTTCGTGATTTCAGTGACCTGTTGATATCTGTGCATTAGATAGGATTTAAAAAAGAAAAGCCCACACCCCGCACGCCCTAAAACTCCAACTTTCTCACTAATAGCTCATGATTAATCACATCAGATGCCTTTGACAGGTCAAAATAGATTCCAGCCACGACCTTGCCACTTTCCAGTTCGCTAATTAGAAAATTCAGTTAATCAATTATAGCGTCAATCATTGATAAGTCGAGCAAAAATCCGTACTGACTCACGGAGAACATATAATATGACCCTGGAAAAGTAATCAAGCAATCTGACTTATGCCACTAGCTCTACAACCTTTGAAAACACTGAAAGCAGTGATACTGGTTTATAGAACTTGTTTGGATCAGTTTTTTCTCCCTTCTTATGTATAGACACTAAATTTTTTCCCCATTCTTTAAATACAATTTTAAAACATAATTATTGCTGAATCTTACATACGTTAAACAAAACAGAACACAAAAAAATATAGAAATGAAAAGTAATAAAGTGTAGTGACAGTACATAGAAATCTGGCTTTGCAAAGTTTAAATATTTATGTTCATTATAAAAGGCGTTGGAGGTGATAGTTAATCATGATATTAAACGTAAAACATCCTTGGACATACCTATATTGTCATTATTAAAAAACACTAAAATTTATTGTAGATATTGCAGATGAAGGACCTTCAAAAAAGTAAAATGAAATGGACCTACAAACTGGTGTGTGCTTTAGTGTGTATGAAATAAATTTTAAGTTTATATCTATATTATTAATATGTTATGGACTACAATCTAAATATGATGTTGAAAAATTCTTTGTGAATCCTAGAATAATTAATATTGCCTACCGAAAAAACGTATAAGAATAACTAATAATATAAAATAAGAAAGAAATAATTATTTTCTAATTTTTTATGTAGGTATATTTATTTTAAGTAATAATTTAACTGGTCACCATACATGTTTACCTAATATTAAACTAGGTTTTTAAAGAACAAAGGTAATAGCATAATTTTTTGATTTTGCAGCGCATCCATGTAAATGACCCACCATACCAAAAAATTGTTAATTGATTTATGTCTGCTCAATATCGAGTGTAAAATAATAATTTTAATTCGTCCTGATAATTTGTAACGCTCGGTGGAATACACATCACTAACAACATTAATATACAAGTCGAAAATACATTACTGTTGTATTTCCGTAGCATCTTGCTTTTCAAAATATTTTTTGATCTCTTTTATTAGAAATAATAAATAACTTATTTGTTGATGTGGCATACCAATTGTATATGTAAATATAGGGTACAATAAATTACTTTAATGATATAAATGAAAAATGTATGTAAATATTAAAATTAATTTTAAATATAGGTGTTTGATAAAATTAGAGATTGAGTACTAATTTTAGTAAGAGCCGTTGCACACGGTTTTCCTCCAAACGTCAACGATTCACAAATGTCTCTCAAACAGCGCCGTTTGAACGGAAAAGTGTGCAACGGCTCTAAGGCTATACGAAATATATAGTTTTTTCAAAGAATGGTATATATGTTGAAAATGGCAAAGATAAGGTTAGGCTAGAACTGTTAAAGGGTTAGGCTACCCTGAGGCCAATAAATATTCATGGAAAGTACTTAATTAATTTTTGTTGTCCCAACTATTACATGTACCTACCTATTTTTTTTTAATATTTAATATTGAGCATAAATAAATTGTTTAAAACATATTAAAGAAAAAAATGGCGCAGATGTTTTGAGTGGACTGAATTGCCAACATTTATCTCAAATCAATACACCAATGATTTTCTTGTTAAGTATTATCTTTTTACTGATCTAATGCGTAATTTTTTTTAAATACATTTTTTAGGTTCCCTTTTTTATTGACAAATTTCTCGACATCATATACTGCTCTAATTTGCTCAAATTTAAATTCAATTTTTTGGCTGCTATCCTAGAGGATAGATAATATATTTTTGAACAAAAAAATCATTCGTTTTAATAAGACAATCCTAACTTATTCAATTAAATGTAATGGCAAAATTACGAAATTTTCATAGTTTAGGTAATACAGCTAACACCAACAAATAATTTCTATGACGTTATTGTCAAAAATTGACGTAAAGCTGGACATAACGAATAAAGATTATTTCACATTAAAACACATTTTCGTTCCACCAAATGGCAATCACACATCCAAAATAAAAGACACCATTATGTTTTTCTTACTAAGCATTTAATTTAACATAACATACCTAAGACTACAGATTTTCACAACAACATTAATTAATTAAATGTTCAAACAACCCTCCATTAACAGCTAAACAATATCCTAACCAATCATAAAATTCACTTCCAACATTACTGAGTTGATATTGAGAAATTCTGTCACATTCTAACGAAATACAGTTGTTTAGCTGGTCTAGATTTTCAAATTTTTCATCTTTATAGGTAAATTTTTGTGACCTCACAGGAAAAAGTCGTTTCGCTAAAGGTCAGGAGACCTCGCTGGCCAAATGATTAGATGCCGTAGGCCAATTATATTTCCGTTAAAAGTATTTTGCAAGTATTCCCTAACCATGTGAGAATTATGGGCAGGACAACCATCCATTTGATCTCTTGATTTTCGCGTACAACTTCTAGTGCGGGTTCAATTCGATTTTGTATTAACTCCAAATAGGTTACTGCTGAAAATGGTCCAATAATGTGATGTCCTACAATTCCCGCCCAAACATTTATTTTTTGTAGATATTGCGTCCGAGTATGGATGTTCATTTTCTTGGCTCCAATACCGGTAATTTTGAACATTTGGTTCGTTGTTGAGGGGAATGTACATTCATCGGTGAAACAAATATTTCTCCAAAAATCCCTATTATTATTTGCTCTTTCCATTACCTCACAACAGAATACCATTCTCCGTTCTTCATCACCTTGTCGCAGCTCTTGATGTTTTTCATACTTGTAAGGAAAATATTTATGTTTTGTTAAAGTGCGCAACGCTGTGGTTTGATGTTTTCCTACGGCTCGCCCAAGAATCCTCGTGCTATGTAGCATTTTATTTTCCTTTAAATGCAGTAATATATCAAGATCTCTATTATTACTTTCTTCAGCTCTATTGACATTCTGAGTTGAGCATTTATATACAGTTATTTATTACAGTGCATTTGGGCTCAAATTTACTAATGATAAGTTTAATTAATGAAATGGAATTGATAGGCTTATCAGGGAATTGAACTGAAAACATTTCAGACACTGCTCTTAAACTGTTTCCTGTAAAATACCACTTAATCATAGTTACTTTTTCCTTAATGGAATAGCTCATATTTAGCTATAATTAAAGTGTTTTCAATGAAAATGTTGTCATTGACGGTACTTTTCGTTTTGTCAATGCCAAATAATAATTTCCTGGTGTTTATTGCTGCATTACCTAAACTATGAAAATTTCGTAATCTTGCCAACACATTTAATTGAATAAGTTAGGATTGGCTTATTAAAATTTATTCAAACTTGGCACATGGGCTTATTATATCGGCCTCTTCAAAAAATTATGATACAATTTTTCGCCAATATGTACAGGGGAGTCAATATTTAGCCACCTCAAAATTTACATGGGATTTCCTATGTTCAACTAAGCCATGCATCACCCGATATATATGTACAGTGAGAACGTAAAGGTTGAAACAAATTCATCTAAAATTCATGTGATTTTTTTTCGAAAAAACGCTTGGACCCGTCAATTTTTATTTTTTTTTGTGCATTTTTTCAAGCTTATTTCATGTATACAGGTTGTCCCGAAAACAAGTTATGACGGTTTACTTTATTTTTTTAAATGGATACCCCTATTTTATAATATTTTTTTGGATTCTGCATAAGATTCTAAACATATTTCATGAAATAATATGTCGTATACTTAAATTCAGCCGTTTGCGAGAAAATCGATATTCGGATTTTAACAGATGATTTTTTTATTATTACTTTAATCATGAACACTGTTGTGAATAAAGCCTTTGGTTGTTACGCTTGATTGTGACGGTTGTCCTCTGATTTGAGTAGTTTTGCCTCAAGTTAAAGTGTCTGGCAAATGTTATTTTAATAATCTTGTAATTTTAAAAAATGGTACGCTTAAGTGAAAGAAAGCGAATAGAAATATTAATAATGAAGATAGAATGCGCACACAAATGGAAGTTTGCAAACTCTTCAATAACAAGTATCCTCGCAGAGAACCGACATCTCGATCTACTGTCAGTAAAATAGAAAAAAATATAGAGATTAAGGTCAAGTTAGGGACAGTTATACGAAAGGTCGACCTGCGGTATTAGAAGATACACAGTTCAATGTGTTATTGTCGATTCAAGAACACCACCATAAGGCGAGTAGTACTATTGCTTTGGAAAATCATACCTGCAAAACATCCGTCCTAAAGTATTTAGACAAACATAAATTCCATCCTTACAAAGTCCAAAGTTGGTTCATGAATTCAATGAAGATGATCCAGACAAAAGAGTCCAGTTTTGCAAGATAATGATGAATATATGCGATAATCATCCACAGTTTTCGAAACGAATTGTATTTTCGGATGAGGCAACGTTTTGTTTGAATGGAACTGTAAAGAAACAAGACTGTCGGTATTGGGCTACAGAAAATCCACGCTGGGTTATGGAGTTTCACACCCAATATCCTCAAAAGTTAATGTTTGGGCCCGCATTGTTGAAAATAGAATTTTGGGACCCTTGCCACATTATACCCTTATCCAGAAGATCCTGATGCATCTAACAACTTTTTGTGGTGTCAGCAAGACGAAGCTCCGGCCCATACACCCGCCGTATGAGTGAGTACCTTAATAGAAAAAATTGTAAAAAAACGTATAATTGCGCATTTAAATAAACACAATTTATTAAGCAATAACCAGTTTGGTTTTCAGCAATTGAGGGGTACAGGGAATGCAATGTTCTCGTTCTTTAAAAAAATATATTCTGGTTTGAATGATCATGACATTGTGGCTGCTGTATTCTGCCACTACTCAAAGGCTTTTGACTGTGTAAACCATAAAATCCTTTTAAGAAAACTGCAATGTTATGGCTTTAATGGTAAGTGTTTGGACTGGATGAACTCATATTTGTCGAACCGTTTACAGATGATAAACTTTAAAGTGGAAATATCTCACTCATCCCAGATTCCTTGTGGTGTGTGCCTCAGGGATATATCTTAGGTGCCATTTTATTTCTTTTATATATTAATGGTAGGTTTACATTACTCGCAGACGATACCACCATTGTTTGGCAAAGTAAAAATGAACAAGAGCTAAAAAATACAATTTCACATGACCTTACTAAAATAAAAAATTGGTGTGACTCTAATCTGCTTCTTTTTAACATTTCTAAAACAAACATACAGTACAACTTCGATAGTCCGGACAGATATCGTTCCGGCGTATGTCCGGACTATCGAGGTGTCCGGATTACTGGAGTAACTTAAAAAAAATTATTTTGAAAATGAAAACAACTCAGAATTTGTCAAAACCGTAGTGTTTATTATAAAATCGAATATCTACATATTCTTATAAAATAGAACGAAAGTATACAAAATCTCAAAAAAAAAATTTCTACATACGTACATACACATGTATGTCCCTAACATAATATGCACATAATACATACAGGGTGTTCATTTGAAAACTTCCCACCACGGATGTATCGAAAACCACTGATTAAAGGAAAAAACGCCGAGACACGTCAAAAGATTTGCCAAAGGGGATAACTTTTTAACCAGAAACTACTTCACCCCCTTTTACCTTCTGCCCCCCGGGGTCATCCCCTTAAAAATTTTAAATGACAAGGGGTATCAAGTAATAGCTTGTTTGAAAGGTCTTTCAAAGTGCTTTATTTTGACGTTTGATTTTTTAAAATCGGTTGATTCGTTTTGGAGAAAAGTAGAAAAATCTTTATTTATCTTAATTTGTTCAGATAGAAAAAAAACACACGAAAATATCACTTTTTATTTCAATAAGTGTTCAAAAACCAACATAAACAGCAATTCGGAAGATTAGACGTGGCAGCAACCAAATAACCACCCGACTTTTTTTCAGCCATCTATTTATAAACACAGATAACATGGGCGAACTGTATTTATTCTTATACCTGTTTAGTTTTTTATAGTTGCTAAGGAAAAGAAAGAATTTAATTTGCTGTCAGTTACCTTTGTGACAATCTTGGGATAGTGAAAATTAATTTATTGATTCAGATTTTACTTCCAAAATGGTTTACACACTAGCCGAAAGAGTGGAAATGATTGTAATTTATGGTGCCCAAAATCAATGTGCTCGGCAAACTGCCGTCACATTTAACGCCAGACATCCGGAAAAGATAACTTCGCATAGGTATGTTTTGGACCTTGTTACTAAATTTACTCAAACTGGATCTGTTGCAAATAAAAAACGTAATCATCGTAGAGTTTTGGATGAAGCCGCTCAAGTTGAAGTTTTGGGTAATTTTGGCATAAATCCTAATACTTCATTACGCAAAATTGTTGATGCGACTGGTATTTCATTAGGCTCTGTACACACAGTTACTAAATTACATACATTTCATCCATTCAAAATGAAAATATTGCAAGGGTTAACCGAAGATGATTTCGATAGGCGAGTTGAGTTTTGTGAACAAATGACTGCAGCGATTAATGATAATACCATTCATGTAAAGAATATCTGATTCAGTGATGAATGCACATTTTATCTAAATGGATTTGTTAATAAGCATAACTACAGGTATTGGAGCAATGAAAATCCTCATGCTTTTGTAGAAGGGCATACTCAGTATCCCCAAAAAATTAATGTATGGGCAGGCATTTTAGGAAACAAAGTGATTATTGGGCCATTGTTTATTAATGGGAATTTAAATGGAGGCATTTATTTAGATATGTTGGATAATACCATAAATCCGCTTATCACTGAAACCATTGAAAACCGAATCGAAGACGATGGAAACCCTATACTTGATGAGGCTGAAATATATTTCCAGCAAGACGGCGCTCCTCCTCACTATGTTCTTCCGGTTCGGCAATGGCTAGACGACGAGTTTCCAGATAAATGGATAGGGCGAAGAGGGCCTATAGAATAGCCTGCTAGGTCTCCTGACTTGACGCCATTAGACTTTTTTCTATGGGGCCATTTGAAATCTATTGTGTTCACTCCCCAACCTGAAAGTTTGGATGAACTTCGTCAACGCCTCATCGAAAGCTGCCATGATCTCCCACAACATGTTTTTGAAAATGTCCGTCAGGAATTTGAACATCGCCTATATCATTGTTTGGCCAATAACGGGCAACATTTTGAACACTTATTGAAATAAAAAGTGATATTTTCGTGTGTTTTTTTTTTTCTATCTGAACAAATTAAGGTAAATAAAGATTTTTCTACTTTTCTCGAAAACGAATCGACAGATTTTAAAAAATTAAACGTCAAAATAAAAGATTTACTTCCAAAATGGTTTACACACTAGCCGAAAGAGTGGAAATGATTGTAATTTATGGTGCCCAAAATCAATGTGCTCGGCAAGCTGCCGTCACATTTAACGCCAGACATCCGAAAAAGATAACTTCGCATAGGTATGTTTGGACATTGTTACTAAATTTACTCAAACTGGATCTGTTGCAAATAAAAAACGTAATCATCGTAGAGTTTTGGATGAAGCCGCTCAAGTTGAAGTTTTGGGTCATTTTGGCATAAATCCTAATACTTCATTACGCAAAATTGTTGAGGCGACTGGTATTTCATTAGGCTCTGTACACACAGTTACTAAATTACATAAATTTCATCCATTCAAAATGAAAATATTGCAAGAGTTAACCGAAGATGATTTCGATAGGCGAGTTGAGTTTTGTGAACAAATGACTGCAGCGATTAATGATAATACCATTCATGTAAAGAATATCTGCTTCAGTGATGAATGCACATTTTATCTAAATGGATTTGTTAATAAGCATAACTATACAGGTATTGGAGCAATGAAAATCCTCATGCTTTTGTAGAAGGGCATACTCAGTATCCCCAAAAAATTAATGTATGGGCAGGCATTTTAGGAAACAAAGTGATTGGGCCATTGTTTATTAATGGGAATTTAAATGGAGGCATTTATTTAGATATGTTGGATAATACCATACATCCGCTTATCACTGAAACCATTGAAAACCGAATCGAAGACGATGGAAACCCTATACTTGATGAGGCTGAAATATATTTCCAGCAAGACGGCGCTCCTCCTCACTATGTTCTTCCGGTTCGGCAATGGCTAGACGACGAGTTTCCAGATAAATGGATAGGGCGAAGAGGGCCTATAGAATAGCCTGCTAGGTCTCCTGACTTGACGCCATTAGACTTTTTTCTATGGGGCCATTTGAAATGTATTGTGTTCACTCCCCAACCTGAAAGTTTGGATGAACTTCGTCAACGCATCATCGAAAGCTGCCATGATCTCCCACAACATGTTTTTGAAAATGTCCGTCAGGAATTTGAACATCGCCTATATCATTGTTTGGCCAATAACGGGCAACATTTTGAACACTTATTGAAATAAAAAGTGATATTTTCGTGTGTTTTTTTTTTCTATCTGAACAAATTAAGGTAAATAAAGATTTTTCTACTTTTCTCGAAAACGAATCGACAGATTTTAAAAAATTAAACGTCAAAATAAAGCACTTTGAAAGGCCTTTCAAACAAGCTATTACTTGATACCTTTTGTCTTTTGAAATTTTTAAGGGGATGACCCCGGGGGCAGAGGGTAAAAGGGGGTGAAGCAGTTTTGGGTTAAAAAGTTGTCCCCTTTGGCAAATCTTTTGACGTGTCTCGGCGTTTTTCCTTTTAATCAGTGGTTTTCGATAACTCCGTGGTGGAAAGTTTGCAAATGAACACCCTGTATTGGCCTGTATACATAACGTGTAATTAATCTGCGGAAAAATCTACTTTCTTAAAAAATAGTTCTCTATTTTAGTTTGAATCACTTTTGATGTAACTACATCAGTTGCTTTTTCCTTGAGCCTTTTCAGGAGCAATATATCTTCCATGGGAAGATTGTTCTCTTCAGCCCATCTGATAGTTAATGAGAACGCGTTGACAGCGTGTGAATGTTTCACTCTCTCTATATTCACATCATCCTCTGATTCAGAAGGTCCTTCTACATTTTCAATAATGCTCCCTAATGCATCTTGGATAAGCTCTTCTTCTGTTAAATCAATGACATACTCTTTTTCTCCCACAGCCCATTTCGTAATGTCCTCGCTGTTTATTATACTATTATCTGGATCAATGATCCTTAAAGATTCGGTAATTTGTTTCAAATCTTCTTGACTTATTGGACGAAGTTTCTTTTGAAGCTCTGAGAGTGGAATATTTTCGTCATCGGATTCTTCTCGTTCCGTAATTTCAGGCCACAATGGTGTCCAACTTTTTTAAATATTTTTTGAAGTTATGGTCCTCCAGGATTAATCAAGATTGTTCACTGCATCTTTTAAATTAAACTGCTTCAAAATGGTTATAATATCTTCACCCTCATGTAAAATAATATGATTAAGAAGGCGTTTCCTATAGGACACCTTTATATTTTGAATTAGATTCTGATCCATTGGCTGCAAAATTGCAGTACAGTTCGGTGGCAAAAACATAATTCTGAAGTTTGGATCGGCATTTACTTCCTCCACAGATGGATGTGATGGTGCGTTGTCTATTAGTAACAGAGCTTTAAGCGGCTTGTTAACCGTTGTTAAAAAATTTTTGACTTTAGGCAAACATCTTTTGAACCATTCCATAAATAGTGGTCTCGTCATCCATCCTTTGGTAGACGCCTTGTATACGACTGGTAGTGAACTCTCATTTTTAAATGCTCGTGGATTTGCCGCTTTCCAAAAGATGGTAACTTATGGGATCCCGCCGCGTTACAACATGGCATAAATAATATTAAACGATCTTTTGATATTTTTCGACCTGGTGCTGATTTTTCATCTTGATGAACCCAAGTGGTATCAGGTAGAGTTCTCCAAAAAATTGCCGACTCATCAGCATTATACACTTGTTCGCTGCATAATTCCATATCTTCAACACAGATCGAAATGTTTCTTGAAACGGTTGTACAGCGGCAGGCAACATCACTAGAAAGTTTTTCGCCGCAGACTTTCAAGAAACGAACTCCGTGCCTTAGCTTGAATTTATCTAGCCACCCCGAACTTGCTAAAAAATCCGTTTTCCCTGTTATTTGTTCGTAAAAACTTTTAGCTTTTGCTCGTAAAATTTCTGATGAAATAGGTACAGGGTTATCCAACCAAGACTGGACAAGGCGATTTTTTGACTTTTCCTGTACTTTTATAAAAAAACTGAAATAGCCATCTTAAGTCATTTTCTCCCGCGAATTCGAATATCTTCAGCAAAAAACAATTGAACATCAAACAAAAGTACTAGGGGTCACTTTGATATTTTTTTTAAATGGGATGCCGTATTTTTAATGAGCTTATCCGATTTCTCATATAAATTTTGATCTAAAATGCTGGATTTTTAATTCAAAAACGCCTTTTTTCTTCAGTTTTAAATTCGGAAAATGTTCGTCTACCGTAAGATTTTTTTTTTTTTTTATATTTTAGATCAAAATACTTCTCCTTTATAGAGTCGCACCTAACATATGGATTGGCTTTTTGGGGTTACTGCAGTCAATAGCTTTTTCATTCTACGTTCATATTGCAGAAAAGAGCTATGCAATACATATGCAAAGTTAAGCCTCGTGAGCATTGTAGACCCCTTTTTCTTAAACATGAAATTCTCACATTGCCGTGTCTCTTCATTGTTGAGACGGTAGTTCTTATGTACAAAAAGTATTTTGGTTTGGCAACAGAGGGATTACATAACACCAGACAGAGTCCTAACCCCCTATTTCCCATTCCTAAGACCACCTTGACAAAAAATTCTGTCCTTTACGAAAGTAAGAAAATATATAATCACCTTCCACTTTCAATAAGGGCTGCTCAGCCCTTGAAGTTATTTAAAAAGAAGGTTAGGAATCTTTTAGTTAATAAAGCCTACTACAGCCTGCAGGAGTACTACCAGGATCATTTTTAAATTTGTTTGCTGATGTACCATGTATCTTTTGTTTTACTTTTGTTTTGAAGCCTGTTATTTATTTATTGAGGAAAAAATAATAAAAAGTGTAATTTTGAGTACCTAGTATTTATATATTATTTATTATATGTATATTTGACTTTTTTAAAAGCATTTATGACTTTACCGAGGGCTTTTAGCAAAACTTATTGTGTCTGCATTATGTGCATTAACAATTGTATCTACTTTGCCTTTGTACGACATTAGTAATTTTTTATTGACTTGTTTTTTGTTTTTAATGTTACTTTTTTTGTATTTTAGTGTAAGTGTTCTTTTTATCAAGCTTTGTCAATAATAATGTACATTTTTTCGACAATAAAGCATATAAAAAAAAATAAAAAATACAGTTCTTCTCGAACGATGGATTGGCCGACGAGGTCCAATTGAATGACCGGCCAGATCTCCAGATTTAACCCCTTTGGATTTTTTTGTGGGATAATCTTAAGTCTAAGGTATTATATTAACCTACCAAACAATATTGAAGATTTAAAGAAGAGAATAAGAGGCGAAATAAGATTGATAGAACCTTACATCGCTAATAACGTTCTGCAAGAAATTGAAGATCGTCTCGGGTACTGCCAAACTGTTGGTGTAGGTCATTTCCAACATTTGATAAAGTGACTTTTAGTTTCTTTTGAATTTTCTTCTCTCTGCTCATAAACTACAACATTAAAGGAAATCTGCTTTGATATAAGCATGTATTTTATTCATTTGCTTTTAGGTCTTCCATGTTATGAAAATAGGGCGTTTTTCACAAACAAGTTAACTTTCTCTAGAAACTACTAACATTTGATCCCCATACTCCTATATTTAACTGATCAGGATAATGGCAGCTATAATTTAAAATCATAAAATACAGGGTATTCTATTAAAAAAAAAAAACATTAAGTCTATTTCTTAAAAACCTTTTGGGCCCTCCTGTATTATAATACATACTACTAATATGCGCCTGAGCCAACCCTATTATAATACATACTACATACTATTAAAATTTGTACTCGCATGAAATTTTTGCCTGTTGATCCACTGCTGGTAGTCATATACTACAGAAAGAAAAATAAAAAAGTAAGGAAATTCGTATATCCCAATAATTATTCAAACTATGTTCTACCGCCGACCTCACGAGCCTCGCCGATAAGACCAGTAATGGACGATGCGAAGTATCTTCAGTCATAATAAGTCGTCAAGGACTTAAAGGGGTCATAAAATAAATGATCTTCGTAATATCACTAATAATTTTACAATAGGCTGGTTCCAACCAGCAGTCCGCGACTAGTTTTTAATCAGAAATGAGTCTACCAGATGAATATTGCATGTAGACTCCAGAATGCCTTGTTAAGTCCTACAACTGGTTGATTCTATTTGACAGTTTGAAACTGTCAGGGACTGATGGTTGGAACAGACCTAATAACAAATTATGCTGCCGATACGAATCTTCTGGTGTCTGGATCAAATATGGACCAACTTTTGATTGAGAAATACAGAAAATGCGTTTTCTCTCACTGATTTTCCCAAAATAAGTTCATCACACGATGATAAAGCAAAGGTTGCACTATTTAGAACTAAACAATACCAAATTCTCTTATTTATTATTAATAATAACTTATTAAGAGAGTGAACTGGGAAAAAAGGGGTATAAACATCAATAGAGAGTTTGTAAGCCACCTGAGATTCGCCGACGATGTCGTAATAATAGCTGACAGTGTAGACCAGGCGCAGAGTATGCTGAAGGACCTTCACGAGGTGTGCCAAGATGTGGGATTAAAAATAAACTTCTCAAAGACACAATTCGACAATTCATGATTAATCTCGTCTTGAGTGAGGATATTTCGGTGGGAAACAGCGTGTTGAGTAGGTGGTTTCTTATAAATACTTGGGGCATGAGGTGCAGATCGGCAGAGATAACCAAACCTGCGAATTGAAAAAAAGGATAGGCTTAGCATGGGCGGCATTTGGCAAGCTTAAGGATGTCTTTAAAACAAACATACCTATATGTCTCCAAAGAAAAACATTCGATCAGTGTGTCCTGCCAGTACTGACTATGGTCTATGGAGCGATTGATGCTGGGTTTATCCTTGAGAGATAAGGTGCCTAATACGACTATACGTCAGAGAACGTTAGTCACGGATGTGATAGAACGAATCGCAAACCTGAGGTGGAACTGGGCGGGCCATCTTGTAAGAGCAACAGATGGAAGGTGGTCAAAGCGCATCCTTGAATGGCGTCCCCGACACGAGGCATACAGAAGCAGAGGCAGGCTACCAAGTAGGTGGACAGACGATATAAAAAGAATCCGTACAAATTGGATGCAAACAGCACAAGATCGGGCAGAGTGGCATACAGTAAGAGAGGCCTATGTCCAGCAGTGGACGCAAATGGCTATTTGATGAATACCAAATTGAAAAACCTGAAAATATTTTATTGTGTGGAAAAAACTATAAATAATAACACAAAAAAGTTAGGTATCACCATAGAAGAGTTTCTATCGTGGCATGATCATATAAATCATTTATGCTTAGGGTTACGGAATTAAAGTAGTATCTAAGTACTATAGGAATTTAAACACTTTAAAAATATATCATGCAAATGTTGAATCCGTTTGGAGGTACGGCATGTTGTTTTGGGAAAGCAGTTCAGAACTGCAGAGTCTTTGTTATACAAAAAATAATTATAAGGGTTATAAACAGAATGAGTACTAACTGTATATGGCCTTTACATATTTGAATGTTTAATGTTTGTTATTAAAAATAGAGATAAGTTTGAAAAGCCAATGTACTGCAGTAAAAGAAATCATAACTTATTACATAACATATAACATATTACATAACATTACTAACCACCGGCTGACAATCATGGGAAAAAGTTCTTACTAATATGTGCATAGAACTTTACAACAATTTACCAAGTAAAATAAGATTAATTGTGTGTCAAGGTGGAAAAAAATTTTAAAACAAGAACTTATAGAGACTGAACCATATGCCCTGCAGGACTTTTTCAATAGAGTGGTAAACTTCTTTTTTTAGTAATTTCACCTTAGATGTACTTTTTGTATATTTTAACTTGAACCAAAAAACCATTATTATTA
Source organism: Polydrusus tereticollis (assembly GCA_963920685.1). NCBI lineage: Eukaryota > Metazoa > Arthropoda > Insecta > Coleoptera > Curculionidae > Polydrusus > Polydrusus tereticollis. Next base: position 130,512,838 of record OY987326.1, read on the forward strand.
ATAACAAACAAGCGGCAACAGCCTCATATCAGGCTAGAATTGCTTTACACGATCTAACCCAAAAAAAAAGGAATTAAACAGGTACAAAATATATATCATTGGCATTCTTATCACCAGAACCGGGAAAGCGTTCAATTTCTTTGAAATAGAATCTAAAGAAATTATCCTTTCCTTTCAACTTTAATTTGTTTTTGTGCCTTAAAATTAAATTTAATTCTATAAACGGTTCTTTTCAGAGCCATTTTTATCATCCTTTCATGTTGGCGGTAAGTAATTAGGGATATTTGTTATAATTATTAAGTCCGAACGCTAGCCACGAAACTATTGACGTTTATGACTCGAGACTTTGTTTTGACCTCGTAATTTTGATTAGATTCATATGGTTTTAGTCACGTGGAAGTAATGACGCACCGGTAAAGAACTACCGCTTCGACTGTAGGTGGGCACCTAAAGTTGCGTAAAAAAAAATCATTACTATGCGTATGCCTTTTCATTGGTCTAACCAATAATTGGTTAGGCTAACCAAATTATTTAAATAAAATTGCTAGAGGAATATGCCGATATCCTCTTTTTCTTTATCCACTTTGCCTACATTATCATTAAGTATTAACATAAGTTAGGTTGTGATATAATCACTTCTTATAAAATGAAGAATAAAAAGAATTATAATGAATACAGTTGTTTCACTAAAATATTAAAAATGATTTTACTAAACTTTTCAACTTCTCTAATGTATTTATTATAACCTTAATTTATATACACAATTTACTACTAGCAAAAATGAATTAAAAAATTTGATATAAAATAAATAACTTATTCTTTGCCAGTAGTCCAGCCTCTTGGCCTTTCAGCAGTCAAGGACAGGTCTAAAAGGCAAGCAGTTGCCCCACCACGTCTAATCTATAACAAATTTTAGAATTAGTGCAGTGATCAGATCAGTGATTCAAGGCCCTAACCAAAGACGTTATAATGTCTCTGGCCCTAAGACTAAAATATCTATATTTAAAAAAAAATATCGAAAATGACAATAGTCAAGTCTATTTTCTGTACGCAACAGCAAAACATCAAACGGAATGAGAACCAATACAAATGATCCTGCTTTGCCTTGGGTTCAGTTAAAATGTATGACATCTCTTATCTCAATAAATGCCACGTCGGTCACAGAGAATAAGTCTTCTTGAAACAGTGGAATATTTTCAGTCAAATCAGAAGTGGGTGAGCCACTCTTATTTTGCAGATTTAAGACAATGTTTATAAAGAAATCATTAAATTGGTTAGGTGAGATCAAAGAAGAAGAATACTCTGCAGTCTCACCAGATACACCCCGAACTGACTTAATATTTGCCACATTTTTTTTGTGGGTAATGCCCTTTTATATGAATATTTTCTATTATGATGTTCAACCCTAAATAACTAAAACTAACCTTTGTGAATAAAAACTATATCATTACAGAAAACGGCTGATTTTCTGGGATATCACGCCAAAGTGCAGAAAACCAACCGAGTTCCGTGGCCATAGAGTATTCTGTTTTAGGACGAAAGAGAAATATTTTAGTGACGTCTGTCTTCCAGGGATATACAGTGTGTCCAAAAAAGTATGCAACATATGGGAAAGTTTTTTATTATCGATTTCTCATAAAAATTTAGTCTTGATAAAAGTTGGTGCATGCCTTAAAACTATAAATGCATATTTCATATTTCACTTGCGGCTAATAGTAAGGGAGCAAATGCCATTTTTTCGAAATTGCCTTAAGAGTAAAGTACCTTAATTATTAGAAATACAGCAAAATTTTATATGGAAATGTTTTTACAAATTAAAAACTTAGTCCAAATACGAAATTTGAGTTAGGTGTCTCAATTTTTAATTTTTTTTCCTTAATCTCTATTTTCCCCTAAACGGTACGCCTCTGGTCGATTTTTTGTTTACGCAATTTTAATATATTTATCAAATAACTTAAACGTGGGTTTATAATAAAAATGTATTAAGTAGTTGCAAACCTTTTAAAACCTTTCAATGATACGAGTTGGTTTAGATATTAGCGTGTTGCACGCTTACTTAAACACATTTTAGCCAACTTATGTTATCAACAAAATTATGATAGAACCAACTCTATTTATAGTACTGAAAATAACTAATAATTTATTTGTCATTTTCACCCAGTACGCTCAAGTCCAAAAACCTACTTTAAGAAAATGCATATAAAATAGGTGTTTTGCTTTTGTAAAGAGTAGGCCGTGAAAACAATTCAATTAAAAATCAATAGCAGCATACTTGTCACACATACGGCTTATTATGTCGACTTGCTTTTTGAATTATTGTTAAAAATAATGGCGGAAAAACTAACTTTACAAGAAAAGGCAGAATTATTTCTTATTGTTGGGGATAAATATAATTCGTTTAGAGAAGCAGCATCTATCTTCACTGAAAGACACCCTGAAACGAATATACATTATAGTACAGTTTCTCGAATTTATAACTTCTTCAAAGAAACGGGCTTATTGGAATTTAGTTACAAGAAAACGCATACCAAATGGGTTAGAAATGAGGAGAAAGAATTTGAAATTTTACAAACTTTTATAGAAATTCCAAGGAAATATTGAAGGTCAGTCGAAGTAGACACAGAATCTAAAAAGTCTACAGTAAATAGCATACTTAAAGAATATAACTTAAGATAGAACCTTACATCGTTAATAACGTTCTGCAAGAAATTGAAGATCGTCTCGGGTACTGCCAAACTGTTGGTGGAGGTCATTTCCAACATTTGATAAAGTGACTTTTAGTTTCATTTGAATTTTCTTCTCTCTGCTCATAAACTACAACATTAAAGGCAATCTGCTTTGATATAAGCATGTATTTTATTCATTTGCTTTAAGGTCTTCCATGTTATGAAAATAGGGCGTTTTTCACAAACAAGTTAACTTTCTCCAGAAACTACTAACATTTGATCCCCATACTCCTATATTTAACTGATCAGGATAATGGCAGCTATAATTTAAAATCATAAAATACAGGGTATTCTATTAAAAAAAAAAAAAAAACATTAAGTCTATTTCTTAAAAACCTTTTGGGCCCTCCTGTATTATAATACATACTACTAATATGCGCCTGAGCCAACCCTATTATAATACATACTACATACTATTAAAATATGTACTCGCATGAAATTTTTGCCTGTTGATCCACTGCTGGTAGTCATATACTACAGAAAGAAAAATAAGAAAGTAAGGAAATTCGTATATCCCAATAATTATTCAAACTATGTTCTACCGCCGACTTCACGAGCCTCGCCGATAAGACCAGTAATGGACGATGCGAAGTATCTTCAGTCATAATAAGTCGTCAAGGACTTAAAGGGGTCATAAAATAAATGATCTTCGTAATATCACTAATGATTTTACAATAGGCTGGTTCCAACCAGTAGTCCGCGACTAGTTTTTAATCAGAAATGAGTCTACCAGATGAATATTGCATGTAGACTCCAGAATGCCTTGTTAAGTCCTACAACTGGTTGATTCTATTTGACAGTTTGAAACTGTCAGGGACTGATGGTTGGAACAGACCTAATAACAAATTATGCTGCCGATACGAATCTTCTGGTGTCTGGATCAAATATGGACCAACTTTTAATTGAGAAATACAGAGAATGCGTTTTCTCTCACTGATTTTCCCAAAATAAGTTCATCACACGATGATAAAGCAAAGGTTGCACTATTTAGAACTAAACAATACCAAATTCTCTTATTTATTATTAATAATAACTTATTAAGAGAGTGAACTGGGAAAAAAGGGGTATAAACATCAATAGAGAGTTTGTAAGCCACCTGAGATTCGCCGACGATGTCGTAATAATAGCTGACAGTGTAGACCAGGCGCAGAGTATGCTGAAGGACCTTCACGAGGTGTGCCAAGATGTGGGATTAAAAATAAACTTCTCAAAGACACAATTCGACAATTCATGATTAATCTCGTCTTGAGTGAGGATATTTCGGTGGGAAACAGCGTGTTGAGCAGGTGGTTTCTTATAAATACTTGGGGCATGAGGTGCAGATCGGCAGAGATAACCAAACCTGCGAATTGAAAAAAAGGATAGGCTTAGCATGGGCGGCATTTGGCAAGCTTAAGGATGTCTTTAAAACAAACATACCTATATGTCTCCAAAGGAAAACATTCGATCAGTGTGTCCTGCCAGTACTGACTATGGTCTATGGAGCGATTGATGCTGGGTTTATCCTTGAGAGATAAGGTGCCTAATACGACTATACGTCAGAGAACGTTAGTCACGGATGTGATAGAACGAATCGCAAACCTGAAGTGGAACTGGGCGGGCCATCTTGTAAGAGCAACAGATGGAAGGTGGTCAAAGCGCATCCTTGAATGGCGTCCCCGACACGAGGCATACAGAAGCAGAGGCAGGCTACCAAGTAGGTGAACAGACGATATAAAAATAATCCGTACAAATTGGATGCAAATAGCACAAGATCGGGCAGAGTGGCATACAGTAAGAGAGGCCTATGTCCAGCAGTGGACGCAAATGGCTATTTGCTGAATACCAAATTGAAAAACCTGAAAATATTTTATTGTGTGGAAAAAACTATAAATAATAACACAAAAAAGTTAGGTATCACCATAGAAGAGTTTCTATCGTGGCATGATCATATAAATCATTTATGCTTAGGGTTACGGAATTAAAGTAGTATCTAAGTACTATAGGAATTTAAACACTTTAAAAATATATCATGCAAATGTTGAATCCGTTTGGAGGTACGGCATGTTGTTTTGGGAAAGCAGTTCAGAACTGCAGAGTCTTTGTTATACAAAAAATAATTATAAGGGTTATAAACAGAATGAGTACTAACTGTATATGGCCTTTACATATTTGAATGTTTAATGTTTGTTATTAAAAATAGAGATAAGTTTGAAAATGCCAATGTACTGCAGTAAAAGAAATCATAACTTATTACATAACATATAACATATTACATAACATTACTAACCACCGGCTGACAATCATGGGAAAAAGTTCTTACTAATATGTGCATAGAACTTTACAACAATTTACCAAGTAAAATAAGATTAATTGTGTGTCAAGGTGGAAAAAAATTTTAAAACAAGAACTTATAGAGACTGAACCATATGCCCTGCAGGACTTTTTCAATAGAGTGGTAAACTTCTTTTTTTAGTAATTTCACCTTAGATGTACTTTTTGTATATTTTAACTTGAACCAAAAAACCATTATTATTAATAACAAACAAGCGGCAACAGCCTCATATCAGGCTAGAATTGCTTTACACGATCTAACCCAAAAAAAAAGGAATTAAACAGGTACAAAATATATATCATTGGCATTCTTATCACCAGAACCGGGAAAGCGTTCAATTTCTTTGAAATAGAATCTAAAGAAATTATCCTTTCCTTTCAACTTTAATTTGTTTTTGTGCCTTAAAATTAAATTTAATTCTATAAACGGTTCTTTTCAGAGCCATTTTTATCATCCTTTCATGTTGGCGGTAAGTAATTAGGGATATTTGTTATAATTATTAAGTCCGAACGCTAGCCACGAAACTATTGACGTTTATGACTCGAGACTTTGTTTTGACCTCGTAATTTTGATTAGATTCATATGGTTTTAGTCACGTGGAAGTAATGACGCACCGGTAAAGAACTACCGCTTCGACTGTAGGTGGGCACCTAAAGTTGCGTAAAAAAAAATCATTACTATGCGTATGCCTTTTCATTGGTCTAACCAATAATTGGTTAGGCTAACCAAATTATTTAAATAAAATTGCTAGAGGAATAAGCCGATATCCTCTTTTTCTTTATCCACTTTGCCTACATTATCATTAAGTATTAACATAAGTTAGGTTGTGATATAATCACTTCTTATAAAATGAAGAATAAAAAGAATTATAATGAATACAGTTGTTTCACTAAAATATTAAAAATGATTTTACTAAACTTTTCAACTTCTCTAATGTATTTATTATAACCTTAATTTATATACACAATTTACTACTAGCAAAAATGAATTAAAAAATTTGATATAAAATAAATAACTTATTCTTTGCCAGTAGTCCAGCCTCTTGGCCTTTCAGCAGTCAAGGACAGGTCTAAAAGGCAAGCAGTTGCCCCACCACGTCTAATCTATAACAAATTTTAGAATTAGTGCAGTGATCAGATCAGTGATTCAAGGCCCTAACCAAAGACGTTATAATGTCTCTGGCCCTAAGACTAAAATATCTATATTTAAAAAAAAATATCGAAAATGACAATAGTCAAGTCTATTTTCTGTACGCAACAGCAAAACATCAAACGGAATGAGAACCAATACAAATGATCCTGCTTTGCCTTGGGTTCAGTTAAAATGTATGACATCTCTTATCTCAATAAATGCCACGTCGGTCACAGAGAATAAGTCTTCTTGAAACAGTGGAATATTTTCAGTCAAATCAGAAGTGGGTGAGCCACTCTTATTTTGCAGATTTAAGACAATGTTTATAAAGAAATCATTAAATTGGTTAGGTGAGATCAAAGAAGAAGAATACTCTGCAGTCTCACCAGATACACCCCGAACTGACTTAATATTTGCCACATTTTTTTTGTGGGTAATGCCCTTTTATATGAATATTTTCTATTATGATGTTCAACCCTAAATAACTAAAACTAACCTTTGTGAATAAAAACTATATCATTACAGAAAACGGCTGATTTTCTGGGATATCACGCCAAAGTGCAGAAAACCAACCGAGTTCCGTGGCCATAGAGTATTCTGTTTTAGGACGAAAGAGAAATATTTTAGTGACGTCTGTCTTCCAGGGATATACAGTGTGTCCAAAAAAGTATGCAACATATGGGAAAGTTTTTTATTATCGATTTCTCATAAAAATTTAGTCTTGATAAAAGTTGGTGCATGCCTTAAAACTATAAATGCATATTTCATATTTCACTTGCGGCTAATAGTAAGGGAGCAAATGCCATTTTTTCGAAATTGCCTTAAGAGTAAAGTACCTTAATTATTAGAAATACAGCAAAATTTTATATGGAAATGTTTTTGCAAATTAAAAACTTAGTCCAAATACGAAATTTGAGTTAGGTGTCTCAATTTTTAATTTTTTTTCCTTAATCTCTATTTTCCCCTAAACGGTACGCCTCTGGTCGATTTTTTGTTTACGCAATTTTAATATATTTATCAAATAACTTAAACGTGGGTTTATAATAAAAATGTATTAAGTAGTTGCAAACCTTTTAAAACCTTTCAATGATACGAGTTGGTTTAGATATTAGCGTGTTGCACGCTTACTTAAACACATTTTAGCCAACTTATGTTATCAACAAAATTATGATAGAACCAACTCTATTTATAGTACTGAAAATAACTAATAATTTATTTGTCATTTTCACCCAGTACGCTCAAGTCCAAAAACCTACTTTAAGAAAATGCATATAAAATAGGTGTTTTGCTTTTGTAAAGAGTAGGCCGTGAAAACAATTCAATTAAAAATCAATAGCAGCATACTTGTCACACATACGGCTTATTATGTCGACTTGCTTTTTGAATTATTGTTAAAAATAATGGCGGAAAAACTAACTTTACAAGAAAAGGCAGAATTATTTCTTATTGTTGGGGATAAATATAATTCGTTTAGAGAAGCAGCATCTATCTTCACTGAAAGACACCCTGGAAAGAATATACATTATAGTACAGTTTCTCGAATTTATAACTTCTTCAAAGAAACGGGCTTATTGGAATTTAGTTACAAGAAAACGCATACCAAATGGGTTAGAAATGAGGAGAAAGAATTTGAAATTTTACAAACTTTTATAGAAAATCCAAGGAAATATTGAAGGTCAGTCGAAGTAGACACAGAATCTAAAAAGTCTACAGTAAATAGCATACTTAAAGAATATAAGTATCATGCATACAAACCTGGCGTATATTTTATGTGTAAAGATTGCAATGAGTCATTTAGAATCTGCAAAGCGACGGAGAGTCGATATGGCTGCACCTTAGATGCGAACATATGTAACTTGCAATGCAGCTGTTCCACATAATCAAATCACGCTCATCAAAGAAGATTTCAGAATGGAGATAATCCCTATGTACCATTTTCACAAAGTGTTGAAATTGTGCAAAGCGCCGTTAAAAAAGGATTGCAATATATCGAATTCGCAGTGATAAGATGCATATAGACTACACTAAATTTTTCGAAACAATTAAAACCGCCGAACAGTTAGTAGAGTATTAGTTCGAACCACCTGTAGACGCTAGTATGTGATTGAATATTGAATCCTGGCTAATAATGGTAAATGCATGTTGCCAAAAAGTGGTCAGGAGAGCATGCATCTCTCGGTCATCCGGGCAGTGAGTCCGTGTCGTGTAGTGCCGGCCCCGTGACCATGCCACCCTTGCCCTTCTTGTGGCCGTCGAAGCGAACAAAGGGATTCATTCGCACACTGCAGGTCGCAGACGTAGGTAATAATCCAAATCTCACTTCGCACGCATGCTATAACGCTCATCTATCACTTTTGTACCGCTTTTTAGTTTTTGTCAACAATCACGCTCTAGGAATTAACACGCTTAAGATCTGTCACTTTCACGCACGACCAAAATAACAACAATCGGCTATTTGGCTAGGACGCTGTGCGACCGGCATGCTTACTCAAACCCAGTTGTTTTTAATATTGAATGATTACAATAATACCTCTGTTATCCCAGGTTGGCAGACCTGTTCATCAACTAATGCTTACTCAATCTTGAATGGCGACCCAGTCGGTACGCCCCAACTAGTTTGCCCGAGCAGCATATTTAGCACTCGCTCTAGACAGCCCGCCGGCTTTCCCTTTAGGCTATATAACCATGCCATATGATCCTGTGCTTTTTAGAACGCGATAATGACAATAGACTTTATTTTTCATTTTGGGTACAAGGAAAAAAATAGAGAGCAATCGTCAATTTCACCGAAATATAGTGTTTTCTGACGAAGCTACCGTCAACACAAATGGTGTAGTTTCAATGCAGAACTGTCGATGGTGGGCAGACACTAATCCAAATTTTGTAATAGAGTGTAAAAGCCAGTATTCAGCAAAAACTATGGTGTGGCATTTTGAATAATAAGATAGTGGGTCCTTTCTTCTTTCGGGAAAATCTTAATTCTGAACGTTACCTCCAATTTCTACAAAACGAACTCTCTAACGAACTAGACGAGTTGCCTTTAAATATTAGATGCAGTTTGTGGGTTCGACAGGACGGAGCACCAGCTCATAGTGCTCGGATGGTTACAGATTACTTGGATAGAGAATTTAATGGTAAATGGATTGAAAGGTATTCCGAATATCAGTGGCCACCAAGATCTCCAGATTTGTCACCTTTGGATCTTTTTCTTTGGAGATATCTTAAAGAAACTGTTTACAAAAAAAACCTTTTCGTGATTTAGATCATTTAGAAAATGAGATTCGTGTAGGCATTTCTTTAATTTCTCCCGAAACGTTCAGAAGAGTTATTGATCATTTCAGTAAACAAACAACAAAATGTATTGAGATAAATGGTGGACATACAGAGCATTAGTTAGCAGTGATAGTATGGTTAATGTCTGATACTTTCTTCAACATCATTCTGCAAATAATATGATTTTTATCTTGTTAGTGCTGATTAGGAAATATTCATAGACCAAAATGAATCAAGACTGTTCGTCAGTAAAATTAAAAATTGAGACAAATACTCAAATTCCGTAATTATTTATTTATTTATTATGACAAATAAATTATTAGTTATTTCCAGTACTATGAATAGAGTTGGATTCGATCATAATTTTGTTTAGAACATAAGTTGGCTAAAATGTGTTAAGTAGCCCTGCAACACCCTAATATCTAAACCAACTAGTATTATTGAAAGGTTTTAAAAGGTTTGCAACCACATAATACGTTTTTATTATAAACCCACGTTTAATTTATTTGATAAATATATTAAAATTGCGTAAACAAAAAAATCGACCAGAGACGTACGGTTTAGGGAAAAATAGAGATAAAGGAAAAAAAAATTAAAAATTGAGACACCTAACTCAAACTTCGTATTTGGACTAAGTTTTTAATTTGCAACAAACATTTCCATATAAAATTTTGCTGTATTTCTCATAATTAAGGTTCTTTACTCTTAAGGCAATTTCGAAAAAATGGCATTTGTTCCCTTCCTATTAGCAGCGGGTGAAATATGAAATATGCATTTATAGTTTTAAGGCATGCACCAACTTTTATCAGGAATAAAATTTTCTGAGAATTCGGTAATAACAAACTGTATATAAGAAAAAAATGTAATTATCTTGGGTCCGAAAATGCTTCTTTTTCGATATAGATACAGGGTGTTAATTTAGAAAAAAATACTCATAAACATGCGGCCAAAAAGGCTTCATTCTTGATATACAGGGTGTCAAAAGTTTAATTTTTTTTTTAATATGATGAATAATTTTTAATTTAGATGCGCCCAATACTAGTCAAGACTGTCAAGACATTGCACTTTGTCGTTCCCTGGCACACGCACTATATGACGTCACTCACGTTTCCGCGTCACACCTCCTTTTCAATATTAGGATGGGCGCGCGAACTTTAATTATTTATAAAAAATTAAGGAGTGATTTTTAAAACGTAACATTTTGCATATGTTATTTTTTGATGTGGCTGAACATATTTCTGCAATAAAAAAAAATATGTGCAAGTTCCCTATTGTCGACATAATTGAATCTATAGCAATTATTATTCTGAGAATAAAGACATTCGGACGTGAAAGTACCGGGCCTAAAGGTCAAAAAAGTTAACAAACCGAAAATAAATTATGAGTTGTCCCAGTCAACTACATTTTTTTTTTAAATTTTGCTACTTAGATAATATTTGGTTTGCACCGACGGTTATTTCTGCCAATAACTAGAAAACGATGACAGATACGATAAAAATGTAAGGGATTAAAAAGAATGAGAACACTTTGTATATTGCCTCTGACAATTTAGACATTTTATCGTAGAGATTCTAAAAACTAATAAGTGTACCAAATTTGAAATAATTATCTCGGAAAATATGTGAGAAAAAACGAAAAAACCAAAAAAAAATTGAAGTTTTGACAAAATAAAGGTTTTTTTACCGCATGTTTATGAGTATTTTTTTTCTATTTTGACGAGCATTGTCGCTCCCTTAAATATCTACGTGACATTTATTAACACCCTGCATAAATAATTCTAGAGCAAACGGCTTCCTATTTCGGTCGTAATCGACGAACGGGATTCGTGAAACAATAAAACACCAAATTTGCTACTGGGGCAATAATCTGGTACACAGACGGCTCAAAAACCAAAGACGGCATCGAAGCAGGGATACACGGAGTAAGACCGAAATAATATGCTTATTTCTCCCTGGGCAAGTCTCCAACGGTGTTCCAAGCGGAAATCTACGCCATCCTACAGTGTGCGTATAAAAACAATAGAAAGACTTATCTTAATAAGCGGATCCACATATACAGCCAAGCAGCCCTTAGAGCGCTAACATGCAATAAGGGGACATCAAGACTGGTATGAGAATGCCAAGAGGAACTAGTGGCCCTGGCAAAAGCCAACAAAGTAATACTGAATGGGTACCAGGACATGAAGATATTACAGGAAACGAAAAGGCTGACGAACTTGCAAGAAAGGGGTCGGAACAGACAGGGATTAAACCAAGACAAATCTTATATTTGGGAACTTGACCCGAAACTAGCGAAACAGCTACTTCTGATGAGCAGACATCAGTTAAGAATTACCACAGAAATTCTGACAGGACTCATGGCCGTTAAAAAGCACCTGCACCGTATGCAACTGTACAACGGAGACCTAAGCTTTAAGTTATGCGGGCGAGAAAGTGAAATGGTACAGCATATTAGTTGCCACTGCGAGTCATTTGATTGGAAAAGGCAACAAATACTCGGGCAACCAAGACTAGAACCAGAGGATATTCCGACACTCTCTCCAGTTGGCCTACATAAACTAGTGCAAGGAACTGGAACAAATGAGTGAGTGTGAGATCAAACTAGGGTGAGCAGAATGGGCCAACCTGATTTAAAAAGTTTTGTCATTTCGCCTGTGGCATGTGTGAAAAATTTAATTATTTAGATAAAAGAAAGGTAGGACACTGATCCAAAATTCTTTTTAATCCTAATTTATTTCTGACTTTGTTTGGTCTCTTGATGCATGTTTTTTTTTGTGTAAAACAATAAGATCATTTTTTTTGCGGGGCCATTGGGCTTATATGGTAGATAATTGCTAGGTAAACATTTGTTTGGATTTTTTCAATCTATTGGGTTTTTTTAATATTAATTGTTATAAAATAAGCGGGATAGCTTGAAATAAAAATTACCACTTTTACATATTTACATATAAAAGGGATTTAAGATCACAATTAAACAACTATTACTTGAAAAAGCCTTCTATAGCATCGACGAATTTTTACAGTGGAATTTCATTGAAGTTTAGGTCTTGGAATGAAAAAAATTTTAATTATTTTAATGTGTATCTTAAAGTGAGATTTGTATTTTGTTTGTTTGATATGTTAGTAATCTGTAAGGTTTGTTAGTATATAACATTTTTAATCTGTTTAGTTTTAGTTAGAGATTAGCTTCTATATATCTATGACATTGTATGACGTGAGTAAAAATTTTTGTGATTTACTGTCTCGAAATATATTTGATTTGATTTGATATTATATGACCATGCAAAAAAATTGTTCTATTTTTAGAAAAAGCCATAGGGAGCCAGTTCTTTCATCATAAAAATAATTTAATTTTTTGCTGTCACAGACTGGTGAAATGGTTAAAACTTTTTAAATTGGCAAATCTTATTTTAATGTCATTATAATCATATCAAAGAAAAGTGTAGTATCTTAAATTGATTTCAAAGGATTAAAAGAAAAAATGATATTACATTTTGGAACTGTACCTTGGAAAAAAAGCAATTTCCGACCCATATTCATAGGACCTTTTTTTCTTTCTTCTAATTTCACTTCATTTAAATATTTCTCTTTCACCTCGTTTATTATAGAACACTCTTTGGGCGCCTTAATGTTGTGTACTATGGCAAACATAGATATCCATTGATACCTCACTCAACCAGGTTGCTATAAAAGTCGTAATAAAAAGCCACTTACTGCCCTGATGATGGGACATACTTTTTATCCAAAGGTCATATTATGACATATTATGTTAATAAAAAAAATGTCTAAATAATTGCTTAATTATCACTATTAGCGCATACTTAGGGTATACTGATTTCCCCTGACTAAATATCAATTTGGGAGATTTTTAACCAAAGGGGGATGACATAATATGACTTCAATACAGTCTGCATAATTAAACTAACTGGGGATGGATCTGGCAAAAGGAAAAAGACAAACCTTTACTAGGAATTAGATTTCCTAATCTCTGATTTTCATACCTCATTGTTTTGTGGAATAAGATCCCATCCCTGTATCAGTGCCTCTTTTCTTAAAAAGCCTAAAATACCACAGAGCATGCCCATATTAAACCCAAACATAATTTGTTTTTTCCACAGACCGAAGCAGCAGCCTGTTACAAAACCTAAAATAAAATCATAATAATTAGGTATGTAGATACAGTAGGTTTGCAATTTCTTGATGTTTGCTTTAAAATTATAAAAAATACTTAGGTACCTCCCACAAACCAGTTAAGTCTGTCATCTTTTTTCCTTAAACTAGCTACTGAATTAGTAGCTAGAACGAATGTACTGGCAATACCAATTATGGGAAGCCCCACTGAAGCGAATCGAATAGCTGTATTTGTGTAACCTTTTGGATGAGACAAGGCTAGCTAAAAACACACAGCATATCAAAATCCACCTAATAACAATATATTACATCTAATATTTATTTGTATATATACCTATATTAATCAGTAAAAATTATTGTTTAGGACTTAAATGCTTAGAATTAGTTCGTAGTCGTAGGCTAAACATCCTAAAGGTTTAACTACATGAAAACATACCACATCAACGACTCCTAGGCCTCCAGCGACTAGCACAGTGGGTTTCAAAACGCAAAACAGTTTTTTAAACGTGTCTTGGCCATCAGGCGTATCAAAATAGCGATAGGGCTTCTCACACACTTCCTTTTGCGACATTTTGTGGGGCTTTAAAATTATATAAGTTTTGACAACAAGATTTAAGGTTAGGTGGAGTTCTCTCCTCTTCTAGTTACGATGGCCACTTGTTTCTCAACATTCAGCCAGAGTGTGTGAGTAGGGTTTCCTTTCTTACTGGCAGTGGGTGCAAATAAATGCAGTCTCTCGTCCCTTCTGCCTGTTTCGATTTTTGTGAAGGATTAGGGGAGCTAGGATAGTCGGGATAGTGCGTACTGTGGCGTGTGCAGTACTAACTAGGAATCGCCAAGGTTTGACTGGACGCTAGAAGATAATTATTACTTAAAGAAAAAAAAAAAAAAAAATTAGGAAGAGTTTGAAAGGTCGTAGGTTTTTTTGTAATTACGTGGGGGTTGCGATATACATCAAGCAAAGCAAATAAGCTTCATGCAGTAGGGGGAAGCGTCATAGTTTTATGTTGTTTTGTATCAGAAAGTTTACTATCAGGTTGACTTCAATCATAGACCAATCTATGCTTCAATGCTATTGGGATTTGCTAATATGTGAGAAATGTTTACTGGCCCCTTACAGATGTTGGCCAGCGTGTGATACAGAATGTTAGCCTCTCTTTGTCTATTAATGCAGCTAAACAAAATGTGTGATAGTTCGCCCTTTTCGCCACATTCGCATATGTCGTTTTCCCTGATTCCTATTTTATGTAAGTGCACAGGACTGAGGCAATGTGTACTTCTCATTCTGCTCAGGATGCTATATTTTTTCCTGTTGGCCTTTAAATTTTTTGAGAACCAAGGACGCTTTTGGGGCTCATTGGCTAGCTTAAAGTATGAGGTTCCCTTATTTTTTTCCCATATTTTTATATATGTTTACCCACTGGTTCCAAATTTCTTTCTTAATTTCTCTATATAATTCAGAGTAGTGGGAATCCGCATTTACATAATTGTTGGCGCTTCTTTCTTTCTCCGCTAGTAGGTCTGCCTGGTCATTCCCCTTTATAGCTGAGTGACTATAGGTACCCAAATGAATTTCAGTTTTATCCCCTTGTCGGCTAGAAGTGTCACGGTGCTTCTCACTTTCAGTACTTTTTTGTCCGAATGTCTGTTGCTCCCTAATCTTGCGATTTTAAGAAGCGCGCTTTTGGAGTCTGAAATAATAATTGCTTTTGTAATGTCTTGGGGGAGAGTGTTTATAGCGACACCCTACCCCAATTGCAGAATGGATTCCGAAAAGGCAGAGGAACCACAGAAAACATCATTTGGCGTCTTACATCTATCAAGCATTTGCCAAAAAAGAAGTTGTGCTTGGGCTGTTCCTCGACCTTAAGGCTGCTTTTGACAGCATCCCCATAAGCCTTACTATGCAGAACACTAGATCAAACCAACATAGATAGATGGACCATTCAAGCAATTAAAAGCATATTCACAGGCAGAAAGTTATACCTTAGATCTCCAAATACAGGGGAACTAACTACTCCTCAGAACACGTACAAGGGGCTTCCTCAAGGGTCTCCCCTCAGCCCGGTACTATTCAACATATATACAAAGAACTTGAATGAAATAGCGGATCCGAGTGTAAGAACTCTCATGTATGCAGATGACCTCGTCCTTTTGTTCATGCATAAAAACACACAAGACGCCATATCAAAAACGCGAACGAAACTATTAGGTGTCACAGAATGGCTTCACCAAAATGGATTGGAAATATCACCTGAGAAGACAAAGGCTATGCTGTTTTCAAGGGGGAATAGGGCAATGCCCAGACATAAATTAGAAATATTTGGGAGGAGAGTTGAATGGGTCAATGAATACAAATACCTAGGAATGATCATAGACCGTAAACTTTCATGGACCTTGCACATCGAAGAGGTGTGTAAGAGGGCGACTAGATGCATTAATGTAATGAAGGCCCTAACCAGAGTTTGGTGGTGAGCAGACCAGAAAGTGCTTATTAACATCTTCAAAAGCCTGGCTAGATCACATCTAGATTATGAATGCCAGGCAATAATGAACAGATCAAAGACAAACTTGTACAAACTAGACAGAATCCAATACCAAGCACTCCGAATTATAACTGGATGTATGAAAAGCACCCCTATAAACGCCCTTCTATCTGAATCGGCCGAATATCCCCTTCACCTTAGAAGAAACTGATGGCTCTGCTCTAAATTTGCCCTTAAAAGGCTAAGCCTTCCCCACGAAGAGCTAGGAAACAACTTAATACAGTTATATATATGCCAGCTACAATCAGAGACTAGAGTATTGGAGGCGAAAACCAGCCCCCCCCCCCCTCCTGGAAGGTATAGACACAGCTCTCTCATTTATAGAATACATTGAAAAGACAAAGATCCTTCCATGCTTTGAGGTACCTTATTCCACGCTACCCAAAAAAATTGACTGGATCGACTCTAAAATCCCAAAGCAGGATCCAGGAAGGTTGCGGCTTTCAAGGGAGTACCTATTCTATTCTTTCTTTGAGGATGGCTTCAAATAGTTTTGATATGCATGAAGAGAGGGCTATTGGTCTATAGGAGTTGGGATTCCGGGGGTCTTTGCCTGGTTTCTTAATAGGTATGATAATCTGGGACTTCCAGTCTGAAGGGAATGTCTATGTTTTGAGTCAGAATATTGTTGTAGATCCTTAGTAGATCGTCCTTCATGTGTTTCGGTGGGTTCTGAATCATGGAGTAAGTGATGTTAGTAGTCAAAGTTTGAGAGAACTGCGGATCCCCCCTCCACTTTTTATGACCTTGACCTTGACCTAACCCGAATGACCTTGAATGGCCTTGACCTAACCCGAATGACCTTGACCTTGGATGACCTTGACCTAACCCGAATGACCTTGGATGACCTTGACCTAACCCGGATGACCTTGACCTTGGATGACCTTGACCTAACCCGAATGACCTTGGATGACCTTGACTAACCCGGATTTGACCTTGACCTTGAACTTGACCTTGACTTTGTCCTTGACCTTGACCTTGACTTTGACCTTGACCTGGACTTTGACCTTGCCCTTGACCTTGACTTTGACCTTGACCTTGAACTTACCCTTGGATTTGACATTGACCTTGACCTTGACCTTGACTTTGACCTTGACCTTGAACTTGACCTTGACTTTGAACTTGCCCTTGGCTTTGACCTTGATCTTGAACTTGATTTTGTGACCTTGACAATTATAGTGCACACCTGCTTGCCATCTATATAAACGAGTTGGAGTCGTTTCATTTCTTAGTGCAAGTTCCGAGTTTGTGAATTGTTTAGTTAGCAATCATGAATTATTACAAGTGTGAAAAATGTGATATGTCGTTTACTCGCTCAGCTAATATGTTACGACATCAAAGAGAATCTTGTGGAAAAAGATTTGATAATGCTGTTGTTGGAGATAAGCGGCGAAGAATTGATGGTGGTGCATCTACATCAACTATGCAGAATTGTGCAGTATGTGACGTAATGGTTCCACGTGGACAGATGTCAGCCCATTCAAGAACGTCAGACCATAAAAATAAATCTTGTGTGCCACTCTGTGATGGTGTTCAGCTAATAAATTCTGCATTTAAAAATAGAATCGCATCATATCATATTAGCAGTGAAAATGAACATGTGGACTATTCAGCATTTTTTGCTGAAATTGAATCGAAAGTGTTGCAGTTAATAATGGAGATACTACGTAGAGAACATACGTTGAAAATAAATATGGTGGTTGTCGGCAGATATTTTCTTCCAACGCAGGAATTGTTTAGTGAGAAATCTTTTAATACCAGCAATGAAATAGTTGCGGTAGGAAGCGATTTGAAGGATGTTTACAAATCATTTGTAGAGGCAATGAAGGTGCAGTCTACAGAATTTCAAGAGAAAGATTCAGGTATGGTAGAATAGAAAAGTTTCCCTTTATAGTTAGTTTTAATGTGAAATACGATAATTTAATTATCCTTTTTTTTGTTTTGCAGGGTGGGCCCTAGAAAAAATTCTATACTTGGAGGTGAATATTAATAAGTATGCACCCATTGGTGGTTCATCCTACATAAAGTTGCCAAGATTTATCGAATACAAGAAAGCTATTATCAATGTGATGAATCAGGACCAGTGTTGTTTTGCTTGGGCCATAATGTCAGCATTATTTCCGGTAGTCGCAGATCCCTCACAACTTAGTTCCTACCCGCACTACAGCACCTCATTGAACTTTACAGGTATGGATTTTCCAGTAAAATTGTGTGACATAAAAAAGTTTGAGGCTTTAAATAATATTTCCGTTAATGTATATGGTCTAGAATCTTATTTTAAAAATAATAAAATACTTTATGAGGTTGTCGGCCCATTACGATATGCTACAGAAAAGCTACCAATACATGTAAATTTATTGTTAATAACTGAAGATTGTAATATTAAAAATTCCGATGATGAGCATGTTTGTGAAGAAAACTGTATAAAAAGTCATTACTGTTGGATAAAAGATTTGTCTCGTTTAGTTTCCAGTCAAATATCGAAACATAATGGGCAATTATATTTTTGTGATGGGTGTTTAATCTCCTTCGGCTCACCAGGAGCTTTAATATTACATCAAAAGCATGACTGTAAGCATATCTATGCGCTGACACCCTCAATGGATCGCAAAATAGATAAATTTGGAAAGAGTGTACCTGAAAATATTTTAAAATTTGAGGGTATCGAAAAACAAATGCGTGTTCCCTTTGTTGTTTACGCGGATTTTGAATCCGTTTTAAAACCTATCGAGACAGTAGAACCAAATAATCAAAATTCTTATACTGTTAAAAGTTTAAAACATGAGCCATACTCTTTTGCATATTTAATTAAATGCTCTTTTGATGATTCCTTATCCAAGTTTGAGCTATATCGGGGCACTGATGCCGCCAAAGTTTTTGTGGATCGTATCGAGACAGATTTAAGGTTCCTTTATAATACATATTTGAAAGATATAAAACCAATGCACCATTTAACAGCCACTGAGCAACAAGAATTTGAAAATGCTACGACATGTGGGATATGTGAGCGATCCTTTGAGGGTAATGATGGTAAAGTTAAAGACCATTGCCACATAACTGGCAAGAAAAGATATGGTGCCGCACATTCCATTTGTAATTTAAATTATCAAATACCAAACTTTATCCCCATTATTTTCCACAATTTAAGTGGTTATGACAGCCACATGTTTATAAAGGAATTATGTCGATATGGTGACAAAATTGAAGTTATAGCTCAAAGTAAGGAGAAATATGTATCATTCACAAAGAGTATTTACATGCATGACTACATTGATCGAAAAACCGGGCAAACCAAGCGGAAAAATTTAAAGTTGCGATTTATTGACAGCTTTAAATTTTTATCAGCATCTCTGGAAAATTTGGGTAATGGTTTAAATGCTAATGAATTTAGAGAAACTCGAAAACATTTTGTTAACGATGATGAATTTAATTTAATGCGTCAAAAAGGCGTTTTTCCCTATAGTTTTATTGATTCTATCGATAAAATGAATAATCGCAATCTTCCAACAAAAAATGAATTTTATGAGAATTTACGAGAAGAGCACATCAGTGATGAGTGCTATGTAAGGGCTAAAGAAGTGTGGCGCTTGTTTGCATGTAAGAATTTGGGTGATTATTCGGATTTATATTTAAAGTCTGACGTATTGTTATTAACTGATGTTTTTGAGCAATTTCGCGATACATGTTTAAAAGTTTACAAACTCGATCCTGCGCAGTATTTTACCCTTCCAAGTTTATCATTTGATTGTATGTTGCGCATGACCAAGGTGGAGTTAGAACTGCTAACGGATATTGATATAATTCATTTTTTCCAAAAGGGAATTCGCGGTGGCATAAGTCAGTGTACAGATAGAATGCATATTGCCAATAATTCATTTTTACCAAATTTTGACCCCAACGAACCTTCTTCATTTATAAGCTATCTGGATGCAACAAACCTATACGGTCATAGTATGTCCCAAACTTTACCATTAGGCGGTTTTAGATGGCTCTCAGCAGGTGAAATACTTGATTTAAATATTTTGGCTGTTGACGATGATAGCCCGCAAGGATATGTTTTCGAAGTGGATGTTCATTACCCTGAAGAATTACATGATGCACATTCTGATCTTCCGTTCTTAGTAGAAAACATAATACCTCCTACCGAGACAGCAAAATTACCAAAATTAATTCCGAATTTAAACGACAAAAACAGATATGTTGTTCACTATAGAACGCTAAAACAAGCCATCTGCAACGGTCTAATGGTAATGCAAACTCATAGAGTGTTAAAATTCGATCAATCTAAGTGGCTAAAGAAATACATTGACTTTAACACTGAACTGCGAAACTCAGCCACAACAAAATTTGGTAAAGACCTTTTTAAATTAATAATAAATGCTGTTTTTGGTAAGACCATGGAAAACGTGGAAAAGCGAAAAGACATTAAATTGATTACTCAATGGGAAAGTAGTCGCGGTAAAGTTGGAGCTAGGGCATTAATTTCTCGTCCGAATTTCAATAGCCGCTCCATATTTTCTGAAAACTTTGTTGCGATTCACATGGATAAATTAAAAATTATGTACAATAAACCAATATATATAGGATTTTCCATATTGGACATATCAAAAACAGTAATTTATGATTTTTTCTATAACTTCATTAAGAAAAAGTTTGGCAATAATGCTTCCCTACTTTACACCGACACGGATTCGCTTATAATAAAAGTGTCGACCGATAATTTTTATCGCACAATAACAGAAAACCCAAACATGTTCGATACATCAAACTACCCAGAAGAAAATAAGTTCAATATAGTTAAAAGTAAATCCGTATTGGGTAGGATGAAGGATGAATTTCCAGGTGATCCAATAATTTCTTTTTATGGCACTGGAGCCAAAGCTTACTATGTAAAATCTGTAGGCAACGAATTGAAAAAAGCTAAAGGGATTAAAAAGTGTGTTATCGAGAAAGAACTTTATCAAGATGATTACCGGAAAATCGTCGAACAAGGTGGGTTAATATTTCGAAAAATGAAAACCTTTCGAAGTGAATTACATGATGTTTATACGCAGGTTATAAATAAAGTTGCTCTGTCGCACAACGACGATAAACGTTATGTAATTCCAAATAGCACAAAAACGCTACCTTGGGGGCATGCAGACATAGAGTTTTTTAAGTCAGACCCTGAACGTAATGCAGAAAATTTATTGCGCGTAATACAATTGTTTTTATAAAAAAAAAATTGCCCGCTGGAAAGTCCATATTAATAATATTTTAATTAACTGTTTTAGTAGTTTAAATGTAAAGTAGCTAAAATGCCATGTTTGCATTTGCATGGAAAATAAGTAAATTTAAGAATAAAATAAGTTATTCAATTAGTTGAGACCCGAACGATCCGCTGTAGAAGTAGTTTCGTCCTTGGGAAGTCGTGACGTCAAGAAAGACCGAAGAGGGTAAACTTGTTGGCTGGGTTTGAGAAGTGGGGGTGGTCTTGACGTGTATAAAGGAAGGCGACGCACGAGCAGCGGATCAGTTCGCAGTTGTTGTACGACTTGTGTTAGTGGCGTTAAAGACCAAAAACAAAGTTAAAAAATGGAGAGTGACCTAATGTCTTTATTTAGTTTCGGTAGTGCGGCTGAAGAAGCAATGCTAGATGGGTTTGACCCCTCATCAGTGTTAACACCACGCACGGTGGAAGAATGGGTGTCGGAGCAGCGCAACTTGACCGAGCAGGGTGCGGAGGAACAGGCCGAGGACGCGGCATGTGCTGAGATGGTGGCGGAGATTTCTACCCGTCAACAGCAGGATCGTGAGTCGAACGTCGTCATTCTCAGCGACGTAATTGTGAAGGAGGCGAGTCCAGCAGCTGGTTGTGGTGGTGGTGGCGGCGGCAAACTAGAGAAACTTCTCAAGATGCCTACCTTGCGGAGTTTGTCACTGAAGAAGAAGCAGAAGAAAAATACCGCTCGTGTTCCGCCAACAGACCAACCAACTTCCTCCGCAGCGTCAACTGCCGAAATTATTGTCGTCGAGGGGGATGAGGAGACAGAGCACAGGCCGTCCTTTAAGAGACCCCAATCTCCGCTTGCAATAAAAGCGTTAAAGAAGCGACGGATTGAAAATATTGCAAGTGGGGAAGGCGAGCCTCAGTGGTTGGGTGAATTTACACCCAGCCAAAGGGACGCGCTTGCGGCAGCGTTGAAAGTGCGACAAACAATAATAAGTGAGATGGAACAAAGTGAAAGTGTAGTGACGGACTGCGATAGACAAATTTTAATTTTAAGGCAAAAGATGAAGGCGGCGCAGGAGAAAGTCGCAAAGTGCAAGCAGCGGCTTAAACACTTTAGCCACTTTCCCTACTCCGCCGAAATGTAATATATTGTTTAGCAGTTAGTTTTAGGTTTGTTGTTTAGAATTTAGAAGTAGATATTAGTAATGTATGTTGTGTATTGTTGTAAGAATTTTAATTTTAAAAATTAGTCAGTATGTATGTAATAATTGTAAATATATAAATATGTATATACTATATACTTGGAAATTAAAAATGTTGCAATAATAAAATATAAGTTGTTTTATTTAAATAAAGTTAGGATGTAGGATAACTAATTTAAAAGTCAACCACATGCGCAGCATGTAACTGTACATAGAGACACACATAAATAGACTAAATTATCAGGAAGAAAGCATTACGTGCACCTACTTAATTGGAATGGGTTCTTATTAATTTTTCTAGGTATTTGGCTTAACTTTATAGCAAGAAAATAAGAACTAAAATTGTTTGGGCCGCCCTAATGTATAAGTCCTCATTTTCAAATTTCATTTGTTGCATTAAATAATCCAGGTAGTACCATCATTGTTATAAACAATTTTAATTTTTTTAAGGCATTTCCCTTCATTTTAGCGACATGAAGTATAGAACTAAAAATGTTTAGCTTAGCGTAAAGTGCAAGTTCTCATTTTTAAATTTCATTTATTGCATTAGATAATCCAGGTAGTACCATCATTGTTATAAACAATTTTAATTTTTTTAAGGCATTTCCCTTCATTTTAGCGACATGAAGTATAGAACTAAAAATGTTTAGCTTAGCGTAAAGTGCAAGTTCTCATTTTTAAATTTCATTAATTGCATTAAATAATCCAGGTAGTACCATCATTGTTATAAACAATTTTAATTTTTTTAAGGCATTTCCCTTCATTTTAGCGACATGAAATATAGAACTAAAAATGTTTAGCTTAGCGTAAAGTGCAAGTTCTCATATTTAAATTTCATTAATTGCATTAAATAATCCAGGTACTACCATCATTGTTATAAACAATTTTAATTTTTTTAAGGCATTTCCCTTCATTTTAGCGACATGAAGTATAGAACTAAAAATGTTTAGCTTAGCGTAAAGTGCAAGTTCTCATATTTAAATTTCATTAATTGCATTAAATAATCCAGGTAGTACCATCATTGTTATAAACAATTTTAATTTTTTTAAGGCATTTCCCTTCATTTTAGCGACATGAAGTATAGAACTAAAAATGTTTAGCTTAGCGTAAAGTGCAAGTTCTCATTTTTAAATTTCATTTATTGCATTAGATAATCCAGGTAGTACCATCATTGTTATAAACAATTTTAATTTTTTTAAGGCATTTCCCTTCATTTTAGCGACATGAAGTATAGAACTAAAAATGTTTAGCTTAGCGTAAAGTGCAAGTTCCCATTTTTAAATTTCATTAATTGCATTAAATAATCCAGGTAGTACCATCATTGTTATAAACAATTTTAATTTTTTTAAGGCATTTCCCTTCATTTTAGCGACATGAAGTATAGAACTAAAAATGTTTAGCTTAGCGTAAAGTGCAAGTTCTCATATTTAAATTTCATTAATTGCATTAAATAATCCAGGTACTACCATCATTGTTATAAACAATTTTAATTTTTTTAAGGCATTTCCCTTCATTTTAGCGACATGAAGTATAGAACTAAAAATGTTTAGCTTAGCGTAAAGTGCAAGTTCTCATTTTTTAATTTTATTTATTGCATTAGATAATCCAGGTACTACCATCATTGTTATAAACAATTTTAATTTTTTTAAGGCATTTCCCTTCATTTTAGCGACATGAAGTATAGAACTAAAAATTTTTGGCCTGTCTTAAAGTACAAGTTCCCATTTTTTTAAATTTTATTTAGAGAATAAAAATTTTTCGTAGGATTCATATGGAAAATAAACCCTTATTTTTAGGGTGCATGGTACCGCCCCTATTAATAATTGCAATTTGTAGGAAAACTATAGATTTTAGCGAAAAAATGTATTTGGGAATTTTATAGAGAGAATTTTTGTGTTGATGAATCCAATTTTCAAATTAAAAAAATATTGAGCTTTAAAAACGGGGTTTTCAGCCAACCCTGTTTTTTGTAACTTTGACGTCTTATAGCGTCGAGACGGATAGAAATAGAAAAAAACGCGCGAACACGGGTCAAATATTTTTTAAAGCATGACTGGAAAAAAAAAGTTTTTTTGGGAAAAACGTGAAAATTTCGGAAAATTGCAAGAAAGTTTAGAATTTGTTTCGAGGAAAACCGTCCACTTTAGGGAAAATTGTGTTAGAGCAAAAATTTTAGAGTGCAACCGTTTCTACGGGAATCTTGTCATAAAATTATAAAAAAGGTGAGGAAAAAATTTTTACGGCCGATATAATTTCCCATTTTTTTTTTTAATGACAAATGTTGACTTTGTGCGTCATTTGCAAAAAAACGATAAACGGAAGGGTAATAGCCTGTTTGGAAAAGTTGTAGAGGCAAGCTTTGTGAATAAGAATCCAATTTTCAAAATTCAAAAAGTAAATTTTAAAAAAAATGTTTTTTAAAAATTTTGTTTTTTTGCAACTTTGACAGCTCGCAGCGTCGGAACGGATAGAAATAGAAAAAAACGCCGCGACACGGGTCAAATATTTTTGAAAATATAACGGGAAAAAATTAAAATTTACATATGATATGGGGAAAAATCTCAAAATTTTCAAGAAAATGAAGCAGATATCATATACAAGGAAGTAAAAAAGTGAAGTGGACTATCCGGAAAACGCTTGTTCGACCATCGGGGTCTGGGGTGGGAAGGAGGGAAGTGGTGTGGTGGGAGGCTAGGGGTGGTCGCCGTGTGTCGGGCGAGAGCCTCAAAGTCTCAAGGCCTGCGCAGTAGGGTTTAAAGCGCTAATTTTTTAAAAAACCGAAGAAATGAAATTGGAAATCGATTCTCCTTAATAAATGAAACAATTTTGCGCCAGAAAATTTTTTTGTAAAATGTCTGTAAGTGCGCGAAAAAAATTATTTAAAGTTGAAAATCATGCGCAGACGCTATAATTCACAGTTTTGAAAATATTTACACAAAATAAAGGTGGGAATCGATTCTTCTCAATAAATGAAACAATTTTGCGCCATAAAATTTTTTTGTAAAATGTCTGTAAGTGCCCGAAAAAAATTATTTAAAGTTGAAAATCATGTGCAGACGCTATAATTCACAGTTTTGAAAATATTTACACAAAATAAAGGTGGGAATCGATTCTTCTCAATAAATGAAACAATTTTGTGCCATAAAATTTTTTTGTAAAATGACTGTAAGTGCCCGAAAAAAATTATTTAAAGTTGAAAATCATGTGCAGACGCTATAATTCACAGTTTTGAAAATATTTACACAAAATAAAGGTTGGAATCGATTCTTCTCAATAAATGAAATAATTTTGCGCCATAAAATTTTTTTGTAAAATGACTGTAAGTGCCCGAAAAAAATTATTTAAAGTTGAAAATCATGTGCAGACGCTATAATTCACAGTTTTGAAAATATTTACACAAAATAAAGGTTGGAATCGATTCTTCTCAATAAATGAAATAATTTTGCACTATAACATTTTTTTGTAAAATGTCTGTAAGTGCCCGAAAAAAATTATTTAAAGTTAAAATACAAAAACTTGTTCACTTTGCATTGAAATATTGTATTTGTATTAAACACAATATGACACACTAGGTCACAACTAAACTACGATAAGTCTTTCTGTGGCCCTGAAAAGGGCCGGGTAGTGCAGGGTAGTTGTAAGGGCCTAATTCCTAGGCACCTCACCACGGGCAACCAAGATCGAGCGGGGTGCAGCTCGATAATCGGGGCTATAGTCCCGAACACGATACCACGAATCCCAGCATTTCACACATGCCACAGCGTCTCTGTCACCATAATAGTAGGAATACACCCAGCAACGCCCTTCAAAGTCGCGTTCAATTCCTTCATCAGCCATCGTAATGGTTGAAAGATTGAACCAAGTATGAGCTACATCAGTATTGTCATCGTTTTTATAGTAAAATTTCGTAGTGGGAATGGTAGTGGGGGTAAAATCAGTGTTGTAAACGACTTAACTATAAGTTTTGAGAGAAACAGAGGCACCATATGACAACGTCTCAGTTTCTGTACACCAGCCAAAGACCAATCTTTCATTGTGTACTAATATTCCGATCAACGAAATTGACATTTAACAACTAACTACGCTCAAGTCTTTATGTGGCCCTCCGAAGAGGACCTGGGGAAGGGGGTTGGGGTGGGTCAGGGTTCGGGCGGTCGCATAGGAAAGAGAATAGGACTTATCGTAGTCCTTCTACGGAGTGGTTGAGTCCGCAGGACCGGCATCCATATCATCTTCAAAATCCCACCAAGATGTGGAATCGGCTGAACCGCTAAAGTCATCGCTGACTTCTACCGGTCCCGCATCCGATGTGGAGTCTGCCGGTCCAGTGGTCTCAACATTTGCAACTCGCCTCGATGGTGGCGGTATGTTGGGTCGAGCAACAATTTCAGTCTCATCGCTAAACAGCGACGAGCCACGGCTTGCAGGTCCTTCTTGGGGTCGAGGAACATATTCAGTCTCATCGCTAAACAGCGACGAGCCACGGCTTGCAGGTCTTTCTTGGGCCATGTCCAAGATGTATATGAATTAATTGTGAAGCTGAACTAGTATTTATATGCTAACATTGTAGTGGGGGATAATAATATTTGAATGTTCTGTCATCGTTTATATAGTAAGATTTCGGAGTGAGAATGAGGGTTAAATCGGCGCTGTAAATGTCGTGCTAACTATGAGTTTTGAGAGAAACAGAGGCCCCATATGACAACGCCTCTGTTTGTGTACACCAGCCAAAGACCAATCTTTCATTGTGTACTCCAGCTCTAGCATTTAAGCAAACCATCCCCACTTCATGTTGAAATGAACATCGTTTGCATAAACGTTATAAGCTCTCCCAACTTGTCTTACTTGTAATAAAATTTACCTTCTATTACAAATAAGACAAACCCTTTGAGGTGTTATCAAAAACAACCTCGCATCACAAACGAAGCACTTCTCGTGGTTTCGTAAGTTCCTACCGATCCTATGCGTCGAATGTGTTTGGTAGTGGATATCCTCAGGTGTTCCATGACGAGCCGTGGCATAGCACGCCAAACACAACAAGTGATAACCACCAACACGCACATAGGACAACATGCGGCAGTAAACTTCACCCAGATGTTGGGCTGGAATATTAACATTCCGATTAACAAAGTTTATTCTTCGTTCCAATGGGATATTATTATTATTCTGCCCCTCATCACTAGCGAAACCTTCATCATCAGAGCTTGTTGCCATCGTGATGCTTGAGTTAGAAATAAAATAAACTTTGAAAGTTGTGCTGCTTTTATCTCATTATCCCCCACCTACTTTTACAAATATGCTAGCTATTTTGTGTGTTATGGCGTGTGTCTGTGTGCTTGCCCAATGGTATTATAAAATAAAACCATAGAAATACTAAATATCTAAGTTTATTATTATAATTATTATTATAAAGTTATAAAAAGAAACTACAAAACTTAGATTAAAATATAGATTTGTTAGTAACTGAACCGTTTAAGATATTATAACTTAAGAATGAGTCGTGAATAACCAACGCATAAACTTTAGTGTCTTTGGGAAATTTACTGGTTCGTGTTTCAAACTCCAATTTCACATCCACGGTGGACGATTTGATAGCTTCTGGCTGATGACTGCAATCAACGATGAAAATGGGGTTGTCAGGATAATCGACGAAATTTAACATTGGGTCGACCATTTCTCGTCCGTAGTAGCTACTTTGGAAATTCGCATAGGTATAGTAAGCTGTCGCATATAATTTTTTTCCAAATTCTAAATTCCACCGTTCATATGGGTAAACAGTAGAATTAAGGTATACTCGAAGGTCACTTATATTGGCTGCAGTAAACTGAGTGGCATCTTTGGCTTTATTGTCGCAATAAGTACTATTCTGAAACCCAATAATCAAATATCTCGGTTTTTCAAGACTCGTGCTAGTCCTTAAAGCCCACACGTCTGATGATGTTTGTCGTAAAGCAGGTAGTTCGTAAAGATCCCATTTACGATATGCCATTGGAATATTTGCGCTATTTACGCCTTTATTCATGCGAGACATTATCTTTAGCTTTTGACGATCATCTGGAATTATATGACGAATTTTCCATTCGATTTTATCAATACCAATGTCTGCTTCCACTTCGCCGACATAACAATTGGTAAAATTTCGAGCGATAATTAAAATAAGCTCTTGCTTAACATTAAAAATTCCTTTCGTATAATCCTCTGCAAAACCCATAAGATACTTTAGCGGGAGCTTTCCGGAAAATACATGGCTTGTGGCATCAACAAGAGCTTGATTATTTTCATTTAGACCCCATCCACAAACCATTAGAGAATTGTTTTGTAAGGCGCCGAAGGATGCCATCGTTTTCAGTGTTGTAGTAATACCTGGTTTTCGGACAACTGCGACTTGTTCACCGCCCATTTCATACCGAATTTCGTCGAAAAGAAATGCTATAGCATTATTAGATAAATAACATTTCTTTGTTGCATCTTTAGGTGTGAACTTTCCTTCGATGTATATGTAACTTTCGGAAACATCCAAGATTATGTCTTGAAAGTGCACAGGAATACGAATTTCATCAGAGTTCTTAAAGGTTGGTGAACCATATGGTTTATAAGTATGTTCCTGTAAACTTATTATGGAGTTCTCGAAGATGGGTTCGGTGAAAACCTCGATTTTTTCACTGGTAGCCGTCATTTTTTGATTTTCGTATTTTCAAACCAATTGATCGTAAAAAACTGTAATCTTCACGGGAAAGTTGCTGCTGCTGCTGCTGCTGCTGCCGCCGATAAGGTGCTTTCGATCTAATGACTGGATTACGAATGAGCCTGGTTTGCCTACTTTGTTTACTTTTATTATGTTTAACTGAATCTTTCACAGTATGCAACAAACGTTGTTGAGTGTTAAAGCAGTAACCCATACTTATGCTATTTTCTTTAACTCCAATTTAATAATTATCTTCTCACCTCGAAAGTCAATCAGATCTCCGTCGTCATCCAAGATTCGCAGACTGATGTTGTCTATGAACTGACGTCCCTCTGGTATAATCGGCATATAAATAATATTCTGCGGCTCTTTCGTAATTTTATAACCTGCTTCAACGTCAATATCAAATTCAAATAGGATGTGGCATTTTGACGAGTTCAGGAATGCACCAGAGATTATATTACAATCCACCCGTATAATGCGTACTTTCATAATATCCACATTGTACACTGACTGATGCTTTTCATTTTTTTTTAACACTTTAGCGTCAAACCCCAACATTTTGGCAATACTTTTGTCACCACGCAAATCAATGTCATACTTCGATTTCATCTCACATTTTAACGTATTATTGTTGGCTGTTAACGAAAATATTTCATCACTATCGTTGCGGGTTGACTCTTTTAAAACTGTCAACATAGCTTGACCAATTTCATCAATTTCATATGCTCCTGGTGGAATGGTCAGTAGATGTGATATTTTTTCATCCTTCCTTATGTAACCAAAGGAGTTGTTGTTTTCATCAATGTTAAAAATTGAATTATATGTGTAAAATCCGACAAGTGCAAGACCATATTTACTTGTTGTACTCAGTTCAATGGGTGGATAAAAGTCGGCGCTTAACACGCTCGAGGATCCTGTTAGCGTGAATGTATGTGACATGACTGACGTTAAGTAGCTATCTGTTATGGTTTTTATTATGATTTGCAGCAGCTCAATGGGTTTAATACACTAGCGCTTTTTTTTTTCTTCTCATCTGATGTCGTGTTAATCGAATTTTCAGCTGTTATATTCACATCACTAATTTTGCAGTAACAACAAAATAATTTCCGAGGCAATGGCCCATCACCCACATCCTTGTTGGAATCGTCACTGTCGCTATTGTAATGTTCATAGCAAAACTGATATTTCATCATATCCTCGTCACTTTTCAGTTCATTTGACAGCTTATCCCAAACTAGAGCAATTTCATTTGGTGCCATCGAAATCATTACTTCCTTCGGAACGTTTTCTAATTGTTCGGCAGTCATTTTCAACAATCCACCCACATGTTTAAACACTTTAAGTGAGCGCAAGATCTTTGTGTAGTTATCACGTTCAACTTGTGACGTCAAAGACATAATTATTATTATTATTATTATTTTATATCGGAGAGAAACTTCAAACACAGATGGCCACACCAAACTGAATCGAATTCTTGCTGACGATCGTATGTATAGTAAATGTTTCTCGACGCGTTCGAACCTGTTTGCAGATATCTCACCAATTCGGTAGGTGGTGGCAAATCACCAAAGCTATCATAGTATGTTACTTCAGAGTTGACTTTTCGATATGCCACCCAATGCGTCCCTACCCCCGATGCGCTATCCAAATTAATAATCGCTGCTTCATACCGTCGGGGACCACGTGCAGGTAATGAATCTCGCATATAAACTCCCCTAAAGTGTGGTATCTTCAGTTTTAAAACATACTTTTCCAGATCGACATTTGATAGCGGTCTATTGGGTAGAGACTCAATTAGTTTTTTGACATATTCCTATGGTTCATAAACAATCCCATACCTGAACGATATGGTTTCAGATATAATCCATTTCCACGTAGTTTTAAAGTAGCACCTGTCTTTTCTGCATTTGCCTTCTTCACGTCCTTGATGGTGCGAACAATGCCTGCTACGCCACCTGCTAACGAGCCTAAGGCTGACAGACCAGCAAATATTGGTATTAATGGTAATACTCCACCAGTTTTAGGAATCGGAATAATTCTAGGCGTGCGGACTTTTCGTTTACCACCTGCTGCTTTTACTGATTTACGGGCTGCTGTAACGGCTATTTTCGATGCATTTAGAATATTCATTTTCTTTCCACCACCTCTTAACAACTCTGCTCGAATCGGACGTCGAACAGCAGAACCAAAAGCTACTTTCTGCACACGCACCCGCTTTCCAACACGTCGCTTACCAGCTCGCCGCTTCCTCTTGGTAATTTTTGAGCGACTCTTCCTTTTGCTTGATGACACACCCATACCAAAACGCTGCTTTGTTTTCATAATATTTGTTACCAACCACGCAGCACTCTTTTCACCAACGCTAGCGTCTGCAGATTTCACTCGTTTCCAAGCACTTTGTTCCAACTCGTAATCTGCTCGGTGTCGCTCACTTATATCGTCTCTATTACGTAAGTAAGCTAAATCGTGCTTCTTACACGCCACGTCCAAAGGATTAATTCCTTGATCACCTCTTTTCACACGTTTAATCACTTTTGTTCCGGGACCGCAATACTGATAACCGGGGATATGCAGCTCCACCGGCAGGTTATTAATTAAGGAATTAACAATTCCTCTTCCAGTCTTAGTCTGTAAACGAGACGATCTACTTCGTCCGGTGATCAGCATCTGAATGACCATTTAAGTGAAAAGTTTGCTATAAGTAGTACCTATTTTTTCAATATGCGAATAGTACATTTGAAACAAAAATTTTCCATCGACAATCTCGACGAAAAAGTTGGATGTGGACATGGAGAGAGATTATTAAGGAAACACGGTCCTTTGCTTCCATCATCCATTCGTGGAATAATAATTGGACCTTCGAATTGTGGCAAAACCAATGTTATGATTTCACTACTTACTCACCCCTTGGGATTACGTTTTGAAAATGTTTATATCTACTCCAAGTCACTGTACCAACCAAAATATGAATATTTGAAGAAAATTCTTACACCCATTAAAGGTCTTGGTTATTATGCTTTCAGCGATGCCACGAATATCATGGAACCCTCAGATGCAAGACCCAATTCAATATTTATATTTGATGATGTTATGTGTGAGAAGCAGGATGTTATACGATCATATTTCTGTATGGGACGTCACAAAAATGTGGATGCCTTTTATTTGGCTCAAACATATTCGCGAGTTCCTAAACAGCTTGTGCGAGATAATGCCAACTTTATTATTATGTTTAAACAAGATGAAATGAATATGAGACACGTATTTTCCGATCATGTATCACCCGACCTGAATTTTACACAATTTCAGGAAATGTGCTCGAAATGTTGGGATAATAAATATGGATTCTTGGTTATCGATAAAGATAGTGATGTGAATTCGGGAAGATATCGCAAGGGACTTGATAGCTATATATTTGTTTAACAATGATGAATGCATTCATTTCATTGCTGTTCGGTAGTTTGTCAACACCATGAATGAAGAAATTGACTTAAAACGAAAACTAGTGGAAACGACCAATGCTGTTCGAAAAAAATTTAAACAATTCAAGGCGGCGAAGACACAAAGTGCGCTCGACTTGGATAAATTTTACGAACCAATCACTAAACCACTAACATCTATATCTAATGTAGTAAAGCAACGCCAGCAGCAGCAGCAGCAACCCAAAACCCAAGGAAAGCAATATAGTCGTAGTACTAGCACAATGGAGGAGCCTGAGGAAATATCCGATCACATATCATCATTTCAATCGTCTACACCGCGGATAAGCCGAAAAGCTCACATCGATACAACACCGAAACGTGATACCAATGTTACATTGTTTGAGACACCTTCCCCTTCAAGTTATACAAGTTCACCACCACTCGACAAGATTCAAGCATACTTAAATGGATTAAAAAATAAACCATCCCAATATGATACCATTTATGGTGTACATTTCGGTAAAAAGCCGAATAACCTTAAAAGATATATTGGTAACCTAGAAGTGCGTTTTCCAAATGGCAAAATTACTTTATATAAAAACGGAAAAAATGTTGCTGTATTTGATGGAACGCCTCAACTTTACGATTTGCTTTTTTTAAGAAATCCACCATTCCTAACACAACACGATAAAACCTATGATGGTGTGCTACAGAAATACAAGGAAATTTTAGAATTAACTAGTGCAGCATATGAAAATTATGACAAAAATAAGGGTCTACGAGAAACCAGATTATTGAAATATTTGTATATTATAAAACCCCTACTGATGCCGGCGAGCACTAAATCAGGCGGCGCTGTTGTAAAAAATAACATCGCTAAAAAAATAAAAATACCCAACAAGAAACTACTTTCTTCCAAATCACCTCAATACATTTATTGGAATAAACCAAAGGAGTTGGTTGATCGCTTAAGATTGTTGTGGAGTTCAAAATTAGCTGGTAATACTGGGCATGACAATGAGATTATGTCAATTGTTGAGGAACTTCGCGAAGAACAAATAATATATTAAATTATGTACCTTGTTTCCTTTGCTCAGTGTCTAATGAGACGTGTTCGCTTCGCTACAAAATATGAAGGCAAGCAGGGGAAAAATTGGAATTGTTAATGAACTGCACCGGACTGCTAGAAAAAACTTTATTAGAAGGCGGACGATTATTAAAGGATACAAGGATTTATGGCAAATAGATTTAGCTGAAATGCAACAATATGCTGATGAAAACGATGGTTATCGCTACATCCTTGTATGTATCAATTGTTACTCCAAATTTGTGTACACCAGAGCAATCAAAAACAAGACCGGCGCTGAAGTGACCAATGCAATGAAGAGTATAATTGAAGAGGCATCGTATACACCAGACAATTTACAAAGTGATCAGGGAAAAGAATTCTATAATAGTCGCTTTCAAGCCCTTATGAAAAAATTTAATATAAATCATTATTCTACATTCAGCACGAAAAAGGCGGCAATTGTTGAACGTGTGATAAGAACTTTAAAAAATAATTTATATAAGCAATTTTCAATTAGAGGTTCCTACAGGTGGGTGGAAATTTTAGTATCAGTAACAAGTGTCTATAATAATACAATACATCGCACAATTGGCATGAAGCCCAGAAATGTGCTAGAAGATACACAAATTAGGGCATACGATTATTTAAAGGTTAAACCGAAAAAATATAAATTTCGTCTTGGCGATATAGTTCGAATCAGTAAATACAAAACCATATTTGAAAAGGGGTATACACCTTCATGGTCAACGGAACTGTTTAAAATTGTAAAAAGTAACATTACCAATCCACCCACCTACATACTAGAATCGTTAGAAGGTGAACCGATTAAAGGTAGTTTCTATGAAGCTGAACTGCAAAAGACAACCAGTCCAGGTGTTTATCTGGTTGAAAAAATTCTTAGAAAACGTCAGAAAAATCACATTGATCAATTGTTTGTAAAATGGTTGGGTTTCCCCAATCAATTTAATTCTTGGATAGATAAGTCTGATATTGTATAAACAGCTTTGTATTTCCTATTACAATTATTGTATCAGTTGAATGATAAAATAAACATGTAATTTAAAACATATGAATTTTATTTATCAGTATATATTGCTATCATTTTAAAAATTGTTTTCATTGAATTAATAACCATGAAGAGCGTAACATTTGATGAAGAGAAAAATATTGTCCACCAAACATTTGTTTGGGCGTTTGCATATCGAGAAGCTCGAAAGAGCGACTTTCAACAGCTAATGCTTGATAGGTACCGTTTCCAACGGCGAATAGAGAAAATCAAAACAACTTTGGATATGATTTTAGAAAGTAATTTTAGAAATAAAATTGTTAATGAACGATTTATTAATTTATAATATAATTATAAACATAATATGAAGTACTAAAAAATGTTTTATTCACATTTAAGCAATAATACATAATGACCAAAAACACTTAGGGACTATAACCAAATTGTCTAAGTTCACTTTCACTAATACATATGGTCCGGAAAAATACTTCTTCATCACTACTTTTTTAGCGCATATACTAATCACTTGAAGAATCGAGTAGTGCATTTGGTAGCGACGACGTTGGACTTGACGATGACGGCTGCGGTGATGGCGATTCTTCCATTATTTCATCTTCTTGACTTGAAGAGGTGGACGTATCAGTATGTTGTTGATGCCCACCACCTAAGATAATGGGACTTTGAGGTTGGTCAGCAGGTACAGATCCTCTATTGCTCTCGTTTTGACACCAATTACATAATCCCATTGTCCCACTTAAAAATTCCCAATGTTCACAATTTGAACACATTTGACAACCATTGATTGAAAACGGATACACTAATGTTGTTTTACTTTCCATATTGTAAATGATTGTGAAAGCAATGCTACAAATGAACTAAGTCACCATAATTTGGATACGTGTATTTATATATAACAGATGACCTTCACGTGTGACCTCTCTCTCTTGGAGTGACTTTTTATTTATCATGATAAAACCTTCTGTCTACTTTCCGAATGTAAATTCTGGATGAAAATTTTTAACAACTTTTTCTTTAGTTTTCTGTACTTTCTCCTTTAAGTTATTTATTTCTTCATTCAATACAGCGAATCTCCGAGAAATATCTGTATTCAATCCTATGATTTTTCGCTCAAAAAATTGTATAACATCCTTACTAATTTCGTCAGCAACTTGTATGCGCAGATC
Organism: Polydrusus tereticollis; assembly: GCA_963920685.1. Taxonomy (NCBI): domain Eukaryota; kingdom Metazoa; phylum Arthropoda; class Insecta; order Coleoptera; family Curculionidae; genus Polydrusus; species Polydrusus tereticollis. The sequence continues at coordinate 130,548,738 of OY987326.1, forward strand.
TGATAATTTCTTAACAATTACAGCAGTTAGTTGTATACGCAGGAGATCACGTTGAGTGAGAACATATTCTTGAGTAGCAGCATCATTTGGTTTTTTAGGTTATGCAACATTCTCTAGGGATTTTCCTTGCATATCATACTGATCATCGAGAGTAAGCCTGAATCCATTTCCAGATGGTCCACGTAAAAACCGACATTTTTCATTGGTTTTCTTACGTCCAAACTTATCAACTGTGCTGTTACTTCGACTCATCCTCAAATTAAACTAAACTAATTTGCTATTTTACCTTCTACTTATATAACTTCATAAGGTTTTCATCTTACAAACTCTTATATAGGGTTTGTTATGTTGGGAAAAATAAAACAATGCTTTTACTACAAACAATTTATTTCCTATTGGTTTTATTTATATATTAAACCATAACATTTATTTTTAAACATGACCATTATTTATAATAATACATACATACATTTATATATTATATTATATATTATACTGGTTTATGGAAATATAGTTCAGAACGTGTTTTTACAAATAAAAGTTGTTCCAATAATTAATTTTACTTTTCTTGATCTTCTACTTTGTCCATAATTTCACAACCATTTGCGCCATCGCTGCGGATGACTACACCATCTTTTACGATATAAGTAATATCGTCGGGATCCACATAATCAACCAAATTAAATTTTGTTACCAAATCACTTGGTAGATCTGGTATATGAATGACAAACTTGGCAAGATCATTATCAATCATTTCAGCACAAAATTGACTTAGGTTTATGGATCCGTAGAGATATTGTCCACATAGATGCGCACCAGCCATAAAATTGATTGCATCACGCACATACTTTCTGTACTGACAGCCAGTTGAATCCAAACAGGAACCATCAAACATCGAAAACTGTAGTATATCTTGAGCCATACGTCTTAATTTGCATGCTAACCAACTTATATACGTATCTTGTTTTTCAACAACATTGTCACACATCTACAATAGAATAATGAGATTGTGATTGTGTTTTATGATACTAGGTATAACACTTTTATTACATTATCAATTAAAATTAAAAATATGATAAACTATAGATTAAAATATTCTCTACACAACATTGTTTACTCTAAACACCCAAAATTTATTAATGCTTTAGTATTACCCCCAGAAAATACATGTGAGCTTTGCCCCAAATATGTTAGGGTAAATTTATCATTTGATTTATTCATTATGTCAACAGTTGCCTCTGATAATGTTTCAGCAACACGCTTGGGTAAGAAAGTTTGAAATGTTACATTATGTGTTGTATCATACAAAGTAACAAGAATACTTTTACCAAAACGTGTTGAAACAAATGATATCTGTTTTATAACATAAATTTTTCCCACCGTTAGTGTTGAAATTTTTCGGTGCTCAAGAAATTCAACATCTTTGTTTATCATATTATTAATTTCAGCCAAAGTCTGCTGTGAAAGACTCATTATTAAAATATGTAATAAAATACCTTTAATAACTTTCACAAAACACACCACAAACACAATTCTTCTATTTCAAGGCAACAACAAGCAATGCCTGTATGACTATGGTCTTCCTTTCGAAAGAGCTCCATATTTATAATATCCAATTTCAAAGTCATAGGAGGGGGAATATTACCAGAAACAACGCATGCTCAAGGTCAAGGTGATTTCTTGAAAGTCAAGGTCAAGCTACTCAAGGTCAAGTTCAAGGTCAAGGTCAAGTTCAAGGTCAAGGTCAAAGTCAAGGTCAAGTTCAAGGTCAAGGTCAACGTCAAGGTCAAGTTCAAGTTCAAGGTCAAGGTCAAATCCAAGGGCAAGTTCAAAGTCAAGGTCAAAGTCAAGGTCAAGGTCTCGGGTTAGGTCAAGGTCATCCAAGGTCATTCGGGTTAGGTCAAGGTCATCCAAGGTCATTCGGGTTAGGTCAAGGTCATCCAAGGTCAAGGTCATTCGGGTTAGGTCAAGGTCATCCAAGGTCATTCGGGTTAGGTCAAGGTCATCCAAGGTCATTCGGGTTAGGTCAAGGTCATCCAAGGTCATTCGGGTTAGGTCAAGGTCATCCAAGGTCAAGGTCATTCGGGTTAGGTCAAGGTCATCCAAGGTCAAGGTCATTCGGGTTAGGTCAAGGTCAAGGTCATAAAAAGTGGAGGGGGGATCCGCAGTTCTCTCAAACTTTGACTACTGATGTTGTCTATACCAGGAGCAGCGTCTGTTTTCTTGTTGCACACAAAGTCCAGTGCGTCAGAGGTGATCAGGGTTATTTCATTATTACGATAGTCCAAGACATCGTCGAGCTCAGGGACGGTCTTTCTCAATTTAATTGTCCTTCTTGCTTGAGCAGCTGTTCTCTTATAATTTAGGTAATTTTGTTCCGACATTGAATCACGATACAGTTTTAATGCCTGGCTTCTGATCTTGGCTGCTTCATCGCAAGCCTCAGCCCACCATTTGGGTTTTGAGGCGAATCTTTTCTTTTTTCTGTCTAGATTGATTTTTGGGATAGATTCATTTGCTGCTTGGTTGATCCCTTGAATCCATTGTTCATAGGATAGATTGGTGTCGCCCCTTTCTATAAGTGCAGGAAGTAGGCATCCCAGTTGGCCTTCTTGGTATTCCATTTGCATAGGGGGGCTGCTGTGACTTGTTCTGAGACTCTATTTTTGCATATAATATGACATGCTGCAGGAAAGTGATCGCTCATACTAGTTTGTTCAATAACTTTCTAACTAGAGAAAGGGCCTAGGTCAGGTGAGATAATTGCTATGTCTGGGCAGCTCCTCCCTTGATGAGGGAGGGTGAGTCTAGTAACGGAGCCATCATTTAGTATACTTAACTGAAGGTCATCAACTTCCTCCGCTATGTTTCTTCCAGTGGTGTTGTTCGAGGCAGAACCCCATAGGGTGTTTTGTTCATTTAGATCTCCCATGAGAATTAATGGTGTTTGCCATAATTTTAGGATTGCCTGGACATTCTGATTACTTAATGATATGTCTGGTGGACAGTAACAGGTTGCTACGGTGAGGTCCTTGATAGCTATCGCTAGAGTTTGTAGCCTGCGGTCTACATATAGTTGTGGGTTAAGTATCTGAAATGGTACGGCGTTGTTAATTAGCAATGCAATTCCTCCTTTGCCGTCTGGCCTGTCCTGTCTGACCGTGGCGAAGTTTTTTTTTTATCCTAAGCGACTGATGGTTATTTAGCCATGTTTCATTTAGTAGAACTATGTCTGGCTTTTCTTGATTCAGGAGCATGATGAGTTCTGCATAGTTGAAAGTGGCGCTTCGGATATTCCACTGAATTATGAGCACGTCACTTCTATAGTCATGCTTTTGTTTTTTTCTATTTTTTTTCCCTTTCTTTCCTTTCCCCCTTTTTTTTTCCCTTTAGAAGTCGTCGCCAGGAGACAATGAGAAATCCATTATCCCCGGAGTGAGTGTTTTTTTCATTTTCTTCCTCTACCTGAGCGATACTAGCTGTTTTGTCTCTTCTGAGAGTTTTATTTATTAATTGCTTGACGAGGTCCAGTATAGGGACCGGTGCTTCTTGTTCTTCGCTGTATATTGAAGTTGGGGAGCCTGGATTGATTAAAGGTGCTATTCTGGTTCTGGACGAGTTAGGGAATAGTAACTTTTCATGTTCTTGTCTGTCGAATTGTGTTGGGGAGGAGTTTGCTTTCCTCTTATTACTTATTCTTTGTTACTATTTGTAAGTACGTAGACTTGGGGGTGCTATTTTGTCCTTGAATTGTGTTGTGGCTTGTCTGATTTGGATGTGAGTATCCTTTGTGGGGTCTGGGCTGTGGTATTTTTGGAAAGTCACTAGGGTCCCATCTGAAGGGACTTTGTCCGCCATCCCTTTCTTGTTGACCATTTGGGTTTTGATTATAGACCTTGGGGCAAAGCCTCGAAGTAAGATATGCTTTCGGTGGTCATGATGCGTTTTATCGCTTTCTGTCTCTCGTATTCAGGGCATTTTCTGTCAGTTGTTTTGTGGGTGTCTGTGCAATACAAGCATTGCAGGGTGGGGCTTTTACAGTTCTCTTCTTTGTGTTCCTCATTGCATCTTGGGCATCTGTCGAAAAGATGGCGCCGACTGACGGTGATCGAAAACGTACGTGCGAAGAAAAAGTTAATTTTACGTGCTGTAAAACGAGAGCTAGTAGTGCAACAACGTGCATTATCTGTGGAAAAGTTTTCCACAGGTCCTGTGCCGTAAGAGACTGGGCTGAGAAAACTATAATACTAGACAAAACCCGTTTAGTGTGTGCGGAGCATGGTGATACCCAAAACTCCGGGGACTGCCGGTTCGCCTTCTAACGGTATTGGTGGGTGAATTAAAAAGTAAAAACTCCATCCTGGAAGAAAACAACGCCCTACTGAGAGAAAAAGTGAACATACTGGAAGAAAATTTGCAAAAATATGCTGAATTAACCAACAAAACACCTTGGGATCCTGCAGTTCCCGCCAAGGTAAGCTCCGCCCACGCCCATCGCGTTCCTCTGGCAGTACAAGAAAACGTAAAAGAGGACGCTGCGGGCACTTTCAATGTTTTAAATATCCCACAAGAAGCAGAAAACACAGAAAGTTCTCGGCGAGAGATACAAGAACCTAGATCGAGAAAAGAAGAAGAAATGAAAGAACAGGAAACTGTAATACCGGCGGACGCCAAACGTTCAATACGTCATCGACGCAGAAGTCAAAGGAACACCAATCAACAAAACGTCAATCTCCCTAACCCTGAAAATGAAATAGTGGAGGGAAAACCTACAGAGAAAAGACCTGAAAACAGTGAAAATGAAAAAAATACAAATAGCAGCGGGGGCTGGACCCTGGTCAAAAACAAAAGGACCAGACCAACACCAACCAAAGGCATGATGGAGCTTGAAGACACAGGACTACAAGTGGCGGAGAGCTATACATGGCTTTTTGTAACAGGATTCGATCCTAGTACTGAACCCGATGCCATCTTAAACTACCTGAAGAAAAAAAACATTAAGAAATGCATCTGTGAAAAAATGCGCACAAAACAAATGATGGAAAGGAGCTCATTTAAACTGGGAGTCCCTGCCTCGCAAGAAACCCAAGTACATTCTGGTGAAATGTGGCCAATTGGTATACTGGTGAACCATTTTACGAACCTACAGAGCCTACGCGGACGCAGGAATGTAAAACAGAACGAGAAGCCACTGATCGTGAAGGACACCTCACACAACCTGAGAAGAGAATCCCAAAGTACGATGTAGAAAGAAATAGTAAAAATGACACAGCTGCTAAACACAATCTCAGAATCTTCCACTTAAACATTCGTTCCTTACGAAATAAAATAGCAGACGTAGAGGCTTTTCTAAAAACAAGGGAACCCACAGAGCAATACGACGTACTGTGTTTTAGTGAACACCATTTGACAATGGATGAAATGGACTACTGTAGGCTGGAGAATTATGAGTTACAATCATTCTACGCAAGAAAACATGGCAAATGTGGTGGAACAATGATTATGACGAAACCTTCCCTGAAGTGCCAAGACATTGAAACCATAAACAGTATGTCCGTGGAGTCCCATCTCGAGATGTCGGCCATTCAAATAAAAGACTATCACATGGCAATTTTAACTGTATATCGTCCCCCAAATGGTGATTTTGATATGTTTATAAATGTACTTGAAAACACACTGCATTTGCTACAAAACAACAAAAAACTTAAGCATATTATAATTAATGGAGACTTCAATATAATTTTCAATTCTAATAACCAGAGAAAAAAAGATATTAATGACCTGATGGGGGCTTTGGACTGTCACAACAGATTTTTTTAAATACAAATGAGGTACTAGCTACTGGAGATTTTAAATTTGTCAAGGTTACTTTCAACGAGGTCAGGGACATAATATGTGGACTAAAAAATAAGACCAGTTCTGATAAGTTTGGCTACAGTGTCAAACTGATTAAAACCTTAACCAATCTCATACTGAGTCCATTAACAAAGCTCATTAACTTGTGTCTTGCAGAGAGTATTTTTCCAACCATACTCAAGCAGGCTGTAGTCGTCCCAATTTTTAAGAAGGGGGATCCTGGGGCGCCTGAAAACTACCGTCCAATTTCACTGCTTCCAATTGTCTCGAAGATCCTGGAGAAGTGTATCGCCAAACAGCTTGTGTCCCACTTTGAGCTTAATCACTATTTTAGCTCCTCTCAATTTGGCTTCAGAAGGGGGAAGAGTACTGTCCAGGCCATTGAGACGCTGGTTGCTGATATACTGAATAGCTTTCATTCTCGGGAGTATAATACGGTCGTGTCATGCGACCTTAGTAAAGCTTTCGATTGTGTTGACCATGATATCCTCCTTAAAAAACTCTCCAAATATTATTTTTCTCAAGAAAGTATTGATTTGATAAAATCATATCTCAATGGCAGACTGCAGACTGTTAGGGTCGGTGGTGTGGAATCGTCAGAAGGTACATTAACTATCGGAGTGCCCCAAGGCTCCATTCTGGGGCCTATATTATTTTTGATCTATATAAACGATTTACCATCTATTGAAGTAAACTCTAAATTTGTGCTTTTTGCCGATGACACATCATTTGCCTTTTCTGCTGACACCCTGGCGCTTTCTCAGGAGGGCTCCGCGGCCACACGGTCGGAGGTTGAGGGATGGTTTAATAGTAATCGATTGCTCCTCAATCAGGATAAAACTAACAGGACTGTCTTCACTCTAAGAGATCTTGGAAACCTCGAGGATGAGGAAACAGACGGATCCTCAATGAAATTCCTTGGAGTTCATCTGGATCGTGAACTGCGATGGGATATCTACATAGATTCCCTGGCACGAAGGCTCTGTAGTGCACTGTACCTCATACGCAGTCTGGATAACTGTGTCTTGAAGCAGGTTTTGAGAGCGGCATACTTTGCCAATTTCCAATCTCATTTATCCTATGGCATCCTCATCTGGGGTCATGCCCCTGGCGCTCGGCGAGTGTTTGGGATTCAAAGGAAGGCTGTTCGTGTGCTGGCCGGTCTGCGTTTTAGGGAAGACTGCAGGGGTGCTTTCAGGGAGTTGGGGTTGCTTTCACTGCCATCACTGTTCGTACTGGAATGCCTCCTATTCGTTAAGAGAAATCTTGGCAACTTTGATGCCCACAACGATATTCACCAACACAATACTAGAAACAACAATAATCTTGTTCTAGCCTACCGGCGTTTGAAGAGGTGTCAGAGTGGCCCGGGATATTGGGGGGTGAAATTTTTTAACGTTTTACCAATAGGTATTAAGGAGCTGCCATTTAATACTTTTAAAAATAAAATAAAAGCGATACTCCTAGAGAAGGTATTGTATAGTTTTGACGAATTTCTCGAATGCACTTTTTAAATCTTGAATCTAGTATGTATTCTTTGTTGTATAATGTCTGATGATTTGTATTTTAATAATTTTTTGTATTTTAATAATTTTTAATGTGTTGACTGTACTTAATTGAATTTTAATTGTTACCACTTTATTTTAACTATCTCTTGGGCAGGTTTTAATATTTTAATTTAAGTAATTTTGTTTTTTAAGGTTTAAATTTTTTAATGTACCCACTGGTGCTCTAATGCAGTTTACTGCTCATACTTTGACCTGTGTAAATCATGTATGTGATGTTAACATTAATAAATTGATTTTGATTTTGATTTTGATTTTAAATTGCATTGATAATATATTTATAAACTTTGTCGACTCCATTGAGTATTTTACGAATGTATATGAACCACTACTGTCCGACCACCTGGCCGTGGACATAGCAATCAGGGTGTGTAGAGTGACCCCAATACCGGGAGCCCGTGAGTATAGACCTATCACGGCCCAAGGCATGCATGGGATGTATGAATACCTAGAGAGACAAAATTTGGAATTTATAAGAGAGGAAGGAGAATGTCTGAATAATAAATTTAACATGTTCTTGCAAATACTTATTACAGGTATAAATCTCTACTTTCCAATAAAAAAACGAAAAAACATTAACCATAACATCAACATAGACTGGTTTAATAACAACTTAAGGAATATGCGAGAAACACTGAAACTTTTAACTGAACTAAACAGAAACAGACCCACTGACAACTTAAAACAACACATAAAAGATCTTAAAAAAGACTACAGAAAAAATATTCAAAGGGCAAAAAAAGAAAGTTACACCAACTATATCATTAACTCTTCTAATACAGCAAGGGCATCATGGGAAGTAGTCAATACAATCCGGGGCAAAGAGGGTTTTTCTGAGGGAGATAAAAATTTAACGCCAGAGGACTTTAATGACTTTTTTGCAAATATAGCCAAGGAGACCTTATCAAAGATTCCCCCAACTGGTAAGAGCCACAAGGACTACCTAGCTACTCCTGGAGTGGCAACATTCAAATTTGAAGAGGTAAGCTTTATCCAGGTAAGAGATGCTATTGATTCGCTTAAACAAAAAACCAGCAAAGATATCTATGACATACATGTACCTATGATTAAGGCTCTTAAAAGTTTACTAATAGCACCCCTTACAAAATTATTCAATCAGAGTATAAAATCAGGTATATTTCCAACATGCTTAAAAACCTCCAAGGTAATACCAATATTTAAAAAAGGCGAAAAAAATAACTTAGGGAACTACCGACCCATCTCCCTTGTACCAATCTTGTCAAAAATATATGAATACATACTAAAACAACAACTTTACAGGTACTTTGAAAACAATGGGCTATTCACAAGCAGTCAGTTTGGTTTCAGAGCAAACCAATCAACATCTCTAGCAGTTCTGGATCTTCTGGAATACATAGTTGGGGCCTTCGACGGAGGAAGGTATGCAAATGCAGCTTACTGTGATCTATCGAAGGCTTTTGACTGTGTATCCCACGAGATACTGATTGATAAGTTAAGATTCTATGGTATGGAAGGGGTGAGTGTGGAACTTATTGCTAGTTATCTTGGAGAACGCAGACAAAAAACTGCATATATATGAGGGCAAGTTATCGAATGAATGGAGAGAAATAAAGCATGGGGTTCCGCAGGGCTCTGTCCTGGGCCCTCTGCTGTTTCTGATTTACATAAATGACATAAATAACGTTGCACCTAGATCAAGACTTGTCCTGTTTGCAGATGATACAACTGTAGCAGATTCAGATGAACGCCTGGAAGTGGTGAGAGAGAGAATGAATGAGTGTCTGAAAGAGCTGAATATCTGGTTTCAAACTAATAAATTAACACTAAATGAGGCAAAAACAGAAAACATGATGTTTGGCCTGCGTGCATTGCCTGATGGGGGCACTGAGGAGGTGAAGTTCCTGGGCATGTATCTTGATCCAACGCTAAAATTCGAAGCACATGTTGATCATACAGCAAATCGCCTTACTAAAAACATATTTCTTCTCAAGAACCTTACAAGAATCATGCCCGAGGCTTCGGTTCTTCAGACGTTTCATGCTCTCTTCCAATCGGTGGCGGTATACGGGATTCTGGTGTGGGGTCACTCTGCACACCTTGGCAGAATTTTCGCATTGCAGCGTAGGGCAGTACGTGTTATTACGAACATGGGATATAGAGAAGACGTAAGACCGGCCTTTATAAGACATAAAATCATGACCATACCATGTCGATATATATACGACTGTCTCGTCTATTGTCATAAAAACATTGGACAATACACCTCAAACCAGGCTCACCATACATATCCCACGAGACAGGGAAATCTCTTAAGACCAGAATACTTAAGACTGGAAAGATCGCGCATCTCATCTAATTATTATGGTCCAATGTTTTACAACAAGCTCCCAGTTGATGTCAGAGATTTGACAGAAAGGCAGTTCGGGACTGCATGTAGGGGCCTTCTACTACAGAATGCCTTTTACAGCACTAACGAATATTTGGAACATAGATTCACATAGTACAAATGCAGTGTGACGATGTTATTCCAAATTTTAATGTGTCGTAATAATAGTCTTTGAATTTTATTTTATCTTATTTTATTCTGTAATTTTAATATGTACATGAAATGTTAAGGAGAATTGTTTTAATAATAATATATACACAATATGACGTCGGTAAAATTTTATATAAATTAGTAACCGTAATATATGATTTGATTTTGATTTGATCTGGTTTTGCTTCTGCATTGTTTGGCGGAGTGGCCATATCTTAGGCAGTTAAAGCACAACATGACTGGACTGATGTATACGCTGACCTTGCATTCGACTAGATCAATGTTAAGGTATTGAGGTAAGGACTTTCCTTCAAAACTATAAGTTTCTGTTTCGATGTATTCTATTTGCCCAATGATTATTGTTCTTCTCGTCATTCGTCTAGCTTCGGAGATCTTCACATCGGATCTAAATTCGGATACTATTTCTTCAGTAGATATTTATATATGGGCTCCTCTTACTAGGCCTTTGCATGTTGTTAGGCTTGAGGGGATGTATGCTGAAAGCTCTTTATCCGCTATCATTTTGTTTTCAAGGAATGCATTCGCGTTTTGGCAAATTCTATTCCAACTCTATTTCTTCCCTTTCTCGAGGCTTTTTTTTGCTCCTACTACTCCGTATGCTCTCATCATTCTGCCAACACTCATAGGGTGGAGGTTAGCAAATTATTTGCTTGATTTGATGCCTCAATAATCACCAAGAAGGGGCCTGAATCAGTTTTTGAGATTTTTCTATTTGGCAGATTTGTTTTGTTGGTACTGGGTTTGTCGGGGGGGGTTTTGGGGGCCGATGGCCCCCCAGAATTTTCAGCCATGCGGGTTAAGCTAGCAGGATTAGGTTAGGTTATTATAGCTAAGGATTAAGCAACTATATTACATGAAATCAGGACAAGGCGGGTATTATTTCGTTCTCAGACTTACCAGTGATGGTTTGAACGAGTTGTAGATTCAGTACAAAAAAGTTTTCACTTTCGGTTACACGTTTTTCTCCAGCTCCCTTGAGGTTAGATATTTGATTTCACCTCGTTAGGTGGGTGGGTGGTTCGGTGTTTAGGTGTTGGCACGAACATACGAACAGTTCATTAACGATTGAGTACTACCACAGAAAAATAAAGCTTAGTTCAGTTTGTGACCACCCTAGAGTCCTAGAGCATTGAATTTCGTAGTCAATTGGACCCCCCCCCCCCCCCGTAAAAAAACAAAGTTACAAAAATGGCTGTGCTGTACCCATATATGTACTAATACATATTATTACATATATGGCTGTACCCAATGATCTACTTCGGCTGTACCGCTCCAGCGACAAAACTATCAAATACAAATAGCGTTAGCGCTACGTTATCACGACCAAGAAACTATAGTCAAATTTGGCTTGACAGCTGACATCACCGATAAATGCATCGCTATAGGCTAAAGGCCTCGTCACAGTATACGGAAGTTCCGTATACTGTGGCCTCGTCCATTATTACCGTGGGCTGACATCACTTCTTCTGACGATGACAACCAACATGACAACCTTTTATTGTTCTGTGTTCTGTGACGATGACGTAAAAATAAAATTTGCAAAGTCGATTGGCCGAGACTGACTGCATTGCAAGCGCAAGCTAGCAAAATGTAGGAACGAAAAATATTTAAAAATCATGGCTGAAGATAAAGTTTTTGTGTCGTTTACATGCCAGAGATGTTCACAAAGTTTAAAACTTGACGAATCGCTAAATTCCTTTAGCGAACACATTTCTGCAGAGCTAAATTGTAAGTAGAAAGTTTGCAGTTCTTTGTTTACCAATAATAGCTTGAAAAATAATGTTTCTATTTATGTCCCTAGTGCCCATACATTCCAATACAGATATTGACTTGGAATCTCAAGCCACAAGTTTTGATCACTATGTGCCCCCCTGTAGATTGTCAGATTCAGGAAATGGGGCTAATGGATTCATGCTTATTTCTGATGAAAATGAAGTGGATTTGCTCAGTCTTCAATTTCGAGTAAGTATATTTACATTAATTTATACAGAAAAACGTAAAAGATTAAAAAATTGTTAAGGGAAGTTCTTGTAGGTACCTATAGTGTGGTATTATATCGGTATTGTCCTCTGTGGTATTATTGAAAAGCTTATTATATACCTACAGGGTACTTTATTTCAATTTCTTGAGAAAAATTACATTTTGCAAAAGTCTTCAGCTCTGTATAAGTACTATAAACTGTGGTGAGTTTACCTAACTTTGCGCCACTCAAAATGAGAATAATTGTAGAAAATACTAGTAATCCTGCACACTTTATAACTACAGTTAGTAACCCGTTAGTAGCAAGGGTATAGTTACCACATTTTATTTATTTATTTGTTTATTTAAATATTAATTTACAGATCACATTTTGTGACATAGGACATTTTGTGAAATTAAGTTCAATTTGAATCTGAATTGAAGGCATGAGAACATCAGGTATTTTTACCAAAGTATTTGCTTTCAGTTCAGGGTTCTTACACAAATTTTTCGGGATGGTTTTGAGATTTTTAATCATGAGAACATTTTGAAATGAAATTGAGATTTGAACATTATTATTTTGCCAATGCTTATATTATAACATAAAATGCCTGACAAATTTGCAGTTTAGGTTTGAATTATTACAGATATTCAGAATTTTTATGGAGCACTATAAAGACATTAACAAAAAGCCACTATAAGTACTTTTGATAATTTTTTTTTGTTAATTATTAGGATATTTTGATGTTTTTTCCATTAAGATGTGTGCAATTTCATGCTGAAGCAAAGTCTGACAAAAAAGTAGTCTAGAAATACCTTTAAGTTTTTTTGACTTTAGCTCAGTGAGTAGAGCATTAAAAAGTCGCAGGCCCTTTCTAAATACATGTTTTTGCATATAAGAATTTCACTCAAATGGAATATCAAAATTATATTTAGAGTGTAGTAGTAGATCATAAGAATGTTTTTCAGATCTTGAGATTAAGCAATTTTTGAGATAAGCTGGCATTGAATTATTTTTTACTTTAAATATTATCATTATATTTGACACTTCAATGCTCTGTTCTATATTAAGCCAATTTAAAGTATGTAACATTAGTTTAATGGGGGTATACTTGTTACATCCTAAGATAATTCGCATTGCTTTATTTTGCAATAGCTGTAAACTAGTGTAAACTATTTATTTCCTCTTTATTACAGGCCATTAATAAAGAAAAACAATAAGCAAAGTGATAAGATAATTGTTTAAATTAACAGTTTAGAGACCAATGACCAAAATTTTGTAAAGGTCAATAATATAAATGATAAATAAAAGTGGCCCAAACACGCTTCCCTGGGGGACACCGATATCATTTCTAGCCGGACCCGAGATTATATCGTCCACTTTCGTCTTATGGTATCTCTTGCTAAGGTAGACTTTAAGCCACTGTATTGCGTATGACTTCACTCCGTAGCTCAAGAGCTTTTTAATTGGATCATCTCGGTTGATCGTTTAGAATGCACGTTTGAGGTTGATGAAAACACGAACTATAACATTCCCTTCACTAATGTTTTTACGCCATTTGATTTGGTGCAAACATACTGCAGTGAAGACTCACACGAGTGTTTCTCCCGAAATCCGGACTGGCCCGAGAAGATGAAGCTCTGTCCCTCAAAGTATATACGCAACTGCCTACACCCAACTATTTCCAGAATTTTATCGACAACTGGCAGCAGATTAATTGGTCTCAGTTTAGGTTAGCTATAGTATGATATAGCAATGTTCCCCAATCTAGAGGTAACTTTGTAAAACTTTTTGGCCTTTATAAAAATATATAATTCATTATTATAAATAAACTAAATAAAGCTTTAAAAATTCCACAGCCTATAGAAAACAAATAAATAATTGACAAAGGCTTTTGACAGAATTTCACACAGCATTCTCTTACATAAACTGGATACAGAATTTGGCTTCAGTGACGGCTTGGTTACATTTTTTCAATCTTATCTTAGTAACAGGCAGCAAAAAGTTTTTCTCAGGGGGTACAGTTCAGAATATTTCGTACCAACGTCTGGGGTACCGCAAGGATCTAACCTTGGACCGCTAATGTTTCTTTTATTTATAAACAGTCTAATTGATAACATCGGCCATGCGGAAGCATTATTATTTGCTGATGATTTAAAACTATACATTAAAACAAAAAATATAGATGACTGTTATAAACTCCAAGAAGATTTAAATAAAATCCACGATTGGTCAGATGCATATGGCCTGGAACTTAATATTAACAAATGTTATATCATTAGCTACACAAGAAAAAAAAGCCTATTTAATTTTAATTATACAATCAATGGAACAGTCTTATCTCGTGTTAGTGAAATGCGGGACCTTGGAGTTACTTTCGACACCCAACTTAATTTTAGGACCCATATACTTGACATTACTAATAAAGCATATAAAATGTATGGATTTATAGTTCGAAACTGCAAGGACTTTAATAATCTAAAATGTATAAGAACATTATATGTATCATATATGAGAAGTATCTTAGAATACTGTTCCATTGTATGGAGCCCACATTATGATATACATAGATATAGCTTAGAAAAAGTTCAAAATAAAATGCTAAGATATATAAATTATAAGGAAACAGGCATATATCAGATTCATATACCTAAACATGACATATTGGAAAGATACAATTTACACACACTTGAAAATCGTAGATCTGTAGCATATCTGTTGTTTTTACATAAAATAATTAATAATACAATTAATGACCAAAACCTATTAGCACTAATAAATTTTCATGTCCCGAAATATCAAACCAGACATCCTGTAACCATGTATGTAGATACTACACGAACTAACTACTATCTTAACTCTCCTATCATAACTATGTGTAAGCTGTATAATAATATAAGTGATCAGTATGACATTTTTAATATAGATCTATCCACATTTCAAAAATCAAAATCAAAATCAAAACAGTTTATTTATGTTAATATACACATTATGTATTTACACAAGTCAATATATTGTAAGTCCATTTTTATGTTATTCTATGAGCTATGCTAAAATTATGATAAATAAAAGTCCAGACATAGACAGTTCACAATTTAAGATTTTAAAATATAACAAAAAAATAAAATGACAGGACTGAATAAAATGTAAAAATAATAATAATAACAAATATATTATGCACAAAAATACGTGGTAAACCGTTTAGCTAAAAAATCACACAGCATAGGCACACACACAGACTATAGTTTTAACTTACTTAAAATTGCATAAGACTAGTTACATTTAAAATATTTTAAAATTCAGTTTAAGTTAAAATGCAAATTCAAAGTCGTTAAAATTAAAATGTAAGAACGCGTCCGTACTATAAAAAGCCTGACTGATGAGAAAATCCTTAACCCTCTTCCTAAATACATTTATTGTTAAGTCACTTAATACCCTGGGTAATTTATTAAAGAAGGTTATGCCTAAAGAGCTAGGGCCATCGCGACATCTCTGGAGCCGTCTATATGGAGGCACCAATCCACGTTTATTACGGGTGTCATGATGGTGTATCTCCTCATGCCTTAGATGTCCGTCGAGATTTCGCTTAATGAAGGTAACGCTCTCCAATATGAACAGGGAAGGTAGGGTTAAAATACCAAGGGATACAAAAGCACGCCGACAGTCCGCACGATAGGACAGCCCAGCAACCACCCTCACCATCCTTCTCTGCACACGAAAGACCCCCATAGCACCCACACTGTGGCCCCATATCAGGATGGCATAACCAATATGAGAATGGCACAGCGCAAAATATGCCTGCCTCAGGGTAGGCCGCGAGACACACTCAGAGAGTCTCCTCAAAAGAAAAGTAGCAGACCCCAGCTTACTCATTAGGGATTTTGTATGGACAGTCCAATGTAGTCCGGGCTCCAGATGAACTCCCAAAAACTTTACATGTCCGCCCTTCTCATCAGGAGGAAGTTGTCTTGTCGAGAAGACCATCTTTTGGGTTTTATCTATATTTAAAAATAACATATTGGCAGAAAACCATTGTTCAGCCCTCTCCTGCGCCCCACGAGACGCCTCCATTGCTCCAGCAAGATCCTGATTTGTGCAGGTGATAGTGGTATCATCTGCAAAGAGGGTATACGAGTTAATTGGATCAATTTGTGGTAGGTCATTGATATAGATTAGAAATAAAAGGGGGCCAAGTATTGACCCTTGGGGTATTCCCACTCTTACTACTCTCTCTGCAGATTCCACCCCATCCAAAATCACCCTTTGAGTCCTATTTGACAGATAACTCGAAATAATCTTAAGGCTTTCATTACTGAAATTATATATTTCTAGTTTTTTAAGAAGCAACTCGTGTGAGACGCAGTCGAAGGCTTTACTCAGGTCACAAAACGTACTCGACAAGTAGCTGTGGTTTTCAAAAGCCTCCTGTATCCTCGAGACAAGATCCAAAACGACCAGAGCGGTACTACGACCCTCCCTGAAACCAAACTGGCTATCTGAAAAGAGATTGGTGGATTCGAAATGACGCACAATTCTAACAGCCAAACATTTTTCAAAAACCTTTGATAGTATAGGAAGTAGTGATATCGGTCTATAATTTGAGGGATCTTCAGGATCCCCCTTCTTAAAGATCGGTACCACCACTGCCTGCTTAAGTATATCGGGAAAAATGCACTCACTGAGAGAAAAGTTTATTAGTTTAGTTAATGGACTAATAATTAGATTTTTAATGCTCTTTATAATATCTACAGTGAGTGCATACCGATCTCTACTCTTCTTGTTTACGAGCCCAGTCAGTATATCACGCACCTCAATATGGGTAACCTCCCGGAAAGTAAATACCTCCATCGGTCTCAGGGGAACAAACTCTACAGGATCCAAGATAGGGGGTCCAATCTGACCATGCAAATCAAGGGCTACATTCACAAAGAACTTATTAAATTGGTTAGGCGAAACCTTCATTTCAGAATTTTTTTCTTCTGGTCTATTTCGATGTTCATTTATTATGCTTCACATACACTTAGTCGGATTTGAGGCCCTTTTGATAAGGTTGTCATTGGCATTCTTTTTGGCATTGCCTATTGCGGTTTTATATTGTTTTTTATAATTATTGATGAGAATTTTCCGTTCAACCGTCGGAAAATGATTATAATACTCTCTAAGTAATTGTAGAACCTGTCTCATAGATTTTAGGTCGTCATTAAACCAGTTTATTAAGCGGTTTTGATCTTTGCGTTTATTATAGGATTTTTCCGGAAAGGCATATAGAAATGCTTCTGTCAACATATTATGAAAAAGGAGAAACTTCATTTCAGCGTTCAGTTCAATATTATTTAAAAAGTCACAATTAAATTTTTCGACACAAGTGAAAAAAGCATTCTTTCCTTGTAATGTGATAGGCCGATAAATGGTTTTTGTTTCCATGGGGTCATTGTTGTTCAAGCGGCCAGGAACATTTCAACCTCGTTAACTTTGTTTCTTGGAGACTGTATATTTATTTTATTTATACATTTAGGAAACAAGTTCAGGATACATTTTAATGTAATTTACCTTTGCACTTTATGCATTTGTGATAGTTTTATTTATTTATTTATTTATTTATTTATTTATTAATTAACGGGCAATGCCCAATTTCACAAAAAATACAATAAAGTAAAGTCATATTTCTAACACAGAGTTACATACCTACATACTAATAAGTAATTATTATTGAAACAAAAGAACAGGAATTGATCATGTAAGGAAGTACAAAACAAAAAAGAAGAACAAAAAAAGAAAAAAAATTATTAATTTATTTAAGATTTTCGAAAAATTGGAGATTCGAGATTTCAAATTGAGTCGCGAAGCTGCTTTATAAACACGGAATTGGTTGAGAAAAAATCGAGTGCAGGATGCTCATTGGCTAGTCTACACGACCTGGATATAAAGGTATTTTGGCCATAGTTAGTTCTGTGTGCAGGTATTGAGAAGGTATACCTTAATCTTGTTTCCCTTGAAGGAACATGAAAACCTATTTTATTCAGCAGAAGCGGGCAGTTATATTTATTGTTTAATATATTGTACAGAATTTTAAGGTCCTTAGAATTCCGACGCTCTTCAAGGGTTCTAAGTTGAATGTTAGATTCCAACTGAGAGTAAGTTAGTTCAGGCATGTTGAGTTTAAAAGCTATGTACCTTAGAAATGTATGCTGAACTCTTTCTATATTAAGAATGTGAGTATTATATCGGGGATTCCAGACACTAGAGGCATATTCGAGGTGACTTCTTATTAATGAGCAGTAAAGTTGTTTAATAGCATTTGTGTTGGTAAACTCGGAAGTAACTCGCTTTACAAAACCGAGAAGTTGTAGTGACTTTGATATTACGGATTGTATATGAGGGACAAAAGTAAATTTTGAATCGATAAGTACGCCTAGATCCTTAATTAGAGGGACACTGGAAAGTGGAGTATCTCCAATGAAGTAGGCCTGCCGAAGCGCTTCTCTGGATTTGTGAAAAATGACCAAATGGCACTTTGATACATTCAACTCCATACCATTGTTATCACACCAGGTTACTAAGTGGTTCAAGTCGGACTGAAGTTTTAGGCAGTCATTTGAAGAGGACACCTCTATGTATAATTTTAAATCATCCGCAAAGAAGAGAAACTGACTATGCTCAAAGCAAGATCCCAAGTCGTCTATAAACAAGTTGAAGAGAAGGGGTTCCAAATGTGAGCCCTGGGGAACGCCGGATGGAACCTGAATACTTTTTGAGTGAAAGTTGTTAAATCGAACGGTCTGGGAACGACCTGTCAAGTAACGACCTGTCAAGTAACTCTGAATCCAGCAGAGCAATGTACCACCCACACCGACACCCTCCAACTTGGATAAAAGAACAGAGTGGTTTATATTATTTCAAAATTTTGCGTCGTGATGTTGTTAGTTGGTGAGCTCGTCGTTTTTTTACAATTTCATCGATTAATTGAAACTTAGTATTCAGGTGTTGTATATGAAATCGTTCACAAGATTGTTGTTTTTCCGATTATATAAAAGACATGTGTTAATTTAGTGCCAGTTTAATAAAAAAACTTAAAATAGAAAAGAGACAAATCCTAATACTAATAAATTGTGCCATAAAATATATCCCAAACGCTTCTTATCTGTGGAATTTCAGTATCAATGGACAATGATATTTGAAATGTGTTTATCGGTTTTTTTTTTTTTACCCAGTTCTTTTTTGATTGTGGGAACTCCTTTATGTTGTGACCAATATGTAAAATAAGTGTCATACATTTTTTTAGGCAGTGACGGACTAAATAAAGATTGAGGGGTTCCAATGTGAGAAGGAAATTACTTTTATATTTTTTTCTGTTCTTCACGATTCTTACAAGAATGGAAAGCAGACACAGATTTGGTTGTTGCGCTAATAAATCTTTTACGAACTTTCATTGTATTGCTTGCTATAATGTGTTTCATCCCAGTTGTCTGGAGCGAGACTTTCGGAGTTACACAAAAATAGACAAACATAAAATTTATTGTTCCGAGCAGTGTAAAAATGCTACCCCTACCACCAGGTTAGATTTAACCAAGTTAGAATCATCCCTGCTTTCTCGTCAACCAGAGGATTTATATAGACAAAATCATAACTACAAGTTGCAATTGCATGAGAAAGATAAACAATTTGAAATTATGGTTGCGGAAAAGGATGACATTATTTCTGAGCTGAAACAAGCCATATCTACATTGATGAAGGAGGTTAAGGATATGCAAACGCAGTATAAAAGACAACGAATAAGAACACAAGATTTTGAGGATGAGGTGTTTGAAACTGAGAGGAAGATGGTCGAGAATTTAAGCACGAAACAAAAAGAACTGGAGAAGCTTAAAAGTGATCACACTGAATTATTAAAACAAAAAAACACCCTGCAAGAGGAGATCTTAGACCATACCGAAAAAAATCAAAATCTTAAAAACGACATTAATGAATTAAATGAGATAAACAAGTCTATGATTGTCTCAATAAGAAGCTTGGAAAGTGAAAATCAAGCATACTACATTGAAATAGAGGAACTAAAGACGCAGCTTCAAAACCTGAAAAATCGCGGTAGAGAGAATAACGTAGGTAAAGAACATTCTGAACAACAAATCTCGAACGAGGGACAACAAATCACTTATAAAAGCCTTAAAACTCGAGCCTTGTCAAAGGATAAACTTTTATTGTTGACTGACAGCTTTGGAAAAAACATGTATGGTTACCTAAGCCGGCACCTGAGCGAGACATTTTCAATTCAGGTAGTAAGCAAGCCTGGAGCACCTCTAAAGGATAGTTGAGGGTACTGACTGCTTTGCCAAGGACTTTGGTGATAGGGATTTCGTCATAGTGCTTCTGGGTTCCTGTACTAGGACCGACTTGAGTAAAAACATTACTTTATTAGCCAACAAGTGCTTTTATACCAACTTGATTGTATGTACTATTCCGGTAAACTCCGCAGCTGATTCCCAGCAGACTTACAAATGTAATCGATTTATTATTGATAGTTTAAATAGGTTGTGTAGTTTTAATCATAATATTAGGTTGCTAGATTTGAATACAGTATTGACTAGAAATTGTTTTTCAGTTAGAGGTTTTCATCTTAGTACTTTTGGTTTAGGTTTGATAGCCAAAAATATTCGTGATACAATGAGTGATTCTTCTTTAAAAAATAGTAAATGCAACTTAATCAGTATCTTAAATGAAACATCTGGGATAAAGGCGGACAAGACTGTTTTGGGTTTGGGTGACGAGAGTTCTTTGGGGGCGACTTTTTTAGAGATGAGGTCGAGCAGCGAAATGATAGCATAGTTGGTGGTGGCTTAGTTGGTGATGACTTGCAACGTTTTTCACTGTTGCTTTTAAACATACAGTCGCTAAGAAATAAGCTGGACGAATTGTATGTTTTGTTGACTGAAAAAAATTGTCCGGATCTAGTGCTATTGACAGAGCACTGGCTCGTGGAGGGAGAAGCATGTTACATCCCAGGTTATAAAGTTCTATCCAAATACTGTAGGAAACATTTCGGTCATGGTGGTACTTTGGTTTTGATTGGGGAGGAAGCGCAAAATACATATAATTTTTGTAATATTCAGAAGTACGATTCTTTACTACTGGAAAAGGAATTTGAATTTTCACTTGTGTTTAGTAAAACTGTTAATATGTATGTAGTCTGTTTGTATCGGTCACCTATTTCTAGTGTTAACGTTTTCCTTGACAGACTTGAGCTATTATTATGTGCATTACCGGTTTCATCTCGTAAAATTTTGGCTGGAGACCTTAATATTGATTTTTCTAAAAATAATTCTAGAAATGTCCTTGATTTAAATAATGTTTTTACTTCGTTTAATATATCAGTTCACAATCAGGACCATACTAGGATTACCCCTTACTCGGCTTCAACCATCGATTATGTATGTTCAAATATCGATAAGTCAAAATTGGTTACCTATACTTTTTCGGCGGGTCTGTCAGATCATGAAGCTATAATGTGCAAGATACCCATATATATGGTCAATAAAACTAGTCCTTATAGGTATGGTAGAATTTACAGTGGGTCAAATTTTGAAAGATTTCGTGTGAGCTGTCTAAATTTGAACTGGAGTGGCGTTGATGGCATGGGCTGCCTATCATTCAGCAAATTTCATGAGCTTTTGGTTAGTGTCTTCAATCAATCATTTCCATGTAGAAAAATAAGAATTAAAAAGAAAAGGCCATGGGTGACTAGAGGTTTAAGAATATCCGCAAAAAATCTAAGGTTTTTGTGTAAAGTTAGAAAGCTCTATTTTAATGACTTTATCATGTGTTATGTAAATAAATATAGGAGCATATATAGACGCTTATTGCGTAAAGCTAAGGAGCTTTACTATAATAAAAAATTGAGAGAATCTCGCAATAAAACTAAAGCAAACTGGAAAATAGTAAACGATCTGAGAGGCAAGAATAACTTAATTCAATCTAAAATTGAAATGGATCCAAACGTTATTAATACTTTTTATTGTACAATCGCGGAGCAACTGACCGCAGGTTTAAAACCATCTTGCGACCCTTTAACTTATTTGGAAAACGTACACATCCCCGATACATTTGTTTTGTATGGCACTAACGTTCTGGAGATAAAAAAAATTCTATCTGAAATAAAAAATAAACACTCCTCAGGACTTGATGGTCTATCTATTAGGGTTCTACAGAGCGTTCCTGATTGCGTGCTGCGAGCCCTTGTAAGAACTATAAATGATTCATTTCGAGTGGGCTACTTTCCCGATTGCCTAAAAACAGCACTTGTTGTGCCTATTCATAAAAATGGTAACCTTGATGATCCGTCAAATTTTCGTCCAATATCATTATTATCATCACTTTCCAAAGTCGTGGAAAAACTTGTAAAAAGTAGGATCTTGGAACACCTCTCACAATTTAAAATTTTAACGGATGCACAGTTTGGTTTTCAACACTCTAGGTCTACGACCGACGCGATATTTTCTTTATTGGAGAGTGTTTATCTGTGTTTGAATGAGGATGATGTTGCGGCGGCAGTGTTTTGTGATTTTTCGAAAGCCTTCGATTGTGTCAATCACCAGACGCTGCTGCAAAAACTAGAGCGTTATGGGTTCCGCGGTAGAACGCTGGCGTGGTTCGCGTCCTACCTTTCCGGAAGGAAGCAGCTGGTGCAGTGCAATCAGGTGTGATCGGCCATTCGGGATATTGCCCGAGGAGTCCCTCAAGGATCCGTGTTGGGTCCTTTATTGTTTCTTATTTACATAAATGATCTGGCTGCTCTTAGCATTTCGGGTAAATTTACATTGTTTGCCGATGATACAACGATTTTCTGGCGGGGGAGGGAGACTGAGGTTATGAGAAACATCATCTCTCGCGATATTCAGCGTATAAAGGAGTGGTGTGATTCTAACTCCCTATGCTTTAATATAAAAAAGACTAACATAATGTCATTCAAGTCATCATTGGCTTCGCTTACTATTAACGACCAAATAGTGCACAGTGCACCTTATATTAAGTTCTTGGGTCACATTGGATGACAGGCTGAAGTTTCAGGAACACATAGTTAACCTTAATTCAAAATTAGCTTCTGCGTGTTATGCTGTGCGGGTGGTCTCTGGTGAGTTGGGTGTGTCATCCGCAAGAATGGTGTATTGCTCATTGATAGATTCTAGGCTGAGATACGGAATCGTTTTTTGGGGCCTCTGCAGTAAACAGCTTTTTAACTGTGTTTTCGTGCTTCAGAAGCGAGCTATTAGATATCTGCGCGGGGCGAAACCTAGGGATCACTGTAGACCTTTGTTCTTATCATTGGACATTTTAACCTTACCGTGTTTATTGATACTGGAAACCGCATGTATTGTCCATAAAAGACGGTCTCGAGATGTTTCTGATACACCTGAGTCATATCAGACGCGACAGTCCGGAAGGCTTTCGCTACCCATCCCTAGGACAACCCTTGTAAAAAATTCGATAATTTACGAGAGCATCAAAATTTATAACCATTTACCACAGACACACAGAAATGTGGCCAAATTAAGTTTATTTAAAAAATTAGTTACAAAAATACTAGCAAGTAAAGCATATTACAACCTCCAAGAGTACTATGATGACACGCTTTAAAGGGTAGAGAGAGAGAAGAATGCAAGGAGGAAGATGAAAAGTGTTATTTTTATGTCGTTTGTTCCCAAACTTAATTTATTGTCTGTTTCATATTCCATAATTGTTGAGTGTTATTTTTCTGTTTTTTTTTCTCTTTATATAATATTTTGACTGACTTTTTTGACAGATAGTTTATGATGTCCTGATTTTGGGTGCCAAATCTTATTATAGTACATTTAGGGCTTTAAACTAATATATGATCAATATTTTTTATTACTATGTACATTTTTTTGTCAACGCTTTGTCAATGAAATTTCAAATTTTGAGACAATAAAGCATATTTGAGTTTGAGTTTGAGTACCCTATCGAACGCCTTGGAGAAATCTGTGTAGACAGAATGAACCTGAGAGCCCCTCTCCAAGGCATCGGAGACATAGTCAGCATAGGCAAGCAGATTGAGCTCGGTATTTTTGCCAGTTTGGAAACCGAATCGTCTAGGAATAATGTATTGGCCCAACACCGAGGTCAAAAAATTGGTTAGAATATGTTCGAATACCTTCGGAATGACACTCAAGATACTAATTGGTCGATAATTTGTTATCAACGATTGATTACCAGACTTGTGGATTGGCGTTAAGTAACTCAGCTTCCAGAACTCTGGGAAAGTCCCCGATGAGAGAGAGAGGTCAAATATTTTGTGCAAGGGGCGCGCCAAGACAAAACTGCAGTGTTTTAGCAGTGATGGTGGTAAGCCATCGGGACCGGGCCCCTTGTTTATGTCCAATGTGTTTAAATGCAAATATATATCAGAGATTGATATCGTATAATTAGTGACAGTATTGTTGTTAAATGAAGAGTGTGGCTGATGTTGATTAGGGCAAGGCTTTCTACTATAAACTTGAGAAAAATAATCTGCAAACATATTGGCTATATCTAATCCTGAATCACTGCAATTATCACTGTACTCAAACTCGCAAGGGGCGTCACGATTCTTTCTTTTAGAGTTAACGAAGTTCCAGAACTGTTTTGGATTGGTGGTTAAACAATTTTCTGTATAAGTAATAAAAGTGCCATTGGATTCTGCCAGCAGTCTCTTGCAAAGCAAGCGTAATCTAGAGAATTCACGGTAATCGCATTGAAGTCTCGATATTTTGTAACGTTTATGTGCTTTCTTTTTATCTATTATGTGTTGCTTAAGCTCTGGTGAGTACCACCTGGGAAATTTACCTGAGGAAATTCGTTTGAGAGGGACATACATTTCGATTGCTGAATACATAAGGTTATAAAATATATTTACCGTATCGTCCAGGTCACGTTGAGCCAGTAGAGCATCCCACCATATACTTCCTAAATAATCGTTGATCAGATTATAATTTGCCGATTTGAAATCCCTATAATAGCCATCGTTTAAAAGAGAACTGTTCGTTTTGTTAAAGTTAAATGGCAAAATAATGTCCAGTGGTGGATGATAGTTATCCTGCGGCAACATGCAATCGTCCGTCTCGCGAACCACACAGCTGTCGTCTTGAAAAAGGACCAGATCCAAGATTGAGTTGGAAATGTTCATAGTCGTGTTTAATTGAAATAGGTTCTGGAATTCGCACAGATTAGACACCACCTCCAAGGACTCGACCTCGGTTGGAGCAGCGGGGGGCACAGATCTGACAATAGAGCTTAAGTTGTTATGTTCCCATAATGCGTGCGGTAGGTTAAAATCACCCAAAATTCCAATCTTTGCATGGGGATGTTCTTCAGACACTCTGTCGATGTTGTCGCTAAACGTAACGTAGGCCGCGGTTGGAGAACGAGGCGGAAAATATGCACTGGCGAGAATTAGGGACTGCTTTCCAATTTCGATAATTACAAAAACATCCTCTATGTTGTCATTGATAACAATTTGCTTACTTTTAATAGTTTGATGAACAGCTATCAGTACTCCACCACCCCTGGAACCGTTGCTTGTCTGTAAGGATCTATCTCTTCTATAAACTCTGTAGTCGTGCATGAATAACTCGGCATCATTGAAGGACTCATTAAGCCAGGTTTCCACGAATACAATAACATGATAATGACACCCAGGGACTGATTTTAAGAGATAGTTGAGTTTGGTACGAAGGCCTCTTACATTTTGGTAGTAAAGTAGAATCTCTTTGGTCTGTGAAACTAGGCGTTTTGCAGGTTTTTTTGTCGCAATAACAGGAATGCCAAGTCGATATATCACAGATAGTTTCACCTTGGGCTCTTCGGTTTGCTAGTTGGACACGAACAGCCTTTTCTTGCTCACGTTGCTTGGGCGTCAGGTCAGAGTTTATATAGATTTTGCTGCCTTGAAGCTTTGAGCGATTCCTCAGTAAAGAGAGCACTTCTTGCTGACTAGACAGCGTCACTCTGACAGGTGTACAACCATTCTTGTTCGTCTTACCAAGTCTGCTTACTTTAATTGTTTCTGGAGGGTTTTCTGTTAGGGTTCTAAGCAATTTGGGGATCTCGGATGCATCTTTACCCTCGGGCAGGTTAAATACCATTAGATTGTTTCCTCTTGTCGGACGGTCTTGTAGCTCACTGTAGAATTCGTCGCCTGAGGGGGATGAAGCAGGCGGGGTTGATTGAGCTGATTTTAACTTATTGAACTCATCAGTCAATTGACTTAGGGCTTTGATAAGTTTTGGCACATTTAACAATCCGGCTTGACAGTCCTCACAAAAGAATTTCAGAGTTCTTTTGGATTTAAGCTCCATTACTCTAATTTCCGACGCTGACAAATCGGAACACTCAGCTCTCCGGTGAACATGCCGGTTACATCCATGACAGGACAAAAGGGCAGAAGAATCATTTTCCACGGAATCGCATGCCAGGCAGCGCATATCGACAGCCTGTTATGACGTTTTAAAGTGAGGGTGGCACACAAAAGAATTCACAGTTCCGGCCTCGTTAGATTGACAGCGCGGCACACAAAATCGAGCTCAATTCCGGCCTGCTAATTCTAGAGTTTTTTTTGTTTTTTCTTTTTATAGATGTTTAATCCGACCAACGTTTTTATGTGGCGATAAGGACGCTGGCTAGGTCACAATTTACTAATTTACGGAAAAACCCGGAAAAATTAGCGACGTGGAATATCTTTTACAGTTTTCAGAAGGGCCGATAACATTAGTTGACCGAAATCCAATATTTTTTAGTCGTTTAAACTAGCGATTTCTTTGTGTATAGCCGGAGCACGATGAGGCGATGTTTACTCTGCGAAAGTTTATATAATTAGTATTTAATTAAGTTTTAACCAACCTACTCTTTAATTGGATGTATTTCTGTAGAGTTTGTAAGTAAATAAATAAATAAATAAATATATGTCAAATGCAAGCCTGAGAAATCCTAAATCATGAGAAAGAAACAAAGAAAGTTAATTAAAAGTTATAACTTATCTATCAAACTGCTCTTATTTGTTTTCTTATTTTGGAGATGTAAGAACAGCTACCTAATTATCTACATCCATCAGCCCACAAAGAAAATGCAAATACCTTGGTTTACACATAGATTCGGGTCTAAAATATGACTCACATATTGACTACATGGTTAAGAAAAACTATTTATAAATTTTTTCAACTTCGTGAACTATTCCGGAATGCAGACTGAGTCAAAAATTAATACATGTGAAATTTCAATTTAAACAGGTCAAGAGGTTGCACTTCTCAGTGAGGAAGAAGTATTTTATAATTTGGAAGGATGGTCTTATAAAAAAACTTGGAAGTGACATGGAAGAACTCAGAATGTTGAATAGAAATATGATGTCTACTATTGACACTTTGTCTGCAGAGAATGACATGTATGCAAAGGAAGTAAAAAAGCTTCAGAACGATATCCTTCAGTTTAATAAGTCCAATTCTAGTCTAAACAGTGATATTTTTAATGAACTTACCACATTGGTTAGTGAAGATTCCGACAAATTGAGCAGCAAAGTAGGGGGAATGGAGGAATTGGATCAGGGAGTGACATCTTGTGACTAGGGCCAGGAAAAGAGTCCCAGTGAGATTAACAAGAAAAATAACATTTTGATTTTGTGTGATGATCAATTTAGATTTATCCTGGATTCAGTAAGGGCTAAGTTTTGTAGTTTTAATGTACTGAGCATTATTAAGCCTAATGCATTTTTTAAAGATGTGATTTCTGATGTTTTAAACCTAACAAAGTCTTTCACTTTGGAAAACTATGTTACTTTGCATGCAGGGTATAATGATGTTCAGAATGGTAAAGCTCCATATTTTGGGATTATAAATGGGCTTTTAAAACATTGCACACACACCAACATTCTTACTACAGTTTCTTATTCATGCATAAAAAATAAAAATATTCATTTACGAATACAAAGTGACATTCTGCTACATGGCTGTAATGAGATCACCTCTGCTCTTAGGTGCCTTGCCTCCTCGGTCATCCGTTATTATAGCGGGCGACTTTAATATTAATTTTGCAGGAAAGAACCAAAGAATAGTTAAGTCACTTGACAACTTATTGTGTTCATATGGCCTGAAAATGCATGTTAATAATTTTACAAGGATCACAGAGAGTTCAGCCTCCATCTTAGATTATATGTGTTCAAATATTGGGGAAAGCGTGTCCTGTTCAGTGCTGAATCCTGGTTTGTCGGACCATGAGGCAGTGTTTTGTGAATTTTGTCTTCCTAAGAAGGTACCTTAACCTAAACCAACAAGAAGACGTGGTCGCATATTTTCCAGAAAGAACTTTATGGCATTTTCACATGCTTGCTCCAGCGCTGATTGGGAGACACTGGTGTAGTAATGGGCAAACTCTGCTGACTTTTTACCATAAACTTATTGAACTTTTTAATAGTAAATTCCCCATTGTGCCTATGAAATCTAAAACAAAAAAACCTTGGATAACTAAGGGTCTAAAAGTTTCTTCAAGGAATATGAGGTGTTTGCACACTCTTCGTAAATTTTCACTAAACAATACATTCTTTATCAATTATTATAACAAATACCGACAAACTTACCGTAGGACTATCAAACGTGCCAAAGATAGATATTATGCCGATAGGGTGGAGTCAGCAGATAATAAACAAAAAGAAATATGGCGTATTGTTAACTCCCTACGAGGTATTAACAAAAACAAAAATTATAATTCCCACTTAAATGCAGACACTTTAAATTCTTTTTACTGTTCAGTTGCATCTCAACTTGGCAAAAATATTCCAGCTACATCTATCGACCCACTATCTCTCCTACAGAATGTGTCTGGAGATTCGTTCTATTTCACTCCGGTAACTGCTGAAGAAATTGTTGAAATATTGAGAGAAATTAAGAATAAATGTTCTTCAGGTTGGGATAATATTTCGATAAAAGTTTTTGCAAATCTACCCATGTCAGCCCTTTCAGCGCTGGCTCAGTGCATAAATGCCTCTTTAATGAATGGTGAATTTCCAGATCTATTAAAAAAAGCTAATGTGATTCCTATCCGTAAGCAAGAGGAAGATATTGCCACCAACTTTCGACCAATATCCTTACTGCCTTCATTATCTAAAATTGTAGAAAAAGTACTCAAAAAAAGAATGGTTAACTTTTTGGAGGCAAAACACATCTTGAATCAGTCACAATTTGGTTTTCAGTGTTCCAAGAACACAAATGATGCCATATTCCACATGCTGGAAAGGCTCTATCTGGGTGAATGTAGACCATTCTTCATATTGCCCATTGAAGACTGGTAGCTTTATTTGTGGTAGACTGATGTTACTGACTCTCGCTTGTGCCGTAGTATCACGTGCATCTGCTGGTACTTTTGTTTTTGCGTTTAGCGTTAGGAGGAGGGCTTCGTGAAGTTTCTCGAGGTCCTTGTATTGGCTTTTGATAGGTTGGTGGATGTCTTGGACTTCTAGCTCCAGGTATGCGTCGGACAATTGTGACCATTTTTGATTCATTTTATCTTGCAGTTGTTTACAGCGGTCATCTGCTATGTCATATTCCAGTTCGCTTTTTGTTTTATCTAATAGTTCTTGGAGGTGTTTTGTTAAAATCCCAGCTTTTAGCTGACTAGCTTGCTGTGCTGCTTTGATTCGGCTGTCGGCTATGTACTTTGTAGCTTCTTCATAAAGTTTGACTAATTGTGCAACGTATTTTTGAGTATGGTAGGTGTGGCTTGGGCACTTAAGATCTTCAATTTGTTTGTGTTTTTCCTCTATTTCTTTCCATAGTTTGTTTATGGCATTCTGTCTGTCGTCGAAGTATTGTTCGTTTTTTCTGTTGGCTGGGTCTTTTTTTATGTTTGTAAGGTACCGCTGGATCTCCTTTCCTAGCTGCTCCTGCTCGACAACTAGTTTGTTGACTTCTTCTGTCATCTTGAATTTTTTAATCGCTTCCAAACAGCTCGATGAATTTTTTGTTTAGTCTTGATAAGAATTCTTCGGTGTTTGGGGTTGTTGTTAGCGATTTTTCTTCTGTGGTAGTTTGTGAGCTCTGAATTTCGGTTTGTGGATACGTAAATGATCCCTGATTTATTGTTGGTGTACGTGGCAATCCTGACGCATTTAATTTTACTTCAATGTCTTCGATGCAGACAGATGCTAGCCAGTAGTAGTAATTTTGAAACCAGTGCCCATTCTCGCCAGCGGTTACTGGCCCAAGAATACACACTTAATTTCTTTTGCTATATTTTTCTCGCCAGCGCTAACTGGTCAACTAGAAAAATACTTTAGTGTTGGTGTAACACCAGTGCATATGCTCGCCAGCGGTTACTGGCACAAGAATACCCACTTAGCTTTTTGCTATATTTTTCTCGCCAGCGTTAACTGGTCAACTAGAAAAATACTTTAGTGTTATGTTGTGTTTGTTGTAGTTGTTTAGATGAAACTGGGGTTGCTTCTTTGGGGTCTCTGTGGACCGTTTGGCTCGCTATCGTGGACCGTTTGTCACTTGAAATGACGATTTATCTTCTGATTTTGTTGGAAATTCTTGTAATACACCTGAGGTTGCCTCTTGATGTTACCCTACTTGATTCAGATAACGACACCTTGCAGTTTGCGTATCACAACGTGTTCTTCTGGTTTTTTGCTCGAAGGACCATATTCGAAGGTGACCTCTTATGTCGATGACGTAGGAAATTGGACGATAAATGGCAATCCCCTGTTAATAGGAACTGCTGGTGGTGGGATCTATGATCCCAGCTTGGATAGGAATGAAGTGAGTACAACTGATAGTGGGTTAATACTGATTTATTATTAAATTTTACATCTATTTATATTAAACGAGATAACACACAAAATTACCGGGAGTTGCTGAATGTGCACTCTTGCTGTATGTTGGACCCTCTGATGATTGTGCTGACTGTGCAGGTCCGCGTAGTCGGCTAGCGGGTCACCGTATTGCAATTGTTTTTAAGTAAATAGTTAATCGTTTTGTTTAGATTACTTTAGATAATATATGTCTAATTTAGGTCGAGAGATTTTGGTAATTGTAAATTGATAAATGCATAAGATTAGGTAAATTAGACACTGGGGCTTAATAATGGAGAAGTGGCCGCAATAGTGTTTTGTGATCTGGCAAAAGCGTTTGACTGTGTGTCACATGAAATACTGTTGCGGAAACTTGAAGTTTACGGCTTTAGAGGATGCGTTTTGAAATGGCTCAAATCTTATTTGTCAAATAGATGTCAGAAGGTTCGTTTCGCTGATTGCGAGTCAGGGGAGTTAAGTGTCACGGCAGGTGGGCCTCAAGACTCTGTACTTGGTCCGCTTCTTTTCCTCATCTATGTTAACGATCTACCATTAATAATCAAGAATGGCCAGTGCACATCCTTTGCTGATGACACCACTCTGCTTTGGCATAATAAAGATGCAAATGTTCTCAGGGAGATGATAAACCAGGATCTAGCCAGTGTAAAAAGATGGTGTGACAGTAACTGTTTGTCTTTTAATGTGTCAAAAACAAATATTTTAAATTTTAGAGGCATCTTAAATGATGTTTACTTTGATTCTCAGCCCGTTACGATGACAAACGTTAATAAATTTTTAGGCTTAGTCATTGATGACAGATTAAAGTTTGACAAGCATATTGAGCAGCTCTGCTCTAGGTTGGCGTCGGGTTGCTTTGCAATACGAACAATTAAAAATGATCTTGGTGAAACAGTGGCTAAAGATGTCTACTTTGCACTGATTGACTCTCACTTGAGATATGGGGTTTGCTACTGGGGGAATTCATCCACCTATCTGCTGGATTCAGTGTTTGTCTTGCAGAAGCGTGCCCTGCGGTATCTGTGTGGTCTTAGATATAGAGAATCATGTAAACCATATTTTATTGCTGAACAAATTTTGACTCTCTCTGCAATTTTTATACTTGAGACTGTTTGTCTAATGCATAAAAAGTATTCTTCCATAATTCACTCACCTAACTTGAATAATACCCGTTCAACACATAATATAAATTTACCAATTCCTGCATCGACATTGACACAAAATTCAATTTTTTATAGAAGCAAAAGATATTCAATCATCTCCCACAAACGCTTCGGAAAATAGTAACAAGTAAATTATTTCGGCAGCAGGTAAAGATGGTGTTGCTTGCAAAGGCATATTATAGTATAGAGGAATACTTTTTTGATCATTTTTAGATTTACTTTTTTATTTTTTGTTTTTTCTTTAATATTTTATTACAACTATGGTTCATGTACTTTAAATTTGTATTTATCCGAGGTATGACTTTATTATATCTATTACATATATGATATTTTTTTATTTATTTGTTTCTTCTGTTTGTGTTATTTTTTTACCTCAGCTTTGTTAAAAACATACCATGTTACATAACAATAAGGCTTTATTTGATTTGATTTGATTTGTACAAATTCAATTCAAAACTTTTTAATTACGCAAATGCTTTGAACAGATATGCAGAAGGAACTGTAGTTGGTGTAGACATAAATGATGCTAAGGACTTGATGCATGAGAGATATGTAATTATTGATAAATTACTATGTTCTACACAGCGTAAAATAAAGAATGGCAATCTTATTTTCATAAGCGATTAGAATCGACACCTACACTTAACGATCTAGCCAATATTAATGACACTGCCCCTTTTTTAGAGAATCCTCCCCAGTCACAAATAATTTTGTAAAAATTAATGAATGTACTTTGTTTTTGTTAAATATTCAATCCGTAAGAAATAAAATAGATGAACTGACTGTGCTCTGGAATTGTATAATAAACCTAATTTTGTTTTGTTAACAGAGCATTGGCTAAACGAAGATGAACCATGTTATATTTCAGAGTACAATGGCATCAATCTATTGTAGAAAACAAATTTTACATGGGGGAACTATGATTCTTGTACGCAACCTGTGATAAGTTTTTAATTATGAATGTGGATAAGTTTAATGATTTGACGGTTGAAAAAGAGTTTGAATTCTCAATAATTTTAGTTAAGTCTATTAACCTATATGTAGTGTGTATCTATAGACCTCCAAGCTGTGATATTAATGTGTTTATCTATCGTCTTGAAATCCTTTTGTCTAGGTTACCTGTTCGATCTAACATTATTCTAACAGGCGATTTTAACATACATTTTATGGATGGGGGGGATCTTTGGCCTATCAGTCGCTTAATAATCTTTTAATTTCTCTAAACCTTAAAATGCATGTCTGTATTCTGATTCTTACTAATATTTTAAGTCTAGATGGTCCATGTATAAAACAACTTTGTAACTAGCATTTTTAGCTAAATAAAGGATTTAATAAAAAAAAAATAATCCCACTCGGATTACACAGTTCTCTGCTACTATGATAGACTATTTTTGCTCTAACCTTGAAAATGATAGAATCTTAGACTGCTGCACTATCGCTTCTGGATTGTCTGACCATGAAGCTGTCTTACTTACTTGTTCTACAGATTCGAATGTAAAATATAAAAAAAACTAGGCAGGGTAGAATTTTTAGTAAGAATAACTATAATAGGTTTAAAGAAAATTGTAGCGGAATATTTTGGAATGATGTCAGGGCGAAAAAGCCAATTGACCAGTTTCATGCCCTTTTGACTAGCGCTTTTGACCGGGCATTTCCTTTACAAAATCTTAAGGTTAAAAATAAAAAACCTTGGATTACTTGTGGTATAAAGACTTCATCGAAAAATTTGAGATCTCTACATACCATGAGAAAGTACCACAGTAATAATCAGTTTTTGTTACATATTTTAATCAATATAAACGAATTTATAGAAAGGTCATTAGAGCGATAAAAGAATTGTATTATAGGGGTAAGATTGAATGCAAAAAACAACACAAAAAAAGAACTGGGAAATTGTTAATCAATTAAGAGGTAAATCCAACTTATTGCAGAGTAATATAGAATTAGATCCTAACATCCTTAATAACTTTTACTGTACAATAGGTGATAAATTAAGTTCAAATTTAAATTCAAATAAGGATCCCATGGATTATCTAGCACAAACTAATGTTTCTGAATTTCTGGTAGAAATAAAATTTTTTTTAAAGAAATTAAAAACAAGAATTCCTCCGGGTATGATGGAATTTCTGTAAGAATATTGGAATGCTTGCCGGAGTCTGCATTGCATGCACTCGCATGTGCGATTAACCATTCTTTTGTAGTAGCACAATTTCTAATGTGTTTAAAAGGTGCCGTTGTTGTTCCGTTATTCGGTGATATGAGTGATCCTTCCAATTTTCGTCCTATTTCCCTTTTATCCACGCTTTCAAAGGTCATTGAGAAGGTGGTCAAGAGGAGATTAATGATTTTTTTTTGGAAAATAACAAAATTATGAATCCTTTTCAATTTGGTTTTCTTACTGGTAAGAATACAGACGACGTCATTTTTTCTCTCTCCTCCATCAGGTTTACCTAAATATGAATGGCGGCGAGGCTATTGCGGCAATATTCTGTGATTTTTCGAAAGCATTCGATTGTGTGGATCATGGAGTGTTGCTGCGGAAGTTAAGACACTATGGGTTTGGTGGTTTTCTACCTATCTTAAGGGAAGAATGCAAATGGTAAGAGCGGATGGCGAAGACTCTGCTAAATCACTTATTGCTAGACGCGTTCCACAAGGCTCTGTTTTGGGACCCATTTTATTTTTGCTATATTTAAATGACTTAGCAGCCTTAGATATTCAGGGTTTATTTACATTTTTTGCTGATGATACTAGTCTTCTTTGGCATGGTAAAAATAGGGACGATCTGAAATTGACTGTCGATAGAGACCTACATGAAGTTGAGCGTTGGTGTGATTCAAACTTACTTTGCTTTAATGGAAATAAAACCAGCATAATCACCTTTGGATTTTTCTTTAATGACTTGCATTTGAATAACGAAATTGTTGAAAATAGATCCCTTACAAAGTTTCTAGGTCTTTTCATTGATAATAAACTTAAATTTGAGGACCACATAAAAGCCCTAGGTGAAAAGTTATCCGCTGGTTGCTTTGCAATGAGAATAGTTTCTAAGGAGCTTAATGGTTCCACCGCAAAGATGGTTTATTACTCACTATTTGAGTCCCATGTGAGATATGGAATTGCTTTTTGGGGATTCACTAACAAGCAACTTAACTCAATATTTGTTTTACGGAAGCGGGCAGTTCGTTATTTGTGTGGAGTTGTGGGTCGTGAACACTGCCAACCATTATTTATTAGGGAAAATATTTTAACTGTGCCATGTCTGTTTATTTTGGAAACTGTGTGTCTTATGCATAGAAAATTCTCTGGTTTTGTAACTAGCGATAATGTGTATAATACTAAGTTAAATGTCAATACTAATATAAGCTTGCCTATACCAAAGTCTACCTTAGCGAAGCAGTCTATTTTTTATGAGAGCAAAAAAATGTTTAATCATCTAAACAATGAATTGAAATCTATCGAAAATTACAGACTGTTTCGTAGGGATGTTAAAAATATTTTATTGCAAAGGGCTTACTACAGCTTGGAGGACTACTATAGTGATATTTTATGATGTACCAGTATTTATATAGTCTAAGTAACATTAAGAATATTGGTGTTTATTGAAATTTTAGTTTTAGTGATTGCTTTGTCAATAGATATCATTTCCTTGGACAATAAAGTATGATTGACTATGACTAATGCCCCTTAAATTAATAAAAATTGTTTACCAATCCCTGGTGGAGTTTGTTCCGAGATATGGTATTACTATATAGGGTAGTACAAATAATATTGTCATTCTACAAAAATACCTATTTAAGATCATTCTTAAGAAACCCTCTCAACTGATTTGCTATTGGTTGAGTCTGGGTTTCTGACAATGACAAATATAGAGTAAACACTAATTCATATGTACAGACAAGATGAATAACCTCTGAGAGTGTAGCAATCCCAAGAGTGGGCTTGACTTCTTCTCGGAGACATATTAAATTCATAGGACCTCGAATCTATAACCTTCTACCAAAGTTAAAGTCAAAGTCAAAATATGCTTTATTATCTGAAGAACATTACATTCTTATTGACAAAGCAAGGGGAAAAAACTTAGTATATAAAAATTTAGCATTAAAATCATATAAACACAGTCAAATTATTAAAACTAACAGAAGTTCTAAAAAATCATGAAAGATCCAAAACAAAGAGACAAAAAAAGTACAAATACATATCTACATGCTCGCAAACTTAGTTACTAAGATCTGAGAAATACTCCTCGATACTATAATAGGCCTTTCCAACCAACACTTTCTTGACGCTCATCTTAAAAGATTTATAATTCGATAATTTCCTTACTGAAATTGGGAGATGGTTAAACAATTTTTTACTAACATAAAAAATAGAGTTGTAAGTCATCGCTGATGTAGGTATAGGTAGATTTATCTGAAATGAAGAGCGTGTATTATTATTGTTAATGGAGGCGATCACAGAGGAGTATTTCCTGTGCATCAAACACACAGTTTCAAGAATGTAAATTGATGGCAGAGTTAAAATTTTTTCCGCAGTAAAATGAGGTCTACAAGATTCTCTAAACCCAATATTACACAGGTATCGTAATGCCCGCTTTTGCAGGGTGAAGACAGACTGAAACAGGTACCCAGAACAGCTTCCCCAAAAGCCAATACCATATCGCAGGTGGGAGTCAATGAAAGAGAAATAAGCACTTTTTGCTATTTGTTTATTTAGCTGATTTTTAGAACCATGGTTATGTTACTCTTTGCTTCTACCTATTGAAATACAGCGTAAAGAAAAAAATTATATAAACGAAGGTTATGAATGGCTAAAAACCAACTGGATAGATATTGAAAAAATTCTTCCTTATCAGGTAGCCAACAGCTTCCGACAAGCAACCATTGTAGCTTGTGAAGCTGTTTTGAAACATTACTTAAATCAATGTACCTGACGTTAAAGAAATAAATCTTTGAAATCTTTGAATCTTTAAATGAGGCAGATGTATGCTGCTTTAGATAATTCACCTCACTTTTATTGAACCAATCAAAACGCTCATTTTCATAGCAACCACCTTGGTAACGGTCGTCTTACCCGATAAGACTACCGCTAGCTCGAAAAGACGCTTTCGAAAAGACGCTTGTAGCTTTTTTACTTAAATAAAAAATTAGTAACACCTCTAACTTGTATATTTACCTTTATCAGACGGCCTTCATTTTTATGTTCAGTAAATTATCAACAGTAATATACCGATAGAGGAGGCGTCTTATCGGTAATACCGATGTTTTTAACAAGAAATCGATTTTCTGACAAATTTTTACGAAATGTAATTTTTACTTATAATCTGATATGATCCCGAGAGCTTTAGCTCGAGGGTCTTATCTTTGATTATAAGTAAAAATTACATTGAGTGAAAATTTTCTTGGAAAATCGAGTTTCGAGTGAAAAACGAAGGTATGAAGATAAGAAACCGCCTCTAGAGGTGTATTTTGTTGGATAATTTACTGAACATAAAAATGAAGGCCGTCTGATAAAGGTAAATATACAAGTTAGAGGTGTTACTAATTTTTTATTTAAGTAAAAAAGCTACAAGCGTCTTTTCGAAAGCGTCTTTTCGAGCTAGCGGTAGTCTTATCGGGTAAGACGACCGTTACCAAGGTGGTTGCTATGAAAATGAGCGTTTTGATTGGTTCAATAAAAGTGAGGTGAATTATCCAATAAAATACACCTCTAGAGGCGGTTTCTTATCTTTGATTATAAGTAAAAATTACATTGAGTGAAAATTTTCTTGGAAAATCGAGTTTCGAGTGAAAAACGAAGGTATGAAGATAAGAAACCGCCTCTAGAGGTGTATTTTGTTGGATAATTTACTGAACATAAAAATGAAGGCCGTCTGATAAAGGTAAATATACAAGTTAGAGGTGTTACTAAAGCTCTCGGGATCATATCAGATTATAAGTATAAATTACATTTCGTAAAAATTTGTCAGAAAATCGATTTCTTGTTAAAAACATCGGTATTACCGATAAGACGCCTCCTCTATCGGTATATTACCGTTGAAAAGACTCTTGGTTTTACTATGCAACGATTGTAGGAAAATGCTCGAAAAAACGCCGCTTATGCTTCAGTTAATAAATGAAATGAAAAATGAACTAACTACGCTAAAAGAAGAAATTCGGAGTTTGAAAAATGAAATAAACATAAAAAAATACTAATGCAGAGATAAACTCTCATTATAACGAGCCGGGAAAAACTTTCTCAGGGGCCTTAAAAAGTACACAGACAAACAAGACACAAAATGTTTCACAATCTCCTTTTTTGATTATAAAACCTAAATAGAAACAAAACTCAAGTAAGACAATAAATGATTTAAAAGTAAAGATAGAACCAAACCAAAACTAAACATTGGAATAAAGAACATAAGTGAAACAAGACAACAAACCAAAAGCCACGAGAAATCAGAATATATGGAGGGAGGATACTGATGAAATAAATATAACATACATTAAGGAAAACAAAGGTAAAGAAACATCTACAATTTTCTTTGAATGCTCCCCGAAATTATATTGGTAGACGACGGGCCCAAAAGAACTTATTTATTGGTTGGGAAACATACAGTGTATTCGAAAATTTGACTTTAAACGATATTTTAAATGTCAAGAATATTATCACAAAAGTGGTGAGTGTCAGAGTAATATAACATGTGAACACTGCTAAAAATCATGAAAGTTATAAATGCACAAAGTAAATAAAGAAATGCGAAAACAAAATATAATACATATGCTGCCTCAGATCGCAAATTTGATTGGGGCAGGGTAACATGACAAAGTTTTGTCAATATTTTCATTTAAATGCGAATGTGAACTAATAAAGATAAATTTATCAAACAATATATTTTATCCTTGTTCGTATATTTGAATGACAAAACAAATATATAAAGATTCAAGAAGTAGTCCATTTTCTGTGGCGAGATAATGAAAGAAAACAAGGTCTGTCTATACCATTAAAGTAAATATATTTGTCCCTCTAGGGTGAAATCATGGTTAAAGATTGTACATAAGTTAAATTTTACAGTTGGTTGTACTAGTTTCGACTTTAGAAAAAGTCATCTTCAGCAACCCAGTAATTAAGAAATATTTTTTTAGGATATACCTAAATAAAATAACACAAATTGGAAGAGGGAGAAGAGTGGTTCAACAATTTATGGTCATAGAATGTACTGTGTGCAGCCAATGGATTCGACAGGAGATAATCATGGACGTGATGCTACTTTAAGCAATTAAAGAAATTAAATGTGAATAAGTAATGGAGGCCAATATTCTTAATGGGATAATTTATAGTTATGTTATGCTATATAGATGTCAACAACATGTTAGATGAATAAAGTTCGATAAAATAATCGTTTCACGGAAACAACTCAGTGAGGGGACATGATTTTATATTTTGGTGGGTCAGTTTTAACCAGTTTTAAATGGAAATAATTTTCTCTTTTCAGATGACTCCCAATTTTTACTTTAATGACGTAACTGGTTTATAAAAAAACAATTTTTAATTTCCCTCCCTCCCTTTTTCTTATTAAATTCTGACCCACCAAAATATAAAATCATGTCCCCTCACTGAGTTGTTTCCGTGAAACGATTATTTTATCGAACTTTATTCATCTAACATGTTGTTGACATCTATATAGCATAACATAACTATAAATTATCCCATTAAGAATATTGGCCTCCATTACTTATTCACATTTAATTTCCTTGATTGCTTAAAGTAGCATCACGTCCATGATTATCTACTGTCGAATCCATTGGCTGCATACAGTACATTCTATGACCGTACATTGTTGAATCACTCTTCTCCCTCTTCCAATTTGTGTTATTTTATTTAGGTATATCCTAAAAAAATATTTCTTAATTACTGGGTTGCTGAAGATGACTTTTTCTAAAGTCGAAACTAGTACAACCAACTGTAAAATTTAAGTTATGTACATTCTTTAACCCTGATTTCACCCTAGAGGGACAAATATATTTACTTTGGTGGTATAGACAGACCTTGTTTTCTTTAAATATATAAAGTATTTCATTAAAACAAATATAAAAGAGGCTTAAAGAAGTTTGTTCGTTTTCTTTCAGTCGGACCCAATCCTTGGACGCGTTTCGCCGTATTACGGCTCATCAGTAAGGCTATAGAGTCTGGCGAAAGGGAAATAAATATATACTTATAAACAAATACCTATCGCTCATTAAATACAACAACGTCGTATCTCAAAAAACCTCATTCTTTAAAAATTACGATTGAAAGTTTTAATTGTTTTTTGGTAAGGTACTAAATACTCTAAAGCAACGATGGTGGTAAATTTTGATACAGTAGGTAATAGTAAAACACTTATAGTACTACAATTTTAATAACAAGCATGTACAGGTTCACCAAAGCAATTATGTGACGTGCATTCAAACTTGTGACGTTATTGCTACATAAATTTTGTTTAATATATGTCATTAGCTGAAATATGACAGTCTTGATACAAACAAAAATTATATTACGATACCATCATTTTCAGCTTGTTACTGAATTGGCCTACAATTGCCAAATCAATAGACCTCGTGAACATAATTAATTGAAAACTCTTTTTCATGAAAACTTTTTGACTTTATTCATCTTAAAATATAATACAAACTAAATTTTAAAACTACAACAAAATGTTATGGATTACAAATTTGTGTAAAAGTTATTGTAGTATTTTGGAATGTGGTTCTTATTTATCGGATCCATTAAATCACTTTTTTTCTTTTCAGCCAGCCCTGGTTTTAAGTTGAATGCAGGCTTTAAAGATATTCTTGAGTCGTCATCTTTTTTCTTTCTGGTTATTATTTTAGCCTGCTGAAACTCGTCCTTGTAAGAATTTTTGTAATACACGGAGTCTGGAGATTGTTGTACAACTTTAATAACTTTTACATCAGTAAGCTTTAACTTCGCCATATTCAGGGGTCCAATATCAGCAGCAAGCTGTTTGAGGTCATGAAAATCCTCGAAGCATAGTTCATTAACATTAAAAGGTGTACCTTGTTTTTTGGCAGCTCAAATAGCGGCAATGAAAGCGTCAGATGTATACATCGGTCCACCTCTCAATTGACGTTTCACTTGTCTCTCAATGAGAGAATGTGCCGAATCACCCTCATTTTGGGTATGCCCCTTTATCAAAAACTTGTGAGTGATTGATTTTATTCCCAGATATCGCACGGCATATAGGTACAAAGCCAACATGAACTTATTTTTCTGTTGGCCCACACAATTGTCGGAATAAAATATAACTTCATAGTCACGCATGGCTGCTTTTTTTTGTAAATATTTCAAAACACAACTTTCTACCTAATTCGTTAACTCCCCGGTGACCATTGGACTCATCCCATACATAGCATTCACAGTTATTTGTCAGTAAATCATAAACTGTGAAGTTCAGCACGTTTAGCTTTGATTTATAAAAAAAGACAGAAACCTCTCCTTTTGGAATCTGCATAACTGCTTGGAGATCATACGCTGCCACAATGCCCTGAAAGTTATTATTTTCCTTATCGCGTTTCTTTTCTTCTCTGGACAATATTTTCTCCTCCAAATGTTGATCGTATCTATGTTTTAAATGCTCTTTTTCTTCATTATTCGCGTTCTCGTACGCCACACAAGTTTCACAGAGATCCTTTTTGGGTACAAAAAAGGAAATCTTAAATTCATCCGTAAACACGCGTTGAAATATTGCGTAGCTGCCATATGGCTTATTTAAATCTTTGCAGTTTGATACATAATCTCTGTGTATATCTGCCAATGAACGACTGCCATCTATAAATGATCTTGAAGTATTTGCGCGGGTGTAGTGGCTTTCAATTTTGGGAATTAAATTTATATGTTGTCGAATTCCTTCGCGTACGGCCGGGTCCAAAGTCTTGTGTTTCCCATGTTTACCTCGTTTATCTGGTTCTAGTAATACATCTGCCAACTTGTTTCGTTTTTCCTGTACCGTACGTATCGTGCGATCGTTGATGTCCAAAGTGTTTTCAAAATATATTTTACAAACTCGAACTTTTTGATCTTTCTTAGTGAAATAGTAAGCATTATTATTTTGTCGTTGTTTCCTCGCACCTACAATACGAACATATCGATACTGTGGTATAATAGCCTTCATGGTGTTATTAATAAAGTCTCTTTGCTTTTCAATATTACGTAATGACCAATAGGCTGAGAAAATCTGTTGTCTCTCTTCCTGATTGAACTAAGATGAACAGTTCAATTTACATTTCTCACCGCAAGGACCTCTAACTTTCCTTTGTTGCCGAATTTTTTTGTTTGTTGTATGTGTTTCGTAGGCTTCTCCGCAATTTCTTAGTTTTTTCAAAACGTTCCTTTTCCACCCTTCTTTATTTCTTTTACGTTTAATACCTTTCTTGGGAGGACTTACTAAAATAGGAATATCTTGAGTAGATGTCGATGGAGTATTAGAGATATCTAACTCTGCAGTATTGTTATCAGCGAACTCAGCAGTGTTTTCTGCACCGCTTCTCACTTCAGATTCATCAGTTTCTGGCTTATACAACTTGTCATTTAATAAATCTTCGCAATCTTCAGAGGAAGACTCACTGTTACTGGAACAACTATCGGACGATAATTCAGACGATGAGGAACTGGAAGTATGTGGACGACGAGAACTTTTGACAGCACTACTGCTTTCGTTTCCTGTGTGTACAAAAAGAGAAAATAAAATTCACTCTTGATATTTTTTAGGTGTATAGTATACCACATCTATGAGAAGTGTCTATTTTGGGACAAAAAAATGGTAACTGCAACTTAATCAAAAATAACTTAATAATATGTGGTGCCATCCAGTAGTATTAAGAATAACTACACCAACTCTTTGACACAAAATTAAATTGGCGACTTTGAAATAAATATGTATTCCGAGGTACACACCGGCCCAAGATACACACTTCTCCCCTAATTTTTAAATGTATTAGTACAAAATGTACATAGGTACCTAATACAGGCTCTTGTGTTGACAATATTGATGTACTCTCTTCTAGACATTGGGTTGTATATTCATATTCACCGCCGTGTATAGTATCACTATTTGGTTCATTGTCAATACTAGGTAACTCCACATTTGACGCATTGGTTGACTGTTGTGCTACCAGAACAAGCTGACACATTTGTTTGCCATGAGAAAACATGATCGGAGAAAGCTAAAAATACAGGAACTAGAATTATGCACAGTTTGAAACAAACTAAAATTACGAAGAAAGACAAAATTACATTAAATAGAAAAATATGTTGTGAAATGTTTGGCAACAATAGGTGTAAGGGTGACAATAAAAATGCCATAATATTTAAATTTATTGTAGAATGAGATAACAACAGTGTCATAAAGAGAAATAATACGTAGTGTTTCATAAACTCCCAGCGTATATTTTAGGCAATAATGTCATAATGTCATTTAGTTCAAATTTGCGAATGTAAAATATAGTTTTATTTTTTAGTAATATCGTCATAAAAGAAAATAATCCATTTAAATACTCTTCACTAGAATGTAAGGCCGTCATATTTTAAAGTAATACAGATGATATGTCATGTACATTCTTTAGTATAGAACGGCATAAGACTAAATAATACGTTATTCAATGGTAATAATTGACCCTTACCTTTAAAATGATAGGTCATAACACACGATGTGACTTTCTTGTAGGAACTGGTGGCACGTTAACAGGACGCCTGCCACGACTCAACTGAGATAATACAATGTTGCTACAAATAGAACTTTCAAAACGTCGGTCGACTACAACGACATAAGTGCCCTCTGTTGGCTAATTTCTACACTACACATGGGTCGTTCTTGCAATAATAAGTTACTACAAAGTACATTCCAATAGTGTAAATAACTCAAAATTAATGTTTTTTGAGTTATGACGTTGTTGTATTTAATGAGCGCTATATTAAAGAAAGAAAATACCTATAGTCTAAAAGTTTAATCTGCCCCGCGTTTGTGAATGACACCGTATAAATTAAAAAAAAAACAGAAATCCGCACAATGTTTCTATAATAGCTTTTCCTGTATCTTGACTAGACTTTGAGATAACTTCTGTCCAGGTACTAATGAACCGCCCTGTATAAATGTGAAAATAATAGCGTTTTCAGTTTACATGCTCTGAGATTGCTCGAAATAAAAATGTGATGTCGTAAATCCATGTAAGGTCGCTTCCTCTCCGATTCCGAACACTGATCGCTTTTAGAGCAAGCTTAAATTGAACATGCATTAATGGCAGGTCGTCATTGTGCAGGCGCTGCATCCTGCTTCGTCAATTTTTTTAGATCAACTGAGACCACTCGCTAAAAGATTTCAGGGCGACAAATTTGTAAATTGAACGTAAAACTCCGAGCGGAAGCTGTCAATTTTTATCCCTGGACAAGCAGATGTTTTTGAGAGCGATCTCAGATTGCCCCAGAGCAGTAAACTAAAAACGCTATAAGTTTTGTACTTTATTCCAGACTAAAGCTGCCCTTTTTGACCATCTCTCAGGCAGTTCAGATATTGATCATCCCCTCTGCGATGAATGTACAGATTATTTGATTGAACTGTTAGAGCAACAATTGGAGGTGACCCAGAAAGATTATGATGACTACTATAGTTTTTATAAAATGTAAGTAAAAATTGCCTTCCATAAAATATAATGTCGTCAAAGTATGCTGTGCAAGGGCGTCGCCAAGGAAGGGCAGGGGGGGCTGCTGCCCCGCCCCTAGTGATTTAAGAAATATGAACAGTAGATAGAGATTAGAGATACATTGACACCTTTAGTACTCCAAGTTCAAAATTTCTGTCAGTGATTTATCATTAGCATATTGAAGTGGCTAAATAGTGGCTCCCCTGTATATTTTAGAGAAAATTTGTATTATAATTTTTAGAAGAGGCGGATATAATAAACCCATGTGCCAAGTTTGAATAAATTTTAATA
Source organism: Polydrusus tereticollis (assembly GCA_963920685.1). NCBI lineage: Eukaryota > Metazoa > Arthropoda > Insecta > Coleoptera > Curculionidae > Polydrusus > Polydrusus tereticollis. The sequence goes on from OY987326.1 coordinate 130,593,630, forward strand.
AGCTAATCCTAACTTATTCAATTAAATGTGATGGCAAGATTACGAAATTTTCATAGATTAGGTAATACAGCAAACACCAGCAAATAATTTCTATGACGCTATTGTTAAAAATTGACATAAAGCTGAACATAACGAATAAAGATTATTTCATATTAAGAACACATTTTCGTTTTAACAATCCGGCAATCACACATCCAAAATAAGAGACACCATTATATTTTTCTTACTAAGCCTCTAATTTAACATAACATACCTAAGACTACAGATTTTCACAAAAACATTAATTAATTAGATGTTCAAACAACCCTCCATTAACAGCTAAACAATATTCTAACCGATCATAAAATTCATTTCTAATATTACTGAGTTGATATTGAGAAATTCTGTCACATTCTAACGAAATACAGTTTTTTAGCTGGTCTAGATTTTCAAATTTTTATCTTTATAAATAAAATTTTTTAAGCGACCCCACAGAATGAAATCGTTTGGCGAAAGGTCAGGAGACCTGGCTTGCCAAAGGATTAGATGCCGTGGGCCAATAATATTTCCGTTAAAAATATTTTGCAAGTATTCCCTAACCATGAGAGAATTATGGGCAGGACAACCATCCATTTGATACCAGATCTCCTGATTTTCGCATACAACTTCTACTTGTGCGGGTTCAATTCGATTTTGTAGTAAGTCCAAATAGGTTACTGCTGTAAGGTTGCCTACCATAAAAAATGGTCCGATAATGTGATGTCATACAATTCCCGCCCAAGCATTTATTTTTTGTGGATATTGCGTCCAAGTATGAACAAGTAGATGTTCATTTTCTTGGCTCTAATACCGGCAATTTTGAACATTTGGTTCGTTGTTGAGGGTGAATGTACATTCATCGGTAAAACAATTATTTCTTAAAAAATCCCTATTATTATTTGCTCTGTCCATTACCTCAAAACAGAATACCATTCTCCGTTCTTCATCACCTTGCCGTAGCTCTTGATGTTGTTCATACTTGTAAGGAAAATATTTATATTTTTTTAAAGTGCACAACGCTGTGGTTTGATGTTTTCCCACGGCTTGCCCAAGAATCCTCGTGCTAATCATTTTATATTCCTGCACGTGCAGTAAAATATCAAGATCTCTATTATTCCTTTCGTCAGCTCTATTGACATTCTGAGTTGAACATTTACAGTTATTTATTACAGGGCCTTTGGACTCAAATTTACTAATGATAAGTTTACTTAATGAAATGGAAGGGATATTTTGCCATCACATTTAATTGAATAAAATAGGATTGGCTTATTAATCAGCCTCTTCAAAAAATTGTAACACAATTTTTCTCTAAAATGTACAGGGGAGCCAATATTTAGCATCTCAAAATTTACATGGGATTTACCATGTTCAACTAAGCCATGCATCACCCGGTAGAAAGGTCCGGGTTGTGCGTCGTCAGGAAAATGAATTCTAGTGGTGTGTGCATTTAAAAAAATATTAAATGACGAAATTTCGTCGAAACGTCACATAATTTTTTATAAATTAAATTTATTTCATTATCCCTTAAAACCTGATCCTATAAGACGACGACCTTTTCCACCAGGATTTCTTAGTCCTTGCGAAAATCCATCCATAAGATTTTGCCATACCTTCTCAACTGTGTGCCCTTCATTGAGCCATATTTTGTCGGTATAATACAATTTTTTCCCTTTTTCCCGAAACTTCCGGTTTTTTTCCAAATATTTTCGCCGTCATACAATAATTCAATTGTTTTCAATTAGTAGGCTTTTTCGATTTAGTTTAATACTTCTCTTGTTTAAAAACTCTTAAAGATATTTTAGAAAGAGATGTGTCCTTTATTTTAAGCCATCATTTCTTGAATTGTGGATAGTTCATTTAGGAAAAAAACAAATTTTGGCCAAAACCCGAGAATATTATGTTTTAATTCATTTTCTTTTAATGTTTTAGTTTCTTTTCATTTTTTTTATAAATTTTTCCTAAAATAAAACCTTTTCTTTAATAATAAATAAAATAAATTTTAATCATTATACTTATGTGTCCCTACAATTCATATTTCCCCCATTCGCTCTCCCATCTTGCCCCCCTCTGATCCATTGACTGGCGACGCCCTTGTGCTGTAGTAGAATCAATCACGTAAGTCTTGAATTTTATTATTCTTGAAAGGTAAAGGTAAATAAAAAAATAGAGCTGTCAATAAAATTACATTATTATTATTATTGTCATTGTGTAATGCAGAATTTTAAAAAATCCCAAGTAATTCCCTAAACCTCTTAATTGGTACAATTGCACTCTTGCGCCAAGCAAGGGCATAGCGGCACTTGTGGTCACGCAGAACACTTTGAATCCTGCATTTCTGACACAAACCACGGTGCGTGATCGTACCGAAAGGGGTGCCCAAAAATGGCGATGAGTGTTGTCAGCCTATGTGTTTGAACGAAATAAATCAAAGTGTTGTTTTGCTTATTTTGACCAAAAAATAAGATGGTCCTTTATATATCCAATATTGAAATCGTAGCTGTATGTTTTTTTTTTCTTCCGAGGGTCCGTCCAAGTGCCGGATGCACTTCGGCCAGGTTTGGCCCATTGTGCTAACCCTAGGTTATTCTTACACCCACTCATTGATTCCAGTTCCTTGCACTAGTTTGTGTAGGTGAACTGGAGAGATTGTCGGAATTTTCTCTAGTTCTAGTCTTGGTTGCCCGAGTATTTGTTGCCTTTTCCGGTCCAATGACTCGCAGTGGCAAATAATGTGCTGTACCGTTTCACTTTCTCGTCCGCATAACCTGCAGCTTAGGTCTCTGTTGTACAGTTGCATACGGTGCAGGTGCTTCTTGACGGCCATGTGTCCTGTCAGAATTCCTGTGGTGATTTTCAGCTGATTTCTGCTCATCAGAAGTAGCTGTTTTGTTAGGTTCGGGTCTGGGTCCCTAGTGAAAGATTTGCTATGGTTTAATCCCTGTCTATTGTTCCAGTAGATTTTGTGTTGATTCCTTGTCCATCGTTTTATGACATCTCGTACTGTGCACCTTGGGACTCCCGAGTGCCGGTTCTGGGCCAAAGAATGTTTTCTCCGACCCCTTTCTTGCAAGTTCGTCGGCCTTTTCGTTTCCTGTAATACCTTCATGTCCTGGTACCCATTGTAGTATTACTTTGTTGGCTTTTGCCAGAGCCACTAGTTCTTCTTGGCATTCCCATACCAGTCCAGATGTCACCTTATTGCATGTTAGCGCTCTAAGGTCTGCTTGGCTGTCGGAGTATATGTGTATCCGCTTATTAAGATAAGTCTTTCTATTGTTTTTATACGCAGACTGTAGGATGGCGTAGATTTCCGCTGGGAACACCGTGGGAGACTTACCCAGGGGGAAATAGGCATCTCTTTTCGGTCTTACTCCGTGTATCCCTGCTCCGGTACCGTCTTTGGTTTTTGAGCCGTCTGTGTACCAGATTATTGCCCCAGGAGTATCTGGTGTTTTATTGTTCCACACATCCCGGTTGTCAATTACGGTCTTGAATGGTATGTCATAGGTCATAGCGATATGCAGGGTTAGTGTGGTCTGATCTCTTTTCTAACTCGGGTCTCCTTATGATATCGCATAGAAGTACGTGTCTAGTTTTGTGCCACCCAGAAAGTGACGAAGAACTCTGTACTCTGTATAGTCCCATTCTCGCCTCTCCTTTAATCACCAAATGAAGTGGAGGAAGGTCCAGGATGTTTTCCATTGCAGATGTAGGGGTCGATTTCATGGCCCCTGTGATGCTCAAACAGGCCAGTCTTTGTAGACTTCCTAGCTTTGATATTGTGGTTTTCTGCTGTGTCTTTGGTCACCAGACCAGTGCTGCATACGTAATTGCAGGTCTATTGGTGTACAGCCAGTGCACCAGCTTGGGTGACAGTCCCCATGTTTTCCCATACATCCGTCTAGTAACTGCAAGGGTTACTTCCGACTTCCGGATTGTTTTTTCCACATGTTTATTCCAGGTCAGTTTGTGGTCTAAAGTTATTCCCAGGTATTTGACCTCTTCCGACAGTGGAATGTTTACTCCCTGCAGGGTTAGGGGTCCTAATCCCTCCTTTTTCCTGCGTTTTGTAAAGGGGATAATGACAGTCTTTTGGGGACTAATGTTGAGTCGTTCCTGCCCTACCCATCTTTCCACGATATTAAGAGCCCTCTCTCTTACTGTCGTGTTGTATTTGCCTTGGGTCATTATAGCCAGGTCGTCCGCATAACCCACGATATGGTATCCTTCTCCGCTAAGTGAGCGTAGCAGCCCATCCATGACAAGGCTCCCCCCTGTCACCCGTGCCGCCAAAGTCTCACCGAGCAGATCCGTATATACTATTCTGCCCTGAAGCATAATACCTTCTATCCACCTACAGCAAGTTTCCTCCAGTCCGATAGCCCTGGTTGCCCTGCGAAGAATGTTGTTGTCGAATGCTCCTTCTATGTCCAGAAAAGCTCCCAGTAAGACTTCACTGTTTTCTAGAGGACTCTCCACCCTGCTGACCACTTGGTGAAGGGCAGATTCCGTTGATTTTCCTGTTCTGTAGGCATGCTGGTCTTAATGAAATGGTCTGTGTTCCAAGACGTCATCCCTTATATGCCTATCAACCAGTTTTTCAAATGTTTTAAGCACGAACGACATAAGACTGATGGGTCTGAATGCCTTTGCCACCGAATAGTCTGGTCGTCCAAGTTTAGGTATGAATACCGCCCTTGTCATTCTCCAAGATTTCGGAATGTGTCCTGTGGCCAAGCTGGCTCCTAGTATGAGTAGAGTAGAGTAGAGTAGAGTAATTTATTGGTGATAGCATACAAAGTATTTTTACAAGTCAAATAGAAACTAAATATTTAGTGTATAATACATGAATGCAAGAAACATCAACATATATCACACAATTGATACTATAAAACTCTTACAGACAAAATTTTCTAAAAATTATTATAAATTATAAAATTATAAAGATTATTTACAAATTAAAACATTACACATTAAATTAAGTTTGAAATCATAAAATAAAATTACATGTTAAAATTTGATATGAAATACTCCTTATAAGAATAAAAGGCATTTGCCATTACATACTTTTTTACTTTTATTTTGAACTGGCTGATACCAAGGACCTTAATATTTGTTGGAATTAAGTTAAAGAACTTTATAGCAAGATATCTGGTGCCATTTCTAGTTCTCTCAAGACGGCTGAAGTCTGGTACTAAGTTGTTATTATTCCTAGTTGGATAATTATGCTGCTCAAAGTGAGCCTGATCAAGATTTATGTTTTGTTTGATATGTAACAGATATTGAAATATATATACACATGGTACAGTTAAGATCCTCAGGTCTACAATACACTGACGGCAGTCGTCTCTAAAACCCAAGCCGCTAATAATGCGAACACACTTACGTAAGGCAAAGCTTATCGATTAGCAGGACCGTTCCCTGCTGAAGCATTGCTGGGTATACTCCGTCTGGTCCCGGTGACTTGAATGGTTCAAATGAGTTTATAGCCCACTTGATATTTTCCTTCGTCACCACTGTTTTGGCAATCTGCCAATTTTCCCTGCGAGCCCTGTTAGGAGTCCTATTTTACTCCCTTAGCTTCCAGGTCTGCAGTGATTCGTCCAAAATTCTTGAATTGGGAAAGTGTACTTGAAAAAGTTCGGTCATTGTTTCTTTCCCGAATTTAGTGTACTGTTTTTAGGGAATTGATGCAATTTTGTGGATCCTTAGAGAGTATTTTCCTGAGTCTGGCACATTCTGGAGTGCTTTCGATAGCCTCACAGTGCTTCCTCCAGGATGTTCTCTTAGTCTTCCTTAGCTTCCTTTTGTATTCAGTCAGATTGCAGCGCGTCTTCTATTTGATCCGCGATTAACTCGATTTCTAGTGTATTATTTACCGTATCTTTGATCCCTGCAAGCTTCGCATCAAGGTCTAACTTATAGTTTTCCCAGTTCGTCTTGCGAGGATTTCGGTGAATATTGGTAGTTCGCTTTACGCATGTTATTTCAAAGTGAATGTATCTATGATCCGAACAACTAGCATGTTTAGATACATGCCAGTTTTTGACATAGTTCCCGATATATTGTGTTCCTATTGTTATATCTAATGCTTCCTGCCTTTGACTTGTGACAAAGGTAGGCTCATTGCCCCTATTCATAATGTCCAAGTTATTTGCCATTAAGAATTGAAAAATTGACTCACCTCGTTGGTTGGTGTTAGTGCTTCCCCAGATGTTGTGGTGTGCGTTGGCATCGCACCCCATGATCAGCTGCGATCCGTTTCCTCTGCAGTCTCTCACGAGGTCTAGCACCGCACTGGGTGGTTGAGCTTCCGGGTCGCCGTGAGTTGTATGTTACTTTGGGAGTATGGTTTAAATAGTTTGTTAAATCACTTTTGAAAAAAATGCAAATGTACTTATAGGAATTATTCTAAGAACTGCCTTTAGGACTGATACATGATGATAGGCTATCAACTATGGAGATAGGACTGTTACATCTTCAAACATCGTTTTTAAAAAGTCTTAAACCGACCTCTATGTATTCTATATTTATGAACTTTGGGCAATTTTTAATTACGTAAATGAAACAATGCAGTCTTTCTCCACAGTTTGATGATTGTAAAAGTAAATAAAAAGTTCCCTACATATTTCGAATGCTTAAGCATTCGTCATCAGGGGATACTAAAAAAGGCTAGTACAAAGTTGGGGACGACCAATGAATATAAAATAACAGTTTAAGTAGGACTTGCCTAACATCGAGTTTAGCGGAACTGTAATGTAAGTTGTCTCAAATTAACAACAGTACAACTAAACAGGATGAGAAATGTAAAGTTGAAGACTTGGTGTACGAACTGGTCATATTGCATATAACATATTAATAGGCCCGTTTAACATTTTTTTTTTATTTTAGAAATCGAAAGTAGAATACTTTGTAAGGTAATTTTTAAATTTTTAGATTTTTAATCGGACATTTAAGCCCTTAAGTAAATTACCAAAGTTGGACTGCGCGAAAACGGGGCGGAGCCTTGCGTGACGTCACTTTGCAGGCGCCGGTCGAGATTTACTAAGCGTGTGGTGCGCTTTATTGTGTTTCTCTATGGAAACGGCGTTTGATTGTTGAATTATATATTTTTTATCTTCTTGCTGGTTTAAAATAGGGGAGAGAAAAGCTTCTAATAAATATTGTGTGGTTCCTGAGTGTCGTAACACTTTCAGAAATGCCTCAGAAGAACTGTTTATAAGCGTACCTTTTGATTCCGCAACGAGAAAGTTTGGCAGAAAGCTATGCGTCGGAATGTTTTTGTTTCCGACAAATCCCCCGTTCATTGCTGTGAGGATCATTTTAACGTAAGTTTAAATATATGCCAATATGAAAGCACATATATATAATACAAAGTAAATGGTATTTATAACCTATTTTTGATAAAAGACATAAAAGACATATACAAATATATTATGTACATAAAGACAATGAAGAAAGAAAATATCAGACTTAAGCCAAAAGGGGTTCCAAGGTTTTTTTATTGTCAAAATAATCGAGTTACGACCCACAGATCGAAACCATCGTCACGGTTTTTACAAAAAAAAAAGAACAGCAATCCTTGATTAATAACTTGTTACTTTCTGAAACAGAAATTTCTATTGAGAATATGGACGTCGAGCAGGAAAATGGGATGAAAATCGAATCGATCTGTATTTGGTTACAAGTGAAGATTTGCCAATGTCAAAAATGGGGAAAAAAGAGAAAATATCCTCTTAAGGAAAAGGTTCCGAAGGAAATGCGGTGGGAAGGAAATAGTACCGATTTAGTTTGTAGTAGTAACGGCTCTACAACCACATTTATTTTATTAGAACTAAGCTTATCAGATTCAGATTCCGATAGTAGAAAACATATAGATATTCCAGAAGAAATACAAAAGAGAACATTTGTCTTGATAGAAAAAATCCAAAACTTTATTCAGGTATGCCTAGCCATTCAGCCATTCATTATTTTTTGTAAATATGCTAGCCCCAAAACGTAAATTGGATAGATTGGATATTTTTTAACCTTAAAAATATCAAACTAAATTTATCCTACAGAATATTTGCTGACGATTTTAGTTTAAAAGTTGCCAAAGTATGTAATATTATTCAAAAAAACTGTAGTTTTACTAGCAGGTTACCTTTATCCATTGGTTCACTTTAATTCATTATCTGTGGTTCAAAAAAAAGTTCCAATTTCCTATTCCTTGTTTTGAAATCTCAATACAAAAACCGAGTGAACCGATAATACCCTTCCTTTTATGGTCAAAATATAAAGGTTGTAACACCATGAAATACGTATTAGCAAGTACACATAATAGTGGTTTTATTTCTTACGTTTCTTCTGGTTTTGGTGGTAGAAGCAGTGACAAAATGATAGTCGAGGAATCGATATTTTAAATAAATTAAATCCAAGGGCCCAAGTAATTGCCCACAGAAGCTTTAAGCATCTTAAAGACCAATTTGCAGTCAATAATAATCTACTTGTTAGATCACCATTTGTCTCATACAGCCAAAAAAATTCAAGAAGTTAAGGAATCAAAAAGGATTGCAAGCTTAAGAATACACGTTGAACGGATTTCTAGAATAAGGGAATTTAATTCGGTTAAATATTAAAATTTAATAGTGCACATAGTTTGTGACGTATTTAATTTAGAATATTATGTAGTGAAATAAGCAAAAATAATAATTTAGATTCTTTTATTTAAAAAAACTTTCACCCAAAATTCATTGTTTGTCATTGTAGTTGTCTTATTAAAAGATTTATCAAGTTTTTTATCAAAATTGCAATAATTGTAATTTTTTCTGATTTTTTAAAATCCGGACGCGACATGACAAAAAGTCCATGCATTCTTTTACTGAGGTCCTTTTGTATTCGAATTCGATATAAGCATTTTTCCTTCATATTTCTTCATCTTTAATTACAAATTCTCTAAATAATAATAGATAATATTCATGTACATTGAAAGCAAACACCTCTAGATGGATTATAATGGATTACTGACTACCGTGTTGCAATAAGTAAACTCAAATTTGTTCGCGTTTGATGACCCGCGCGCCGTGGTGTTTATGCAGAATGACGTCACGAGTCGACGAAGCGCTTTTACTGAAACCCTATCTTTAACATTGAATATCTAAGGATTGGATATACTTATGAAGCTGAAATTTTAACAGCTTATCTAGATTATTGAATTCCATTGAATACCATAAAAAAATTACGAAAAAAAAGTATCGGTAACAAGCCGATTTAAGTATTGAGATTTAGATATAGGATTTTTTAGTATCTCCCGATGATGAATGCTTAAGCATTCGAAACAGGTAGGGAACTTTTTATCAATCATCAATCAATAATAAACTTTATTAGGTACATGACCCAAGAGGCTAACGACCGGTCTTCCCGCCAATTTAACTTTTACATATAATTTTACAATAGATTCATTAAAATAATACAATAGAACAATATTTAGTTTTGCAGCTCTATTAGGGATTTATTTGCATTTAGATTTTGGGGATTATTTACGAATTTTATATTTAGGTTGTGAATGCGTTGTAAATGGGTTTGTTGGTGTAGACAAACGTTGGGAGGGTTGTGAAGGGGGTTAATGGGATGTCTCATCTTGGTTATTGTTCTTAGACTGCTTTTTTCACCAATTTCAATGTTGTGGAGGCTTGGTCTTCGTGCATTGCAGAACAGTACATGTCCATATTCAAAAATTAGCCTACAGATTACGGCATAAATTCGGGCTCCAGTCAAGGTATTAATTCCTCGGTTTTTGTATGTTATAGATTGAAAGTGTTTGACTCTAGACAACATCCTTTTTTTGACATCTTGGGTTTGTAGTTCGAAATTTAATTTTTGGTCGATAAAAATGCCCAGGTTTTTGCATGAAGCGCTGTGGTTGAATAATCCAATTGTTGGTGAAGCAATGGATGTTTTATGATGAAATATTATTAACTTCGACTTCTGGGGGTTAGCCATAATACGCCACTTTTGCATCCAGATTGTGGTAATGTTGCATAACATATTAATTGTATAGATATTTAGATATAAGATTTTTTAGTATCCCCTGATGATGAATGCTTAAGCATTCGAGACATGTAGGGAACTTATTATTTACTTTTACAATCATTAAACTGTGGATGAAGACTGCGTTGTTTCTTTTACATTACTTTGACTCCACTGTAAGTATGGACTATTTGTTCAATTTTTAATTAATTAAAACAATCGTATAAGCACATCTGGAATTATATAAGAGCCAAAACACTCAATTTCAACCAGCCAAGTATTTTATTACATACGTTAAAGTAAAGTAAATGTAATTAAAAACTATGTATATGTATAAAATAAAAAACAAAAATAAATTGAACATGGGATAAAATAAAGATGCAGAGTATGGGAAAAATTATAATCTGGGGTTATCAAAAGTCATAATCGATTATCGATTTTGAAAATTAATCAATTCTTTCGATTTAATCGATTGTTCGATATATCGATTAATCTTTTGGTCGATATATATATCGATTGATCAATTGTTTCGATTATTCGATTAACCGATTAAAATTTTTCAAAAATCGATTAATCGATTATTGATTATTTTGCCCACACCTAATCAAAACCTCTTTGAGGATCAAAGCTAAACCTCTTATAGTACATATATTTTTAAAACTTTCGATGCAATCCTTCAAGAGACTCCAGGTCATGTGTTCAGGTGACTAAATAACACAAGTGTACTCTAGTTTACGCAAAACCAGATCATCAAACAGTCTAAGACACATCAACATCAAAGTGGCGCGCCGACCGTATGATGAAGCCCATAGTCCTATATGCTTCGGTAATTTTAGTCCATATGATTGGTGAAGCTCAGGGATTCATCATAGGTTACACCCAAGTCTCCGTGAGTCGCTGCTCTTGCATGAAGGTTGTTATTTATATAGTAATCTCTTTTAATTATGCTCTTCTTTAAACCGAACGACATACAGAAACACATCTTAGTATTTTTAAACCCGTTCAAATCTTCAAGAGTAATAATTCAAAACATGCGTGGTTGATTCCAGAGCATACTTTGAAAACGTATTTTTTTAATTAAGTAGGTACTTACTTATTTACTGTAAAATAAAAAAATAAAAAATATTTTTCACAAAAGTGACAAACATCATATTAATTTTTGACATAACATAGAATATCCAAACTATTCTGTTAAAATATTGTTTCATATAATATATTATCTTAATCCTGGTACATATTGTGCCTATATTTTTAGTACTCAAGCAGAAAAAGATGAACCAAAACTGCCAGAATTAGAGAAAGAATTAAATGATATTACAGAGGAAGAGAAGCGACTTTTAGAAGAATTAGAAGCTTTAAAGAAAGAAGAAGAAGAAGCATTAAAGGTGTGTTTTATAAATAATAATTTAACAGTTTTTTATGTATGATTGAAATTAATAAATTATTAATAATTTTACATCCTTTTTTAAAGAATTATTTGTTATAGGCAATTGAAGAACAGGACGGAATGTCTAGAAAGATTACCCAAGAAGAAAACAGATACTGGAAAGAATATGTGAGGCACAAGAGAGAGTGGCTAGTAGCAGAAGATGAGGGGAGAAGGTAAGAATATATCTGGCTTTATTAAATCCAAAACAGAAGCATGCAAGAAAAATAATCAAATCAATAACAATAATAACATTTAACATCACAAACACTTCTTCCACAAGCTTCTCTTCATTTGTCAGAATTGACGTTTTCTGCAACGTCATTACCGCAATCAGTCGAAAACTATCGAGGTCATCATTTAACTAACCACTTAAGGCTGAGGAAAAATGCTTTTAGTTTTGTGATTTTCTTTGTTTTTATCTGAATGATGCTGGTTTTTCATTTTGCGTTACTACAATTATTATAGCTTGTATTTATTTAAGAAGGTAACAAAAAAGGCATAGGTATAATTTTATAATTTTTTTTGGAAACTTACATTTTCCTAGTTTATTTAAAACTTTGTTTTGTATGCGATAGACCAATTATTTTTTGTAAAGAACTTAGTAGTAGAAATTATTAGTTCATAATCCAAAAAGAAATCACATATATTCCGATTACTTTCGACGGACGGTATTTGAAAGAAATCCAAAATTGTTCAAATATATTTTTTCAATATGCACCTTTAATGTAAGAAATAATATAAAACGAATGACATTTCATCTGAGCAACTTTTCATTCTCTTTTAGAATCTGTAATTGGTTTTGTCATACAACGTTTTATTCTGCTGGAACCATCATCAGAGTAACTTTTTTAAATACTGACTTGGATTTCAAAAATGTTTTAATAAAAAAACATACAGCAACTTTATTCAATACCTAAGTTAAATGTTAAATGTTGAGTTCCTATACAGAGATAAAAAGAACATACTAATAATTAGCAAACCTGTAACTAAATACATCAAAATGTAAATTCTATAAATTAAATAAAGAAAGGACAAAAACTAATAACTCTAAAAACGTATATTTTAAAACAACATCCGAAACGAAAACGGCAGAAATATTTAAAATATTTTAAAACCGAAAACTTAACAAATTATTGTTGAATCCACAAAACAAATAAGGGGTTGTTGAATATAATTTCAGCGAAATAAACAGAAGCGAAACGGAACAAAATCGGAATTCTGTGACGTCAGGACTGGGCAACATTGCCAAATGTATTTCATTTTCATTGGAATTACTTTTGACTGACTCCCAATTTCTTCAATGAGTATACAGGGTGTGTCAACAAGGTGTTCGCCTTCGATAGCGCCTAAACTGCAAGAGATATAAGAAAAAGTTTCATATAAGAGTTATAGGGTTTGCAATGGAGCATAAGGTAAAAATATTTTGCGTTATACAGGATGACTCAAAATATTGGTACTACATAAAAACTATTTTTTTTTTAATAAAACACTCTATATATTTTTTCTCTTTCTGATTCCGCTAGAAAGAATCTCTACAGTCATATTTACTTTTTTGAATTTGATTGCGACGTTGTCAAGTAAATAATTATTTCCTGGTATTTTATGATTTTTATTTGACTTATTAAAAAAATCATAGTTGCCTATGGAATCAATACAATTAAACAAAATTTTTACCATAAGTACCTTAAAGTACTTGGTACGTAACCATATCACTATTTGTTCTATTTATTATAGTTCGTGTTGACTTGGCAAATGTCGCTAATTTAAATATACATTATGTCAATTTTTTTTAAATGGAACACCTTAACTGATAAGCTGTATTTTTCAAATGCCTTTATTTTTTGTTAAATATGTCATCTACCTAAATCTTCTAGTTTTTAAAATATTGTATATTTTATAAAAAGCTACACGAAAATTAGTAATTTTATTATTTTAATCAAGATGGGCAAAATAATTAAAATGGGCATAAACATCAAAGCTGATACATATTTTTAAGATTCCTCTTTAGAAAATTTTAGAAACGAAAAAATGCATAGGTATTCGGTCAACGAAAGAATATCATCTGTTCTTTTAAGTATTAACATTAAATGTATTATAATTAACACGAACATCTTACACACTTATATTATAAATAAACCAAACTAAGAAGAAATATTAGAGATAATAATTAAAGAAAAACGGTCTTGTTACAAATTTTGTTCAATTGTCCTCCAAGGTTCAAATAACATGAACGAATTCTTTTCGCAAATGAGTCGTTTACATTTCTTAAGTTTTTTGCATATTTTCTCTTGTGGTAGGAGCCGTCTTATACAGGGTCGTTGGTATGTATGGAAACGGTCGATTATTTCCTAAAGTACAACAGCTAGCAAAAAATATTTAAGACAAAAGTTTTATGGTTTTGTGCAGCCTATTAGAGTTAAAAAAAGATAAGTATACAGGATGAGGCAGAAAGCCGTAGAGGAATAAAGTAACCTTCTTTTTAATTGAACACCCTATATCTTAGAATATTTTTGGATTTTACATAAATTTACAATTATTTTTTATTAAATACCGTATATACAGCCATCAAATTGAAAACCTCAATCATCTTAAAGATATAATAACGATTAAAATAAATAATTTAAATGAAAATAACCCAGCATTCATAACAGATGCATTAGAGAAACTTCGAAGAACACTTATACGGCGTGTTGAAGAAAATGGAGGCCCGGTAGAGCATCTTTATGTTTAATAACCCATTGAAATTGTTTTTGTTACTGTTATTGTTACATTTCTTGATCTGGCAGTTGTTTAATAAAATTCTTTATTATTATGATATTTTATTAGTAAATAATGTTTCAAATGCGAATATTTTAGAAACGGTTGAATTTAGACATCTTGTATGATATATGAATTATGTTTACAACTTTACAAGGAGTCGAAAAATAAATTCATATATAGGGTGATCCATTTAAAAAAAATACACTTTTCGTATTTCCTTGTATACTGATCATTTTTTAAATTATCTTTATACGTAAAAAAATAGTATCTTTCAGTACCTACATAACCATACTTTTAAATTTTTTGGGACACTTAAAATAAAAAAGTTAAAGGGGGGCGACATTATAGGGGATCGCCCTGTACATAGAAGATTTTTTTTATAAATATTAATATTTATTCCAATTTATCTATTTTCATATTATTCTTACTTGTATATAAGTTTTTATCTACTTAATATTAGAATAATTAACATCTCAAATATCTGCCTATCTCTATAATTATAATCAAGTATAATCAATCAACTACCTGTAGTAACGCCGCCGTCACAGTGCTTTCATTCACCAAACTCGTCTTTCTATTCTATGCAAATTAGGGTGACCCTAATTTAGGACCGATTCGGGGTGTGTAGGTCTTAAATATATAAAATACGGAATTTTTAAAAACTTATTGCAATTTACCTCAAATTTACAATGCAACTTTTAAGTTGTCCACCCTGCTTAATGGGTCCTGTCATTGCAAATTTATATTTTATTACTCTCTCGCATTAAGCAACAGAGTATATTATGAGTTTTTTAGTCCATATAGGCCGTATAAAGTTACAAAATATCATTAAAATATACAAAGTTGCTTAAAAGCTATAATTAAAAATGTAAATCTTCAGGTGCTTCTTTGGGGCCCGATATTTTGGTTAGGAGAAACATTAGGAAAGATGATTATATTAACTACTAGTATTATTTTGACCTCCCCTGTATGGTGGTGAAATATTGCCCTATATTTATCGGACACCCTGTATTAAAACAAGTTGGTTATGACATTTTTGTTTGCAGCAGTATTCGTTTCTAAAACAAGTAGCACAGCACCATCTTTTACTAATAAGAGAGGTATCATAGAAAAACAGGGAAATCTGGACACCCTGTACACAAACAAGTAATTTAAATTTATGGAAATATATTTTTTTTAGTCTTGAGTGCCAACTAAATGCTGCCAACACCCAATTAGACAAACTAAAAAGAACAAACGTGTTCAATGCTACCTTCCATATTTGGCACAAGGGTCATTTCGGCACCATTAACAATTTCTGCCTGGGCACTTTGCCTTCTGCTCCTGTTGGATGGGCAGAGATCAACACTGCCTGGGGTCAGACTACCCTTCTGTTTTGCGCCCTTGCTAGAAAAATCAATTTGGTTTTTGAGAGGTATAGACCTGTGCCATATGGAAGTCACTCATATATTGAGGTAGGTTTTACATTACAGATTTTATCATTGGAGTCCATCAAATGGATAACAGTGGACATGTGCATAATTTAAATATTTTTTCTTACATTTTTTGTTTTTCATTCTTTATGCAATTGAGCGGACTTGTTTGCATATTGTATGAACCCACATTATACCCTGTTTGAGATTGGGAGAGAGCAATATACCCTAATTAATATGCAAAACGCTTACAAGGTGGTAAAAATAATGTTAATAGGCTCTGTAACGATTTACATTGCATATCAGGGACTTTCTTTCTTTATTTGCCTTCCTCTCCCTGTTAAAGGTCCAAATACAATAGAAAGTGGGTTTTGATCAGCCAGTTATTGGCAGACATAGGCGTCCCTTCGGGATCAGACCTTTGATAACTATATTTCTCCGAAATCTGTATTAAATTAAAAACATAACTGGATACTGTCGGCACAATATTTTTATTTATATAGGCACATTCATAATTTATTTGTATATTTTTTAAGTACATTTTATATTTATAAGGTAAATTCAATTGGTTAAGTATAAATTTTAACAACATTACATAAATGATTACAAACCACAAAACATTCCTATACAGACTTTTTATATGCAAAACACCATGCCAGTTTTATTAATTAGACATTTTCATCATAAATGGAAAAACTGTCATCTGCCCCTAGGTTAGGTTAGGTTAGAGTGGCAGACTTCTGGTCTATCCAGACAGTCTCACGTAGTCCTTTAAGGACCGTTGTGTTACCACATGTTTTGCGGAACCTATCAGCATCAGCTCCCTGATGGCTAGTGCGAAGTACGGCATAGAAGAATCCTGGCAGCTCACTCAAACCAGCCACTACTGTTAATAAACCTAGTAAGTCGACCCAGTTGTAAGCTGCTTACTTCCTACAGATCATTAAAGAATGGTTCGCCCAAGGCATTAAACCTTCTTCTTGCAAGGCCAGGACATTCACACAAAAAATGTTGAATGCTTTCCTCCTCTTCCTCGTCTCTGCAACTTCTGCAGAAGTCGTTAGCTGGTATTTGCATACGTTCTGCACGTCTACCGAAAAGACAGTGTCCGGTGACCACGGCAGTGACATTTCTTAAGTCCTTCCGACTGTGTTGTAACAACGCTGCGGTTTTCTTGCTATCAAGTAGGGGCCACAATTGCTTGGAGATGCTACAGGTTGTTAGCTCTGTCCATCTGCTTATTGCAAGTTGTTTGGCTGTACGATCTATCTCCTCTTTGACCAATCCCAGCGGCCTAGCCACGGCATTCTCTGCTAGATCGGCGGACATGCCCGCGCCCTCCTTGGCGAGCGCATCAGCAGACTCATTGCCATCTATGCTGTGATGACCAGGAACCCAACACAGAGTGACTCGATGCCGGGCACCAAGTATGCGAATATTGTTGCGACATCGCCTCACTAGTTTTGATTTAATGTTGTTGGAACGAATTGCCTTTATCGCTGCCTGACTATCTATATAGATAGCTATTGACGCAGCTGCTCTCAGGTCTTGACGTTCCTGCAGGATTTTTACTGCTTTATCTACTGCCATCACTTCTGCTTGAAAAATGCTGCAGTAGTCCCACTCCGACGTCCATTTTTGAACCGTCTGTGAAAATTGAGTGGGCTGTCTCCATTATTAACTGATTGCCCTCCCACTCTTCCCTAGTCGGAATGAGCACAGAAAATCCCTCTCCGAAATCTGTTAGTGGGACGATGTAATCACTAATCAGTCGGCTCTTGCAAATTTTGGACTGGATATGTCCTTAGTATACTGCTGTGCCCGTAGTTGGTGTCGCTCCAGCATTTCGACTCTTTAAGTCGTAAAGCACTCTTTGCAGCCATACTTTTTCCATAAATGTCCACGGGCAGCAGATGTAACATCACTTCTAAAGCCGCCGTCGGTGTGGAGTGAAGGGCACTAGTTACTCCTAAACAACCTGCCCGTTGTATCTTTGTTAGTTTCTTTATGTGTACTGCTTTTTCCAAAGCAGTCCACCAGACCAGGACCCCGTAGGTTAGTATAGGTCTTACAATGGCCGTATAAATCCAGTGTACTATATGGGGTTTCAATCCCCACTTTTTACCGATGGCTTTTTTGCAGGCATAGAACGCAACTGACGCCTTATTGACTCGTTCTTGAAAGTTCATGCCCCAGTTTAGCTTGGAATCGAGTATCAGTCCCAGGTACTTTGCTCTTGCTTTCAGCACCAAGGTACTGTTGTCCAGGACTGGGAGCCTGAAGTTCTCAATCACCCTTCTGCGTGTGAATAGAACTAGCTCCGTTTTTTCTTGGTTAATTTGCAGGCCACATCTCGAGGCCCAGCGTTGAAGATTTTGTAGCGCTGTTCCTGTTAGATCGCTGATGGTATTTAGAAATTTGCCTGACACTAGTATAACTAAATCGTCAGCATATGCAACCACTTTAATTCCAGCTCCTTCTAAAGTTATAAGAGCTTTGTTTAAAACTATTAGCCAGAGTGTTGATGACAGCACCCCGCCTTGCGGAGTTCCTCTTCCGACAAATCTGATCAACTCACTGCTACCCAAACTGGAGTAGATTTGGCGGCCTTTTAACATCTTATAAATCCAACGGCAGATGTAGTTGTCAACCCCTGATTCTGTTAGAGCGTCGCACACTGCCTCGGTCGTGACATTGTTAAAGGCTCCTTCGATGTCCAGTAAAGTTCCTAGAGTGTACTCTTTATTTCTAAGTGATTTTTCAATAACGCCTACCACCTCGTGTAGCGCTGTTTCCACTGATTTTCCTTTAGTATAGGCGTGTTGAGACGAGCTCAGCTCTCCTTCTGGTATCGAGTTTTTAATATATAGATCTAGTAGCCGCTCTAGCGTTTTGATAAGAAACGAAGATAGGCTGATCGGTCTGAAGTCCTTGGCGGTTGTATGACTGCGTTTACCAGCCTTTGGTATGAAGACTATTTTTATCCTATTCCAGTCTGCAGGCATGTGTGCCCAGTACAAGCTGCTTCTGTATATTACCAAGAGCCAGGGAATTAGGACCTTTTTCCCCTTTTGTAGCATGGCGGGCATTATCCCGTCTAATCCGGGTGATTTGTAGGGTTCAAATGAGTCTATCGCCCATGCAAGCTTATCGCTAGTTACCACCGATTTGATATTATTTAAATCCGGGGTACCTCCTTGATCAATGGGAGTCACTGCTGCCAGTGTGTTCCCAGGGAAATGAGAATCTATCAGCAATCGGTGTCCTTGCTACTTTCTGTAAAGGCCCCATCGCTTTTTCTTAGGTAGGAAGGAACATTAGGCTCCTTCGATAAAACTTTTCTAAGTCTAGCAGCTTCGCTTGTGTGCTCTATCCGCTCGCTATAGTTTTACCAGGAGCTCCTGTGGGATTTCCTAATGGCTTTCTTGTACGCCTTTAGAGCCTCCTTGTAGGCGCTCTCGTCTTCCGTGCGTTTGCTCTTTGCTTTATTGAAGAGCTTTCGCATGTCTCTTAGCAGACCCAAGTCCGCGTTCCACCATGGGGGATATGACTTTTTGGCCGGTCTGCTTATCGGGCAGCTCCTAACGAAAGCTGACTCAAGACTTTCTGTCAGCTTGTTGATCGCGCTATCAATTGAAGCAGTATCTGGCAACAGATTATTAGGTGGTTTTGCCAGCTTATGCGAGATAATTCTGCAAAATTTTTCCCAGCCTGTTTTGGCAGGATTGCGGAATGTTTTAGGAGCGTTCAAGGACGCGCTGGCATCGAACAGAATCCAACGATGGTCCGAGTACGAATTTTCGCTGGACACTTTCCAGTTCTCCACTCTTACATCGCCAGATTCACTCGCGAACGTAACGTCCAGAACCTCCTCTCTATTCGCATTGACAAAAGTGGGTGTGTTACCGTTATTACAGATATTTAAATCAGTGGTGATAATAAAGTTAAAAAGACACTCACCTCGATCATTGATGTCCTTGCTTCCCCATAATGTATGATGGGCGTTGGCATCACATCCCCAGATCAGACTTAGTCCTGCAATCCTGGCAGATTCCACGATATTTTGGACGTCTGCCGATGAACCTGGAACGTCGTGAGCCATGTAGACGGATGACAACATTAATGGTGCCCCTCCGTTACGTTCCCATTTGACTGTTGTTATGTCTTGATTGCTAAAATTAGGCATTAGGAACATTTTGTTTTTATTTTTTGTTAAAATACAAGTTCTTGGTTTACCTTTGCCCTTGGTGTAAAAAAGGGAATAGTTTATTTATTTATTTATTTATTTATTTATCCATTTCATGTCATAGTACAAAAAAATTGCTTACACACGTCAAAACAAGTTATAAAATACAAAAATAACCTAAAACCTAAGGTAAATACAATAATACATTTAGTTTAAAATTATAGGTAGAAACAATACATAATAAAACTGACAAGATAGACGAACTACAATTTCGATCAATAAAATCACAATCCACATTAGGTGCATTTGACAGGGGTTAAAATATAAAATCCTGGCGTTCCTCTAAGTAAGCTTCATAGCTGTAATACGCTCTTTCGACAAGAAAGTCGGTTACCCTTCTTTTAAAAACTTTGAGTTCCAGACCTCTGACCTCTCGCGGCAATCTGTTAAAGAACTTCACAGCCAGGAAGTCCGGGCCATTCTGACATCTACGCAGTCTGTGGTGGGGTACCGAAAGATTTCCGCTGCCCCGCGTGTCCCTGCCATGTATCTCACCATTTGTGGGATAATTATCTTTATTCCGATGAATATGGAGTACATTCTGCAGTATGTATACGCAAGGAAAGGTTAGAATGCGAAGTTTAATAAATGATTCCCTACAGTCATCTTTGTAATCAATGCCCGCTAAGACACGCACGGCCCTGCGTTGCAGCGAGAACACTCGGCGCCACCCCGCAGAATGCCCCCAAGCAATCGCCGCATACGTCATTACCGAGTGAAACAATGCATGATATACGGTGTTTAAAGTCTGTGATGACACCTTTAAAGAGAGATTGCGCAGCAGAAAGACACTTCCACTCAGTTTATGAGAGACAAACTCTATATGTGGACCCCAGTTGAGTTCAGAGTCCAAGTGGACTCCCAGAAATTTGGTAGTGTTTACAGTTTGGAAAGGCGTTTCGTCGACTTTACGTAATGTAAAAATAACGTTATTTGTTTTATTCTGATTAAGTATAAGACCATTTTCCTGAAACCACTGCTCCACCTCCGATTGTACCACACACGCCCTGCTGATAACGTCCTCAAAGGTGTCGCCAGCCACAGAGGCGGTCGTGTCATCAGCGAACAAAACGTAGTGTCCGATGTGGTTATGCAAGGGTAAATCATTTACATAGATGAGAAAATGCAATGGTCCCAGTATAGATCCCTGGGGCACCCCCACCGTCACATGGCTCGCCGATGACACCACCCCCCCTACGGTTACCATCTGAGAGCGATTCCCCAGATAAGATTGAATCAAACTTATAGTTCTATTGCTGAAACTATAAGCAGAAAGCTTTTGAATCAGCAGGTCATGCGATACACAATCGAAGGCTTTGCTCAGATCACAAAACATGGTGTTAACAAACTTTCCGGCATGAAAAGCCTCAGAGATGTAAGAGACAAGATCCATAATACCCGAAGCTGTGCCCAACCCGGACCTAAAGCCAAATTGACGATCCGTTAGGAGCTTGTTCGATTCTAAATATTTTGAGATCCTCTCAGCAATGCACTTCTCCAGAATCTTGGATAGAACAGGCAATAAGGATATTGGACGATAATTGGTCATGTCACCTTCATCTCCTTTTTTAAATATAGGGATGACCAGCGCCGTCTTCCAAGAGTCAGGAAAAGTGGACCCCCGAAGGCATCTGTTCACAAGCTTTGTAATTGGCACAATCAACAGTTCACGAACCAGTTTTAGCAGTTTGACCGATAGACCATAACAGTCTTTACTGTTTTTATTTTTTAGTTTATTAAAAATATCCCTGACTTCAATAAAAGAAAACTCCTGTATATCAAAGCTTTCGTTCGGAGTATTTATTTTAAATGGTATGTGTTTAATATTTATGTCATTATTTAAGATTAAATTGGGTGCTACACTGATAAAGAATTTATTAAAGTCATCTGCTGAGATATCACTTGGTGCAGAGTGGACCTTCTTACCTGAGTTTCGCTCTCTGTTGACTATGTTCCATATACATTTGGGTTTGTTTGTTGAATTTTGAATGAGGTTGTCATAGTATAAACGTTTGGCTTGCAGTATGGCTTTTTTTATAAGTTTTTTTGAATTGTTTTTTTAAATGCACATTTGCTGGCGTTGGGTACTTTCTGGCTACGTCAGAGAGAAATGATAAGTGATCACGCATGTCAGATAGTTCTCTATTGAACCAGGATTGGCTTAAGTTTTTTTTATTAGAAACTATTGTTTTTTCAGGAAAAGCCAGTTCATAGGCTTCCTGCATTAATTTATTAAAATAATCAACCACGCTATTTATATTCATGCCAGGATCCGAGACAAAATCCCAGGATGCATTAGCAAGAATACCATACAACATATTCTTACCAGCCTCAGTAATGGGCCTAAACACCTTTTTGACTGTACTTTTTTTAACCTCATCCATTGGAATGTCAATCTGCTGCGCTAAGTGATCAGAGAGACTGGTGTCTATCACACTTACGTCGGATGAAACTGCCTGAAAATTTATAAAGATATTATCTAAGCAATTTCCATTTCTGGTATGTGAAAAGATCATTTGCTGAAATCCATAAGAGGTCAGAAGATCACAAAGAGCTATCTCATCTCTCTGTTTTGTTCCAAAATGTACAATAAAGTCGCCCAATAAAACAATATTTTTTTCCAAACCTATGGATAGAATAGATCGCTCCATTCCTACTAGAAAAGCATCAAAATCACCACCTGGTGATCTATAAATAGATATTATGTAAACATTTATCTTACTAAGAAAAACGCCAGACAATTCAATAACCTTTTCACTTGAAAATTCATTCATCTTGTGCAAGTCTCTAAATGTCATGTCGGTGTTCACAAAAATTGCTGAGCCTCCACCCCGAAAAGAACTTCTACAGAATGATGACCCAAGAGAGAAATTTTGTAGTTTAACTTCATTTATTTCGGCTTCTTGCAGCCAGTGTTCAGTCAGACAGATGATCTGTATATTCCTATCAATCAGATAGGTCTCTAGAGCGTCAGTCTTTGTTCTCAAGGACTGGATATTTGTATGAAATACTCCGAGTTATCCTTTTGTTAGCCTTGTACTTGTTGGAGAATTATTATAGTTATTACTCAAACTGGTGGAGTCCGTTATATCACAATCTAAAAAAACTCACCTAGGTTCTTAAGAGAATCTCTGTGTTTGGAGAACATAAATCTTTTGATTCCTACATGTTCCGGCCAGAATTCCGGGTCATTTTTTTCTAAGCCTTAGTCCATGTATGACGTCGTCTCTGACCCAAGGTTCCTGGATTAAAGCAACGTCGAGGCCCTCCTCTTCCATGAGGAGGGCCAGGTGGCATGAAGCCACTTTACTGTGATGGAGGTTGATCTGCACCACCCGCAACATCGCTAAGCTTCATCCTCCATCACAGGAGCCGACTCCTTACCTGGTGTCGCACCCTGTTCTACTTCCATTGCAGATGCCTCCTTCCTGTCTGGGGCATCCTGCTTGGGTTCAGTTAGCTTTACCTCTTGGCTTCTCTCCGTGTGCTTGGGGAGGCCCTTGTAAACGCTAACTGCTATTGCATTAAACCCACAGTGAAGCTTGAATTGAGCTTCCTCTAATGCGGGAAGGGATTCGTCCGTGAGTTGTAAAATGACGCTTCTCCCTGTCGGCTTAGGATCTTCCATCTTCAGAATCCTCCATTCCTTGCAGGGAATCTTTGGATTCTGGGCGGCCAGAAGTGGCAGTAGGTTCTTTTCGGGGATCACAGGCACAGGCAACCAAATCCTCGCTCTCGGACACTCTGGGAGCTCCGAACGAGGGATTACCCGTAGCCGAGCGTGTTCCCAGGGTTCCCCAATTTTCTTGACACTCTCGGTCAAGAAGTTCAACGAGAAATCATCAGTGCAATTGATGATTTTGGTTCCTCTAGTCCATCCCGGGGTGTCGTATTGCGGAATCTGATCAGTAGGATTGGCTATCAGAAACTCCATGAGGATTTCTGTAAGCCTCTTCTCAACCAGAATCCAGCGGTCTGACGTAATCTTCCAGCATTTATTACCTGAATCGATTACGGCCACTTGAAGACTGCTGCGAGTCGCTTCCGCCATCGTTCTGGTATCGGAACGCTCTTTAGAAGCAGTGGTTTTCTGACCCCTTTCACTGCTGAGCGCAGCAGAACTCTTTCCTTTCGAGACCGCCACGGAAACTTTATTAGTCTCCATACGCAGTCCCCTCGAAGATGTTCCAGCCTTGCCCTGCTGTGGAAAGGGTTTTCGTTTTTTTTATTCTTTAGGGGTGCTCTCCTCAGAGTAAGGAACTATTCTAGTTACGCGACGTCATTGGTTGTGACGTCAAACCGTGCGACAACACATGGCGCGAAAGCAACAGACACGTGAAGACAGTTAGTGATGGGCCAAATCGCATGTCTTGAATAATCGAATCTTTTGTATACGAATTATATTAAAAATCGGATTATCATTCTAATGACCACTCGAATAACTACCTACTTAGACTCTACGAAATCGCAATGCTGTATTAAGATTAAATAAGATTGTCGATTATAGATCGGGCGGCATTCGCATTCACACGACTGCTGGCTGTGCTACTTGCAGCTTGTGTCGGTGTCGTATTAAGATTTTATAATCGATTATTTTCATCCCTGCATCGTATTTTAGAAGCGCACATGCATAGGTATTAGTGAATTGATTTTTCATTCAGATGCTCCAATAAAATAATCGGATGACGCCGATTTGTCGTTCCCCGCCAAACACACTATATGACGTCACACACGTTTCCGCGTGACATGCCATTTTGAATATTAGGATGGACGCGCGTACTTTGATTATTTATAAAAAATTAAGGAGTGATATTTAAGAAGTAACATTTTGCATATGTTTTGTTTTTATGTGGCTGAACATATTTCTGCAATAAAAAAAACATGTGCAAGCTCCCTATTGGCAGGGCATTCGTGTATAAAAGGCTATCGGTTTGAACCCGTCTCGTAGGTCTACTTTTCTATCTTCCAAACGGATATATTAATATGATATGAGTAATGACAGAATTTAACCAATGCCTAATAACAAAACTTAATAAAAACACTGAGCAATTTTTAACCCAACTTTACCATGAAAATTACGTCAAGACTCTGCCAAAAATGGAAGCTGAAACGGATTGAAGCTAAAATTAACCAACTTTTATCCGTCCTCTATTTCCTTAACAGTGGTCACGTATGCATGTGGATGCGGCCTCATTCTTCGTCTGAATGTCATAAATTTATATGACAAAATAGAATAATTGTTATTACAGATAAATTCACTCCTACAATAAAATGTCCATTTGATATTTGCATTTTCATCACTTTGACATCGATAAAAAAGGTGCATCCTTTTTTATCGCGATAAACCCCTCTTCAGCTAAAAATTAAATGGTAAAAGCCTCTCCAGCTCAAAATCGATTAGCTTTTCTTTTTCATTGCTCGGCAACCTGACATATTGTTACAAACTAATTTGATCCTGTCAAACATTTTTTTACTGAAGTATTATTTTTTTTTTAGTATCTGTTTATGCCAAAATTCGTGAATTTCTCTAGCTAAAAATCCTCGATCTTTTTTTTTTAAGATCGGATAAACTTTTATTTTTTAAACTTAAACTGGATCACTTTTTAGCAATTTAAACTCAAACAAACGGTAATCGATAAAAACGCTCCAGCTTCGCTGTCGTTTGTTCTCGTTAAATTTCTAAGCAATCTAGTTTTCGTAAAAAATAAAAGTTTATCCGATAAAAAAAAGCTCTTGTGGTTTTACGTATGATAAAACTGTTTATATAATATGTATACCTAAATGAAAATATTTGTTTTATAGGTTATAGGTGAAAACAAGAAAATCCCACTGTATGGTTCAGGAGGTCCCAAATATCTGTGGGATACAAAATTTGACGTTGGTATGATGGCGTTCTTAGATTGTGTCCAACAATTCACTGAGAAAGTTGAGGAACTTGAGAAAAACAACAAAGTGTTTAGGTTTCCCTATCGTATAAGCAATGGGAAAATAGAGGATTCCGATAATGTTAAATATTCCTTAAGGTAAAATTAGCCAAATTTGCTTTAATAATTTTAAAGTTTTCAGATAAGCCATTTTTTTAAATTCCAAAAAAGCACTAGCTATATTTTGTTGTTACTTTAAAAATTGGTAAAAATCTAGTTTTTTTCTATACAACTTTTTTATTAAAGGCTGCCAATACTAATAAATCAGGACTTTCATGGCCGTAGTCTCATGGCAAAGTGATTGTTTCTCGGCTTTTTGGCGATGGAAATTTTACCTAAACGTCAGCAGTAGTAGAACACACTCTTTCTCGGGACAATCCTAGAATTTTATTTGAACAGACACAAGTCACAGACAACACGTCAAATGATTACACAAGACTATTCAGAGAGGCCATAGAAATTCAAAAACATCTTGTAAATTTCAACAAACAGAAGAAAGCATTAACCTCTTACTAGAAAAAGAATACCAGCTAAACCAAAAAAACTTTTTGTAAAATTGCTTATCAGAATAACAGACATCAATACGTAAGTAACTTCCACGAACAGCATAAAGCCGACGCAAACTGCATAAGATAAAAATCTCAATTGTCAATGCTAATGTCAGGGACACAGGAGCACAGTCACAATCGATCCGTCAGCACATTCACTTCGACCGCATCCGACGATGTCTACCACAGTAGACGAAACGTAGGTATTACCTATTACAGCCAACAAGCCCGGAAATAATCACTGCCAATGCTATTAATTATAGGTCATATATTATTATTACTGCTCAAGGAGCATTTTTAATAATTGTCGTTGTAACCATCTTTAAAAGAACTGGACGGCTTCCATTGTAAATAAACAATACTCAAAACGGCACAGTTAAAAACGACCAAGGATGAGAGCTGCTGATTTTATATTAATGAATGACAGTAATGGCACTTAGCAGTTCATATTAATTCGCTCGCTACACTTGACACGCGCGCTACTTACGAGCCGGTAGTTAAAATATTTCCGATACGTCTGACATACAGTGACAACGTAAAGGTTGGAACAAATTCATGTGTTTTGTTTTTTTTCGAAAAAACGCTCGGATCCGTCAATTTTTTATTTTTATTGTGCATTTCTTGAAGCTTATTTCATGTATACAGTTTGTCCCAAAAACAAGTTATGACGGTTCACTTTATATTTTTAAGTGGATACCCCTATTTTATAATATTGTTTTGGATTCTGCATAGAATTCTATACATATTTCAGTCACTTTATCAAATGTTGGAAATGACCTTCACTAACAGTCTGGCAGTACCCGAGACGATCTTCAAATCCTTGTAGAACGTTATTAACGACGTAAGGTTCTATCAATCTTATTTCGCCTCTTATTCTGTTCTTTAAATCTTCAATATTGTTTGGTCGGTTAACATATAGCTTAGACCTAAGATAACCCCACAAAAAAAGAATCATCTGAAGATCTGGCCGGCCATTCAATTGAACCTTGTCGGCCAATCCATCGTTCGGGAAAAACTGTATTAAAGTATTTACGCACACGGCGGGTGTAATGGGCCGGAGCTCCGTCTTGCTGATACCACAAAATATTGTTCGGTGCAGCAGGATCTTCTGGATTAGGGTATAATGTGACAATGCACGGTACTAAATCAATTTCTAAAAATTCTAAATATGTTTCACCTGTCAAATTTCCGTCAATAAAAAAGGGTCCTAAAATTATATTTTCAACAATGCCGGCATAAACATTAACTTTTTGATTATATTGGGTGTGACATTCCATAATCCAGCGTGGATTTTCTGTAGCCCAATACCGACAGTTGCGCCTACTTAATTTTTAGAAGCTATCAAAATTGAAGTAATATTAATTGACTATTATGCTTCAGTGGTAAATTATTGCATGATATTAGCCAATACTTCTCCAGCGATAGTGGAAATTGAAACTCTAATAGTTTCGAATATAACAGTAGTTGCTATACATGCAACTTGTTGCCAACAGAATTTCGAGAAAGTTTATGAATTGGCGATTAACAAATGATACACGTTAAAAATATATAAAGTTGTCTTTTTTAAATTTAACAAGCGTTGCCGTAAGTATGGATGTTTGCCGGTGCGTCATTACTTGTACATGACTAAAACGATATGAATCTGATCAAAATTACGAGATTAAAAAAGTCAAAACAAAGTCTAAGTCCATAAATGTCAAAATTTTCTTGGTTAGAGTTCGAACTTGAATAAATAATAACAAATATATAAATACTTACCGCCAACACGAAAGTACAATAAAAATAGCTCTGCAAAGAAAAACATTGAACAGCAGCCTACCAAAAAAGTTTTTATTTTAATTGTTTTAGATTTTATAATGCTCTAGATAAAAATATAAAAGAAGCACCTAATATTAATGTTTTTAGGAATAGACTAAAGAAAAATGTACTACAAAAGAACTGCTAAATAGTCTTTAAATTGGAAAAATAAACGATATTATTATTATTATTATTATTATTAATTAAAGTTAACGGATCAAAAACGATGACTTTGAAATCAATCGACAACTCTGCTAAAAACTTTTTTCTCTGTCTAGCACGTTACTTTGAATTCGATACGTATTGCGCAAGCCCGGAGACGCTCTATTAAGGTTTTATTCACTTTTAAGTAGGGATGTGGGCTTAGTCATATGGCAAGGTCACGATCGTAATGAAAATAACAGTCACGTCACATTGCATTGTGACGACGATAATCTTCATTATGGCAACAGTAATTTTCATTATGGTGTTCTGGTGTTCACAAACTAGTTTGGTTATGTCAACACGCGGGAACGCATAAGAAGACAGTTGTTAGTTATTCTTCAACGCCCGTCGTGGAGACTGCGTTATAGTTTTTGTATTGGTTGGGTATTTTGTTGAGGTATGATATGATTTAAACTAAGTGACTGTATTGTAAAAACAATACTAAAGTAGTAAATAAAACATAATGAGTAGAAAGTTATAAATTAAATTCGGTGTAGTGATAGTAGATAGTAGAAAGTAGAAGATATTAATTTTATCGTATTTCATCAATCATTATTGTATAGCGTGGGTAAAAGCAAAATGACTCACTATGACGGTCATATGTCATAAATTTTAAATGACGGTCATTTTACATCCCTACTTTTAAGGCTGTAATAAATAAAGATATTTGGAGAGTTGTCCATTGATTTCAAAAACATCGTTTTGATCTTGAATTTGTTTTTAAACCTTTTTGTGCTTTGAAATTTAATTTAATCCTAAAAATTGTTTTTTTCAGAGCTTTTTTTTTATCGTACTTTCGTGTTGGCGGTAAATATTTATATATTTGTTATTATTTATTCAAGTCCGAACGGTAGCCACGACAATTTTGACGTTTATGAACTTAGACTTTGTTTTGACTTTTTCAATGTCCTAATTTTGATTGGATTAATATGTAACATGCTACTTATAATATACTATTACTCATTTTTCAGGGCGACAATAATTTCCGAGGAACAATGGACCAAAGCGTTAAAATATATGTTAACGAATTTAAAATGGGGCCTTGCCTGGGTCGCCTCGCAGTTTGATAGTAATGGGGAAGAAATACCAGCCCAAACTTAGTATTATTTTCAAATTGTTTAGAATCCATGTGTATATAATATTGATTTAAATAGGCATAAAGCATGGCATAAAGTGACTATTAAAAGATTTTTCGAGAAAACAATTAATTGAAGCTAATTTTTGAATAATTGACTAAGGAAAGCTTTATTTGATTCGTCAATTATTACGTGAAAGTTACTGTGCACAAAAATTACGGGAAAAAGGAACTGGCTATTTTGATATGCAAATATGATACAAAACTTATCGAAACTTCTTTTAAAGGCAAAAATCAAAAAACTGTTATATAATTAATATAAATTTATACTTATATAATATGTTGTTATTTGTTTTGTAGGATTAAAATCAATCGACTTGTGTGTTAGGACACTTAACGTGTATATCTAATTGTATTTTTTATTAAGAAATCAACTGAATCAGACTGAATTGTACCTCTTAAAAGTTGTAATATATAGTCGAATTATTGAAACCGATTTTTGTGTTTATTATTTTTTGAAAATAAAGAGAAGAATTATTTCCACAAACATATTGTTGGATTTTTTTGTCTAGCACTTTAAAACGGCTTCACAATCAATTTTAAAAGTCTGAGGTTTGTTTCAATGATTAGTCGCTGTTATCATGCGTGTAAAACAGTTAACCATCGACAAACGTTTTAGCACAGAATAAATAGCTAATTTATTCTATGGTTTTAGTTTTATTTTATTTCAATGTATTCAATTATTATACCCTCTAAGCACTAACCCTAATATGTAAAAGATCATATAATTTTTACATGCAAAGAGACTAAAAACTGTACAACAATAAAAAAGGTCTGGTTTGATGGCTGACAATTCTGAAACTTTTTGGTTTGAAAATCGAACAAGTTTTTAAGATCTTTACAAGCAAGCCTCTGACTTAAGTGACGCCAGGTGGCCGGTAAGGAAAAATAGGGCATGACGACATTTTAACAAACTTTAAAAATTTATTGTGAAACCGTTTTAAGTGTGAAAAAATCCAACGGCATCATTTAAGTTGGACATTATTTTCAAAAATTTCATAAGTTGACATTTGACTACATCACAGAGCTACCAGAATAAATGATAATCGTAATGGAGGTCTCAGAGGTCTGATATAGTCTGGTAGATTTTGGCATTCAGGCTTTAGAAAACGTCTCGGTCAGAGCCGCTGCGATTACACAGGTTGTTACTTAATGATAGGCCGTAATTCCAAGGGCGCATTTCTGAACCAAATTTAGTGGTGTCGCGGAGGGCAGCCTGACGAATAATATTGACAAAAAAAGTACGCCACTGACTTGTTTATATTCTTTTCGGGTTAAGCAGCTAAAAATACAACTTTGTTGTATCTTGATATTCTTTCGTTTTCGAGAAAAGAAATAAAAGCTAGTTCATTGCACGTGGAAAACGAAGTAAAATATGAAAAAATACAGACAAAGAAGTTACTGTTAGTATTTTCAGCTGTTTAACTCGAAAACAACTTAAAATGTTTAAACAAGTAAGTGGCGTACAATTTTCTTGTCAATATTATTCATGGGACTGCCACCCGGGACGCTACTGGAACTCGTAATTATCATCTAGTTAGTGCTTACGTAGCGTCTTATCACAACGAACAGCACTGCCAAATTTCACCAAAATCGGCAAAAGGATCTTTGAGATCTTTATAAGAATTCGATTTTTTTTTATACTTTGACACCCTGTATCTTGAAAACTTTTTAGGACACATGCTTATATGAACTCTTCTACCTAAATTTGGTTCAGGAATGCGCCCTTGGAATTACGGCCTATCATTAAAAGTATAACACTCTGTATATTGTAGTGATGTCTTTGAAAATTTATATTGTAAACTATATTAAATGTGATGGTAAAATTACGAAATTTTCATACTTTATTTAGGTAACACAGCAAACACCAGCAAATAATTTCTATGACGCCGTTGTCAAAAATTGACGTAAAGTTGGTCATAACTATGGAGGGCTTTAGGAAGGAGACCGATCGCAATACATCGATTCCGGTCCCACTTTGCATTGCTTCAAAAACTGCCGCCAGGATCGCATTGTTCCATTACCGCTGCAAATTGCATGGGCTCTTATGGGAGAATTAACTGTTTTATCGAAATTAGTTAATTTAAACAGTCTACAGACCGAGATATGTGTGAGAGGCGGGTGCGGGATACTCCCTAGATACATAATTCTAGCATGTAAAAGGGTGTATTGCATTCTAAGACACTGTATTATTATTACCAGGAGGATTCATTTTTTCAAATACTGGCGGTCTTTACTCTTTATAGACATTCAAACAACTTTTTATTTGGAAAGGAAATAATTACACAATCTGCACGTTACTATACCGGGTGTTGCATCGTCGAGCGGGACATAGGAAATCCCATGTAATTTTAAATGGGGTCAATTATTGGCTTCCCTAATTATTTTAGAGAAAAATTCTATTTAGGTTTATAAAAGAGCACTAAAACCCACATTCAAAAGAATAACTTTAGATATTTTTGATGAGCCCGTTTATGGGTTATCGCCGATTTCTTTTTAACTATTTCTCCTTTTTATGGCCCCGTATTTGCGGGCACCAGTCAAGGTAAAAGATGACTGTCAAATAAAGTTGTCATTTTGAAATGTGTGCTTTATTGTTATAAAAACTCGTACATCGAAAATATTAAAGGTGTATTTATGAGTACAAATTAATCTGAATAAAACTAAAATAAAGTATCTAATTACAAGGTTAATTATGACATTTTACATGTTTCAATATTTTACTAATTAATAGGTAGGTACTATTAAATTGTTAGAACTTTAGGATTTAAGAAGATGTTCAAATATTCCTCCATTGACTGCTAGACAATAACCGAGGCGATCATAAAATTCTCTTCTTACATTCGCTAGTTGGTAAACTGAAATTCTATTGCATTCGGCAGAAATAGCATTTTTTAACTCGTCTAGATTTGGGTATTCTTTATCTTTGTATATCCTGTTTTTTAAATGGCCCCAGAGAAAGAAATCATTTGGCGATAAATCAGGAGACCTGGCTGGCCAATTTACTGTATGATTTAAGCCAATAACATTTCCATTAAAAGCACGGTTTAAATATTCCCGGACAGCCAGGGTACTATGTGCCGGGCAGCCATCCATTTGGTACCAAACTTCCTGATTTTCCCTGGCGGCATCATGTAAAGTAGGTAAAATATGATCTTCAAGTAGTTCCAAAAAATATTCTGCATTTAAATTTCGTGTAAGAAATAATGGCCCGATAATATTTTCTCCGAAAATCCCAGCCCATACATTAACTTTTTGTGGATATTGCGTCCTTGTTTCCACAAACCTGTGTTGGTTTTCTTTGCTCCAATGTCGATAATTTTGAACATTGGGTTCATTGTTTAAGGTAAATGTGCATTCGTCAGTGAAACAAATGTTTTTTAAAAATTCCCTATCCATGTTTGCTCTTTCCATCATACCAAGACAAAACTCCTGTCGTCGTATTTCGTCCCTATCTCTTAGCTCTTGGTGCTTTTCATATTTGTATGAATAATATTTATGTCGTTTCAAAGCTCGTAACGCTGTGGTGTGATCTAATCCTATGTCATCCTCAAGTTTCCTTGTGCTGATCTTCCCATCATTTTCTTCCACGCACAATAAAACTTGCAAGTCCCTATCATTTCTCGCATCTCTTCTTTGTTCCTGCCTTTCTTCACATCTGCAGTTATTTATTACAGTGCCTTTTGTCTCAAATTTCTTGATAGTCCTTTCGACTGTAGATTTTGCAGGTATCGGTCTATTCGGATACAGAGCAGCAAACATGTCTGACACATTTTGATAACTATTTCCTTGATAATACCATTTAATCATCAATATTTTTTCTTCAGAAGTGTAATTCATGGCTAATATTTTCGATGTACGAGTTTTTATAACAATAAAGCACACATTTCAAAATGACAACTTTATTTGACAGTCATCTTTTACCTTGACTGGTGCCCGCAAATACGGGGCCATAAAAAGGAGAAATAGTTAAAAAGAAATCGGCGATAACCCGTAAACGGGCTCATCAAAAATATCTAAAGTTATTCTTTTAAATGTGGGTTTTAGTGCTCTTTAATAAACCTAAATAGAATTTTTCTCTAAAATAATTAGGGAAGCCAATAATTGACCCCATTTAAAATTACATGGGATTTCCTATGTCCCGCTCGACGATGCAACACCCGGTATACATTTTTTATTTAAATTCAAACTAAAAATAAATTAACATATGTTCATTATAGGTAGTACGTACACCTTTTAACAGACCTGAAAAGATTCTTAACTTATTTATTTCC
This sequence comes from Polydrusus tereticollis, assembly GCA_963920685.1. Taxonomy (NCBI): domain Eukaryota; kingdom Metazoa; phylum Arthropoda; class Insecta; order Coleoptera; family Curculionidae; genus Polydrusus; species Polydrusus tereticollis. The sequence goes on from OY987326.1 coordinate 130,627,385, forward strand.
CAACTAACTTTACAAAAGATTATAAATGGGGATTTTAAAATTAAATTGAAAAGAAACGGAATAAAAATTATAGTATACTAACAACCAAAAAATTAAATTAAAAAAAAAATTTTTAACAATAAAATAATTAATATATTAATAAGTTTCTAAAACTTTTTTTTAAAAAGTATAACAAAAATAGAAATATCTTATATTTTCAATAAATGTTTTTTTAATAAATATGTAAACCTTTTTTATAGGCATTGATTGTATTTTTAATTGTTTTTGGAATATTAATTATAAACAATAGGTAGATATCTATAATTGATTGTTTTCCAAAATTGTAGGTAGGTAATATAATTAGGCGCGGGGGGCCTTGAATGCATTTTATGGTTTTATTTTGTAATTTTTTAAAGGATTAATATTCGACGAACTGGCAAACTGATATTAAATATTGAAATTTTGAGTACCTACCTACCTATATTGTAAAGTAAATATTTCTTAAAAGTTTTAAGGGGACGTGATAAGTAGGTACCTATTATAATATCTTAATTTGTATAAAATACCAATTAAAGGAGAAATATTATTTCTTAAATTATTAATACATTTTAAAAGTTAGTTTAACAGTTCGTAACAATGAATAAATTTTAATTAAATTTTGATTAACATTATCAAAAATTTGGTTAATAGAAATACGTCCATTGTCGGATAATCTATCTTTAAGATCTATGATGACAAAATCAACGATAGACGACACAGACAGACGAGTAACGAAAGACCACTATTAATAAACAATATTGTGAACCTTTTGTGGTTTTTGCTTACCTTAGGGGCTTGAAAGAGACTAGGATTTTTCTCACCACGATTTTTCCTGAGCTTTTCTCAGACGAATATCCAGTTTTACACCCCGGCACGAAGCAAACGCTACTTGTAAAACATTGTACGCCACTCATTGTTTATATTAATAACGCAACAAATTATTCCAAAGCTTATTTTTCAAGATATTCGAAAAAAATACCGCACTTGCCTATCAAAACCTGCAAAAAATAGCCGGGAAGCGTGCAGTGGTGCCCTCGACGGCCAACCAGCGAAGTAACGAAAAACAGGGACGTCAATTTAAAATTCGGCCATATTCGATCGGTCTCCTTCCTATAGTTTATAATTTTGTGCTAAAGCCCTCCATAGTCATAACCTACCATAAGCGCATCTCCCTTGTCTATGGTCATAACGAATAAAGATTATTTCACATTAAAACACATTTTCGTTTCACCACTCCGGCAA